>OX031064.1:27288110-28514360 GCA_943736015.1 Tridacna crocea
TTCTTGGTTTTTGTATTTATTCAAGCAGTGTGAGTAAATTTGATTCCAAAATCTTCTTACACAGCATTTTCTCCTCAATAATTTGTCGTGCTGGGGACCAGTATTTTCTCCTTTTCCTACATTTTTTTCTTCATCCCCCCAAAAAACAGGTTTGAGTTCATCTGTCACATTCACTGTAATATGAAATTGCTTTCAATTTGGACAAATCAATCAGTTTGTGTTCTGGTAAAAAGGTTGATGTAAAATTTTAAGAAAAGCACTACATGCAGGTGCCAATACTTGGCTGCAGTTGTTTCTGAAAATAGAATGATTAAGAATTTAACTCTTTACCACATGGGCCCCACTTTTAAAGACCCTGAGAAAGAATCCTTCGAAAACATTGTGGGAATAGGAGAAAATGATGATAACCAGCATTTTCTCCTTTTTCCACAATGTTTTTTACCCTTTCCAAATTAAATTTCAATTTTTGATTCACATTTATTTTGTTGTCTGCAAAGGCTTTCAATTTGCACTAGTCAAAAATCTGTCATTTGGTAATGGGTTAAGTCAAAAAAAGGGGGCATAACTGTGTCAAAATTGTTTTTGAAGAATAACTGCTCAAGTTGTATGCTTTTGCCTTTTGATACTTAACAACAAGTCTGACTTTGATATAAATTTCTGCTGTAATTACAGAGATACCATAACATCACACCTCCAGATAAGAGGGAGTGATGGTATTCTAATTCCATTATATATTTCTCTTCAAGACCCTATGTTGTGGGTAGTCATTAGAATTGTCTCAATGAGACAATTCTAATGAGAACCCACAACTTTAGGTTTAATGGACAATAAGCAATATTTTTAATTCTGTAATCGAAATTACTCCCTCTATATGGAGCTCTGATAACATGTTTACACAACACCACACATGCAGAAAAAGCCAAGCTAAGAATTCTTACCTTCATATAGAGTTCATTTAGACGTGATGCTGTTAGAAAGTCCTTCATGATGACAGAGCCTTGCTGCAGAATTAACTCTATGAATTTGATTTTGTCGGTCATTATGGCTTCAAATAGAGTCTCATCCAAACTACCTGTTAAAAGCAGTAGAGAGGATTTTAACCCTGTTCCAAATGGCAAAATTTTAGCCTTGCCCCCACTAAATAAATCTAATGACAAAAATTCAAATACATGTACACTATATCTTAAATGATAGTATATTTCTTGAATAGGTAGAAAACATGTTTAGGTTTTAACTCTTTACCAAATGACAAAATTTTGGGCCTGCCTGGGTGGCTCAGTGGTGAGTGTGTCTGACTCATGAACTGATGGTTGTGAGTTCGATACCCGGTTCAGGCAAACTTTCTTTTTGGCGTATTTTCACCTCTCACCTCTGCTGAAGCGTGTGAGAAAAGTAGTCGGTGGCTTTGGAAAGAAAGCTGTGTTAGTACTGGTATGAGAAAGCCAGGATATGACCAGCATTTTCTCCTTTTCCAACAATGTATTCTACCCTTCCAAAATCAAAATTTTAGACTGGTCAAAATTAACTCCTTACCACACAATCCTGACTTTTAACTACCCTGAGAAGGAAAGCTTTTGAAATGATGTGGAGAAAGGAGAAAATGCTGATTACCTTTTCCCATGAAGTTTTCTTCCCTCCCAAACTTATGATTCATTTTTTTGATTCACATTTATCTTGTCGTTTGCAAATGCTTTCAATTTGGACTAGTCCAACATTTTGTTGTTTTGTAAAGAGTTAACACACAAGGTTTGTTTGCTTGTTTTGAACAGAAATGAAAGAAAAAAAAAACAAACAAACCAGGTTTCCAAAGCACATCCTCTCTAAATATTTCTTCCTGTGCTATGTCAACTCTGTTCCAGGTTAAAGCGAGTTTCACTTGTTTTAGTCGTTGGTCTTCACTTGCTCCAGAGGTAGCCTTCAGCAAGGCAGACAGTATAGCTAAATCTAGATCTTCCTGTTTGTTCATGTTGAAAACTGTGATCTGAAAAAGTTCAAGTTTATTTCATGCTTTTGGATAATTTATTGCGAAATAATGGTGGAATATTGATTGATATTTCATGGTTACAACTAGTAAAAAATACCAATTTTATTTTCTAACTCTTCAATTGAAGGGGGATACAGTAGTTCGTGTACACAAGTCAACCCTATAGCCCACAATGACGACTTTTAATCCCCCCAAGGAAGAAGCAATTTGAAAACATTGTTGTAAAAGGAGAAAATGCTGGTGACCAAAGTTTTCTATCTTATCAAAACAAAATTCCACCATTTGAGCCACTTCAAAACTGTTGTCTGCAAATGCTTTCAATTTGGATAGGTCTTAAATTTTGTCATTTGGTAAAGGGTTAAACAGCATATGCAACTCAACCTGATGGAAATACATGTACTATGTAACTCACCCTTCATTTCTTGCTTTTACATATACTACTCACCATTTGATAGGGATCACTTACATATTTCAGTATGGGTGTATATGTTGCAGCAGTTTTGCAGAAACTGTTTACCACAATATAAAATTCTAGAATTGTCTTCGTTGAAAGCATTTGCTTACTAAAAACCAAATGCAACATACAAGGTGCTGTCTGTCATAGGGTAGAAAACATTGTTGGAAAAGGTTTAGCCAATCAGATGTTCTGTTACTTTCACAATGACAAAATTCTGTAGAACAAGACTAAGAATGGTCTTGAGAATGGTTGGTGAATACTGATCTACTTTGACTGCATGTCTAGATGTAGTAATGGAATAAAACTAATGTAATATATCCTTACCAGATTGGATTTTTCACAGCAAAACTTAACCATCGATAAAATACCATCAATTTTGTCTTCTTTTTCTTTCTCTTTCCAGGATTTACCATATGCATCAGAGATTTTTTCTCTAAGTTTTCTAAGATGTTTCGGATTCATTTCCTTCATTCCTCTGTGACAAAAAACACACACAAGTTTATGCTTTTTTTGCCTATTACCACAAAGTCCAGACTTATAATGACCCTGAGGAAGGAGGCTTTTGAAAACATTGTGGGAAAAGGGGAAATTGTTGGTAACCAGAAATGTTATTCTATTACAAAAATTTGTAGCAAGAATTATTTTTGCATAACTCAAAGGCCTTGGAAACACAAAATAGTTTTTTTTTTTCAATTTACTGAAAGCTTGGAAACTTTTCTTTTAAAATTGTTCAAAAATTAAGCCTTAGATTGCTAAGTATGACCTAAGGACCTGCAGTCTGGTCTTTGATCTACATTGCCTGATCAGGACATATCTTGCTTCAAAATCGTTTGAAACAGCGTAATGTTATCTTTATTATTGGCTTAACTTATTGCCAAAAGACAAAATTTTTGGCTTCTCCAAATCGAAGGCATGTGAAGACAACAAAATAAAAGTGACTAAAATTTGAAATTTGTTTTGTGAAGGGTAGAAAAAAATTGTGGGAAAGGGAGAAAATGCTGGTTACCAGCATTTTCTCCTTTTCACACAATGTTTTTTATAGACTTCTTTTTCCAGGGTCATCAAAAGTAGGGATTGTGTGGTTAAGAATTTCATTTCACTCGTTTAGAAGGAATGTTAAAAATATATTCACTTACTTGTTGGTTTTGTGGTTTTGTTTAAAGTTTCATAAAGAAAAAATAGCACAGTTGATAGTGTGCAGGACTTGAGGGGTGGATTCCTGGATTCCTCGCTTAGCCATTGTTTTGGAGATATTTATATGGGAAAGCAGCCACTGGCTTTGAAAGAATATTGTTCTGAGTACTGATGAAAGAAACTCCAGGAGAGCACGGCCAGGTGCACTGGCTGCTGCAATATTACTGACATATTGTTGAAAATGGCATTGACAATCCCGACTTTTAACCACCCTGAAGAAGAGGACTTTTAAAAATATTATGGGAAAAGAAAAAAATACTGGTAACCAGCATTTTCTCCTTTTTATACGCCCGTCGAAGACGGGACGTATTATGGGATCACCCGTGGCGGGCGGGCGGGCGGGCGGGTGGGCGGGCGTCCGGGCGGGCGGGCGGCGTCCAGTTCTTTGTCCGGAGCATATCTCCAAAACTATACAAGCTAGGGTTATGAAATTTCATGGGTGGATAGATCTCATTGAGGCGGAGTGCAGTGCACAGGAATCATAACTCTTGCTGGCTTAATTTTTGAGTTATTGCCCTTTGTTGTTTTTCATACTTGAATTTTGTCCGGAGCATATCTCCAAAACTATACTAGCTAGGGTTATGAAATTTCATGGGTGGATAGATCTCATCGAGGGGGAGTGCAGTGCACAAGAATCATAACTCTTGCTTGCTTAATTTTTGAGTTATTGCCCTTTGTTGTTTTTCATACTTGAATTTTGTCCGGAGCATATCTCCAAAACTATACTAGCTAGGGTTATGAAATTTCATGGGTGGATAGATCTCATTCAGGGGGAGTGCAGTGCACAAGAATCATAACTCTTGCTTGCTTAATTTTTGAGTTATTGCCCTTTGTTGTTTTTCATACTTGAATTTTGTCCGGAGCATATCTCCAAAACTATAGTAGATAGGGTTATGAAATTTCATGGGTGGATAGATCTCACTGAGGCGGAGTGCAGTGCAAAAGAATCATAACTCTTGCTCGCTTAATTTTTGAGTTATTGCCCTTTGTCGTTTTTCATACTTGATTTTTGTCCGAAGCATATCACCAATACTATACTACCTAGGGTTATGAAATTTCATGGGTGGATAGATCTCATAGATGGGGGGTGCAGTGCACACAAATCACAACTCTTGCTTGCTTAATTTTTGAGTTATTGCCCTTTGTCGTTTTTCATACTTGAATTTTGTCCGGAGCATATCTCCAAAACTATAGTAGCTAGGGTTATGAAATTTCATGGGTGGATAGATCTCACTGAGGGGGAGTGCAGTGCACAAGAATCATAACTCTTGCTTTCTTAATTTTTCAGTTATTGCCCTTTGTCATTTTTTATACTTGAATTTTGTCCGGTGAATATCTCCAAAACTATACTAGCTAGGGTTATGAAATTTCATGGGTGGATAGATCTCACTGAGGCGGAGTGCAGTGCACAGGAATCATAACTCTTGCTTGCTTAATTTTTGAGTTATTGCCCTTTGTCGTTTTTCATACTTGATTTTTGTCCGAAGCATATCTCTAAAACTATACTAGCTAGGGTTATGAAATTTCATTGGTGGATAGATCTCATCAAGGGGGAGTGCAGTGCACCGAAATCACAACTCTTGCTTGCTTAATTTTTGAGTTATTGTCCTTTGTTTTTTTTCATACTTGAATTTTGTCTGGTGCATGCCCCAGCTTTACAACTTGGGGTAAGACGGGCGTATCTTGCGACAATTTGCCGCTCTTGTTCCAGAATGTTTTAAACCCTTGACAAGACAAATTTCAATTTCTATGTCATATTCAAGTTGTCGTCTGCAAATGCTTTAAATTTGGGCAAGTCTAAAATTTTGCCGTGTGGTGTAAAGAGTTTAACACCATACAATCAATCAATCAATTAATCAGGAAAAAAAATACAGGTTCATAATTACGAACTGAATCACTGAACAGTTTTGACAAGAATATACAGAGCTCCAGATAAGAGGGAGTGATGGCTTTCTGAATCTATTATTTCTCTTCGAAACTCTATGTTGTGGGTACGCATTAGAATCATCTCGATGAGGTGATTCTAATGAGTACCCATAACATAGGATTTAGTGGAGAATAACTAATATTTTTAAATTTTGAACTCAAAATCACTCCCCTTAACTGGAGCTCCGATATAATAATGACATCAGATTTTTTTCTTACCCACTCATAGGCTTTGCATGTGAATAGGCATAGGCTATGATATCTGCAGCTCGCCCTGTACTAGAACAGACAACAACTGGTATATCATGCTCTAGGGAGGACTTGGCATCTGCTATAGCATCTGTACCTCCCTCTACTACCACCAGGACCACAGGTATCCCCAAACCACCATCTGTTCAGAGAACAAAAGAACTTTTTAATTACAGTAAGACCATGGCACTAACTCACCAACAATTCTGAAGTACTTTTTAGTCCTTTTATACATAAAAAGCTTGAATAATTTTGAAAAACATTACATAAACATATTTAGCTGATAATTTTTCCTTGGCCTGACTATTAATAACATTAAGTGCTTAACCCATTACCACACAATCCCTACTTTTGACACCCCAGAGAAAGAAACCTAGAAAACATTGTGGGAAAAGGAGAAAATGCTGGTAACCAGCATTTTCTCCTTTCCTAACAATGTTTTTTACCCATTACAAAACAAATTTCAAATATTCAGTCACCTTTAATATGTTGTCTGTAAATGCTATCAATTTGGACCAGTCCAAAATTTTGTTGTTTTGTAATGAGTTCAGCTATACTTTCATTCCATGGTTGTTTGGCTTAGTGATAAAGTGTAGGACTCATGGCCTAGGGGGCTTGGGTTCAAGGCTTGCTAAATCCACTTGGCTTTATCACTAGATTGTCTTAGGGCAAGTTACTTCAGAGCCCTAGCATAGTATTGGTGAAACCAAGGAAATGCATGACTTTATGAGCTGTTAGAGTGATATGACTGAAATTATGTTGAGAGAGGCATAAAACATCATTCACGCAATCTATCAACTTTAACCTGTTACCACACAGCAAAATTTTAGACCTATCCAAATTGAAAGCATTTGCAGATGACAATTTTAAAGTGGCCCAAATGCTGCAATTTTGCTTTGTTAGGGTAGAAAAATTTTGGGAAAAGGAGAAAATGCTGGTTCTCCTTTCCCCACAATATTTTCAAAAGGCTTCTTTCCAAGGAGCATCGAAAGTCATCATTGTGTGGTACAAGATTAATACAAAATTCAGCTGTAAAAGAGAAAAAAACTACCTTTCACAGGTTTAAAAACTTTTTGTTCAAACTTGGACCTCAAAGCTGCTACACCACCATATCTATTTCTGTATCCATCATCCACAAACACAAAATGTGTATGATCAGCATTAAGGGGGACCGGCTGCCCATGTAAAATGGTGTTACTCATTCGAAAATTAACATTGAATCTGCCCTGAAATAACATATGTAAGGTTCTATAGATTTTCCATCGAAATGCTGTAACTCTTTACCAAATGACAAAGTTTTAGACTTGTCTAAAATGAAATGAAAAATAAATGTAAGTCAAAAATTAAAATTTGTTTCCAGCAGAGTAAAAAATATGGTGAGAAAAGGAGAAAATGCTGGTAACCTGCATTTTCTCCTTTTACCACAATGTTTTCAGATGGCTTCTTCCTCTGGGTCATAAAAAAACCAGGGATTGTTTGATAAAGGGTTAAAGGTTTTTTCCTAAGATTCATCTCAGCAACTTTTTTAGCTAAAATGTATGAAATTATATATACCATTCCATCATCACTCTCTAGTTTTTTTCTGTCCATCACATATCCCCAGGGTGCTATACCAATACAGCGTAGAACGTGACTCATTTGGTCATTATCCCAGCAGAATGACTGTCCCTGTCTGACCGCTTGACCAACAGCCTTCATCACGCCCATGTTGAATCCCGAAGTAATCAGCCAAGCCGAGGTTGTTTTAGCAGTCTATGGAAAGTAATTTCAATGATTAACTCTTTACCAAATGACAGAATTTTAGACATATTCTCCTGATTGGAAGCATTTGCAGAGGTCAATATAAATCATACATGTATTTACTGTATAAATGGAAATTTTGGTGAGGTGGAAATTTTTTTGATTTCGCAAATTCGACATATTTACCAACTTTTCTCTTTGTGTATTTTACCACAAGTATACTTAAGAAATAATCTTCTTTCTATCATGGTTTGTCATTCAATAAACAACAGTTGTGAGTTATGAGGCACAATGAATAATCCATGAGGGCGATAGCCCAAGTAGTTTATTCATTGCACCTCATAAACCACAACATGGTTTATTGAATGATAAACCACGACAGAAAGAAGATCATTCGATTCTAAAATCACCAACTCTTAATCAAAGGAAAACAAGTTCATACTCTGAGTAAAAATGCAGATGCACACTGAATAACTAAATGACTTACTTTATGCAGACTGACGTCACTCTGTAGAGAATGATGTCAATCTACATAGAATAGTGTAGATTTTACCATGCTTTCGTTGCGCTGTGTTTATAGAGCCAAATTCTGTTGTCATGTTAGACTAATGAATAACAAGTGTCTTGAATTTGCAAACATTGCCGTTCACATATTTGCTTACCTTTGGGTTTGTGTATTTTACCACAGGTATGCTAACAAATAAACAAGTATCTTGAATTTGCAAACATTGCCATTCGCAAAATATCTGTAATCAGTAATTTGGAATAAGTATTAGAAAATCATATACATACGATGTACCTTTATAAGTCCTGTAGAAAAAGTATCCCTCATTCTCCCATCTAACTTAAAATTCTTGGCCCCTCCGACCACAGATATAACAAGATGGGGTGATTGTGGCTCCATTATTTTCCAGTGCTCTTCCATTAGCTCCATTAAAAAGTCGACAGAATCTTCGTCAGATATCCTTACAAACTGTAAGACAGCCATAGAAAGTTATAACTCATTAAACCTTTACCAAACAAATCCATGGTTTTTACGACCCTGAGACAGAGGCCTTTTGAAGACATTGTCTGAAAAAGAGAAAACGCTGGTAACCAGCATTTTCTCTTTTTCCAAAATGTTTTCTACCCCAATGGAAACATATTTTAATTTTTGAGTTATGTTTATTTTTTTGTCTGCTTCCAATTTGGACCAGTTTAAAATTTTATCTTTTGATAAAGAGTCAAGAGCTCCTGTGTAGCTCAGCTGTAAAGTGTAGGACTCATGTTCTGGAGGGCATAGGTTCAAGCCTCAATGGCTTACTGGGTTTCTCACAGAAGTGTCCTTGGGCAAAACAATTCGGAGCCCCACCCTAGTGCAGGTGAGCTGTTGCTGTGATATGACTTAAATAATATTGAAAGCAGCATAAAACACAATTCAATCAACCAATTCCCAGTGCATGGCTCAAGAGTCTTTCTATATGTAATGAAAGCATGTTTACCTTTGCTGGCTTTTTCCCACCATGATGTTCAACATTGACAAAGTCAATTTCACCATAGGTACCAGTGACTGTTGTTCTAATATTCTCTTTACCCCAATGTAATACAGGCATCCTTGCTGATGGTTCTTCCTCCAGCTTGTGGCTGCTTATATATGGTCGTAGCTCTAAAACAAACGATTATTAAAAGTGAAGGATATTTAAACTTTATTTATAGTTGATACAAGACTTAAAAGGAAAACAATCATGGGGTCATTTAACCGCTAAGTTTCTCAGCATGACTCAATGATCTTTTGTGGAGAGTGAAGATCAAGTTCTTTTCTTTTTAACTCTTTATCACACAACCATCGTTTAGACTTGTCCAAATTGAAAGCATTTGCAGCCAAAAAATGCCAATAAAATGAATTTTAATACCAAAAAAAGGAAAAAAAATTGTGGGAAAAGGACAAGAAGCTGGTTACCAACATTTTTTTCCTTTTCCCACAATGTCCCAAAAGGCTGCTTTCTCAGGGTCATTAAAACTAAGGACTGCGTGGAAAAGAGTTAATTATTGTGTGATTAAGGGTTAAATGAACTGATTTGAATGGAAAGTTACCGATTTCTCACAGAGTCTGATTTAGGGTCAATTAAGTTTCCTGTCACAAGTTTGTATGCCAACAATATTAGTGAATTTTGGATAATATTCCTTATCAAAATTAAACCTTGGACCACTATGTGAGACTTAAATACCTATCGCTGGGAGTGCAGATCAACATCAGACAGCAAGGAATGTGCATGCTGATCTTGGATCTACACTGTCCCATAAGTAGATTTAATATATACCTGAAAGTTTTTTGCAGGAAATAAATTAGTTGCCTGGGATAAAATATCACACAGGACAAAAAAAAATCTGCATCAATACACAGTAAAATAAGGTTCCAAATATGGTATATTGACATCGTGATGACATAACTCACAAGCAGTAGAGAAATGCATTTATTTGAAATTTGATCTGTTTAAATTTTATGATGTGATATTCATGCTCCATTCATAAAAACAAGTTACTGGCTACCACTTATATATCATTATATCTTTTTTTTTAATTTGATTTCCGTTTTCAAATAAAATGTCTACAGTATTTATTGTTGAAAGGTGTAGGTACATAACAAAAGGAATATCAAACTTTCCTAGCACTTGTATTTGCTTCTTGCAGTGCAAGAAAATTTTCAGACCTTTGGTCTCCTGTGATATCAAATTTTCACACATGGCTTGAATTCAAATACATGCATGCACCTTGAAAGTCACTCTAGTATAATATTCTATATACTTTTACCTACAAAAATAACCTTAACATGGCAATAATTGGGTGTTTGACTCTTTACTACACAATCCCGACTTTTAACACACCTGAGAAAGAAGCCTGTAGAAAGCATTGTGGAAAAAGGAGAAAATGCTAGTGACCAGTATTTTCTCCTTTTTCCAGAATGTTTTCTATCATACTGGAAACATTGGATGAATGGTGTTTTACCCAGCTTTCAATGTTATTTTCAGTCATATCATAGCGACAGTTCGCATATTCATGTTTTCTGGTTTCACCAGTACTAGGCTAGGCTCTGAAGTGTCTTGCCCAAGGACACTCCTGTGAAAAAACCCAGTGGAGCTAGTGAGGCTTGAACCCGGGACCTCCAGATCATGAGTCCTGTACTTTACCACTGAGCCACACAGGACCCTCCTACTGGAAACAAATTTCAATTTTTGAGTCACGGTTATCTTGTCGTCTGCATGTGCTCTCAATTTGGACTAGTCTAAAATTATGTCGTTCGGTAAAGGGTTGATATTGACTCGAATTTAGTTATACAGGAGGTTGAGATTCAAAATGACAAAGCTTCTTACCTTTAGGGATGAGATACAATGACCCTATAAATAAGTTTTCAGCTTTTGCAGGTGCGTGTTCATCAGTATTTCTCATGCCTGCGTGGTCCATCAGTACCTCTCCACAGTGACATCTGTAATGTAAGGAACCATGGGTCTGTATTCACCAACCTTTCCTAACCCTTTACCATACAGCAAAAATTTGGACCTATCTACATTGAAATCTTTTGAAGATGGCAAATTCATAGTGGTTCAAATGGTGCAATACTCATTTGAAAGGGTAAACAACTTTGTGGGAAGAGGAGAAAAAAGAAAATGTTGGTTATCAGCATTTTCTCCTTTTTCCACAATGTTTTCTACAGGCTTTTTTTTATGGGTTGTTAAAAGTTGTCATTGTGTGGTAAAGGGTTAAGAACATTCTTTTTCTCCTACATCTTTCTAAATTTGAAAGTAATCCAACTTCTGATTGGCTAAACCAAATAGTTAAGCCGACCATAAATTGTGTTACTTCCTATGATATTACTAGTAGTTGACAATTAAGATTTAACTGAGACATCTGCATATCCTGTCCGCCTTAACCCTTTACTCCATAGATACTCATTTCTATGCATTGCTGGTAGGAGCCTTTGGAAAACATTTTGACAAAAGGTGAAATGCCTTATGGGTTAGAGGGTTAACTCTTTACTGCGCAAGGCATTTCTATTACCGTATATCTCTAATTAACCCTAAATAACAGCTAGGATGAAGCAGTTTCTTATGTGTATATGACACCTTTTGTTAGCATAGAAAACATTGCCACAAAAGATGAAATTGCTTGTCATGAGCAATTATACTTTCTTCCACATTGTTTTCCAAGGACTCCTACAAGCAATGTGTAGAAATGAGTATCTTTGGAGTATATGGTTGATTCAGTTAGGCATGTCCTCTGAACTATTTTTTTTCTGTAACTTATATAAAAATATCCTTTCTGTTCTTGGTTAACCCATTACCACACAATTCGTACAACCCTGAGAAAGAAGCCTTTAGAAAACATTGTGGCAGGAGAAAATGCTGGTAAGCAGCATCTTCTCCTTATCCCCCAATGTTTTCTACCCTTAACAAAACAAATTTTCGGTTACCTTTATTTTGTCATCTGCAAATGCTTTTGATTTGGACAAGCCTAAAAAATTATTGGTAACCTGCATTTTCTCCTTATCCCACTTTATTTTCTACCCTTGACAAAAACATATTTCAAATTTTCAGTCACTTTTATTTTGTCATCTGCAAATGCTTTCGATTTGAACAAGCCTAAAATATTGTCATTTGGTAATGAGTTAAAAAAAAAAAGTGCGTGAGATAGACCTTTGTGGAAATCAATAAAGACTATACCAAAGCATTGTTTGTCCCTAATCAAAAATGTGTACTCCATATCTTCTTGAACCCCAGTAATGACTCTTTCGATGCTTGAATACCTTTCTTGTGAACACAATTAAAAAAAAATTTCATTTACAAAATGTTTTCTGTGTTTCACAACCCTTCAGTAAGAGAGGTTTATCATCAGTTTTATTACTGGTAAGTCAATGTCCAGTGATGACAAAAATCTTAGCTATTTTTCACTTACTTTAAATTCCGTACTTTATTAGCCTTCTGGTTTGGTGCAGGAACAAACAAACAACATTCTTTCTGGTGAAAATGTTGTCGAACAAACAACTGAAGATCCTGTATGTACTGGGAAAATAAGAAAGAAAACTGTATGTTCTAAACTTTGTTCAACGACAGGTCATTTATCTTATATACGTGCCTCATTGTGTGCAAAGGGATTTTTGTGCATTTCTGTGATGCATCATGCCCCGCTATTCTAACATGATTATTGATCCTTAATTCACTTTATATAAGGGATATCATCAATTGAATATTGACATCCCGGATGCATAGACAACTCCTGGGCTCATAATTATATATTTCTGTGGAATATTGTTCCACTCTTAACCTTTTACCCAATAAGGCATTTCTATAGTACAATCTCTAATTGACCCTAAATAACAGCAAGGATGAAGCCGTTTCTTACGTGTGTATGACATCTTTTGATGTGTAGAAAACATTGTGGCAAAGGGTGAAATTGTTTTCCAAAGGCCCCTACAAGCAATGCGTAGAAATGAGTATCTATGGAGTACAGGGTTAAATCAGTGCTTGACAAGAGTTGGATCTTGTTTTCAGGTTGATTAACCCTTTACCAAACAATTCCTGTATTTCACGACCCTATAGAAGAGGTATTTTAAAAAAAATTGTGAGAAAAGGAGAAAATATTGGTCTCATTTCCCCTCAACAATTCCTATCCCTCCACGTCCCATCCTGTAACGGTGCTTTCATGTTGTCATCGGCAAATGTTCTCAATCTTGAAAAGTCTGCATTTTAGTTGTCTATTAAAAAGCTAATAATAATGGACATGGGCGGTTTGGGACTGGTTTGATATTGCACAGCATTTATGTAAAATACAGTCATAAATTTAAAAAAAGGTTCTAAATGTGGAGACCTCCTCATGGTTAGAACTGGAAACATTGACTTTTCTTGTAACCGGCTTACATCCAATGAAATCCGGAAATCAAAGAATCATATAATAAGACAAGTGCGTTTTCCATGGGACCCCCCCCCGAGAAAGATATCTGGATCCGCGCATGATGGACATGGAACAGCACATAAATAATCAAGCATTCAACATATTACCTCTTTCCTTTTCCCTTGTTGATCAAGCCAGTGACCTCTTGACCTTGACATTTGGTATGGTACATGTGACTCGGACAGGGCTGATGGCCGAGACTGAAAGTAGATTGTACAGGTTAAAGATACATCCTTAAGGCTCCAGACAAAAATGCTCTTTACTCATCACCACACAGTCCCTACTTTTGATGACCCTGAGAAAGAAGCATTTAGAAAACAATGTGGGAAAAGGAGAAAATGCTGGTAACCAGCATTTTCTCCTTTTCCAACAATGTTTTGTACCCTTCACAAAACAAATTTCAAATTTTCAGTCACTTTTATTTTGTTGTCTGCAAATTTGGACAAACCTAAGATTTTGTAGCTTGGTAATGAGTTAACACTTTAAGGTATGTAGAATGGCTCAACTGTCTATACATACATGTTAAATTACCAATATATATGGTATTTATCAGGGATAGAAAAATTCAAGGGATTGGTCCCTCATTTAAAACCACAAACTACGACAGCAATCGCTTTGAATGCCTCTAAAACATGAAATGCATTTTCTAACCATCGGAATCTGTGCAACCTTGCAGTACTACGGGGCAACATTTGGCATGAAAATACAAGAATGATTATAGTTTTCTGAAATAAGGACAAGACAGGTTTAAACTAGCCAAAACCTGGCTGAAAATTAGTATAAATACATATTCTTTTAATTCTATCCCTTAACTCTTTACAACAAAATCCTGACTTTTAACGACCCTGAGAAAGAAGCCTTTTGAAAACATTGTGGGAAAAAGAGAAAATGCTGGTAACCAGCATTTTCTCCTTTTCCCACAATGTTTTCTACTCTTCCCAAAACAAATTTCAATTTTTGAGTCATTTATTTTGTCGTCTGCAAATGCTTTCAATTTGGATGAGTTAAAAATTTTGTCCTTTGGTAAAGAGTTAACCCTCGAGATCTCCCACACAAAAATATTTCCGTGGGTAGGATTGTGTAGGAGGTTTCTAAAAATATTGTAGGAAAAAATGCTTGCATTTTCCCCTTTTCCAACAACGTTTTTCTACCCATTCAAAGACAAAAATTTGCCATTTAACCCTTTTCAATTTTTTTATCTGCAGTTAATTGCTTTAAAATTGGATATGTCTAAATGATAAAACATTTAAAAGCTCTAAAATTTGAAAGAGTTGACCCTATACTAAACAACCTCTGGTTTTTATGACCCTGAGATAGAAGCCTTCTAGGAAAATTGTGGGAAAAGGAGAATGTTTCTGACAATGTTTTCTACCCTTCACAAAACAAATTTCAAAGTTTCTGTCACTTTTATTTTATCCTCTGCAAATGCTTACAATCTTGAGGAATCTAAAGTTTTGCTGTTTGGTAAAGACATAAAGTGCTTAATTTTTCAAATTTTACTTTTAAAAAATACCGGTATTTCATGGTTTTTTTGGGCTAGAAATGTGACAAAGTGCATATATAGCAAAAAAGATAGATCAAAGATCATATGTCACATTCTGTGCCGTCTGATCTTGATCCATTCTGTTAACAAATACACTCAGATTGAGCCCTAGATTGTGTATATAAGTTTAACTCCTTACTAAATAACACATTTTACACTCATCTACATTGAAGCTGTTGCAGACAGTGAATTAAATGTTGTTTGATTAACTGACAAAATCCAACTCTGAACAGTCATAAAACAAACTTCAATTTGTCACATTAATTTTGTTGTATGCAAATGCTTTCAATTTGGATCAGTCTAAAATTTCATCATTTTGTGAAGAGTTAATTAACAAAGAGTATGCATAGAAAAATATATTATTTGGTTCTGGTTACTTGACCGTGTCTAATCTTCAAGCCTGCCAAGATATTCTTTTCTACCTGTTGAGCCTTCAGTATCTTATCACATCATAACATCATTATCATCTTTGGAAAATTATATATGTCTCTATTAATCCCAAAACCCCACCCCACCTCCAGCCCAGCCCAGGCGTGTTTGGTAATAGAAATAATTCAAGAAAATAAAATAATTTTCTTACCTACCAAATAAAATTCTCAAAAGTATGGAACTAAATATATGTTTTATCTCTTTACCACACGACAAAATTTTTGCCTTGTCCAAATCAAAAGCATTTGCAGATGACACAAAAGCATTTGCAGATGACAAAGTAAAAGTGACTGAAAATTGGAAATTTGTTTTGTGAAGGGTAGAAATCATTGTGGGAAAAGGAGAAAATGCTGGTTACCAGTATTTTCTCCTTTTCCCACGATGTTTTCTAAAGGCTTCTTTTTCAGGTGCGTCAAAAGTAGGGATTGAGTAGTAATGGGTTAATTAATTTGGCCTAATTACCTGCAGTACACGAGGCTGAGGGTCCCTTGATAGATGTCTTTCTTCTGTATGTTGTCTGCCATACAAGCTAGAGGCCTGCACCAGATCCACTTGGTCAATGGGTATATCCTCTATCGTACCACGGCTAAGGGTGGAATGTCGCATCTCCAAGGTAGGATGGATCCTTCCAGATCCGACATTGTGACGGGACTGCATGGCTGTATCATATGTTACAGTTTGGACAATTGTTGTGTAGACATCTACAGCTACATGTACTTGCAAGGAAACAGCTGAAGCCCACATCAAAAAAGCTTTGCTTAAACAATACCTTTGTTCAATCCTTTACCAAAGAATTACTGGCTTTACTACCCCCAAAAATGGACATCATTTGAAAACATTGTGAGAAAAGGTAACCAGCATTTTCTCCTTTTTCCACAATATTTTCTACCTTATTAACAACACTTAATTTGTCTGCAAATGCTTTCAATTTAGATCTGTCCATAATTTTAACACACAACAAAATTTTAGACCTATCCAAATTGAAAGCATTTGTAGACAAAAATTTCATATACTGACTAGAAAACTTAGAGTAGAAAACTTTGTGGGAAAAGGAGAAAATGCTGGTTACCAGAATTTTCTCCTTTTCCCTCAATATTTTCAACAGGCTTATTCCTCAAGTTCTCACTGTGTGGTAAAGATATACATTGTATAGGATTTGACATGAGTTGACTTTCGAGATATGGTTTTATTAAACAAATCTAGGGAAATGTTATTAAGCAAGCCTTAGGCAAGCTTGATAACACTTTCCTTGATGAGTTTAATAAAATCTTTTCTCAAACGCCCACAAATGTCAGATTCTTTTTATCACACAAATGATATTTTACAAAATACAGATCAGATAATGCAAAAACATTCATAAATACACCCACAGTATTTTCCATGAGACCCATTCATTGGTATGAAATGTGTACAAAATGACATCAAAAATGATGTATCACAAATGTAATATAAAACGTGTGTATATAAGATAAGAAAATTCATTATTTTACACTGAAAACAAGTCTGAAGGTCTGTTCCGATGCTATTATTGTTACTGTTCTTCACAGTCACCTTCACATCAGCCCTCGTTAAACACATCTGGAATCAATACGAATATCTCCACATCTTTTCAAAGGCTCTATGGGACAGAATTTCCAATGACAACTAATAAAATGGGCATGCATTGTTAGATAAATGATTAATCTTTAACATCACATGAACTGCACTGCAAGGTACCAATTAAATCAATGGGTATTAACATTTTTTCCCAACGTAAATAAATCCTTCAAATTTGTAAACAACTAACAAGGCGACTTCCGTAAAAAGGTATACACACTCAGCGGAATTTGAATTTTGTACAGTTTGGTTCTCTAACCCTAATAACCATTTTTGCATGGGGTGCCTTTGTCAACTGTGAAAATCGCAACTAAACTGTCCTGTAGCCTGTCAAAGTAGTCTCAATAATGAGACGCCCCGGTGATCTTTTTCATATTTGGACATTTACTGTACACCGTACTGTCTCAAGTCCATTGTATATTTTCCTGTAGCAAATATAGAGCACTGTCTGACTTTCTGTTTCGTCGGGTTTATCTGATTATTGCAGTGAAATGTAATTAACTTTAAGTACTAAACATGACCAAAAAAAAATTGTTAAACCATTTATTACATAAAAGGCTTGTAGAAGTCGTTTACAACATGTTTATCTTGGAAAAATCATGGTCGAAATTTATCTTGCATGGCGGCCATTTTGTATGTTTTCGGAAACGTAAAACAACTCGAGTAACTGTTGAAATGCACGTTTTTTCTGAAGATCAGCATTTACATTGAAAATTTTTGCATTTCAAACAAAGGAATATTGAATATACAAGCCACAGGTATATGTTTAAATCATAGTTTTGTGCTATATTTGTGAAATTATAAGAGTTCAAACTTACAAAAAAAATCTGTGCAGATCTTTCAACTGATTTTGTCTTGATTGTCTCTGTACCCAGAGGCGACCAGTCAAAAAGAAACATCGCCTTAAGGGACAGTTATCTGTACTACCTGTTGAGATACTGCGATTTCTACTGAGACATTCGCATTGATGATATCACCATGTTTTGATTCTGGTGAAGTAGGTCAATGGTTATTTACATTGAAAAGTACAGATTTGAATGAATTAAGGTAAGATTTAGATATTAACAAACATATCAGTCTTTTAGTAAAGATTAATCATTTATCATGGGATCCATGCCCATTTTATTAGCTGTCATTTGAAATTTGGTCCCATAGAGCCGTTTGAAAAGATGCAGGTAAAATTGTACTTATTCCAGATGTGTTTGAGGGCTGATGTGATGGTGTCTGCGAAGAACAGTAACAAAAATAGCATAGGAGCAGACCTTCAGACTGAAGGTAGACTTGACCTTTTACAACACAATCCTGACTTTTAACAATCCTGAGGCAAAAACCTTTTGAATACATTCTAAGTTTTGTTTAGAAATTTTAGGATAACGCAAGAAATGGGCTACGAATGTTGAAATCGTAAACACAAAAGTCCTGCACATTCTACACTAAAACATTCATTCCATACATTTCTTGCGTTAGTCTCCGAAAATTGCCAAGCAAAATCCGTGGTGGGGGTATGTCTCGGATTATATATTTCATACTCTTTACCATCGAAATCATCTTTACCTCTAAATGCACCATTTTCATTTCACTTCACTGTCGTGGCAACTATGTAAACAACAGGTTGTTGTTATTTTCAATAGTAAGCGTTCGTACTCTATAAATCACGTACTTCGACAATTGCCGGGTTCACGTTGAAATCTAGGATCCTATACTTTTGCAGAAGTGTCCAAAAACAGAAGGGGTTAATTATTACCAAACGACCATTCTCTTATTAAAATGCCAAAATTATATTTTTCTACTGGATTTAACATTTTCTTAAGCCAAGTTCACTATTCATGAAGTGGAATCTAGGATAAGCCTATTAGTAACTACAGTATGAGAAGTAAAAGATCGAGCGGGGAGTGGACTAATGCTTTAATTTTAAGTCTTTGGAAAGCACATTTCAGTCTCAAAAGAAAATCAATTTTTTATAGATCTAGATCTTCGGCAAATTCGTGAATAAAGATAGTATCCTAGGCAATAGAGCTCGGGGAGGAAACATGTAGATATCGAAGTTTTAGTAAGTTGGACTAGATTAAATAAAATGAGAGAAGTTAACCCCTTACAACACAACAAGATTTTAGACCTGTCCGAAATGAAAGCATTTTTCTGATGACAGTATTGATGTGGCTTATATGAAATGATTTTTCTTTGAAAGGTAAGAAAACATTGTGGGAAAAGGAGAAAATACTGGTAACTAGCATTTTCTCCTTTCCCCACAATGTTTTCGAAAGCCTAGTCTTTCAAGGGTATTAAAAGTCGTCATTGTGTGGTAAAGGGTTGAAGCTCCAAAGTACCATTGTGTATCGGTCTCGGGCCTGGAAACGGTCACCGTCAGATGCCATTGCGATTTTATGGTCAAAGGGAGAAAACTCGTACAAACTATTTATTCGATAGTAACGAAGAGTACTCTCCCTTATTGCTCAGCGCCCCCCCCCCCCCTTTGGAATAGTCTTTATTTCAACCATTAGAAAAAGGGACACCGAAACATGAACAACCGGTGCAGGGTTAATTTATACCCATGTGGTCTATCAAAAACTCGAGATCTTGTTAACCCTTATCCTGCTAAATAAGTAGAAATAAACTTTTAAGCTGATTTATGAAAAAACAAGCTGATTTATGTAAACCCAATCTGTGCTATTTCAAAGAGTTTTCTTTGTGAAAAATGTTCTGATTGGATTGTGTAGATTCAAGATCAGATTACATATTCATTTAATTCACCCAAGTTTACTCTGTGCTGATTCTTAAAGTTGTGGTTTGCCCGCTGTTATTTTTCAGTCAAAGGCAGGATGCTGAGCATTGCGTTATTTTACGTCAATTTATTTTCGAAGGGATTAAGTGTTCAAATTAATAGAGTTACCTCCCCTATTAACCCCAATTTCCACTAAAAAGAGGGGGATCAAGACTGGAAACAACGCAATATTAGATCGGGAAAAATACGCACAGCTTCTTTCTCCATTTCTTTGCTTGGTAGATTCAGGTAAGTTTTCACTTTCTGTCCCCAGTTCCTTACGATCAATGAAAAAAGAATTATTGGGATTTGACAATGCAGGCCAAAGGCATATGGATCCTAACGATATTTGTTCATATAATCATAACCTCGAAAACCTAATTGAACGAAAACATGTCTTTGGTTTATGAGTTTAAATCGTCAGATATGAAAACTAATCTGTCGTATACATTCATCAGTTGGTAAATTGTGTTATAAAAACTATATTGAGATTCTGTGTGAGCTCTTACTTTAATAACTGAACTGTAACCTCCATGTTTAAATTTTGGCGGTCGCTCCGTTTACAAATGTGACGAAATACAAGGGAGACTACCGCCTGTTTATTAAATAGTAAACACATCTGCAACTGGGTTTCTTTCTTTTCCTTCTATCATGATATTTTCAGAAGAAACAGCATCTGCAATCCTGTCTTAAACTTTACTAGAAATAACGACAGCTCTACGATCATTTTTTTTTTTTGATTACAGATCGTCTTCACAAACTGCAATGATATTTATTCGTCTTTGGTTTTATGCTGTCCACAAATATAAGGGATGTAACTCTTCCATGAAGAAAGGGATGGCAGTATATACGAGTTTTCTCCATTTGACCATGAAATTGTCCCCAATTAAGCCAGTTTCTGGTTTGTACCACACAGAAACGTCCATTGATGTAAATCAGTGTAAACAGAGTGGAAAACAAGTAAAAGTGATCAGGAACTTCTTATAGTCACACAAATTATCAAATAAATGAATGAAAGAATGTACAGGATGCTTTATCCCACATAGGCTGCCTTAGTTTTAGGACGAATCATGTTCCATTTATTTTCCATTCAGTTTTCCTGGCAAAATGGAACTGGTGGTTAGAATTAAAGATTTAAAGGGTTTAAAGTTGAAAAGAAAAAATGATCAGATTTATTGTATTCTCTGTAAGTTCTTAACCCTCTACCAAACGACAAAATTTTACACTGATCCAAATTGAAAGCACTTGCAGACGACAAACATAATTCAAAAATTGAAATTTGTTAGCATAGAATACATTGTGGGAAAAGGAGAAAATGCTGGTTACCAGCATTTTCTCCTTTTCCTACAATGTTTTCAAAAGGCTTCTATCTCGGGGTAGTAAAAACCAGGGATTGTTTGGTAAAGGGTTAAAAGAATAACATACGATCTTGTCATATTTGTGTTCACACCCTTTATAGAATTACATGTATGCAGCGCTACGAAATTGTAAAATAGAAATTGCTTGACAAAATGGTGTTTAGGGGCCATTAATTTTAGATTAGAAAGGGGTACAAAAAAGCTTTGTAAGAGAAATACAGTACTGTAAAAATCTTCAATGGTTTTAAAATGCAGCACTTCTCCGTCATAGTTTTGTCAGTCTATTTTTTTCTTATTTAGAAAAATGGAATTTTTAGAAAATGGAATCAGTGAGTGAAATGGAAATCAACCATCTCTGCTGTATTGAAATAAAACAGTTTATTATCATTTATAATAATAAATTTGGAAAGAACCCTATGATCCAGAAGTAATTACTTAACATGGCATGCATCATGTATTTTGATATAACCCATTACCAAACAACAATATTTTAGGCTTGTCCAAATCGAAAGCATAAAACAAAATAAAAGTGAATGAATATTTGAAATTTGTTTTGTGAAGGGTAGAAAACATTGCGGAAAAAGGAGAAAATGCAGGTAAATGGTCACCAGCATTTTCTCCTTTTCCCACAATGTTTTCTAAAGGCTTCTTTGTCAGGGGCGTTAAAATATGGGATTGTGTGGTAATGGGTCAAGTCCTTAACTCTTTACCAAACAACCATATTTTAGGCTTGTCCAAATCAAAAGCATTTGCAGACAACAAAATAAAAGTGACTGAAATTTGAAATTTGTTTTGTGAAGAGTAGAAAACATTGTTGGAAAAGGAGAAAATGCTGGTTACCAGCATTTTCTCCTTTTCCAACAATTTTTTCTAAAGGCTTCTCAGGGTCGTCAAAAAGTAGGGATAGTGTGGAAATGGATTAACCTAGTTATCTTCATGGAAAATAGAGCAGTATACACAAAACCAATATTGATTTTGTTTTATTGAGCTAGTAATACTTTTTGATAAATTTTGTTATGAATTGGACATAACCTAATGCATATCGTTTAACCCATTACCAAACGACAAAATTTTAGACTGGTCCAAATTCAAAGCATTTGCAGAGGAAAAATAAAAAATGACTGAAAATTTTAAATTTATTTTGTGAAGGGTAGAAAACATTGTGGGAAAAGTAGAAAATGCTGGTTACCAGCATTTTCTCCTTTTCCCACAATGTTTTCTAAAGGCTTCTTTCTCAGGGGTGTCAAAAGTAGGGATTGTGTGGTAATGGGTTAACTCAAAACCAAAATTTTACAAAATTTTAGGCTTGTCCAAATCGAAAGCATTTCCAGAAGACAAAGTAAAAGTGACTGAAAGTTTGAAACTTGTTTTGTGAAGGGTATAAAACATTGTGGGAAAAGGAAAAAATGCTGGTTACCAGCATTCTCTCCTTTTCCCACGATGGTATCTAAAGGCTTCTTCCTCAGGGTCGTCATGTGTGGTAATGGGTTAATGTAATTAAAATCTTGTCACAGCTGGAAATTGATGGTTAGCAAGGTTGGGTGGTTGCAACTAGGGGTGGTTTTCAGCAGCAGTTCTAACCGGTTAAAACCGCCCCGGTCAATATTCCAAAAGTGGTCAATACTGGTCAATGGTGATTGATTGAATATTTGAAGTGGTCAATTTGGAAACTGTGACGGTCAGATGAATTTTAAAGGTGGCCCTTTAGAATTTGGAATGAAAATTTTACAAAAATACAGAAGAACTCATCCTTAAAAAAAACCAAAAAGCCTTTTAATTTTCATTTATAAAACCCCAGTAATCAAAAATCATCTGACAACAACAGAAATTAGAGATTTACAACGGCACAGGTCAACACCGACGGAAAACACGGTCTACTTTTACATGAGCATCTCACTCATTTACATACTGGAAATACACAGATGAGGCTTCAAGTATTGCGTCCAAAGAAGACATTATGGAAAATAGTTACATATTTGATATGTTATGGAATGTAAGCGTTGTTAGTGACGTGCCAGTCACTTGACATTCCTATGGTCCTTTTTTTTAATTTTGGCGCAAAATCTAAAAGTACCTTAACCCTTTACTCCATAGGTACTGATTTTGACGAATCAACAACAGACCAGTTTTGAAAACATTATGGGAAAAGGAGAAATTGCTCGTAACGAGCAATTTCTCCTTTTCCCAAAATGTTTTCCACTCAATCAGATATTTGTATCCTCATTAATCCATATTTTTACATCGTGTCTTTATTTGCTGCTGAAATGGAAGAGCCTCAAATTGGCATATCAGGTAAAGGGTTAAGAGGCTACATAGCCTTTTAAGGGAATACCATCAAAAACACTTTTTTTGGAATTTTATGATTCTTAATTTTTGATGATTTGTATTGTTTTATCATGTAAATTTCAGTGATATATATATTCTTTAATTTGGTGAGATGTGAAAAATCTAAATACCCAACTTTAAGAGGACAGTTATGCTATAAAGTGGATGACTGACTGTGTGGATTTTTTTTTTTTGTTCTCAATTTTGTTGAATTTATCAATAATTAAGAGTTGACTTGTGTGAAAAAAAACCTGTGTTATCCTTGCCAATGGTACTCATCAACTGGCTTTTGCCATTCTTCCAAAACTGCATAGAAGTTCAAAATGAGGTTCTTAGGTTTCATTTTTGACAAAATGATATCTTATCCTTAAGCGATTACTTATTTGGTGAAACAGTATTTCACACTGTAGGAATGAAGTCTGGAGTCAATTTAGTGTCCAAATTAGGGGCACATGATTGGTCACTTTGGTAATTAGATTTATGCCACACCCATTGTGGTAGAAAGGGGCAACTTTTACACCTTTGAATGCATTTTGACAGCAATTTAAAGGTGTTAGAAGACAAGAGTTTATACCTAAAAGACATCAATTTATCCCTAATCATTGTATGATTCATCAGTTACAGCCTACTTCATGTGTACCTCAATATTCCTAAAGATAAATGACAGGGACATGTATTTCATATGTTTGCTTTCTAACGGTGACACTTTTTTGTGCAATTTTACAAGAAAATTATGCATTAGCTGGTTTTTGATCCTACCTTTGAACTTACGATCAAAGACTATGTTAAATAATCTATATCTTTAAAACCTATAGTGTGTGTGTGTGGTGGGGGAGGGGGCGTTTGAAAGAAAGAGAGAGAGATGTAGACCTATAAACAATTAATTATCTAACCTATAGGAATGATGATAGATAAAAATTGTTTGGTTAGAAATAACTTACCTGTACATAGGTTCAAAAAACAAAATTCAATGCAATCAACTTAGAAAACATTTTGGGAAAGGAGAATATCCTGATATCCAGCTTTTTCTCCTTATCCCACAATGTTCTTCTCAAAAGGCTTCTTCCTCAGGGTCATAAAAACTAAGGATTATTTGGTAAAGCATTAAAAAGAGTCAAAATGTTTCCTAAATTCAATCAAAGACAATTTGCGAACATTGTTACAGGTGACAAAACATGGGTTCACTGTTTCGAATCAGTAAGAAAAATTGGAAACAAAATATGGCATATTCTTCTCATGTGATGGTATAGTCATACAAATTCCGGTGCCTAAGGACAAAAAGAATACAGGTCGGTATTACCGAGATTTTATAATAAAAAAGCTGATCAGTTATTATCTTGATGCCCTGATGCCCTGTCTCAGGATTTAGGCATGTTCATCTACTTCACATGTATACATTTGAGCTTGTGAAGCAATTTTTGAAGTCGGAGAAGGTTACCGTCTTGCCACTCCTACCATCCTCTCCAGATCTAGCCCCATGCAACTTTTTCCTTTTTTTCAAAACTTAAAAAGTTCCTACCTGATCATTGTTGCAAGTACCAACAAGCCCTTGGCTCAGCCATAAGTCAGTGCCTCAGAGGTCTACCTAAATCAGCGTACCATGACACATTTCAGAAATTGATTCAAAGATTGAAATTATGTATTTCAAACCGTTGATAATACTGTATTGAAGAGATGTTATGTTCATTACACTATTTGAGTTGAATGCTTTTGAGATATCATACAATACATATCAAACAACCCTGGTATATTATATGATCCCTGATTTCATCAATCAATTTCCATTTCGTCTTTTTTGTATCAAATTCCCATTGAGTGTAAACAAAAAAATGACCAAGTACCAATAATTTGTGTTGCATTCATTTGAAATTAATTTAGAATATGGAATCTATGTGCCTTCAGTTCATTTTTCCTTTAAAGGTCATTTTATTTTCAATTTCATCAAACACTTCCATTTTGCCCACCATGTTCATTTTCAAAATTTCCAACTGAAGGATAAAAAGAACATTGACAGAATAAATTATGAGGTAAAGGTGCATAGATCATACAATATTCGTTTAAAACGTATTGAAATGCTATCATCACATAGTTACTCTCATACTATATCAAGTAGGTATCAGTGTGAGTCAAAGACCATTTCCATTTCATCCATTTCGTAAAAAAAAAATCCATTGCGTGGTTTAGGCCTAACCGTATTGCATGCCGGGAAGCTTCGATACGGCTGTAAACAAATGTCCGCCATGCTTGTTGATAATTGAATTTTTTTCTTTATTCATACCGCTCCTACTTGCAAGTGCTTGTTTCTCCCGTATTATTCATAGCGATTTATTTTTATTGGTGTAAGACATGAGAATGGCAGACAGGAAAGGTGGTTCGCACAAAGGGCGTGATGAAAAGGATGCCATAGATCATGATGAACAACTTCTTGACGAACCAGTTCTAGAAGAATTATACGCATGGGTTGATTCCATTCCACTCTCAAGACCGAAAAAAAATATCGCTCGCGATTTTTCTGATGGAGGTATTCACACATTCTCTTTTGTTTTTTTGAATTATTTAAAATTTAGGAAACTCTCTCCCTCTCTCTCTCGCCACTGAAAATGCCGAATTAAAAGTCAATTTGGTCATCTTGGCGAAAATACGCTCATCCCTGAATATGTTTTTCAAGGTACAATGTAGACCAGAGTGCCTAATTACCCATTATTCTCATTAATTTTCCCAGTTTTTACACTAAGACGAGCCTACCAGTCTGTACCTTCAGTCTGAAGGTGTCTGCTCCGATGCTATTTTTGTTACTGTTCTTCGCATTGACCTTCAGACCAATGTTCATTAAAAGTATCGGGAATAAATATGATTTTACCCGCATCTTTTCGAACGGCTGTATGCTACAGAATTTCCAATGACAACTAATAAAATGGCCATGGATCGATAGATAAATAATTAATCTTTACAAAAAGACTGATGTATGTTAATATCCAAATCTTACCTTTGTGCAAATCTGTACTTTTCAACATAAATAACCGCTGACCTACATCACCAGAAATCAAAACATGGTGATATCATGAATGCCCATGTCTCGGCGAAAATCACAGTATCTCTGACAGGCTACAGGATGGTTCAGTTGCGAATTTCGCTTATGACAGAGGAACCATGAGCGAAAATGTTTGTTTGGGTTAGGGAACCAGACTGTTCAAAATTCAAATTCCATTGGGTGCGCATGCCAGGCTAACGGAAGTCGCTGTGTCACTTGTTTACAAATTACACTGGATTTATTTACATTGGGAAAAAAGGTAAATTTCTATTGATTTACCGGTAATTAGTATTTCGTAGCACAGTTTGTGTGATGGTAAAGATTAATCATTTATCTAATGATCCATGCCCATTTTATAAGCTGTCATTTGAAATTATGTTGCATAGAGCCATTCGAAAAGATGCGGGTAAAATGGTATTTTTTCCAGACATGTTTTAATACAGTTTGGCCTGAAGGGGTATGCGAAGACCAGTCACAAAAATAGCATCAGAGCAGACACCTTCAGACTGAAGGTAACCAGCCTGAAGGTTTGCTCTACCTTCAGTCTGAAGGTCTGCTCCAATGCTATTTTTGTTTCTGGTCTCCGCAGGCCTTCATATCAGCTCTCTTTAAACACTTCTGGAATTAATATGATTTTACCCACATCTTTTTCGAATGGCTCTATGCGACAAAGTATCCAGTGTCAGCTAATAAAATGGGCATGGATCGTTTGATAAATGATTAATCTTTAAGAGCAGTCAAAATATGCTGCAAAATACCAATTAAATCAATGGGAATTTACCTTTTTTCCCAACGTACATAAATCCAGCATAATTTGTAAACAACTAACACGGCGACTTCCGTTAGTCAGGCATGCGCACTCAGCGGAATTTGAATTTCGTACAGTCTGGTTCCCTAACCCCATACAGCCAAGTTCAATCAAGGTGTGTTTGTTTGCAGCAAAATTTGCAACTAAACCGTCCTGTAGCATGTCAGAGATACTGCGATTTCTGCCGAGACATGCGCATTGATAAGATCACCATGTTATGATTTCTGGTGAAGTAGGTAAATGGTTACTTACATTGAAAAGTACAGATATGCATGAAGGTAAGATATAGATAACAACTAACATCATTTTTTTTGTAAAAATTAATCATTTATCTTACAATCCATGCCCATTTTATTAACTGTCATTGGAAATTTTGTCGCATAGAGCCGTTTGAAAAGATCCGGGTAAGATGGTATTAATTCCAGGTGTCTGTAAAGAGGGCTGTGGAGAAGAGTAACAAAAATAGCATCGGAGCAAACTTTCAGACTGAAGGTAAGACAAGCCATCTTTTTGGTCCCAGTGTTCTATATCAAGAATATTACAGACATTTTGTACCATGACCATTTCATGACATTTAAAATTTTTAAGACAGTTCCTTGACACTTTTCTTCCATATCTAATACAGGGTGAGCAAAAAAGAAACAAAACCCATAAACTTCTTAAGAACTCCTACAAAAATAAATCAAAGTTATTGTAATTTTGAACACTTGTACTCCTATCGGTCTATGAATGTACCAAAATGTTCCAATCTGGCCAAAATATGTTCCAAATGACCTACTTGGCATGGCAGACAGACTTGCATCCATTGTGCAAAATTGTCAATCACTCTCACACACTCTTCTCTGAGGTTTTGCATACAGCCTTATGTTCAATGGTAATCAAGTTCAACAAGTGTTTGAGGATTGGTTCTGATAGAGATACACCTGTAGATAAAATTTGGGCTGGGGTTGGAGTGCCTAGGATTGTTCTGATACAGATACACTGCTGTAGATAAATTTCAAGGATGCCCATTTCACTTCACACTTCCTTCTGATCTGCCTTTCATGAAATCACTCTCTGCGAACAGAATGTTATGCTGAGAATATTCTGGACATCACTCAGACAATGCAGAGGGATTGATTGAGATGACCAGTGGTAACAGCAAGCCCCAATACATTAAATCACACCCTTGACTGGCTGAGAGAGCGATGTCAGAAAAGGCTGGTCAGCAGGAAGAGTGATTTTGTGTAGGCACCTCATACACTGGACTGGAACACTAAGATTTTTATCTGTGGGGCTATCTGAAGGCAATCAGCGTGTATCAGAACAATCCTCAAACAACTGGATGAACTCAAGGCTGCTAATGAAGAAAAAAAAAAAAGGAAAATCCCCAGAGAAGAGAGTGTGCAAGTGATTTTGACATTTTTGTGCAAGTCTGTCTCTGATGCTGAGTAGATCATTTGGAAAATATTTTGAAGAGACCATAACTTTTGTGCAAAGCATCTTAGATCACCTAAACTTTAATATATAGCTGTAATCATACACAGCAGTTAAGTGTACAAAATCAGAAAAAAAAAAAATGCATTATCTTTTTTGGAGTAATCATGAATTTTATGGGTTTTGATTTTTTTGGTTAGCCTGTAAATTATTGTTGATAACTGTGATGGACAATCATGAAAAATAAAAAAAAAAAAATGTGGGTAGTTAATGTGCATTACAGGGTTGAAAAAAGTGATAAAGTAGCTGGATCTATGACCTGTTGATCCTTATAATAGGAGGATCCCAAATACACTTGGGCCTGTCCATGCATTTTGTCAGTCTTTGTACAGAGTAGTGTGGTATCTCAGTAGGTGACCAATAAACCCTATTTCAGTGTGCTTTTACTCTGGTAGCTTCATTGTAAGAAAGATGGGCATAATACCATAAAACGCCCCGCCATAGACCGCGGAAACTCATGAAATTCAAAATCACCTGTCAGAAGTTTGCAAATGTTTTATGGATTCATTTCATATATATCAAATACAATATTTGTCAATGAAATGAAGCTCAAAATTTCATTAAATTTCTTCTTTTAACTCATTACCAAACAACAAAATTTTTGGTTTGTCCAAATTGAAAGCATTTGCAGATGACAAAATAGAAGAGGCTGAAAATTTGAAATTTGTTTTGTGAAGGTTAGAAAACATTTTGGGAAAAGGAGAAAATGCTGTTACCAGCATTTTCTTCTTTTCCCACGATGCTATCTACAGGCTTCTTTCTCAAGGTCGTCAAAAGTAGGGATTGTGCGGTAATGGGTTAACTCAAAAAACAGTGCCACATGTATATGTCGTAGGCCAGATTGGAATCTAGGCAGATCCGGAATCTGCCTAGACCAAATTAGAATTCAAATTTTGTGTAGACCAAACTGCATTGTTTTCTAATACTTTTTTTTTTAAAATATATTGATTTAATTATGTTTACAATTGAGAGGTATTTTTATTTAAAGGTGGCCTTTCAGAATTTGGGACGAAAATTTTACAAAAATACAAAAATATCATCCTTATACTCCTAAAGCCTTATAATCGTCATTCATAAAACCCCATTAGTCGAAAACCATCCAACAACACGAGAAATTAGAGATTTACTACGGCCAAGATCGACATCGACAGGAAACATGTTCTATTTTTACATGACCATCTCGCTCATTTACATACTGGAAAAGCACAGACGAAGCTTCAAACATAGCGTCCGAAGAAGATATTATGAAAAATAATTACATGTTTGTTATGTAATGGAATTTAAGCGTCATTAGTCACGTGCCAGTCACTTGACATTCCCACAATGCTTTTTTGTTTTTGGCGCGAAATCTAAAAATAGCTTAAGAGGCTGCATAGCCTTTTAAGGGAATACCATCAAAAAAAATTTTGGGGGTAATTTTATGATTCTTATTTATTGATAATTTATATTGTTTTTTCATATAAATTTCAGTGATACATATATTTTTTGATTTGGTGTGATGTGAATTTTCTAAGTACCCACCTTTAAAGCATTTTATATGATTTTTCCACAATCACTCTTTTTTCAACCTTTTTTATTAGTACAAAACATTCAAAATTTATTTTTACTCTGAATTTCTGACTAAAACTTCTTTTATTTTGGGGTTTACGTTTAAAAGTAAGATGATTCATATGTAGACGCCCTATATTCAATTATCAAAATTTGGTTTAGGCAGATTGTAGAGCTGCAAAGCAAAACTGGAATCCTGATTTGTTATAGACAAATTCCAGTTTGGTCTAGGCAGATTCCGGATCTGCCTGGATTCCAGTTTGGACTACGACATATACATTGACTGTATAGGGGAGGGGCATTTACCGGTATTATGCCAAAAGATGTTCAAGCAATTAAAAAAATTTATTATGCACATCAACAGGAAATTCTTGGAATAAATACATGTATCTTTTATTGTGCTAGTTCTCTTATAAAGCAACCATATTTGAATGGTTGCATTGTGTGAGAAATGATATGGATTGTAATGAAAATAAGAGCTTTTGAAATAGACTGTTTGCCAGAATGGTACATGTAGCCAATACTTAACTAGGAGACTCTTAAAAAGACTGTTTGCCAGCATAGTAATGAATAATACAAAATGTTTCAAAGCTTTCTTACAGAAAATTATAGACTTTTCACTTTGCAGTCATAGAAAATTACAGATAATCTCATATTGACCAAAAGTATTTGCCAATCACAAGTAGAATTGTTTAAATTAGTCACATAAGATTGTTTAATCACAAAACCTTTCATTGGTCATTTTTAGCTTTATACAATAATATTATATTTGTCACTTGACATTGAACAGAAGTGTCAGGGAACTGTCTCTAAATCTGTCCTGGACCTGTCTCGAAAACTTGTATCTGGTAACTGTCCTGTCAGGAAACTGACTGGCCTTCAGGCCATTAGAACACAGCGTTGTTCTGTAAAGCATCAGGAACAATCAAATGTATTGATATAATATGGCCTGCAATACACGAAAAGGAGCATTCAGACATTTGGGTAAAGTGTCATCTCAGATTAGCCTGCGGAGTCCGCACAGGCTAATCTGAGATGGCACTTTCCGTTTTTATGTAATTTTCTGTTTTGCAGAAGTCTGCGGTAGCACAAAATCTAATGTAGTTGTAAAGTGCAGTCTCGCGCAGGCTGATCTGAGAAGACACTTTACGCAAATGTCCGAATGCCCCTTTTCACGTGTTGCAAGCCATAATTATGTGCATTCATTTGATAAAAGGATGTTTTTGTGCTAAATTGTATTTTCTTGTAATATTGATTTTTTTGTGTTTAAACTATACTATCTTTTTTATTTTCTACAGCATATTTTTTATTAATTTAATTCTTATTTAATAACTTGACATGTTCCAGTGTTTTTCAGATGCTCAAACAATTTGGAAAAGGTGTAGCTGAAGCCTATATTTATTGTGAATAAAAGTTTCTTCTTTACTGTTTTCATAACCCTTTATCACACAATCCTGACTTTTTCAACCCGCAGGAAAATCACAATATTTTTTACCATACCAAAAACAAAATTTCAAAATTTGACTTACTGTGATTTTTTATCTGCAACTGCTTTAAATTTGGATGTGTCTAGAAAATACAACCTTTGAAATAATAATATTGCTTGTAATATGCACTTTCTCCTCTTGCTACAATGTCATTTATGTCGTAAACTTTAAACTCTTAAGCAATTGACAAAAATGTAAAATTGCTGATAATGAAAGCATTTGCAGACAACATAATAAAGGTGATTCAAAAAACTGAAATTTGATTGGGGAAAGGTAGAAAAATATTGTAGAAAAAGGAGAAAATGCTGGATACCAGCATTTTATTCTATTCCCGCAATGTTTTCGAAGGCTTTCATTCTAAGGGTAATTAGAAGTTGAGATATAGTACTAGTAGTGAAGGTTTAGGTCATTAACCCTATACACAGTCGAGAAAATTTATGCCTTGTACAAATTGAAAGCATTTGCAGACGACAATTTCAATGTGGCTCAAACAGGGCAGTCATTTTTTGATGGATTTGTTAACATTTTGGGAAAAGGAGAAAATGCTGGTAACCAGCATTTTCTCCTTTTCCAAAAATGTTTTCAAAAGGCTTCTTTTTCAGGGCCGTTAAAAGTCATCACTGTGTGGTAAAGGGTTAATAATTATTCTGTGAATTGTCTGTTACAAATTGTTCCAGGAGGTATTGAGGTACTTGAATAAGGATTTGAATATATATTATTTGAGTCATGCACTGGAAAAAGGGAGTTTAATGCTTCTTTGTAATGTATTATTCCTAGCAAGACACCACATGCTTATGGACCCTGTAAAATCTGATTTTTGTCTTTTGATGTGCAGAAATTTAATGAGAGTAGAAAGTTTCAGCCCATGTCAGCCTGCTTGGACTGCAGTCTGACTTTCTGCTGATGCACTAAGCTCCTTTTTCACGGAACATGGTACATATATTTATACCGTAGCTGTCAGCATGAAGATGTTTACTTCTTAAACTCTGGCCTTACAATGGCTTTTTTGGCTTAATATGTTCTACAAATCATAATAGACAGTACTTACAGTAGTTCATAAAAGAACACCCTAGCAAATTGTCACCTTATGTATCAAATACTCTTGCAAAGTTTATTGGATGTCCAAGGTTATGACATGACTTCAGTTTATATTGTCAGGAACAAAACACAACACATAAGCACCAGCACGGAAATGCCACAGATGTCATGTAGGGCACTAAAGGTTTGGCATTATTTCCATTGTCAAAACCAAAACACATCACATAAGCACCAGCAGAGGAATGCCACACTGTTTGTAACTATGAAATATTGAACAATATTTCACCATTTTCTTTTTTTTTTTTATTAACTACAGAAAAGCATGAAATAGTGTATTTATATGTTACCAGAGTTAGATACTGGACATTTGATTTTATATATATGTGTGTATTGAGTGTCAAAAAATTCACAAATTACCAATTACATACATTTTGCATACGGAAAAGTTTGCAAACTCATGACACTTGTTATTTGTTGGTATATCTAAATTGTAAAATTTGCGAACTGAAAACTTTGTGAATTTTTCAAACTCAAGAAATTGAAAACATTTTCTCCTTGTAAAATTTTTCACTTATGCAGTACATCAGTTATGGAGATTGCCAGTTTAACACATGAATAGGGCTTTGCAACTACCGTTATTTTGTTTTTAATGTTGAAAACAAATAATGAAACTGTAAAAATGATTAGAATATAAGACCCTGTCATACTTTTAGTTTGCTTCAGATTCCTGCTGCGTGAAATACTCAAGAAAGCACTGACTGACAAATTGTTATTTTACATGTATGTCCGTCAATGCAAAACAAACATATATCTTAATATGTGTTTGAGAAAAACTTTTGACAATGCTTACTTCTATGGAAAAACAACAGATTTTAAAGAAAATCTGGAATGTAATTTTAGAATTAAATAGGAAGAAATATTCAATGAAAAATGAGGGTAAAGCTGCCATTGTAATGGATATTCCAGAATGGATGCATGTACACATGTATTAGATTTCAAGAAGGTGTAGTTTTTCTTTTATTACTCCTCAGTGATGCTTCTAGAGCTTGTAAAACATTTTTTACCACGATTCATCGGTGTGACGATACCATCAGCCAGTTCTTATAAACATAAAGTTGAAAACTGGAAACAGTTGAACAGGTATTTTTGCATACTTACCAGGAAATCTAAACCCTGTATATGACTAGATAACAACTGGCTATTGCAATGAACTATTGTATTGCAACAAAATGTCATGGAATGGTGTGTTTGGTTCTTACAGAAATGAAACTGTTTGATAGAAACTTTAATCCATGCTTCAGCATACTTGTTGCTGTTTTTCTAATTTGCATGAACTTGATTGTTGTTGATATCAGTCTTTACCAAAAGAAATTTTGACTCAATTTGAACTAGTCAGTAGAAATGGAAAAGGAATAATGTACCCAGGGAATCCATTTTCAAGTATATTAGAAAAGTAGGTGACAAAGATTTTACTTAAAAAACTCTAACCACATCATTAGTTACTGTAACATTCAGTGTGCATCAAGCCACACAGGACTTGTATCCTTGTCTGGTACCCGAACTGTCCAACAGTTTTTAACTTAATCTGGCATAAACAGCATAGGAGTTGCCATGGTAAAGTTTATTTTCATTAACTGAAAATGTCCCGCACCTACCCCCAGTGCTTTACAGATATTTATTCCAGTCTACCACAAAGCTATCTTGCTAAGCCAAACTTTAGTAGCAGGAATGTAAATCTAGGATCAAAATGTATGTTCTCTTCAGTATGATCTCTTTGAAAACTTCACTGAGTTTGAAATTCTACAAACTCTGCCTAAAATAATAATGAAACTTCATTCATAACCTTTGCTTTTTACATGGTTGCTGCAGTCACATTTTGGTATGAATTGTTACTGTTTTTTTTTTCAAAGATTAAGGTGGATGGCCTTAGACAATTCACTGCAGAGTGCAATCCAATTTACCCAAACAAAAAGTTGAATTTACAGTCTTACTGGGACAAACTTTCACTGGTAAAATGCTCCATGATATATGTTAAAATTATTGTTAATCACACAAAATTAAAACATGCCATTGGGGATCTTTTATTTTTTTTTTGCAAAATATTTTTATGGTTTTAGGACATTTAATTCCAATGCAATGGTTCATTGATAGAACTTTTTCTGTGTTGCTACTACTTGTAGAGCAGATCTATTTTCATATCCTTGTCCATTTTCAGGCTTTGTCAGTCTTTTTATATTTTACACTATGATTCTTTTACTCATGTGTTGATGGACTGTGATATTTTGATTCACTACATGAAGATACTGTAATGATGGCATTGTTGATGAACATAGATATAGTGGTATGTTTATGGCCTGGCATTACATAGAAAGGATTAACTGGTTAACTCCTCCATATTTGTTGCTTGAATAGCAGTGAAAACACTCCTCTATAATAGTATAGCCAAAAGAGGTCTGCTTCAAGACAAGAAAAAGTCACAAGCATGAAGAATTATCACTGAACCTTAGAGCTGAATCAAGTTAATTTTAACCCGAACCAATCAATCAGATCAGTATTTCTTATGAACGTTAAGAAGGCAGCTGATGAGAAAGTGGGAAAGAATTTAAAAAATTCTAATGTTAGTAAATGCCAGGTCATAAGTGCAGAAGTGTGAAATTTTAGTTGTGGAAATGGACCTACTAAAGGAATGACATGTTTTTTGAACAGCTTTTTGATCACTGATATTGAGATTATGCGTTACATATATGCTAAAGAATAGATCAGAAACAAAGACCATCAGGGTGTGGGAAATGACATATCAGAGTTCCTTACTTTAAGACTTCTGTTGGACCTAAGGCCTTAGATCTGAATCCATGACCCTGATACCCCCTCTTTTCTCCCTACTGATATTGGTATAAGTTACTTATTTTTATCAAGAACACTGGTTTTCTCCAAACCAATGACTGTCATTCTGTAGTATTAACACCATGGCATTTATCATCTTGTTTAATTTGAAATAAATGTTTTCCAAAAATACCTCTGTCTTGAAAGATTTGGACAGATCATATTATGCTTAAAGGACTAGGAATGAATAAAATCTTTCTTTCACATTAAGATTGTTAGGGTTTGTATGTTCTCTGGAAACACATATCAGTGAACTAAAACTAATATCATGGTCTCCTTAACAGGGAGAGAAGAATAACAAGATACAATAAAACAGAATTTAAGGATTACAAATGGTATAGTTTGTCAAAACATTGGGATTTCATTTGTTATTTTCCTTTTTATCCCTGATCTGCTTTGCTAAACAAGGTGGCTCCCAGAGCTAATATTACAGAAACCTTTAAATGATTTTTCCTAAGCTACACAAAACTAATATATTTTTAGCTCACCTGAGCACAAAGTGCTCATGGTGAGCTTTTCTGATCGCCCAATGTCCGTCATGCGTCGTCCGTCGTGCGTTGTCCACAATTTCTTTAAACATCTTCTCCTCCTAAACCACAGGGCTGATCTTGATGAAACTTTGCAGGGATGTTCCTTGGGTAAAACTCTACCAAAGTTGTTCAAGAGATTGAATTCCAGCCATAACTCTGGTTGCCATGGCAACCAAAAGGAAAAAAAACCAGCAAAATCTATGAAAATCTTCTTCTCTGAAACTAGACGGCGTAGAGCTTTGATATTTGGTATGTAGCATCTCCTAGTGGACCTCTACCAAGATTGTTCATATGATGCCCCTGGTGTCAAAACTGGCCCCGCCCTGGGTTCACAAGTTTGAAACATACATGTAGGAACAAAGAAGGAAAACTGTAAAAATCTTCTCTGAAACTAGAATGTACAGAGCTTTGATATTTGGTACATGTATGTAGCGTTTCCCAGTGGACCTCTGCCAAGATTGTTCATATGATGCCCCTGGGGTCAAAACTGGCCTGGCCCCGTGGGTCATAAGTTTGATACATAGGAACAAAGAAGGAAAACTGTAAAAATCTTCTTCTCTTAAACTAGAAGGTACAGAGCTTTGATATTTGGTATGTAGCATCTCCCAGTGGGCCTCTACAAAGATTGTTCATATGATGCCCCTGGGGTCAAAACTGGCCTGGCCCCGGGGGTCACAAGTTTGAAACATAGGAACAAAGAAGGAAAACTTTAAAAATCTTCTTCTCTGAAACTAGAAGGTGCAGAGCTTTGATATATGGTATGTAGCATCTCCCAGTGGACCTTTACCAAGATTGTTCATATGATGCCCCTCGGGTCAAAACTGGCCCAGACCCGGGGGTCACAATTCTGAAACATAGGAACAAAGAAGGAAAACTTTAAAAATCTTCTTCTCTAAAAGTAGAAGATGCATTTTGTACAGTTCCATACCCTGTCAGAATTATTTGACCTTGAACTTCGATATTTGGTATTTATATTCATTGTAGACCTTTACTGCTTAGTACTCATGTGAGCGATATAGGACCATCATGGTCCTCTTGATTGGAATAGAATGATCGCAAGGTCTAATGAAATATAAGAACCCAATCACAGACAAATAGAATTATAATTATTCAAAATGACCTGTTCACACTGGCCTCTCGAGCTATGTATAGAAATACCTTTATAGAGGAAATGCATTCTGTCAAAGTTTGTAAAAAAGAAATTCTGTTAGGCATACTACACTAAAGTAGAAAAAAAATGTTGTGAAATATTTTTTGGTGATGTTTCCTGTATGGGGTACATTATGCTAATTTTAAATTTCCTGCTAGAATTTTTCAAAGGCTTGTTGGAATGTTGCATGACTAACAGTTAAAGTTGATTATGTGGAATCAATGTCATGTCTGGTCACAGAAATGGATCTTGTTATTACTGCAACAAAATAATTGTTTTACTTAATTGCAAAAAAGCAGTTTATCCTTCAACTGAATGAGCCCATCCAGTTTCTTCTTGCTTGCAAAAAAAATGCATTTTGTTGTTTTTAACTAGAAGTTTTAATTCATGATGAAAAATCTGCTTCATAATTAAACAAGTTCTACTGATGGAATACATGGCTTTTGAAACAATTTCACAGTCCCAGATGATGTGGCTGAAGATTGTTTAAAAGTGTACTTGTCATCAAGTTAGCCTCAAAAGTTAAACACAGAAGATTACTTATCAACTTCTTCACATAAAGGGATTGAGAGACCTAAAGATTTTTAAAGATTTATTTTTTCCTAAAATGATGGAGAAATTGTGAAACTTAAGTCCTTTCTTTACCAAAATGAATGAATTACAAGAACAGAGAGTACATCTTTTTTAACCTTGGGTATCACTTTATATAGTTAAGATAAGCAAATTCTGGACCTTCATTGTTTGCTTTTTTAAACAGTTGCATCAATAGATGCCTGCTAGAAATATTATCTTCTGCAAAGATATGGCTTTTGTCTTGAACAGTGAAAGGATCAGCATCTCTTTTTCCACAAAGTTTTAATGTTTTTGTCACAATGTTTTCTTACGTGCTCATTCTATAAAACTTTGATTAATTCTTTTATACTTATTTCACAGGGATGCTTGTAAAATACCTTGCTGCTAATTTTTTCAGAAAGCAATAAAGTAGCTTCTAAACTCTTCAAAATCTTTCTTGAAAAATGTTCTTCTTGCTGACAGCTAATATGAATATTTTGTGTGATTTTTATTATATGTACACTGTAATCATATTTACATGTACATGTATATGAGTATATGCTTAACCCTTTGAGCACCAAATAAACCCGGTGGACATATTCAGATGAGGAATAGGACCCAGTGAATTGCAATTTGATACGCTTTTTCTATAGTGTTTACGCTTAGGTCAGTGTAGATCAAATTGACATGAAAGGATTCAGTTTGATCAAAGTCTAGATTTGATCTTCACTGGTCATAAAGGCTTAAGTTGTCAAGGGCACTTAAAGAGTTAATTTTGTTATAATTTTTTTCTTTTTCATAAAAATTGTATGTGTACATCTTCGCAAGCCAAGGCTGACGATTCACTACGCTACTCTACCCTTGGCAGATTGAGCTTGATTTTTACATTCCCCCGATAGGCTTTTTCATTGGATGCAGCCAGCTCTAACTTCAACGAATGAAATCACTTGTAGCATTTCATCTTTGATAAAAATAGAATAAGGTCGCTACCTTTTGAATGGAAGATAAACATGGAAACCCACGTGGATGTCTGCTTATCGCTTCATGTGTATTCGTAAGCGATGTGTAAAACGATAATTCATTGGCTTTTGGAAATATGACGTAAAGGGGGGTAATAACCAGCATTCAGTAGAGGGCGCATGGCAGGAATCTCGAAATCGGGCTCAATCAGCCAAGGTCAGATCCACGCAGCGATTGTAACCTTGGCTGGTGAAGATGCACTCTGTACATTTAAAATCTTTACACTAGTTTTAGGTTGAAAATCAGCCCAAAGATGTTAGGTTTTGATCAAATTTACCTTTAGCATAATTTATTTTCATGCCATTTAATGATGGCCATTACATGCAAAATTTTCTTATGGTTATTAAAATTTCAAGACAGAAAATAACTCAAAATCACTCAATGTATCAAAACCCCAAAACTTGTAAGCTTCACCTAATTAACAAAAATTTGAAGTTACTAGTATTCCATGCAGTGGGATGCTGTCTTACTCCTCCAGCAGGGTTCTGCAACATTCTAGAACTGTCTTCAGGGTTACCTCATGTATTTGCACATTTTTAAAAGCATTTAATTTTTGATGCTAGTGTTATCAAGTATGACAAATAGGATGGTTGATATAAGTTCACTTTTTGGTAAGCATAATTATAATAAATTATGTTCCAATTTATCAATTTTTTAAATGACAGTTGCCTACATTGAAGATATTTCGTATCTTGTCAAGCGGTTTTTGTTAAGATTTTAATATGAACTTACAAGAGATTGCAACATGATAGTGCTCCTGACCACAGGGTCATTTTGACTAGAAATTTTCTTGATCAAGAACAATATTATATTGCTTAAAAAGGAAGCATTATCACCTGATATGTCACTGATTGGGCCTGTCTTGGGTGCTTTGAAAAGATTGCTTACCATAGTTGACCCTGGCAGCGGTTCTGCAATTCTGCAGAATCCTTCTAGAAGCATGGAACAACATCGCATGGCATGGAATAACCTCACAATTGTGTCACTGAGACGAAGATAGCAAGTCTTAATAAATGCAAGAGGTTGCCATCCTGGATATCCATTATATGATTTTTGATTTGCAGTAAGGACAGTTTTGTTTCATTTCCCATTTAAAAATCTCTAATTACTTAAAAGAAAAAAAACTTTTGTGCATTATAATTATGATGGGGCAAACCTGAATTATTGAAGTTGAATTAAATCAGAACTTGCTATCGTCAGGCTGATTTGGAACCACAAACGAATGTTGTGTTTTTAAATGTTCTGAGTGTATTACATGTTAATCGGGGAACCCTTTTCCCAGCAAACACTTGTCGCAGCTGCGTATCTCTAATTGGTGCAGATGCTGTGGACTCAGATGAGACTCATTATTCTGTGGCACATGATGGTCTATTATGTTTGGCATTTTCCACTTGTAAGTTAACCCTTCAAAAAAAGATTGTATATTTTAAAACTCCATGGAAGACTGTATTTGAAAACTTCATGGAAACAGGAGTAAATGCTGGTAACTAGCATTCTCTCCCTTGCTCATGAGATTTTCTGGGTTTTTTTTAATTGATTTTTTGTCAGCCAATACTTTTAATTTGGGTGAGTCTACAACTCTTTCTTGTAGTGAAGGGTTAAAGACAAGTAACATTAAAGGCATACTCTCTTATATCATTGCTAGAAAATTTATTTGTGGTCTGCTAATAGTAAGTGGTACAGTACTGCATAGCATCAGGGAGATTATAGAACACTGTAATGAAATATTGTGAAATAATAAGGCTATCAGTGTCTGTTATAGCAAACAAAATACTTGGATTTATGAAAAAGTTGATTTTGATTTGTTGTAGACATAAGTTTTACAGGTTTTAACAGACTTGCAGGAAAGTTTCATCAAGTCTCAGTAAGATGAGTAGTCTCGACTCTTCTTTGTTGGGGATAAAATGATTCCCCCGCACCCACCCACCACCATTATACAATAGGTTGTTATTTCTGGGGTATGAAATGATTTCATCCCCCTCCCCTATACATTTGTTTGTTACAACTAAATAAAATCTCATAATCAATTCTTCTTGGAAGCAAATTTACCATAGATCAACTTTAAAATTGGTTCCTTTAGAATGTTTCCGTGATATGAAGTTGATGGTACAATATTGTGAAACATAATGCTACAATAGGAGAAACTGTGCATGGCCAGCAAATTCTGCTGTTGGTTTATAAATGGACAACATTATGCCAGCTACTTTTCCTGTGGAGATATGTGTCACAAAATAACCTACTCCAAGGGGAAAATAGGTCTGCTGCAGATATTTATGAAAGTTACCTAGACTTATTAGTCTTGGAAATTGTAAACTTGTAAAATGCCAAATTCAATTTGAGTTTTATGGGACATAGTAGATCTAGATCAGCTTATGATTTGTAAGGTTTTGTTAGACAGATTTACAACCTTACCCAGGGCAATTTCAAATCTGCAGAGGACAGAAATCTTAATCAGTGTTCAGACCATAATCATGATTAGATGATTTGTTGTTTGAGCCTAATACCAGTTGGAAGAGAGAATCAATTTCAGTTTTGATGGGCCGAAGAAAATTATTACAGCAATGGTCAGCTTAAAAAGTCAACTTTTCATTACAGGTTTAAATCATACTTACTAATACAGGTTTAAATTAAACTAAGTCAAAAGAAGTTTAAACACTAGTCGTCAATGTGTCCATTGACTATTTATCCTGCCCTCTTTAGCACAACTTCCTAGCGTTGAAAGAAAAGTGAATTGCTGAATAACACTGGTAATCACTGAACACAATGTTGATAAAGACTTCAGTATACAGAATAATGAAAAAGACATCAAGTATTATTACTTTGTCCTTTTTTAAATAGAACAAGAAAATAAAGTAAAGGATGATGTATAAAAATAACTGAAAATGTGCTGTGAGAATCTGCTTACTCTCCAGTCATTTTTTATAAGTAAAGCATAACATACATTTCTTAACATTTTTTATGGCCAAAATAAGCAATGTTACTGGATAAGTCTCTCATTGGTCATGCTCATCACAGTGACATGCAGCCAAAACCTCAAGGTCCATTTCCAGTACTGTGAACCTGATTCAGACCTGAAAATTAGCTCAAGCTTTTGTTTAGCAGTTAGGTAATTGCTTTTCACTCTTAATCCTTTCAAATAAAGCTTCAAAACAAGACTTACTTGTTTATATTGTAATGACTATACAGTCTATTTTTCCAACAAATTCCGGGTAAATATCACTTGTAATCTCACTACACACTAAGATCTTGTCAGCTTGTTTCAAATTGTCACTGTAGTAATATTGCCATAGATAAGTCTCATCCTCTATTCGTTTTCAGTATAAAGCCCTATGTACCTTAACCTACTGTCTAGCTCTTTTCCAGAGAGAAATTTAGCTTGAATTGGATATATACCATTCTTTGTAAACAAACAACAATCTGCCTAAAAGGAAAAAAAATCATCCACATGTACCTTTTTCCATAATGCCTGTAATAGTTTCACTGCTCTGAATGTAAGTTCTACCTCTTGTAGGTCATCATTCATTGATGCATCTTCATCATCATGAATATCATTGTCAATAAATTGTGACACCTGGGGTTTGCAAATTTCATCTGTGGATGACTGAATGGTCTCATCATTTAAGTCATTATCACATCCTGTAAGCATACAAGGATGGTCTCTGGCATAAATGCTTCCATGACCAACAAATACAATTTCCGCATCTTATCCAATAACTGTGCCTAGGCTTTCATTTTCACATCATGCTTGAGGTAAACTTTGTTATTACTCAAAAAAGATAACCCTGAGTAGTTCAACTTGTGACTTAAAGCTCTTTTAATCCTTTTTGAAGATTCTGCCTAAATGAATGCTTGCCTGACACAATGAAGTGAATTGATATGTTTTACAAACATAATTATTACTGATAGTTTGTACAAGTGCCACATTTAACTTTAAATTTGGTTGATCTTCAAATATCTTTGAAACACATCAACCACAGACAACATGATTTTAGCCCTTCAGAGCACTAAGTGTTCAAGGTGAGCTTTGGTTTTCATGTTGTATTTAGCATCAAGAGTGAGATGTGCATTGTCAACTATTACCTTGTATATGTGTTACATTTTCTGTCAATTCTCATATATCAATACAATCAATACAAAGTAGATAAATTTACGTTTCTTTTTCTTGAGAAAGGCCGCTGGCCGAAATATTGAAAAACTGAGTGACTATATTAATTCTCATATAATCTGTCTTGATAATTGCTCAGATGGGTTTGATAATATAATCATTTCTGGCAAAAAACTAGGTCACTGGATCAAATTGTAGAAAAAACTATATTTCTAGACACCATAGTTTTTGTTTTGATGATATCTTGCATGAATGTGAAAATGGGTCACATTTACTCAAAAACTTGGTTAATAGGTAAAATCTTTGAAAAACCTTGCATATGCTCTAGAGGCCTCAAATCACAGAAAATAAGAAATAGTAGTCAGAAAACTTGATTAGAATGTTTTTCTTGTTAATAATTTAAAAATTTGCTATATTTAATGCAGGATAAAAAACTAGATCACCAAGTCAAATCTCGGAAAAATCTTGTGTGCGCTCTATAGGTTGTATTTCCTCTCAAATACTCATAAAGGGTGGTCGGAATATTTGTATAATTTCTACATATTTGAAAAAAGGCAGTATTGAACTAAAAGGTAAGTCATCAACACAAATTCTTGTAAAAGCTTGTGCACACTCTTGAGGTCATACTCCAAGTCGAATATTAATAAAAGTTTGTCAGAATGTTATTCTTTATATCTTGAATCAAATTCATCTTTTCATTTTTCAGATTGGTGCATATATTCACAAAAAGGTTCATCCGCAGGTCAAATTTACCCAACCCCATCTTTAAAATGTGTTCTTAATCGAGGTCAAATTTACCCAACCCCATCTTTAAAATGTGTTCTTAATTGTTTAGCTGATGGATGGGTAAATTGTTTATGCAATTTTCCAGTAACCTTATTTGTCTATCTGTTGGCAAGTTCCTATTAGAGCAGACAATGTAGCATCAGCATCAATATTTACTTGTTCAACAGGTTTGCAGTAATGACCTGAAGAAGTACACTGCAACTGAACATCATTTCCACTTGAGGGCCTCATTTGAGGCATTTAACAAGCTTTACTTTGGCATAAATTCTTTGTGGAATCCTTACTTAGCAGTAAAGATATACAGTAACATGGCACAAAATCAGCTTGTATCTCACTTTGAGCTCCAGCAACTTCAAATGTAATAGAGACTGTAAAACTTTTCTTTATCAATCTTAAAAGTCTAAACCAGCTGTTTTTCAGACAATTACCCATCAGGCAACTCCCAAGACCACCAGCCTGCACCAGTTAACAGTCAATCTGTGATCACTGTTGGTTTATAATGGTTTATTTACCAAAAGTGTTTGTTCCAAGCATAAATACATCAATATACTTAGATCTTATAGAGGACTGCAAAACATTTTGCCTTTTTTTCATGCAAGTCTGCTTCTCAATTTTGTTTACTTCGACTTACATGTAGAGAAGATCATTTTGTTTGCAAAAGGAACAGTCTTTGCTTTCTGGCCGATATGATTATGTACATGTATTATAATAATAGAAATACTAGACAAAGGTGCTTTGCTCACTTTACTCCGAATGAGGAGTCTACTTAAATCTACTTAATCTGTCCAGGATTCCAATCTTGTAATGGTATAGCTTGGCTTAAACGCTTACAATGATGTTCCAGGTGCTTACCACTTGTTCTATGTTGAACATTTACATAAGCCTTTCGTAACCTTCAGCATCGTTTCATCCTGCAATAGACCATTTATAATAACCTTGCTGCAAAAGAACAAATTAATCATGGCAAGCAATGTTTTCTCTTGTCAAAATTTTTAGCTTTGCTGTGTTGGAAGAAAAGTAGTAGTAATCCTTGTCTGCATTGTTGGTGTACAAAAACTACGACAAATTGTAATATTGCTGTCATCACAAAACATATTTTCTACGATTTTGCACAAGTTGTCCATAACTGAGGGGAACCTATTAAGCAAGGGCAGGTAGCCATCAGAATATTATGACACTGTTATGCCCTTTTTTTTGACTGACAATTTTACAGAAAACCAAACAGTCAAGTGTTTGCATTTACATAAGTTGATCTTGCTTCCACAACTTTTCATGTAACTATCTGTAACAGATGTTGATTGTGCAAGTTTTACAAAGGCGCTTCCAAAACTTTCTTTTCAGGGAAAGCAATTACATAATCTGTTATCAGGTCTTGTGTACAAATACTACCTAATATGTATGCTTGGTACTATGGATATCAGATTAGTGATTCAGGGTCCAAAGGTCCTATTGTTTGTCAGTTTACACTTAAAGTCAGAGCTTTGAAATTGGTCAGTAATATAATTGCTGATGTATGATCCCTGGTGGTCTAGTTTAAATGGTAGTTTGTGAAGTTAATTATCTGTTATGTCTTACCTTAGAATTGCTATCCTTTTTTCCCATGTTACAATGAGTTACAATGTATATTTAACAATTATATATGGAAGTCTTATCACTACATTTCTTTTCAGTGCTCGTGGCTGAATTAATCAAATTTCATTTTGATAAATTGGTGGATATGCATAATTATAGTGGTGCTAATGGTGCAGGAGGTAAACGGGAAAACTGGAATGTGCTCAACAGGTACTATAAACTTGTCAGGCAGTTTGAATAGTTTGTTATCACCACCCACCTTGTTTAAGCCTTCTTTTCATATTCTTTGCTTATTTATTGCAGTTACTTTGTTGCACAACCTTGACAGTTTTTTTTTCTGTCTTTTCCTTTTTTATGCTATAGTGAATATTGTGACAAGTTTCTCTTATTTAACCGAAAGGTTTGATTTAGGGGATGATGGAATATAAATGCATCTTAAACACATAAAAATTCATCTGTGATGATTTCAGTGAAAATGTTTACCTCCATCCAAAATCCAAGTCTTGGTCTTTTGGTCTTTTCTTGGTATATAAAAAGACATTGGAATATTGCCAAACCATGATATACTGGACAAATATTTTACCTGAAACATATTTTTTAGACCTTGTGAAAGAAGCCACATAGCCCAAAGTCAGCAATCAGAAAAATTGCACAATTGATTCCTTGTGCAAATATGCATTATCATGCAGCAGTCTGAGATTGGCCAAAGGTGGTGCGGGTCTTCCTTTTTAGCTCGCCTGAGTACGAAAGGCTCAAAGTGAGATTTTGTGATTGTGCTTTATCTGTTGTCCAATGCGTGTTGTCCGTTATATGTCAACTTTTACCATGTGTAAGCTCTGGAGGCCACATTTTCACTCCAATACTCACAAAACGAAACTTGGTCAGAATGTTTGTCTTGATAAAGTCTCTTAAAGGATTATGTGGTATTAAAAACTAGGTCAATAGGTCAGTAAAACCTTGTGTATACTCTAGAAGCCACATTAAATATTTTAGTCCAAAAGTCTTAAAAGTTTCAGAATGATACCTTGGAAGAGTTTGAAAAAAGGGATCAAAAATAGGTCACAAAGTCAAATCTTAAAACCGTGGTGTAAAGCTACATTTTTTTGCCAAAACTCTTAAAAATTGATCAGAATTTTGTCAGTATGTCATTTTTGACGAGTCTGAAAAAGGGTCATGTAGGGTTAAAAACTAGGTCACTAAGTCAAGTCTTAAAAAAAAATTCTTTATGTTGGAGAGGTCACATTTTTAATCAAAACTCTTGAAAGGTAGTTAGAATGTTTGTCTTGAAAATACTTTGACGAGTTTGAAAAGGGGTAATGTAGGGTCAGAAACTATGTCTATAGGTCAAATCTCAGAAAAAACGTAAATTTGCACTAGAGGCTATATTTTCAGTGCATTACGAATGAAACAAGGTGAGAATATTTGTCTTTATAATTTGTAGTATGAGTTTCAAAAAAGGGCCACATTGGCTCAAAAACTATGTCACTTGATCAAATCTTTAAAATAGCTTACAAGTGTAGCTTGTGAATCAAAACTTTCTGTCCTAAATGTTTCAAAATATTTCAAAATATAATGTTTTGCTTGATGATCAATTTAATGAATTTGAAAATGGGTCACATTTAGTGAAAAATTCAGTTGCCATGTAAAAACTTGGAAAAAACCCTGTGTATATCATAGAGGCTATATTTTCTACCCAATACTTTTGAAAGATTGTCAGAATCTTGATTTTGATAATACCTACAATGGGAAAATAGGTTATGTTTAGGTAAAAAAGTAGGTTACTGAGGGAAGTTCTATTAAAAGCTTCTGTACAAGCAAGAGGCCAAATTCTAAGTCTAATATTTATGGAAGCTTGGTAGAATGTATGTCATAATATCTCGACAGACATTGAAAATGGGTCATGTTTGGTCAAAAGACTCGGGTGAGCAACTTTAGGGCCATCATGGCCTTCTTTTTTTTTCTTTTGATATTTCCTGAGTTTTCATTTTTGTAAAACTTTGAAGAGATATTTCATTATGCTCCAATTTATCATATTTCATAAAGATGTCTTTAAACCCTGAGAATACTTTGTATAGAATCTACTGACCGTCTTGTGTTCATATACAAGAGTATACGCAAGGTTTAGCTTGATTCCTTTCAGATGCAAGGTGTTATTGAGTAAGATTACCAAGATGCATTCATACTTGAACAATTTTTGTATCATTTTTGTTTATTCCTAAATGTATCACATTTGGTATTCTACTTGTTACCTATGTTCCTAAAAGTATTGAAAACCTGATTTCTGATTAAGGAAAAAGTAATGTGATCTGTTCAATACTGTTCCAAAGAATGTTTCTATATATTCTTATATAAAAGGATCTATTTCCACAAATATTACCCTTTTACATTCTATGCACTAGCTCCGAAGTTTTCATATGTTTCTTTTATCATTTCCATTGTCTGCATTGGTCTGATGATTTTCCCATCTTGAAGGAAAAGCAATGAATTGCTAATCTTGCTGTTTTATTTTACTCCATCATTTCTGTCAGTGTAAGTCAAATCTTTTCAATTTACTATTCAAAGAAAAAGGGAATGGATGTCAAACAACAGAAATAATATAATAAGTAAGTGGCACCATGTCATGAAAATGTTGTTTAATTTGGTATGGCTGTTGAAATGACTTAATATTTAAGGAAGTATAGACACTTATGTATATGAATTAAGTATGACATATGACACACATAAGATATAATTAAAAATTATAGTCATTCTTGTCACTTCATAACAAATATAATCCATGGTAGGTGTGAGATAGAAAATAAACTTTTGGATTCGCCATAAACCACTTGTTTGTTAAAGAATATTGCATGATGTTTGTTACATGATGGTATACGACCTTTTCCTTGCAATATATGTGGCAATCAAGAAAATGGAATGAAGAGACTCAATACAGATATGCTGTTGCACCTATCCACATTACAAGACCTTGACTCCAAAATGCCTGAGAATATTGGAATTTTATATCAAGATTGCTGTGAAATTATTTCTTAGAAAATGGAAATGTTAATTCAGTATTATAAGCAGAAACATTAAGAAACATTTAAATGTTGCTGAAAGAATGGGGAAATTCAACACATACAATGGGACAAGAAATCCACTTTCCATGATTATTTGAAACAAAAAATAAGTTCCTAATTTTAGATTATGAGTATGCTTGGGACTCTAGCAAAAATGAAACTATCACAAATTTCTATTATTGTTTACAGCTTTGACCTGATTTAATTTTGGCTTGACCAAAATTAATTTCCAATTACATAAAACTTACTGTTATTTTTGAGAGCCATACATATTGGTAATTCATTGATTTAAAAAAAAAAAATGGATAACCTAATTTGTTGCATTGGATTATATTGACTGAAAATGAACAGTATCTTATATGTGACAGTGTTACAAGTTGTATATTTTGTATTTTGCTTTTTATGCAGACAGTCAATCATAAATAGTTATTTGATAATATATTTTTAATTTTTATCTTTACACTCTACATTTCCATATTATGGGCTCTGTGAAATTTCTTATGGATCACTCCTTGCAATATACTAATTTTCAAATACCAAATAACAAACTATTTGATTGTAATGGTCCTTCACTAACATCCTTTTACATTGAGCTATGATTCCTGAATTAAATTGTACTGACCTTTCTGTAGTTTCAATATGTAGAACCTAGACTAATATCTCTGCTATGGAACATGATATTGAAAGAGCTTGAGATATGCAAATGACAGTAAAAGTGATAATTTTGTAAACATATGTTATCTTTCTGCTTTGAAAAATACCATGCTGTCTGCTTTTAATTTAATTGTAGAAATGATGGGTCAACATTTTAATTTTTTCTATGTTTAGTTACATCAGGCATTCATGGAAAGTATTGGCTTTATTTTTATTGTGCCATAAACAGATGATATAGGTTGTGGTTACAAAGAAATATTAAAGAATTGAATGAAGCCATCCACCTCTGTATGAGCTCCAGAACTTATTCTTAGAGTTAATAAATATAGCAGGACATTTTTTTGTGAACTATTGCCATACAACTGAAACAAAGACAGTCTCTTGGAACCATTTTCAGTCTGAGTCAGTGATCAGCTGTTATGAAGAAGCCACCTGCTTTTTCAGGTCCCAAACTGTGATTTTTGTTGAGAAAAAACTTTGTGTTGAACGAGTAGCTTAGAGGTCAGTGATGTTTGTTCCTATGGCTGTCTGAGTAAGATAGATATGACTTCCAAGAATGTTTTTGAAATGCAATTGACATGAATGTTATCATAATTTGACTAGTCCCTTGCAATTTAGTGAAATAACAGATTGCCTTTACCAATGTTCTAGACAGTTTGCCGTGGAAAACTTCCTTGAAAAACAAGAATGATCAATGGTAATAAATAATAATGCATTTATGCATACCAAAGTATGAGGCAAAAGGAAATTATATAACATGTAATTTCTGTTTTAAAACAAAAAAGGGTCAAGAAGCGGTAATTAGTCAAAATGAGATTGCTGCACATGGCTTTGAGTCCCTGTTGTTGCATCTGAAGTACATTTTACTCAGTTTTCAGGACGACATTTTTCAAAAATGTCATTCTGTATGCTCACATTATGGTTTTCTTAAGAGTGACAAAACTTTTATTGTAATTTCTACATAGAATCAAATTTGTTATCATCAAGGCTTATTATACCATGTTAGATCAAAGCTTTTAACCATATATTACTAATTGAGAAATCACTCAAAATTTTATCAGATTATGATGACTCACTCATGACATCTTGATTTTAATTTTCATTGCATCATGTTATAAGAAAATTTTAAGTAAGAATCTAAATAGTATATGTAAAATGAACAATGCTAAATGCTAAATGTCAAGAGGCTACTTGATGAGATGTTTTAAATTGCTGTGGAATTTCATGGTCAGCTTGGTCAAGCATAAAACAAAAAATATGAGCTCTTGCTAGGATTGCATGTTTCGTGCAGTTTTATCTTTGTCCTTCTGAGCATAAATGCACCAAAGGTGAAAGTATCATAAAAGTTTTAGCACAGAGTGTATATATGATTTTTTTTCTTTAATATGGTTATTTAATCTAAAAAATAATGATTAATTTAAATACTGTCACCTTCTCCATAATGTTTGTAGACCAAGCCCCTTCTGCTATGCAGTATTGTATGTGTCTGATACATAGCATTGTTGTGCAACGTTTGAACCTTAAATTCTAGGTACATAAATTAGTCATATCTATTTTTGCTAGAGTGTAGAATTAGATTAACAAACTGCAACCAGCAGATTCTTTTTTGCCTTGCAGTTGACCAGTTCTGAAACATGACATGAGGAGATGCTCTTAATGAGCAATTCATTTTATGCTGCAAAATTTCATCTTGACCTATATTCATGTATAAAACCTAAATTTAAGTTTTTTCTTATTGATGGTATGTTAAAGTAGAGATTGCCTTAGATAAGCGGAGAGAATTGAAGCAATTTATTCTCATATTTAATGAAAATACATTATTGTGTGAGGACTTGTTGAATTTGTCAAACAAGGCAATATCAACAAGTTACAGATTACACACATTCCTTAGAAACCCTGACTTAACTCTTTTCTAGATTGCAGTCTCATAAGCTAGAATTCATAGCATTTGGAAACAGACAATGTCTCAGTAAAAGAATGTATACATAATGTGGTAAAGGGAGATAATGTTGGTTACTAGCATTTTCTCCTTTTGGATATTTTTTCAAGAGCCTTTTCCAAGGGCTGTTAACACATGGGAGGGTTTGGTAAAGGGTAAAGGACTATGATTAGGTCTGCTAATCAAGACATCTGGTGAATTAAAATGAGCAAGAAAACCACCTTTGAAATTTGGTTTGTTGGGTTTCAGTGCTAGTTGCCGAAATACTTCACTATTATTTCCCTCAAGAAGAATTCGTCCATTTACACAACTATTCAGCTTGCAATGCATCCAATAGCAAGAAATCAAACTGGATGTTTTTGAACAGGTAATCAGATTATGGATCTTTTTTTTATAATCATGACATTTTCTTTTGCTTCCTCTTTTACATTTTTGATAAAGTACATTTTGAATACAGTGAGCTTTTGTGATGTTCCTGTGTCTGTAATTTGACACATGCATTTTTCATCGTTCGTTATGTGTCATGTGATGTCCAGATGTCAATGAGTAGCTTGTGCGTACTCCAGAATCCACCTTTTTAGCTAATCTGAGCACGAAGTGCTCATGGTGAGCTATTGTGATTGTGCTGTGTCCATCGTGCGTCGTGCATCGTCAACTTTTTACCTTGTGTATGCTCTAGAGGCCACATTTTCGGTCCGATATTCATGAATAGGTCAGGATGTTTGCGTCGATGACATCTTGGACGAGTTAGAAAATGGGTCATGTCAGGTCAAAACCTATGTCACTGGGTCAAATCTTAGAAAAACCTTGTGTACACTCTAGAGCCCATATTTTCAGTCAGATACTCATGAAAGATGGTCAGGATGTTTGTCTGGATGATATCTGGGACGAGTTCAAAAATGGGTCATGTGGGCTCAAAAACTTGGTCACTAGGTCAAATTTTAGAAAAACCTTGTGTATGCTCTAGAGGCCACATTTTCAGTCGGATATTCATGAAAATTGGTCAGGATGTTTGCCTGGATGATATCGCAGAGTTTGAAAATGGGTAATGTCAGGTCAAAAACTAGGTCACTAGGTCAAATGTTAGAAAAACCTTGTGTATGCTCAAGAGGCCACATTTTCAGTCCGAAACTCTTGGAAGTTCTTCAGAATATTTGTCTTCATGATTTCTCTGACAGTTTTGAAAATGGATCCTGTCGGGTCAAAAACTAGGTCACTGGGTCAAATTTTAGAAAAACCTTGTGTACGCTGTGAAGGCAACATTTTCAGTCCGATACTCATGAAATTTGGTCTGGATGTTTGCCTGGACGATATTTTTGACAAGTTTGAAAATGGGTCAGGTCAGGTTAAAAACTAGATCACTTGGTCAAATTTTAGAAAAACCTTGTGTACGCTCTAGAGGCCGCATATACAGTCGGATACTCATGAAAATTGGTCAGGATGTTAGCCTGGATGATTTCTTGGATGAGTTCGAAAATGGGTAATGTCGGGTCAAAAACTAGGTCACTAGGTCAAATCTTAGAAAACCTTGTGTACGCTCTCGAGGCCACATTTTCAGTGCAAAACTCTTGGAAGTTCTTCAGAATGTTTGTCTTGGTGATGTCTCGGACAGGTGTGAAACTGGATCCTGTCAGGTCAAAAACTAGGTCACTAGGTCAAATTTTAGAAAAACCTTGTGTACGCTCTAGAGGCCACATTTTAAGTCCGATACTCATGAAATTTGGTCAGGATGTTTGCCTGGATGATATCTTGGAGGAGTTTGAAAATGGGTCATGTTGGGTCAAAAACTAGGTCACTAGGTCATATTTTAGAAAAACCTTGTGTATGCTCTAAGAGGCCACATTTTCAGTCGGATACTCATGAAAGTTGGTCAGGATGTTTGACTTGATAAAATCTAGGAAGAGTTTGAAAATGGGTCATGCCAGGTCAAAAACTAGGTCAATAGGTCAAATCTTAGAAAAACCTTGTGCAAGCTCTAAAGGCCACATTTTCAGTCGGATACTCATGAAAATTGGTCAGGATGTTTGCCTGGATGATATCTTGGACAAGTTTGAAAATGGGTCATGTTGGGTCAAAAACTAGGTCACTAGGTCATATTTTAGAAAAACCTTGTGTATGCTCTAAGAGGCCACATTTTCAGTTCAAAACTCTTGAAAGTTGGTCACAATGTTTGTCTTGATGATATCTCTGACAAGGTTGAAAATGGGTCATGTGGGGGTCAAAAGCTAGGTCACTAGGTCAAATCTTAGAAAAACCTTGTGTATGCTCTAGAGGCCATATTTTCAGTCAAAAACTCTTGAAAGTTAGTCAGAATATTTGTCTTCATGATGTCCTGGACGAGTTTGAAAATGGGTCATGTGGAGTCAAAATATAGGTCACCAGGTCAAATGTTAGAAAAACTTTTTGTAGGCTCAAGAGGCCACATTTTTAGTCCAAAACTCTTGTGAGTTGGTCAGAATATTTGCCTTGATGATATATTAGACGAGTTTGAAAATGGGTCATTGGGGGTTAAAAACTAGGTCACTAGGCCAAATCTTAGAAAAACCTTGTATATGCTCTGGATGCCACATTTTCAGTCCAACACTCTTGAAAAGTAGTCAGAATGTTTGCCTGTATAATATCTTGGATTAGTTTGAAAATGGGTCATGTTGGGTCAAAAACTGGGTCAGTAGATCAAATATTATAAACACCTTTTGTATGCTCTGGAGGACACATTTTCAGTCTGATACTCCTAAAACTTGTTCATAATATTTGTCCTGGTGATAGCTTGAATGAGTTTGAAAATGGGTCGTGTGGAGTCAAAAACTAGGTCAATTGGTCAAATATTAGAAAAACCTTGTGTACACTCTAGAGGCTACAATTTCTGCCTGATACTCTTCAGACTTGGTTAGAATGTTTGTTTTGTTGATGTCTCAAAAGAGTTTGATAATGGGTAATTGTTAGGTTCAAAACTAGGTCACTTGGTGAAATCTTAGAAAAACCTTTTGTATGCTGTAGAGGCCACATTTTCAGTCCAATACTCATGAAACTTGGTCAGAATGTTTGTCTTATTGATATCTCAAAAGTGTTTGATGATGGGTAATGTCTGACAGAAAACTAGGTCACTGGGAAACTGGATGGTTCATGTTTGGTCAATAGACTCAGGTGAGCGATTTTAGGACCGCATGGCCCTCTTGTTAGTCAAATACTCCTGAAACTTAGAATGTTTATCTTGATGATATGTTTGACATCTTACATAACAAGGTCAAATCTTAGAAAAACCTTGTGTGCATTCCGAAGGCCATATTTTTAGCATTAAACTAATGAAACATTGTAAGAAAGTTTGTCTTTATATCTCGGACAAGTTTGAAATGGGGTCACTTCTAGTCTGAAAGTAAGTCCCTGGGTTTAATCTAAATTAAACACTGTTTGCACTCTAGGTGGGGGCCATTTTTTTAATGTTAAACTTATGAAACTTTGTCAGAATGTTTGTCTTAATGATATCTCATACAAGATTGAAATTGGGTCATTTTGCAGCAAAAAAAGGTAACTTATTAAAGTTGGCCCTTTAGGTTTTGGGGCAAAATTTTTACACAAATGGAAAATTGTTATGTTACGGAATTTAAGCATCGTGTGCCAGTCTCTTGACATACCGACAATGCTTTTTAGCTCACCTTAGCACAAAGTGTTAAAGGTGAGCTATTGTGATGGAAACATGTCTGGCGTCCGGCGTCCATCAACAATTTCTTTAAACATCTTCTCCTCCTAAACCAATGGGCCAATCTTCATGAAACTTGGCAGGAATGTTCCTTTGGTGAAGCCCTACCAAAAATTGTTCAAAGAAATTAATTCCACCCATGACTCACCCATGGCAACAAAACGAAAAAAAAAAAAACGAAACTAGAAGGCGTAGAGCTTTAATATCTGGTATGTAGCATCTCCTAATGGACATCTACCAAGTTTGTTCAAATTATGCCCCTAGTGTCAAAACTGGCCCCACCCCGGGGGATAACGAGTTTGAGCATAGGAACAAAGAAGGAAAACTTTAAAAATCTTCTCCTCTGAAACTTGAAGGCGTAGAGCTTTGTTTTTAGGTATGTAGCATCTCCTAATGAACCTCTTCCAAGTTTGTTCAAAGTATGCCTCTGGGGTCAAAACTGGCCCCACCCCGGGGGTCACAAGTTTGAGCATAGGAACAAAGAAGGAAAACTTTCAAAATCTTCTCCTCTGAAACTTGAAGGCATAGATCTTTGATATTTGGTATGTTGCATCTCCTAGTGGACCTCTACCAAGTTTGTTCAAAATATGTCCCTGGGGTCAAAACTGGCCCCATCCAGGGGGTCACTAGTTTGTGCATAGGAACAAAGAAGGAAAAATTTATAATTCTTCTCCTCTGAAACTTGAAGGCATAGAGCTTTGATTTTTGGTAAGTAGCATCTCCTAGTAGACCTCTACCAAGTTTGTTCAAATAATGCCCCTCGGGTCAGAACTTGCCGCACCCCAGGGGTAACAAGTTTGAGCATAGGAACAAAGAAGGAAAACTTCAAAATCTTCTCCTCAGAAACTGGAAAGCGTAGAGCTTTGATATTTGGTCTGTTGCATCTCCTAGTGGTCCTCTACCTAGTTTGTACAAATGATGTCCCTGGGGTCAAAACTGGCCCCACCCCGGGGCCACTAGTTTTAGCATAGGAACAAAGAAAGAAAACTTTAAAATTCCTCTTCTCTGAAACTAGATGGTGTAGAGCTTTGATATTTGGTATGTGGCATCTCCTAGAGGACCTCTACCAAGTTTGTATAAATCATTGTATAAATCATGCCCCTGGGGTCAAAACTGGCCCCGCCCCGGGGGTCACAAGCTCGAACATAGGAACAAAGAAAGAAAACTTTAAAATTCTACTTCTCTAAAACTAGAAGGCATAGAGCTATGATATTTGGCATGTAGCAATTCCTAGTGGACCTCTACGAGTTCATATTATGCCCTTGGGGTCAAAACTGGCCCTGCTCCGGGGTGGGGGGGGGTTCATAGATTCAAACTTAGCAATAAAGAAGGAAAACTTTAGAAATCTTCTTCTCTGAAAACTTGAAGGTGCAGCAGGGTTTCCTTCAACTTCTTGTTGAAGGGGTCACAATGACCCCCTTCATATGAATTAAAGAAGGTAGAATAATAATTTTGGGGGGTCATTTAGAAAAATTTGGGGTCAAAACCCTCAAAATTCAAAGAAATGAGGGGGTCATAAAAAACCCTGGTGCAGAGCTTTGATATTTGGTATGCAGAATCTTCTAGTTCACCTCCATCAAGTTTGGTCATATGATGTCCCTGGCATCAAAACTGGCCTAGACCCGGAGGTCACAGGTTGGAACATAGGAACACAGAAGGAAAATTTTGAATTTCTTTTTCTATTATACGGGAAGGTGTAGAGCTTTGATATCTGGTATGGACCTCTACCAAGTTTGGTCCAAGGATGCTGCTTTGGTTAAAACTGACCCTGCCTCGGGGACCACAAATTCGAACATAGGACAAAGAAAGAAAAATTAAAATTCTTCTTTGAAACTGGAAGGTGTGGAGCTTTGATATTTGATTGCCCTGTGTCAGGGTCTGTCGTCTGTCAACAATTTCTTTGAACATCTTCTCCTAACCCACTTGGCCAACTTTATGAAACTTGGCAGGGATGTTCCTTGGGTGAAGCTTTACCAAAGTTGTTCAAAGAATTCACTTTCACTCATAAGCTATAGTATAAGGTGAGAGTTCCAGGGCCAATAGGGCCCTCTTGTTTTTATTTTTAGCGCGAAATCAACAATAGGTTTAGAAGCTATATAACCTTTTTAACCCTTTACCACAAAATCCCGACTTTTGACGACCCTGAGAAAGAAACCATTTCTGGTTACCAGCATTTTCTACTTTCCCCACAATATTTTCTTGGCTTCCCAAGAGAAATTTCAAATTTTCAGATACTTTTCTTTTGTAGTCTGCAAATGTTTTCAATTTGGACTAGTCTAAAATTTTGTCGTTTTGTAAAGAGTTAAGGGAACACCATCGTTTTTTTCTTGTAATTTTATGAATCTTAATTGATAATGATTTGTATTATTCTTTTCCATATAAATCTCAGTGATATATATATTTTCTAATTTGGTGAGATGTGAAAAATCTAAATACCCACCTTTCAAACCTTGTGTGCACTCTAGAGGCCACATCTTCAGCCCATTATTCGTGAAACTTCTTAAGAACTTTTGTTTGACTTAGCATAGGACATGCTTTAACGCTTTACCAGACAATCCTGACTTTTAACACCTCTGAGAAAGAAGCCTTTTGAAAACATTGTGGGAACAGGAGAAAATGCTGGTAAGCAGCATTTACCCCTTTTCCCACAATGTTTTCTTTCCTTCTTAATGCAAATTTCAATTCTTTAGTTACATTTATTTTGTTGTCTGCAAATGCTTTCAATTTGGATAAATCCAAAATGTTGTAGGTAGGTAATTGGGTTACTTCTGTCAAAAAAAGGTCATTTGGCTAAGATAAACGTTGTGTGCATTTTAGAGGGCACAATTGCAGCCCATTAATCATGAAACTTAGCCAGAATATTTGTTTTGATGATGTAATGGATATGTTATAAAATTGGTCTTTTTTGGTTAAAGAGAAGGTTACCAGGTAAGTTTAAAAATAGGTCAAGTTGGTGAAAAAGTAGGTCACTTAAATTTATGACTGTGTTTTACAATATCATACCAGAATCTCTTAAGCTTAATCAGTCCTAGATGACTTTACTAAGGCGAGTGCTTTAGGGCCAATGGCCCTTATGTTTGTTTCTCTTAATTGATTGACAGCTTATGGTACCCACTCTCCCATTTTTCATAACAGATGCAAATTTAACTCAGCTTATCTTTAGAAAAAGACCAAGAGGTATTGTCATGGCTTTGTCGCCTAAGAAGTATTGTCATAGCATTGGCACATTAGACGTAAGTTTTAGTTTTTGTTGAAACCCTAACAATTGTCTGCCTTGGCATTATTGAAGCTATTTACTTCAAACACAGTCTAATGTTAGCTCTGACAATTGGAGCTCATACAAAAATAGCAGTGAATTTGCATATTATGTTTAAATTAGTTATGCTCTCCCTCCTCCCCAAACGGTCACATCATGTTTTGGCCCCTGTCATCTGTCTTTAAGCAATTTCTTGTGTGTGCAACTCCTGCTACAGTTTCCTATTGGAACAACTTGAAACTTATCACAATGAATCTCTATTATGTGTAATTGTGCATGTGACTCTTTACACTTGGATCTCTCATGGCATTCTAGAATTATCTCCCCTTTATTTCTGAAATAACAGATTTCTTGTGTGGCTATCTCCTCCTACAGTTTCTATCAGAGTAATTTTAAACTAATCAAAATGAATCTGTAATATGTAGTTGTGTCTGGATGCATTACTTCTCTTGAGGCATTCTAGAGTTAACTACCCTCGATTTTTGAAACAGAAAAATAAGTAATCTCTTTGATGGCTTTTTGCCAATTTGAATTTCAGCTTGAATTCTATTGATTTTCAATCCATTCTAAGCAAACAGCTTTGAAAACATCAAAGGAAAGTAAGAATATTCAGTGTGAATTGCACTTAATTTTGAACATAATTATGTGTGACAAATGGGAGAAATAAAAAAAACATGTTAGTCAATCAGAAAAAAAGAAATGAAAATGATGACATTGAGGCTATGGAAAGCTTAGTTGGAAAATATGCAATGGGTCGTAATGAACCATTTCTCTTGTTTCCCACATTTTTAGCTCACCTTAGCACAAAGTGCTAAAGGTGAGCTATCGTGATCGGCCAATGTCTGTCGTCCGTCGTCCATCAACAATTTCTTTAAACATCTTCTCCTCCTAAACCACTGGGCCAATCTTCATGAAACTTGGCAGGAATGTCCCTTGGGTGAAGCTCTACAAAAATTGTTCAAAAAATTTAATTCCATCCATAACTCTGGTTCCCATGGCAGCAAAACGAAAAAAAAATGAAATCTTTGAAAATCTTCTACTCTGAAATTGAAGGGGCAGAGCTTTGATATTTGGTATGTAGCATCTCCTAATGGACCCCTACCAAGTTTGTTCAAATTATACCTCTAGGGCCAAAACTGACCCGGCCCCAGGGGATAATGCGTTTGAGCGCGTTTGAGCATAGGAACAAAGAAGGAAAACTTTAAATCTTCTTCTCTGAAACTTGTAGGCGTAGAGCTTTGATATTTGGTATGTAGGATCTCCTAGTGGACCTCTACCAAGTTTCTTCAAATTATATCCCTGGGGTCAAAACTGGCCCCACCCAAGGGGTCACAAGTTTGAGCATTGGAACAAATAAAGAAAACTTTAAAAATCTTCTCCTCTGAAACTTGAAGGCATAGAGCTTTGATATTTAATATGTGACATCTCATAGTAGACCTCTACCAAGTTTGTTCAAATTATGCCCCTGGGGTCAAAACTGGCCCCAGCCGGTGGGTCACAAGTTCGAGTATAGGAACAAAGAAGGAAAACTTTAGAAATCTTCTCCTCTGAAACTTGAAGCCATAGAGCTTTGATATTTGGTATGTTGCATCTCCTAGTGGACCTCTACTAAGTTTATTCAAATGATGTCCCTGGGGTCAAATCTGGCCCCACCCTGGGGGTCACTAGTTTGAGCATAGGAACAAAGAAGGAAAACTTCAAAATTCTTCTTCTCTGAAACTAGATGGCGTAGAGCTTTGATATTTGGTATGTGGCATCTCCTAGAGGACCTCTACCAAGTTTCTTTAAATCATGCCCATGGGGTCAAAACTGGGTCCGCCCAGTGGGTCACAAGTTCGAACATAGGAACAATGAAAGAAAATTTTAAAATTCTTCTTCTCGAAAACTAGAAAGCATAGACCTATGATATTTTGCCTGTAGCGATTCCTAGTAGATCTCTACCAAGTTTGTTCATATTGTGCCCTTGGGGTCAAAACTGACCCTGCCTCGGGGGGTCACAGGTTCAAACATAGCAACAAAGAAGGAAAACTTTAGAAATCTTCTCTGAAACCTGAAAGTGAAGAGGTTTGATATTTGGTATGCAGAATCTTCTAGTGGACCTCTACCAAGTTTGGTCATATGATGTCCCTGGCGTCAAAACTTGCCATGCCCAGGAGGTCACAGATTGGAAAATAGGAACAAAGAAGGAAAATTTTAAATTTCTTTTTCTCTTAAACGGGAAGGTGTAGGGCTTTGATACTTGGTATGCAGCATCTTTGAGTGGACCTCTACCAAGTTTGTTCCAAGGATGCTGTTTGGTTAAACCTGACCTAGCCCCGGGGACCACAAGTTTGAACATAGGACAAAGAAGCAAATTTTAAAATTCTTCTTTAAAACTGAAAGTTGTAGAGCTTTGATATTTGATTGCCCTATGTCAGGCGTCTGTCTCCCATCAACAATTTCTTTAAACATCTTCTTCTCCTAACCCAATGGGCCAATCTTGATGGAACTTGACAGGGATGTTCCTTGGGTGAAGCTTTACCAAAGTTGTTCAAAGAATTGAATTTCACTCATAAGCTATAGCCTAAGGTGAGTGTTCCAGGGCCAATGGCCCTCTTGTTCTTAAAATACCTTTGCACAAAAAGGATACCAAAAATCATGTTGTATAATTTTAGAAATTTGAAATATATCGAACATGCTCTTTTGTATAGCGATATCTTAAACATATACAACCAAGTGATGTTGTAGAATTTGTTAATTACATACTTTTCTCTCTTGAATTACAGGAAAGTCTTTTCAAAATTAAACTTTGAATTAACTGAGGAGTTAATATCTGACTTGACATGTTGCAAAGCTGGTGTCATTGAGAAATTGTTGATGCTGTTGAAGTCAAAGATAGATCGTGCAGTGTACGCTAGAGAGAGAAAAGACCGGCCAGAGGCAGAGCAACATGAAGGTCAGTCTTTGTAATCAATTGCCCTAGCTCTTTACCATGTAAATCGCATGGTTTTTAGCTCACTTGAGCACGAAATGTTCAAACTGAGCTACATGTATTGTGATCACTCACCGTATGTCGGTGTCCATCATCAGTATGTCCATCCAATCACATTTTTATGATTACACTCTAGCATCTACAAATGTCAACCAATCAGCACCAAACTTGGTCAAAATATATATGACTATAAGATCTGGGATAAGTTTGAGTATTGGTCTAATCGGACCAGAGTGACTAGAGTTATTTGCCCTTGAATCAGAAAAAGAGTTATATTTGACTTTGTTTACACTCTAGCATTTACAATTTTAAACCAGTCAGCACTAAACTCTGCCAAAATATAAATGATTATAAGATCTTGGATGAGTTTGATTCTTAGTCTAATCAAATAAGAACCACTGAAGTTATTTGCCCTTGAATAAGAAAAATTGCTTTGTTTACACTCTAGCATCTACAGTTATTTACCAATTAGCACCAAACTTGGTCAAAATATATATGACCCGAAGATTATGGGTCTATTTGGACCAGAACAACTGGAGTTATTTGCCCTTGCATTAGAAAAATTGATATATTTGACTTTGTTTACACTCTAGCATCTACAAATATCAACCAATCAGCACCAAACTTTGTCAAAATATATATGACTATAAGATCTGGGATGAGTTTGATTATGTTTGAACATAGGACAAAGATCGGACAATCTGAAAAGAAAGACTGGAGTTATTTGCCCTTGAATTAGAGAATTCTTTAGAATACTTCTTTGTCAAAATTATAATTTTGTCATCTCCAATCTGATTTACATGAAACTTGGCATTTGTGTTTGTTGCAATAATTCAGAGTGCAGTCTAAAAAAACCATAACTCTACCTCATACCATCTATGAGTTTTTTCCCTGTAATCATCATTTTTACAGCATTTTCTTTGACTTTGTCATCTCCAGCCTGAACATCTTCAAATTTGATATGCACGATTGTTGAAAAATTACAGAGTGTAGTGCACAAGAACCGTGACTCTTCCTAGCATGAATATTGAGTTATTCCCCCTGTTGACCTTAATTTTTGTAGCAATTCTTGCTTGTCCTGAGCATAATTTTGTGATCTTAACTAGGAATGACCTAAACTTTGGTATGCATATTTTTTGCAATATTTGAAAGTTTTGTGCACAAGAATTGTAACTCTACTTCATGCTGTCTTTGAGTTATTTCCCTTTGAATGTCATCTTTACAACATTTAGTGCTTGTCCAGAATATAACTTCGTCATCTCAATTCAGAATGACTACATTATGGGCTACCTGCACTAGACAGAAATGAAGAAATTCTTGAAAATTATTCTTCTCAGAAACAGCTGGTCAGATTTTAGAATAATTTTACAGAGATGTTCCATGTGTCACCTTTTTCAATAATTGTTCGCAAAATTTTAATCCATAAAGAAAACATGGCTCTGATGGCTGTGGGCTATTTACACTTTAGGACTTACAGAAATTCTAAGAAAATCCTCTTCTCTGAAATCGCTGTTCAGATTTTGAAATAATTTCACGGAGGTGTTCCTTGGGTGACCCTTTTCAAAACTTGTTCACAAAGTTGTGATTGGTCAAGAAACATGGCAGTGGGCTATTTGCCCTGCAGGAACATGAACAGAAATTTCTTAATTCTTCTTACCTCGAACAGCTGGTCAGATTTTGAAACAATTTCACAGAAATGTTCCTAGGGTGACCTTTTTTAAAAACTGTTAAGGAACTTTTTATCCATCGAAAGTTAAAGCCCATTGTTGGCACCTGTATGTGGTGCTCTTGTTTGACTTATGTTTTTAGTCACTATAGAGCATGTCCTCTTCTTCAAGAAATTGTCCTTGGGTGATCTATCCAAATTTTTTTTTTGCAGATTTGTGATTTATCAAAATCAATTCTGTGGTGATGATTGTAAGGGTGGTGACAGATTTTGAAATGACTTTTACAGGTGACCTATTCAAAATTGCATGGCAAAATAATACTTTTGTTTCCAACGTTTCAATACCTCAAAAAAATAGCTATGGTCCTTTCAAAAATTCAGATGAGCAATCCAGGGCCATCTTGACCCACTTGTTTTTATTAAATGTCATGTCAACAGTCATGGAAAAAGAGGGCTTGACATATATTTTCATTTTGGACAAATATCTTTCACTACATGACAAAATGTAATTAAACTTCATCTTTATTATACCTCCCACAACTTGGTGGAGGGTGGTATATTGGAATCACCATGGCTGTCTGTCCATCTGTCTGTCTGTTTGTCCATCCGTCCACCCATCCATCTGTCTGTCGGTCAGTCCGTCTATCCTTCCATCTGTCTATAGACAGAAATTTGTTGGAAGCAATAGTCCTACAGTTTTTCACGTACTGAACTCAAATTTACACACAGGGTCCCTATACATGTATATGAAATTGTGCATGTGCAATTTTCATGCCCTGCTGGGATTTGGTATGGAATTTTCTCCCCTTGAACTTTTTTCAACTCTTACATTTGTACTAAACCATACTGCATTCTGTGACAAAGACCTGTTTTTGTAACAAGGAGCTGGTGTGGGGTATAATCACATTTAGTGATAGCTCTAGTCAGACAATAGTTACTTGAATTTTTTTAGTGTGAAATACATGTAACATGTCATGAAAAAAGGGGAATAAATGTATAATTTTATTATGAGTTAGCCCATTCATCCACCTGTACAGGTATCTCTAAAGTCCTTGACAAACATTTATGAAACTTTATGCATGTCTTCCTTAACCCTTTCCCAAACGACAAAGTTTTGGACTAGACCAAATTGAAAGCATTTGCAGACGACAATTCAACTCTTGCTGAAAAGATGATTTCTGCCTATGATAGGGTAGAAAACATTGTGGGAAAAGGAGAAAATGCTGGTTACCAGCATTTTCTCCTTTTCCCACGATGTTTTCAAAAGGCTACTATTCCAGACCCGTAAAATCCAGGGATCGTTTGGGAAAGGGTTAAGGTAGTCCTTGATACAATTTTTGTTGTAAGTGTGTGATGCTTGTATTCTCAGTGTGGTTGAGCTCATCTCTGTGTCATGTAAGTCCTTTCCATGGATTTATGGTAGTCATTGTGATAGGATTTGTTTCTCTCTTACCACTATCATTGGGTTGGAAAGAATATTGTGTGGTCTATTGCTAAAAGAAACTCAAGAAAAGCATGGATAGGTGCACTGGCTGCAACAAAGAACTAAAATAATGTTGAAAATAGCATTAAACACTATACAATCAATTAGTCAATTTATCATTTTTTCCCTGGGTTAAAGATAATATCAGTTGCTCAAATTGAATACAAATTCACTTGAGCAATTTAGGAAAATGATGGTTCTCTTGATTGTTCTTTACAGTTTCACCTGGCAGAAAAGGTGGTAACATGAAGGTAGCTATAGATGGCACAAAGAACAGCAAATTTATCAAAACAAAACAGTAAGTAGACAGAAATTCAAGTATTAACCTTGTCTATGATGAGGTTGGCTGAAGGTACTTTAGCTTAGCTGTAGATAAAGTTCATGCAGTCTGATCTTGAACATCCATCGCCTGATACACTTTTCATCATGCTGTGAGATATCTGTATTATTTTGTAAGGGGCTTTATGTTGTGAACCTCTACCAGAGTTCATGTAATTACAGCTCTGTGATCAAATATGGCTTTTTTCTGGAGTCATAACATTCATATGGGATTTTATAAGGAAAATTTTGTATGTCTACTAGTTTCAAACAAGTCGACAAAGTATTGTTATGTTCGGCATGTAGGGCTTCTACTTTTTATCCAGTGGAGCAATACAGGGCCAACATATTCCACTTGTCATCGTTTAAGTATCATTTAAGAAATAGCAACATGGTAGAATTTATTATCCCTTAGAGCACCTTTCTAAACTAAAGTTGTCTTTGCAGCCAATATAGATCAAGCTTAGGCTACAACTTGATCTTTGATCTATACTGTCCCCTCAGCTGAAAACTTTAGACAAAAAGCATCCATAAAATTGTAATTACTGGGGTCTAATGTCTAATGTCTAAATGATAGATTAATATGTATATTGTGCATTGCAAACTACTTTTTCTGTACCTGCCTCTAAAGCTCTCTCCCTCTGTCATTCTGTCCCCCATTCTCTCTGTCTGCCTGTCTCTCTCTCTCTGATCCCAATTCTGTAGCCCTCATTAAACCATATCATTTATTCTATTGCAAAATTGCTCTTTTCTTCCCCTTCACCATGTTATTATGATAATATTATACATTGTATATACATATGTATTTATGTATTTCTTATACATGAAACATTTTAATTCTGGATACATATGTATTTCTTATATTTGAAATTTTTTAATACTAATAACAGCGTAGCTATGTCCTTAGAGTTGTGTGGCTTTGAAGAACTGTCCAAAGAAAAGAAAATTAACTGTGCGACTGTAACTCGCATTGCTAATTTTAAATTTGAAGTTTGCAGGTTATGTTTAATATTTTACTATAATAGAAATGGCAAAGAAAAAGGTTACCCACTCAAGACGTGTAGAACTAAGTCAAACCCAGTGTAAGTTGGATTACAGACTTCTTCACATATTATGCTAAAATTGGCTATGTGTTACCTGCTTATGTACTATACATGTATCTGCAGAAGTTGCTATATCATTAGTTCTATATTTCCTCTTCTTTAGGAGTAAAGTTTTTTGAATGACTGTTATACTGATAAAGTTACCATGATAATCATTTCTTTTTAATAAAACCATACTTTGCTAAAAGTTTCTAATTTTGATTCTGCTGGCCGAGAGCCAGCAGAACTTATCTCATGGTATGATTTCTGTTGTCTTGCCTAGCATGTATCTATCCATCCATCAGTTAGTCTCTTGTTTTTGCAGTAAAGTCCAATTTTTGTGGTTTTGATTTTTGTGAAATTTGCATAGTTTTATTTGGTATCTCATCAGTATGTTGAACTCTATAGATTTTAAAAAAATCTGCCAATCTGTTTGGTAAAAGTAGCTATTAGAAGTTGAAAATTTCCCTTCTTTGTTTACATGATAAAACTATTTATCTCATCAAAAGCATAAACCTTATTGATTTTGATAAAAAATCAGGGAAAAGTAACCATTCAAAGTTAAAAATTTCTATTTCTTCTTTGTGCAATAAAGTCTGTATTCATGATAGGCTTTTTTGTGAAGCTTAAACAGTTGCATTGTATCATCAACAGCTTAAACCCTATCAGTCTGAAAGATGTCTGACGATTAGTATGGGAAAAGTAGCCATTTGCAATTGAAAATTTCTATTCTTGTCAATGCAATGAAGTTGGATTTTAGGACACCTGAGCATGAAGTGCTCAAGGGTGAGCTTTTGTGATCAGCCAATGTCTGTTGTCCGTCATGAGTCATGCATCGTCCGTCATCCACAATTTTTTTTAAACATCTTCTCCTCCTCCTAAACCACTGTGCCAATCTTGATGAAACTTAGCAGAGATGTTCATTGGGTAAAGCTCTACCAAAGTTGTCCAAGAGATTGAATTCCACCAATAACTTTGGTTGCCATGGCCACCAAAAGGAAACAAATAGCAAAATATTTGAAAATCTTATTCTCTGAAACTAAAGGAGTAGAGCTTTGATATTTGGTATGTATCATCTCCTAGTGAATTTCAACCAATATTTTTCATATGATGCCCCTGGGGTCAAAACTAGCTCTGCCCAAGGGATGACAAGTTTGAAACATAGGAACAAAGAAGGAAAACTTTCAAATTCTTCTCCTACTCTGAAATTAAAAGGTGCAGAGCTTTGATATTTAGTATGTAGCATCTCCTAGTAGACCTCTACCAAGATTATTCATAGTATGTCCCTGGGGTCAAAACTTGCCCTGCCCCGGGGGTCACAAGTTCGGAACACAGGAACAAAGAAGGAAAAATTTAAAATTCTTCTCTGAAACTAGAGGATGCAGAGCTTTGATATTTGGTATGTAGCATCTCCTAGTGGACCTCTACAAAGTTTATTCATACGAAACCCCTGGGATCAAAACTTGTCCTGCCCCAGGGGTCACAAGTTAGAAACATAGGAACAAAGAATAAAAACTTTCAAATTCTTCTTTTCTGAAACTGGAAGGTGTAAAACTTTGATATTTTGTAAGAAGCATCTCCTAGTGGACCTCTACCAGGTTTTTTCTTTTGATGCCCCTGGGGCCAAAACCCGGGGGTCACAAAATTGAACATGGAAATAAAATAGGAAAACTTTAAAATTCTTCTTCTCTGAAACAAGAAGGAGTAGAGCTTTGACATGTGGTATGTAGCATCTGCTAGTTGACCTCTATCAAATAATGTCCCTGGGGTCCATACTAGCCCCGCCCTGGGGGTCACAAGTTCGAAACATAGGAACAAAGAAGGAAAACTTAAAAAGATTTTTTTCTCTGGAACTGGAAGTTGTAGAGCTTTCATATTTGGTATGTAGCATCTTCTAGTTGACTTCTACCAAGTTTGTTCATACAACGCCCCTGGGGTCCAAACTGGCCCCAACCCATGGGTCACACATTCGAAACATAGGAACAAGGAAGGAAAACTTTGAATTTTTTTTCTCTGAAACTGGAAGTCGTAGAGTTTTGATATTTGGTATGTAGCATCTTCTAGTGGACTTCTACCAAGTTTGTTCATACGATACCCCTTGGGTCCAACTTGCCCCACTCTGCTGGTCACAAGTTTGAACATGGGAACAAAGAAGGAAAACTTTGAAATTCTTCTGTTCTGAAATAAGATGAAAACTTCAAACTTGTGTCCCTTATGATAGTCTGTCAATAACAATATGGTACCTTTTTTCTTTAAATGTGATGTCATTGAAAAAGGGGGCTTGGTGTATATTTTCACTATGGACCAATATCTCTTTCACTACAGACAAAATGTATTTAAACTTCATCTTTTTAAGCCACAGACAATAGTTATCTGATTTTATTTCATGGATTGACATGTTATAAAAAAAGGGACTAAATGTATATGTTTTCATTATGGACCAATTACAGTCAGTTTGCCCATCCATCCACCTTGACAGATATCTTCTAAGTCCTTGGCATTTATGAAACTTTAAACATGTCTTCCTTAGGATAGTCTTTTGATACAATTTTCTTCTGTAAGATGTGTCACAAAAAAAGGGCTTACTTTTCACATACTGGACTTGTTGAGCCCAGATAGATCAGTCAGTAATATTATGAGCTGTTAGTCTAGGGTTCCCAATTTGTGCTGGCTTGATTGCTGTCTAAGTAGCATCCTCTGACATTTGATAAAAAGTTACTGAGACAATTCTCATTTTTGTCTTACCAATGAGCAAATGATGTTTTAATTTGTCATTCGACTACCATTTTGACCAGGAAATTAATGCCTGGCCTTCCAAGTTAATTCAGTCCCTTACCATACAATCCTGACTTTCAATGACCCTGAAGATGAAGGGTTGTAAAAGCATTTTGGGAAAAGAAGAAAATGCTTTTTGCACAGTTACATACCCTGTCAGAATTATTTGGCCTTGAACTTTGATATTTGGTATTTATCTTCATTGTAGACCTTTACCGTTTAGTACTCAGGTGAGTGATCTTGGACCATCATGGTCTTCTTGTTTAGCTCACCTGAGCATGAAGTGCTCAAGATGAGTTTTTTATGATCACAGGGATGTTTGTTGGGTTAAGCTCTTTCAAAGTTGTTTAAGAGATTGAATTCGATTCATAACTCTGGTTGCCATGGCAACAAAGAAGGGAGAAAAGCACAATCTTTAAATATCTTCTTGTCTGAAACTTAAAGGAGAAGAGCTTTGATATTTGGTATGTAGCATCTCCTAGTGAACCTGTACCAATTTTGTTCATATTATGCCTCTCATGTCAAAATTGGGCTTGCTCAGGGGTTACAAGTTTGAACCTAGGAACAAAGAGGGAAAATTTTAAAGTTTTACTCTGAAGCTAGAGGGCAAAGAGCTTTGATATTTGGCATCTAGCATCTCTTAGTAGACCTTTACCAAGTTTCTTCAAATGATACCCCTGGGGTCAAAACTTGCCCAGCCCAAGGGGGGGGGGGGGTGCATGTCACAAGTTTGAACATTGAAACAAAGGAGGACAATTTTAAAGTTCTTCTTCTCTGGAACTAGAAGGCAAAGAGCTTTGGTATTTGGCCTCTAGCATCTCATAGTGCACCTCTGCCAAGTTTGTTCATATAATGCCCAGGGGTTCAGAACTTGCCCCAGCCCTGGGATCACAAGTTCAAACAAAAAGGAACAAAAAAGGAAAACTGTTAAATTATTCTTTTCTAAAACTGGAAAGTGTATAGCATCTCCTAGTGGACCTCTGCCAATTTTGTTCATATAATGCCCCCGGAGTCAAAACTTGCCCAGCCCTGGGGCTCACAAATTCAAACACAGGAACGAAGAAGGAAAACTTTAAAATTCTGTTCTGAAACTAGAAGGCTTAGAGCTTTGATATTTAGTATTTAGCATTTCCTAGTAGCGCTCTACTAATTTTCTTCATCTGTTGTCCCTGTGGTCAAAACTGGCGCATCCCCTGGGGGCTCACAGGTTTGAACATGGGAACAAAGAAGGAAAACTTAGAAACTTTTCTTCTCTGAAACTAAAAGGGTTAGAGCTTTGAACATTGGTTTGTAGTACCTCTTAGTTGAGCTTTACCAAGTTAATTCAAATGATGCCCCTGAGGTCACAAGTTTGAACATAGGAACAAAAAAAGGAAAACTTTAAAACTATTCTTAAACTAGAAGGCTTAGAGCTTTAATATTTAATATGAGCCTTTCCTCTTCTAGTTTTCTTTATCTGATGCCCTGTGGTCAAAACTGACCCAGCTCCTAGGGGCTCACAAGGTTGAACATGGGAACAAAGAAGGAAAACTTTAAAATTCTTCTTCTCTGAAGCCAGAAGGGTTAGAGTTTGAACATTGGGACAAGGGAGGACAATTTTAAAGTTCTTCTTCTCTGAAATTAGAAGGCAAAGACCTTTGATATTTGGCATCCAACATCTCGTAGTGCACATCTGCCACGTTTGTTCATATATTGCCCAGGAGTCAGAGCTTGCCCCACTCCTGGGGTCACAAGTTCAAACAAAGGAACAAAAAGGAAAACGTTTAAATTCTTCTTTTCTGAAACTCAAATGACTCTGAAATGTGTCATATTGGGTCAAAAACTGAGTCACAAGATCAAATATAAGAAAACCCTTTTGTTCGCTCTAGGTGCTCATTTTCAATCCAAAACTCTTGAAAGCTAAACAGAATCTTTTTCTTGAAGATATCTTGGACAGGTTTGAAAATGACTCATGTCAGGTCAAAAATTAGGTCACTAGGACAAATCTTTCAGAAACTAGTTGTATGCTCCAGGGGCAACGATTTTAGTCCAAAACTACTGAAATATGGACAGAATGTTTGTCTTGGTGATATCTTGGACAAGTTTGAAAATGGGTCATTATGGTTCCGAAACTAGGTCACTTGTCAAACTTAAAAAAGAAAAAAAAAAAGAAAAAACCTTGTGTATGCTCTTATTTCCAAAATTCACTAAATTTGTCAGAATTTTTGTCTGATAATATTTGAAAGAGTTTGAAATTGGATCAGGTAGTCAAAAACTAGGTCACTTATTCAAATCTTAGAAAAACTTTGTGTACATGTAAGCAGCCCCATTTTGAGTCCAAAACCCTTGAAAATTGGTCAGAATATTATTTTGTGTTCATGAGGTCTTGGACATATTTGAAAATGGATTACATTGGATTACAAGGCCACTAGGTCAGACCTTAGAAAAACCAGATCAAGGCTCCAGATGACACATTTTGAGTGCAATACTCATGAAACTTAGTCAAAATATTTGTCTTGATGATTTCTTGTAGGAGTTTAAGATGGGTCACATCAGGTCAAAAACAAGGTCACTAGATCAAATCTTACTAACACCTCATGTTTCCTCTACAAGCCACATTTTCAGTGCAGTACTCATGAAAGTTGGTCAGAATGTTTGTCTTGATAATATCCTAAATAAGTTTTAAATGGGTTATATTGGATCAAAAACTAGGTCACTAGGTCAAATATTTAAAAGATTGTGTAGCTCTAGAGTCATCAATTTTTGTCGAATACATATGAAAACTAGTCATAATGTTTTACTTGATGATCAGCATGATGGAATAGAAAAGGGGTCATATTCGGTGAAAAACTAGGACTTCATCTTAAATCTTGGAAAAACCCACTGTAAAATCTAGAGGCCAAATTTCCTGTCCAGCACTGATGAAAGGTGGTCTAAATCTTTGTTTTGATAATATCTACAGTGGAAAAAAGGGCTATGTTTGGCTAAAAAGTATGTCACTGAGGGAAATTCTAGAAAAAAATAACTTGTGTACAAGCTAAAGGCAACTTTTTAGTCCAATAATATTAAAGCTTGGTAGGAATGTTTGTCACTATAATAAGAATTATCTCGAAAGAGATTGAAAATGGGTCATGTATTGTCAAAAGACTCAGGAGAGATACTTAAGGGCTCTTGTTGCGAGTAATGCTTTCAACCTTTTCTATCTAGGAGGCAAGCCACTAGACTTTCTCTGTAAGTGTTTTGTTTCAATTTAGTTTGGTATCTGTGAAACTCTTATCACCTACAGACAACTGACAGCAAATTGGGTGGTTTGGGGGACATATATACATGTATACAGGCAGGATAGAAATGCATGATCTCCCTGCTTCATGAAAAGTGAAAATTAGATTGATTGAAAACATGCATATGGAAAATGTATTTTTAAACATTTTAATGGCACGTCTCTTATGTGCAGAAATTTCAAGATATTGCCTTATTTTGAATTCAAAGCGTATATTTTTTAAACACTTTTTTTTTCACAGCTCTCCCATCCCTATTTGAAGTAAATTTTACACAGTATTTATTTTTTGACTTTTTTACTCAAAATATTCTGAAATTCACTTTAACATTAACGGATAACTATACAGACCCATGTAATAAACTCTTTTAGTACCAAATAAATAAACTTGACCTCTTTTGACAGCTCTAAATTCAATCCATTGAAACTTAAAAAGAATTTGATTGTGTAGGCTTGACCACACAAGCGGATGGTATAGATCAGAGAACAGACTGCACTTTCTGATCTTGATCCATGCCGTCCACAAAAGTCACTTTTTTTGCGTATGGTGCCAAAAGGGTTAACAGATTCTGAGAATTTTGTGGGAAGAGAGAGCTGTTAGCAAGCCTCATTAATTTTTGTTCCTTTTCCCACTTTAGGTTTCAAAGTCTTGAAAATCGATACTTCTTGTCCTTTGTGTGATACTGGTGTGTAATGGCAGGCCTCAACATGTTGTGCAGTTAAGGGATGAATATAAGTAAAGAAAACTACAGATAAATGGTTGTATTTCACATATTGTAAATGTGTGGCTAGTAAAATAAAGTCATGTAATAAAATAATACTAATAAATAAAGAATATATGGAGTTGGATTATGTGACCCAAAATACTTGGCTGCGTTGAAACTGTCTGTAGTAGAAAAGAGTTTCTGCTTTTGTAAGCTCATCTAATCATTAAATGCTCAAAATGAGCTTTTGTGATCATGCTGTGTCTGTTGTTTGTCATATGTTATTTGTTGTGTAATATCTTTCAACTTTTACATTGTGTACCCTCTAGAGGTCATGTTTTCAGTCCAAAAGTTGATCAGAATGTTTGTCTTGATAATATCTCACACAAGGTCAAAAGTGGGTTGTTTCAGTTCAAAAACTAGGTCATTAGGTCAAATCGTAGACAACCTTTGTGTACGAGCTAGAGATCATATTTTGGATAAAAGTCTTTTGAAAGTTGGTCAGAACACTTGTCCTGGTGATGTTTCAGAATAGTTTGAAAATAGGTCATGTCAGGTCAAGAACTAGATCACTAGGTCAAATTTTAGAAATACCTTGTGTATGTTGTAGAGACCACATTTTCAGTTTAGACTCTTGAAAGGTGGCCAGAAATTTTTTTTTAATGATATCTTGGACGATACTTAAGAAAGTACATGTCAGGTTAAAAACTAGGTCACAGGTCAAATCTTAGAACAACCATCTGTACACGCAATAGTCTCAGGTGAGTGACTTAGGGCCATCATGGCCCTCTTGTTATATGTTTTAAATGCTCTGCTTTTTCATTACTTATGAAAATGTATTTTGAATTTACTTGGCAGACGTTTTGTTAGAAATCTGAGATTGAGCAATTGTTCCATTTTTCTCGTTGTTTCTAAACTGTTTATGAGTTTCAGACTTGTAAATGTATGACAATAATAGTTTTTTTTATATTGTTTGTCATTTTCTGAATAAATGTGTATTTTGTGTGTATTGAAATATTTATGTCGATTTAAAGGGTTGGGAATTGAAATGGTTTAAATGATATTCTTCTCTGTTTTCAGTAATACTTAATTATAATTTATCCATTGTAATATTTTTAACTCTCATCTCATTACCTTCTGAAATCATTTTGAAAGTGTCCTTGTTTTTCAGGATCAGTTGACATCAATGAGTAATACTGAAGAAAAGTGAACAAATGATGGCAACTAGAGAAATTGCTTTGGTGAGAAGTTTCTCAAGTTGTAACTATGTTTACAAAAGCGGTCGACTGCGTCATACAAAAAAAATCTTCTTCAAGTTATTATGTGTCAATGTATAGTACATCAAAACAAAAGAAGAGTAGTATAAGCACCAGTTTATAGAACTAATGTCGATTAACAAGGATTTCAACGTTCTGCCGTATGGGCCTATAAGTCACCTAAGAATACTAAATTAAACAAGAGGGCCATGATGGCCCTGAAGTTGCTCACCTGAGCCTTTTTATCAAACATGACACATTTCCAATCTCTTCAGAGATATGAATACAAACATTCTGACAAACATTGATTAGTATTGGACTCACAAACATGGCCTCTGGATCAAGTGCACACAAGCTTATTCTAGAATTTGTCTCAGCAGCTCTCTTGACATGCAGAAGTTATCTAGTCTTACATTCTGACAAACACTCATGAGTATTTGAAAGAAAATAACTTATGGCCTGTAGTGTGTGTGGGTAAAACAGGTAAAAGACCACATTTTTAGTCCAGAGCTCTTGAATGTTCGTCAAGATGTTTATCTTGATGATACCTTAGATAAGTTTGAAAATGGATCATGTCAGAAGAAAAACTAGATCATCAGAGTGAATCTTAGAAAAAACCTTGTGTACACATTAGAGGCCACATTGTCAGTGCAAAATTAATGGAACTTTGTAAAAATGTTTTGCCTGGATGATTTCAGTTTAAAAATAAGTTTCTTTGAGTGAAAAAACAAGGTCACTAGGTCCAGTCCTACAGAAACCTTTCAAATGCTAGAGAGGCAACATTTTCATTCAAAAACATTTGAAAAAAGGCTAGAATGCTTGTCTAAATGATATCTCAGACAATTTTGAAAATGGCCTATATCAGGTCAGAAACTAGGTCATTTGGTCAAATCTTAAAGAAAAACCTTGTGTATAAGCTAGAGGCCACATTTTCAATCTAAAACTCTTGAAATCTGTTAAAAAAAAAAGTGAGTCTTATTTAAGTTTTGAAATGGATCATGTTGGGTCAAAAACTAGGTAACAAGGTCAATCTTAAGAAAACCTTGTATAGGCTCTAGAGGCCACTTTTTAATAGTCATGAGACTTGGTCAGAATGTTTGTCTTGATGATATCTTGTACAAGTTTGAAAAAAGGTCACCATTGGTCAGAAAGTAGATCAAATTTTTCAAATATCATGTGTAACTCTACAGTTAACATGTTTTGTCCAATACTTATGTAAATTAGTCATAAAGATTATGATCTTTTTGATGAAATTGAAAATGGATAACAATGGGTGGAAAACATCGGGTTGCCATGTCAAATCTTGGAAAACCTTGTCTACCCTGTAGATGCCATATTTTCATATTTGAAAGAATTTCACAGCAATGTTCCATGTGTGACTCTTTTCAAAAAGTGTTTGCGAAATTTTGATCCATCAAGAAGCATGCCCCTGGTGAATGAGGGCTAGTTGTACTATACAGAAATGAAGAAATTCCTAAAGATTCTTGTTCTCTGGAATGGCTGGTCTGATCTTGAAATAGTTTCAGAGATGTTCCTTCCATGATCTTTTTCAAAAATTGTTTGTGAAATTTTTATTTGTCCAAGAAACATGGGTCTGGTGACTTGGGGGGAGGGGGGGGGGGGGGGGGAGCTACTACTTGCACTTTATGGAAATGAAGAAATTCTTGAAAATTATTCTTCTCTGAAAAGTGAATGCAAATGTTTGATCCGTCAAGAAACATGGCTCTGGTGAATGGGGGCTACTTGCAATATAGGGACATGCATGGAAGGAAATTCTTGAAAATTCTTCTTCTCTGAAACCGCTTTTCAGATTTCAGAATGATTTCACAGAAATGTTCCTTGGATGACCCTTTTCAAAATCTTTTGCGAAATTTTGATCCATGAAATGACCTGGCTCTGATGGCTGTGGGCTATATACACTATTGGGAAATGAAGAAATTATTAAAAATTCTTCTTTTCTGAAACTGCTATGTCTGATTTTGAAATAATTTCAAACCAATATTCTTTTAGTAACTCTATTCAAAACTTGTTCACAAAGTCTTGATCTGTCAAGAAAATGGCTCTGATGGCTATGGACTATTCTCACTACAGGGAAATGAAGAGGATTTTTTCAATTCTCCTTTCATGGAACCTGGTCAAATTTTGAAAATATTTTCAAAGAAATTTTCCTTGGGTAACCCTTTTAAAAGATTGTTAGGGAAATTTTTATTCATCAAAAGTAACATCCAATTGTTGGCACCTGCATGTGGTGGAATCATTCAGCTTATGTTTTTAGTCACTATCAAGCATGTGCTCTTTTTAAGAAATTATCCTTGGGTAATCTGTTCAAAAAATTTATTTGCAGAATTCTCAGAATCATTGCTGTGGTGATGATTGCAGGGGTGGTGTCAGATTTTGAAATGACTTTTACAGGTGACCTTTTCAAAATCGCATGGCAAAATCAGTTTGTTTCCAAAGTTTCAATGCCTCAAAAAAAAATAGCTATAGTCCTCTCAAAAGTTCAGGTGAGTGGTCGAGGGCCATCTTGGCCGTCTTGCTTCATTTTTGTTTTAAAATCCTTTGAAATTTCAGTCCAGAGGGGTATGGTTACCTTGTTGATCATCAATACTTGAGAATGAAGGGGTGGAATTCTGGGTATTATATTGCAATATTTATTGCAGAATTGCTGTTTATGTGTTTTGGCACTTTGGTGTGGATTGCTTTCTGTTTAGCACACCTGAGCACAATGTGCTCAAGAGGAGCATTTAGAATCAGTTTGTGTGTGTTGTGCATCATGCGGCATCAACAACTCTTTAAAAATCTTTTTCTCCTAATCCTCTTGGCTGATTTAGACCAAACTTGGCTAGAATGTTCCTTGGGAGCTAGTCTTTAAAAATTGTTCACGGAGCTTGATTCCATCAAAAAGTCCGGTTCTTTTAAAATCTTCTTCTTTGAAACCCCTGGTCCAATTTAAAAATGATTGCATAGAAATGCTTTTTGGATGACCCTTTTCAAAAATTGTTTGTGAAATGTGATCCATGGAGAAACATGGCCACAGTGGGGGGGAGGGGGGGGAACATTGCCATGGTGTAGGTGATGTGTGTGTGTGTGAGATGGGGGGCTGTTTGCATCCTGCGTTGTCAACAATTCTTTAAACAACTTCAACTTACTCACCTAAACCACAGGGCCAATTGGAACCAAACTTTGCTGGAATTTTCCTTAGAAGGTACTATTAAGAATTTGTTCACAGAATTTGATTCAATCGAAAACTATGGTTGTCATGGCAACCAAATTAATTTTGCTAAGAAATTCATTGAAAATCTTCTCTGATGAAATTGCGTGTCAGATTTTGAAATGATTTCACAGAAATGTTCCATGGAGGGTGTCTTTTGCATGGTATGCACTTACAGAAGTTCTTTGAAATTCTCTTCTGAAGCAATTTCACAGAAATGTTTCATGGGTGCCCCTTTTGAAAAATTGTTTGCAAAATTTTGATTCATAAAAAAACATGGCTGTGGTGGTGAGGGCTATTTGCACTATATGGACATGAAGAAATTCTTATAAAATTCTTCTTATCTGAAACCACTTGTCAGATTTTTGTAATAATTCCACAGAAATGATCCTTTGGTGACCTTTAAATATTCATCAAAAGATTATTAAGGTGTTTTGATAAAAAGGGCTATTGCAGACGTCAAATTATACCAGGTGAGTGCACTGGGGAGAAAAAACTTATCAATATGCACCCTTTCACTTGATGTATTTGATAGATATGTATTCCAAAACTTATCTTTGGAATACATGCATAATATTTCTGCAGTTATCAAAATGGCCTTTGTTTTGGTGTTAACTGCCTTGTTTTTCACCATTTCTGTACTTAATGATAGATTGTTTTCTGAATTCTAAACAAACTTTTTTACGCAGAATTCTGATCTGTAAAAAGCATGGCTGTGATGATTGTAGGGGTGCTGACAGATTTAGAGATGATTTTTCTCAAGGGACCTTTTTATAATTTCTTGGCAAAATAATGAGTTCGTTTCCAAAATTTCAATATATTTAAAAGATTGGCTATGGTCTTAGGTGAGCCATCTAGGGCCATCTTGGCCTTCTTGTTCTTCAGGATGTCTGTCTTTTGAGTATCCCCTACCAAAAGTGGAGGATATTGCTTTGTTACTGTGTGTCTGTCAGTCCATTCATCCTTCTGTCCATCTCTCCTAATATTCTTATCTTTGTGTCTAATTTGCTGCATTTTCTGCTGAATGGACAAATAGATTTTGAAATTACTCCACATGATTATTACTCAGTTTAGTCGCTATCAAAAGTGCTCAAAATAACTAAGTTTCTTACCAGAGCAAGACATAGATACATCCCCAAACAGCTCCTTAATAATTAGAGGGATTTTAATCTGATTTTACAGTCTTTGATGACCCTTCATCAGAAGGATTTTACCTTTTACCTTTAACTTTTATCTTGTGTATCATCTAGAGGACACATTTTCCATCTTATACACTCAGAACTTGGTCAAATTGTTTGTCTTGATAATATCTGATACAACTGAAAATTGGTCATGTTGGGTCAAAAGCTGGGTCACTAGGTCAAATCTTAGAAAAAACCATGCATACAATGTAGAGGCAGAGGTCATTATGTCAAATGTTTTGTACTCTGTAGGGGCTATATTTTTTAGTCCAATACTCTTAAAAATGGTCAGAATGTTTGTCCTGATGGTATCTTAGATGAGCTTTAAAAAAGGATCATGTCGGGTCAAAAACTAAGTCACTAAGTAAAATCTTTAAAATTGCTTTTGACCCCTAGAGTCAATATTTTTGTCCAATTCTTATGAAAATTAGTCATAATCTTTTACATTGAATATCATGAAGTATGGAAATGGGACACATAGGGGGAAAAACAAGGCTGCCATATCAATTTTTTGGAAATATCTTGTGTACACTCTCTAGGCCACATAATCTACCCAAGACCTATAACAGGTGGTCAGAATTTTTGCTTTGATTATATCTAGGATCTGAAAATGGGCTATGTTTGGCTTAAAAGTAGGTCATTAGGTAAAATCATAGAAAAACTGTGTGTACAAGCTAAAGGCCAAATTTTCAGTCCATTAATTGTGAATGTGTGGTTGAAAGTTTGTCATAATGATATCTCAAAAGAGATTGAAAATGGGTTATGTTTGGTCAAAAGACTAGGGTCCATGGTGGGCCTCATGTTAAATGTACTCAGTATGTAAAGATCAAGGGAGCTCCTGTTTTACTCTTTACAGTTACATTACTGCCCATATTTAATTTTGTTGTTTACCAAACTGCTCTCTTACTTGACCGGTGTTGTATATTCAAGCTTATTTACAGAAAATATTTAGTCTATCAAAGGACAAAATTTTGGACTTATTCTAATTATAAAAGGACAAAATTTTGGACTTACTGAAAGCATTTGAAGATAACAAATTTTATTCAAAACATAAAATGTGTCTTTTTTAAAAACATTGTAAGAAACAGAGAAAATGCTGGTGTCAGCATTTTATTCTGCTTTCAAGTTTTCAAAAGCCTTCATTGTTAGGGTTAAAATTCTAAATTGTGTGGTAAAGGGTTAAGAGGAATGTTACTTTACACTTTGATTGTTTCCTCAGATGGGTAATATGACCAGCAGTGGTAGAATAATATAAACTTTTTAATAGTTTTGATCAATTTTAAAAATAATGTTACTGTCGGGATGTATCTTATATTACCAAACATTTCATTTTCAAATTTTTTATCAGGTATGCAATTTTAGGGCACCCTGATCCCCTTGTTCTTTTCTCCCAACAGGAAAACAAAAAGTTTCTTTGACCCATATGTCAGATGTCAATAACAAACAGGCTCTATGAATAACAGGCTGTCATTTGTTTTACCTTTTACTTTTCATTTGTGAAATATGCCAGGTTTTTCTTTTGCTGCTAGTGGAAAAGTTACATTAAAATCTTTGAATAATGACTGTTATACAGGTGGATGTAAAATACATGCATTGGCATAAACAGTTTGTTTGCTTTATAACTTCACTAAAAGAAGCTAAGTTATTCAGTATCAGAGTTTTTCATGCTAGAATTCTCAAGACAATAAAAACATGTACATTCAGGATTAGACTTAATGCACTTATTTGTCTGATCTTGGGTTGTACCAAACACAATGGCACATTATTTCTGTAGTAGTTTTATACATGTGTAGAATAATACATTCCACCAATATACTTTAAAGCTCACTTGAGCACAACATGCTCAAGGGGAGCTTAGCACAACATGCTCAAGGGGAGCTTTAAGGATCACCCGGTTTCCGTTGTGCGTCATCAAGAATTCTGTACACAAGATCTCCTCCTAGATCACGGGGCCAATTTGGACCAAACATGGTTGGAATGTTCCTTTTATAGTCCTCTCCAAAACTTGTTCACAGAATTTGATTCCATCAAAAACTCTGGCTGCCATGGCAGCCAAAAGGGATTTTCTAAGAAATTCTTTAAAAATCATCTCTGAAACCACTGGTCAGATTTACAAATAATTTAACAGAGATATTTATTGGGTGACCTTTTTCAAGAAGTGTTCACAAAATTTTGATCCTTGAGAAAAATGGCACTGTTGACTGAGGGCTACTTGCACTATATACCAATATGAAGAAATTCTTGAAAATTCTTCTTCTTTAAAACAGCTGGTCTGATTTTGAAAAAGTTTCACAGAGATGTTCTTGAGGTGACCCTTTTCAAAAAGTGTTCCCGAAAATTTTATCCGTCAAGAAACATGGCTCTGGTGACTTGAGGCTTCGTACACTTAACAGAAATGAAGAAATTCTTAAAAATTATTTTTCTTTGAAATGGTTGGTCAGAGTATGAAATATTTTCACAGAGATGTTCCTTGGTTGACTCTATTCAAAACTTGTTCACAAAATTGTGAGCTGTCAAGAAACATGACTCTGATGTTAGCCTGGGGCTATTTGCACTACAGGGATATGAAGAGGAATTTCTAAATTCTTCTCTGGAACAGCTGGTCAGGTTTTGAAATAGTTTCACAGAATTGTTCCTAGGTTTACCCTTTTCAAAAATTGTTAGGAAAATTTTTATCCGTCGAAAATCAACACCTGCATGTGGTGCTCTTGTTCAGCTTATGTTTTTAGTCACTATCAAGCATGAGATCTTCTTGCTGTGGTGATGATTGTAGGGGTGGTGACTGATTTTTAAATACTTTTACAAGTGACCTTTTCAAAACTGCTCAGCAAAATAATAATTTTGTTTACAAAGTTTCAATACCTCAAAAATAGATTGGCTATGGTCCTTTCAAAAATTCAGGTGAGCGATCTAGGGCCATCCTGGCCATCTTGTTTGATATAAGGTTGTGTAATAGAAGAAGGGGGATTCTTGTATATTTACATTATGGAAAAATCTTTTACAAAAATTTATGAAACTACATAATTATGTTTGTTCTGTATGATAGTCCACCAATATCTTTTTTTTTTCTTTTAAATCTAGTGTAAATAGGAAAAGGGTAATTATTATCCATTATGTACAATATCTTAACCCCTAACCAGACGACAAAATATTTACCTTGTCTAGATTGAAAGCAGTAACTGTTGCAGACAACAGTTTTAATGTGGTTCAAAAGGCTTCTAGTCATAAAACCAGGAATTGTTTGGTAAAGGGTTCAACTTTTTTTTTCCTTTTTTTTTTTTTTTTAAAGATAGAAATGAAGAATAACAAAAATAACAATGTGAAAATGTTGCATGTTTTCAGGACTCAACCCCCACCTGTCAAAGGACAACCTCAAAATCCTCAACCCATTCCCAAAAAAAGAGTTGGAAATATGGCTGAATCTGATCTTGTTGCCCGTTATGTTGTTGAAGAGAAGGAACAGGAAATATTGTCTCGAGATGAAACCATACAAGTAAGCCTTTGTGTGTATTTCATTAACAGATTTTCATCTTTCTAATCCAGGATAGATCCTCCGAGACATCGGAATAAATTACCATTAGTGGACTCTGATTGGGTTCCTCGAATCATGTTAGAGGATCGTGAACAGGAAGTATTAGCTAAAGATGAAATGATTCAGGTTAGTCGAGTAGTGAGGCTATCTGGTTTTCGTTGCATTGTTGTTCTTCCTTGTGGTGGTAGCACAAGCTAGTCGCACTGTATTCACTGTTTGTAGAGTTTCTCTGTCTTCTTCTGTGTTGGTTAACAAGTTTCATCTCTGCTGCAGGAAAATGGGAGTATTACAGTCTGTAACTCATAACCTTCTGCAGAAAGCCTCGTCTTTCTGGTAGTAGACTAATATGAAATAATCTTGTGACAAAGGGGAAATTGTTCAAAATCACAATTTCTCTTTTTGCCATTAATAAAGTATTGGTTACCAGCATTTTCTCCTTTTCCCACAAAGTTTTCAAAAGATTGTTTGTCAGGGTTGTAAATAGTCAGGATTTTGTGGTGAAAGGTAAATGCAGGTATATTTACAGTCTTTTCTATATATCCATGTTTTGGGCAATCTTAAGAATTGCATCAAGCAGTGTGTGTTTTAGTGCCCACAACATGGGTTTGATGAAGAGCTCATGAGACCAAGACTACAGACGAAGAATACTTTCTTTTATCTGGGTTTCTGTTCATCCTATTTTTCTGTTAAATTTCACACTGAGTCATTGTTTTTGTGTCAGGTTTCAGCAAGTTTTTTGGTTACAATTTGTGCTTCATTCAACTCTTGGTGTGTTACACATAATGGAGTGGATATTTCCAGTCACTAAAACAGTCTTAAATGTTTCAGTTTTGGGATTGTTTTAGTCCGAATGTTCCATATTTTATGGTCATACTGCACATTTTGTACACACTCTTTAATACCAAACTAAGCCTTAGTATACATCAAAAAATTCTTATTGGAGCATTCGCTAAATTGTCCATCCATAATTTCATGGGAGCATTTGCCACTTTGTCCATCCATAATTTCATGGGAGCATTTGCCACTTTGTCCATACACCTTCCCTCAGTTTTTTCCTTAGCTATTTCTCAGCAACAACTGATAGAACTTCATTTGAAGCTTCCATTTTAGAATTACATTTTTTCATTGCGTTTTGATTTAAACCATTACAACACAATCCCTACTTTTAACGACTCTTACAAAGAAGCCTTTAGAAAACATTGTGGAAAAAGGAGAAAATGCTGGTAACCAGCATTTTCTCCTTTTCCCACAATGATTTCTACCCTTCACAAAAAAAAATTCAAATTTTCAGTCTTTTTTATTTTGTTGTCTGCAAATGCTTTCAATGGACACACCTACAATTATGTCATTTGGTAATGAGTTAATGACTTTTGTTACAGTGGCCCTTTTAATTTTTACCCAATTTTGTTTACCACATAATTTTATGTAGAGCATGCGAATATTCCATTTCTTCTCACAGTGATGGCTCTTTTGATTTCTTCCTATTATTTTCTCCCTTATTGTACGGAATGCATTTCTTTTCACAGTATTGGCTTGCTAAAGTTTAAGTCTCGATTTTAGTTTCTCTTCTGTTTCTCAGCAACTATTAGCTGAAATTCAATAAATCTTTATGAAACTATGAAGATTCCTAATACCAAGGACATTTTATTGCTCAATATTTTATTCACAATTATGGTTCTTTGAATTTTATTTTCATACTTCACAACATCCAGAGAATTAAATTAAACAAAACTTAATGGGCAGGTTACCTATTAAGTGGACATTCCAATATTGTCTGAATGTTTGTGTTGATACTTTTTGTCATAGGTATGGCGATTTTCTATTTTTTACACAGTTCTGATTTTGTTTCTGCACTACAAGTATTTCTCAGGAACCACTGGATGGAATTCAATTAAATTTTATGGGTAGTATTCCTATGGGAATGACATTACATGGTCTTGGTAATTTCTGGTTCACAGAATTCTTGTTGGAATTATGGTCCCATAAATTTTTCATCCCTGAATTTGTTTCAAGGCTCTTTCTTGGCAATCATGAGATAAAATGCAACAAATATTTATTGGAGGCTTCCCTGTAGAGAGGACATGAGCATTTTACAGCATGTGTTAGTCTGAAGATTTTTGTCAAACTTATGGTCTGCCTTATTGTATTAATAGTCTCCAATTATTTCCGGCATATTTTTCAGCAAAGAATGTATTGAATTAAAAAAAAATGTATGGGGAGCTACCTTTTTGCATATTGCTGGCATGTTATGTCTTTATGGTTTCCTTTGAGCAAATGTCCTTTGAATTTCATTTTTCAGAAGTGAAATGAAATTTGTCAAATTGTAAGCCATCTGGAGAGAGTACATCTTACACTGACTGCTGTTTCCTTTTTTGATATACATTGTAATTTCATGTAGGGGAAATTACTAATATCTGCTAACTTTTTGGATGGTTGTTTGCTTGCTGAAAGAGTATCTGAATGAAGTTCAGGCAATGTTGAGAGAATGAGAATATATTGCTATAGAGATTGTGTATACTGTAATTCTATAGGGACTAAAACATTGAAAGGTTGGAAAAAATCACAAAATGACTTGTATTTTGCTTTTTGTAGAAAAGCCTGAGTGATGTCTTGCAATAAATCATTTGTCATAGAATCAATATACTGTATGCCACAATCTTATCTGTACTGTTCACTAAAGCACCTAGATTTCATAGAGCATACAGCGGCTTCTAAAATAGAAACACTTTTCTTCACATTTAAATATACATGTAGCATTGTAATAGTTTTCAGGCGTGAACTGTTGGTTTATCTCTTTACCAGATGACATAATGGTGGACTTGTTCATACTGAAAGTGTAAACAGACAACAGTTAAAATGAAGCTAAAATGAAATGACTGGATTTGTCTCTTAACACTTTACCACGCAATCACCAGTTTTAACGATACTTATGAAGTGGTCTTTTGGAAACTTTGTGGGAATAGCAGAAAATACTGGTAACCAGCATTTTTTCCTTTCCCCTCAATGCTTCCTACCCAAAGATAGATTCCATCATTTGAGTCAAGTTTGAATTGTAATCTGCAATTGCGTTCAATTTGTAAAAAGTCTTGAATTGTTTGTATGGTAAAAACCAAAAGGGTAGAAAACACTTAAAAAATTGATGGAGAATTTGCTATTTCCTGAATGTGAGCTTTTATGCTCGTGCTGTTTCCGTCATCTGTTGTGGGCTGTGCATCGTGCAAGTTTACCTTATGTAGCCTCTAAAGGCCACATTTTCAGTTAGATACTCATGTGACTTCTTCAGAATATTTGTCTTAACCCTTTATCAAATAATGAAATTTTAGACTGGTCCAAATTGAAAGTACCTGCAGATTACAAAATAAACATAACTCAAAAATTGCAATTTGTTTCCAGCAGGGTAGAAAACATTGGTGGAAAAGGAGAAAATGCTGGTTACCAGCATTTTCTCCTTTCCCCACAATGTTTTCAAAAGGCTTCTATCTCAGGGTCGTAAAAACCAAGGAGTATTTGGTAAAGGGTTAATAATATTTTGGATGAGTTTATAAATAGGTCATGTTAGGTAAAAAAAACTTGGTCATTAGGTCAAATCTTAGAAAAATCTTTGTTAAGCTTAGTGAGAATGTTTTGTTTTGATCTTATCTCAGACGAGTTTGAGAATAGTTCATTTTTTTTATCAAAAACCAAGTCACTAGGTCCAATTCTTGAAAAATCTTGTGTAAGCTTTAAAGTCAAATACCCTTGACAAGTGTCAGATTGTTTGTCTTCACAACATCTCAGAAGAATTTGAAATGCTTCATGTTTGGTCAAAAACTTAGTGATTTGGTCAAATCTCAGAAAAGCCTTGTTTACGCTCTAGGGGCAACATTTACAATCAAAACATCTGGAAAATTGGTGAGAAGGTTTCTCTTGATGGTATCTGGGACAAACTAGGTCACTTGGTCAGATCATAAAAAAAGAAGTTGTTTATGCTCTGGAGACCACATTTTCATTTCAGAATACTTGAAGTTGGTCAGAATGTTTGTCTTGGTTTAAACATGGAGGAGTGTGAAAATAGTTAATGTTGGGTCCAAACCTAGGTTACAAACCTTGTGTTCCCTGTAGAGGTAAAGTTTACCATCAAAAACTCTTTAGAATTTGAAGCTTTAGGATCATCATTTTCTGTCCAGTAAATATGAAATTTAGTCAGAATTTTTGCCTTGATTAATATGGTGAAATTTAACTTTTGTTGTTAAATTGCCACGCCAAATCTTGGAAAACCCCTGGGTACACTCTAGAGGCCACATTTTCTGTCCATTACTTACTAAAAGTTGTCAGAATCTTTGCTTTGATAATATCTACTATGGGTAAATGGGCTATGTTTGGCTGAGAGTAGGTCACTGAGATAAATTCTAGAAAAAGCTTGTGCACAAGCTAGACACCAAATTTTCAGTCCAATTATTATGAAAACTTGGTAGAATGTTTATCATATTAATATCTTGAAAGAGATTGAAAATGGGTCATATAATTATGGTCAAAAGACTGAGTTGAGCGACTTCAGGCTATCATGGTCCTCTTGTTCCTATATTCAGGATGATTTCAAATACCTTTTTCCAGAGGTCATCAAAACGTGGGAATATCCAGTAATAATTATCATTCACTCACTTACGACAATAAACCGCAAACATCATATTTTTTTTCATATCTTGACTCAGGAATCATTCAGAAGCTGTTAACAACCAAAATCAAATGTTGACACTCTCTTGTATTGCTTTTTTTTCTCTTACATTAACCTCATGAACTTTGCCTCTCACATGACAATAAAATGACACAGAACATTATATGTTGTTTTTAGCTCACCTGAGCACAACGTGCTCAAGGGGAGCTTTTAGGGTCACTGGGTGTCCGTCGTCCGTCGTGCGTCGTGCGTCGTGCGTCGTCAACAATTCTTTAAACATCAACTCCTCCTAAACCGCTGGGCCAATTTGGACCAAACTTGGCAGGAATGTTCCTTGGGAGGCCCTCTTTAAAAATTGTTCACAGAATTTGATTCTGTCAAAAACTCTGGTTGCCATGGCAACGAAATGGAATTTTTTAGCAAATTCTTTAAAAATCTTCTCCTCTGGAACCGCTGGTCGGATTTTGAAATAATTTCACAGATATGTTCCTTGGGTGACCCTTTTCAAAAATTGTTCGTGAAATTTTGATCCGTCAAAAATTGTGGCTCTGGTGAATGGGGGCTACTTGCACTATACAGAAATGAAGGAATTCTTAAAAAATCTTCTCCTCTGAAACTGCTGGTTGGATTTTGAAATAATTTCACAGATATGTTCCTTGGGTGACCCTTTTCAAAAATTGTTCGTGAAATTTTGATCCATCAAAAAATGTGGCTCTGGTGAACGGGGGCTACTTGCACTATATAGAAATGAAGGAATTCTTAAAAAATCTTCTTCTCCGAAACCGCTGGTCAGATTTTGAAATAATTTCACAGAGATGTTCCTTGGGTGACCCTTTTCAAAAATTGTTCGCGAAATTTTGATCCGTCAAGAAACATGGCTCTGGTGAATGGGGGCTTCTTGCACTATTGGGAAATGAGGAAATTCTTAAAATATTTTCTTCTCTGAAACCACTTGTCAGATTTTGAAATAATTTCTCTGGGATATTCCTTGGGTGATCCTTTTCAAAAAGTGTTCACAAAATTTTAATCCGTCAAGAAACATGGCTCTGGTGAATGGCGGCTACTTGCACTATAGGGAAATAAAGAAATTTTTAAAAATTCTTCTTCTCTGAAACGGCTGGACAGATTTTAAAATGATTTCACAGTGATGATCCTTGGGTGACCCTTTTCAAAAACTGTTCACAAAATTTTGATCCATGAAGAAACATGGCTCTGGTGAATGGGGGCTACTTGCATTATATGGAAATGAAGAAATTCTTGAAAATTCTTTTTCTCTGAAACCCCTAGTCAGATTTTAAAATAATTTGACAGAGATGTTCCTTGGGTGATCCTTGCTCTTGTGAATGGGAGCTACTTGCACTATATGGACATGATGATATTCTTGAAAATTCTCTTTCTCTGAAACCCCTGGTCAGATTTTAAAAGAAATTTTCCGAAATGTTCCTTGGGTGACCCTTTTCAAAACTTGTTCGTAAATTTTGATCCATCAAGAAACATGGCTCTCGTGGATGGGGGATACTTGCTCTTATACAGAAATGAAGAATTCTTAAAAATTCTTCTTTTTGAAACTGATGGTCAGATTTGGAAAAGAATTTTACAGGTGACCTTTTGAAAATTGCTTAGCAAAATTATAAATTTGGTTCCAATGTTTCAATACCTCAAAAGAAAGATATAGGCTATGGTCATCTCAAAACTCAGGTGAGCGATCCAGGGCCATCTTGGCCCTCTTGTTTTTTTTAAACCATGAGATGTGAATTAAGTTAATTAAAACTTCTTTTTTATTAGAGTCGTTAAAAGTAGGAATTATGTGGTAAAAGGATGAATCAAATGAAATGCACCTAGGTTATTCAGGGTTAGGGCAATTTACATGTAAATCTCTGTTTGTTGTGCTTATCTATCATTGTGTTTTTAGGCTTCATATCTGTGACTTATAACAGTCTAGAATGTAGGCTAATTTTCAGACTAATTTAAAATTGTAAAATTGACTTAACCAAAAATATTTCAAATAACATTTCACTGTCAATCATAAAGAAAATATTAAGGGAAAAGAAGAAATTATTTGTCATAAGCTATATCTGTTTTTCTCAAAACATTTCAAAAGTAAAGAAGTACAGAGTGTGTTCAGTTTAGTTGTGGATTGGTCAGAATTGAAAACGTTTGCAGACATCAACATAAACTTGACTCAAAAATTGAAATTTATTTTTGGCAGGGTAGAAAACATTTGAGGAAAAGAAGAAAGGCTGGTTACCAGCATTTTCTACTTTTTTCCATAATGTTTTCAAGAGGCTTCGTTCCTAGGGTCATTAAAACTCATGATTGTTAAAAGAGTTAAAAGAAGTGGAGATCATTGTATTAAAGGCTCAATTATTGTGGCCCATAAATCAATGCTGGTGTTAAAATGCATTTAACTTAAATCATACCATTTATTACTTTCTTCATTTAATCTGACCCAGACCAACATTATTTACATAAAATTCTGTCTTACCCTTGGCCCAGGGCTGCCTTCGATTTTGTCTCCAATGGCCATGGAAATATTTCATATCATATGCAAGAATTAAATTGCTTACACCTTCCAGTGTACAGATAACTTCCCAAATAATAGTTGCAGTTCTATTTATATACCATCTGATATATTCAGCCTAAAGGTCAGGATCAGGTTAAATGAAGTAGGGAATATAAAAGTGGAAAACATTGTGACAATGACAAACTGTTATTGTGTTGTTGGTCCAAGCGTTAGTTTTTGGGAGAAATATGAATTTTAAAATTTGGCAAAAGTAAATGAAAGATAGAGTGACCCAGCAGGTTTTAACCTGTTTTGAAAATAATTCGCAGCCAGCAACTAACACTGGGACAGGTTGTACAAGAACAAATCAGCATGTTCACAATAATCCTTTTAAATGGTACAATTTGAATTAAGTATTTTTGCACCAGTTTTTTCTTCACTTTTGGCATCTATTGTTAAGTGGTGAAAGGATTCAAACAGAGAAAACAATGTCATAGCTTCAGTAGATTAGCCAAGTGTTTGCTTGTATTAGTATGATAATCTAGCAGCTAACTTATGACTTGACATTTTAGTCTTTGACACACATGAGGACAATAGACATACATGCATGTATTCTGATCATGTATCTACTCTGTCTGACAACATTGTTCTGAGGTATTCTACTTACAGAAAAACAGCCGTGAACATTTTTAGCTCACCTGAGCACAACATGCTCAAGGGGAGCTTTTAGGATCACCTGGTGTCCGTCGTGCGTGGTCAACAATTCTTTAAACATCAACTCCTCCTAAACCGCTGGGCAGATTTGGACCAAACTTGGCTGGAATGTTCCTTGGGAGGTCTTCTTTAAAAATTGTTCACAGAATTTGATTCCATCAAAAACTCTGGTTGCCATGGCAACGAAATAGAATTTTTTAGGAAATTCTTTAAAAATCTTCTCCTCTGAAACCGCTAGTGGGATTTTGAAATAATTTCACAGATATGTTCCTTGGGTGACCCTTTTCAAAAATAGTTCACGAAATTTTGATCCGTCAAGAAACATGGCTCTGGTGAATGGGGGCTTCTTGCACTATACAGAAATAATAGAAAAAGTTAAAAATTCTTCTTCTCTGAAACCGCTGGCCAGATTTTAAAATAATTTCACACAGATGTTCCTTGGGTGATCCTTTTCAAAAGTTGTTCGCGAAATCTTGATCCGTCAAGAAACATGGCTCTGGTGAATGGGGGCTTCTTGCACTATACAGAAATGAAGAAATTCTTAAAAATTCTTCTTCTCTGTAACCCCAGGTCAGATTTTAAAATAATTTCACAGAGATGTTCCTTGGGTGACCCTTTTCAAAAATTGTTCGCGAAATTTTGATCTGTCAAGAAACATGGCTCTGGTGAATGGGGGTTTCTTGCACTATACAGAAATGAAGAAATTCTTAAAAATTCTTCTTCTCAGAAACCGCTAGCCAGATTTTAAAATAATTTCACAGAAATGGTCCTTGGATGACCCTTTTCAAAACTTGTTTGCGAAATTTTGATCTGTCAAGAAACATGGCTCTGGTGAATGGGGGCTACTTGCGCTATAGGGAAATGAAGAAATTCTTAAAAATTCTTCTTCTCTCGAACGGCCGGTCACATTTTAAAATAATTTCACAGAGATGTTCCTTGGGTGACCCTTTTCAAAAAGTGTTCGCGAAATTTTGATTCATCAAGAAACATGGCTCTGGTGTATGGGGGCTACTTGCACTATAGGGCAATGAAGAAATTCTTTAAAATTCTTCTTCTCTGAAACGGCAGGTCAGATTTTGGAAAATTTTCACAGAGATATTCCTTGGGTGACCCTTTTCAAAAATTGATTGTGAAAGTTTGATTCGTCGAGAAACATTGATCTGGTGAATGGGGGCTACTTGCACTATATGGAAATGAAGAAATTCTTGAAAATTCTTCTTCTCTGAAACTGCTGGTCAGATTTGAAAATTGTTTCACGGAAATATTCCTGGAATGGCCTTTTTCAAAATTTGTTTGTGAAATTTTGATAGGTCAAGAAACATGGCTCTAGTGAATGGGGGCTACTTGCACTTTACGGAAATTAAGAAACTCCTAAAAATTCTTCTTTTTTGAAACTGCTGGTCAGATTTTGAGAGGACTTTTACAGGTGACCTTTTAAAAACTGCTTTGCAAAATAATGATTTTGTTTCCAGTGTTTCAATACCTTCAAAAAAAGAAAGGCTATGGTCCTCTCAAAAATTCAGGTGAGTGATCCAGGGCCATCTTGGCCCTCTTGTTATAGCTTACCTGACCACAACATGCTCAAGGGGAGCTTTTAAGATCACTCTGTGTCCGCTATGTGTCATGCCATGTCCATCTTCAACAATTTCTTTAAGCATCTCCTCCTAAACTGCTGGGCAAATTTGGACCAAACTTGGCTGGATTGTTCATTGGATGTTCTTCTTTAAAAATTATTCCAAAATTCGATTCCATCAAAAACTTTTGGTTGCCATGGCAATGAAATGGAATTTTCTCAGATATTCTCTAAAAATCTTCTCTGAAACTGCTGGTCAGATGTTGAAATAATTTCACGGAGGTGTTGCTTTGGTGACCCTTTTCAAAATGTGTTTGCGAAATTTTGATCTATCAAGAAAGACAGCTCTGGTGACTGAGGGCTACTTGCACTATACAGAAATGAAAAAATTCTTAAAAATTCTTCTCTGAAATAGCTGGTCAGATTTTGAAATAATTTCATAGACATGTTCCATGTCTGATCCTTTTTAAAAGTTGTGTGCTCAATTTTCATCAGTCAAGAAACTTTCACTGTACGGCCATGAAGAAATTCTTAAAAATTCTCCTTCTCTGAAACAGCAGGTCAGATTTGAAAATGATTTCACAATGAAGTTCCTTTGGTGACCCTTTTAAGAAATTTTTCACAAAAATTTGATCTGTCAAGAAACATGGCTCTGATGGTGGGGGCTACTTGCACTATGGGGACATGAAGATGATTTCCTTAATTCTTCTTCTCTGGAACGGCTGGTCAGATTTTGAAATAATTACTCAGATATGTTCCTAGGGTGACCTTTTTCAAAACTTGTTTTGGAAATTTTTATCTGTCAAAAAAACAACAGCCAATTGTTGGGACCTGCATATGGTTTTCTTGTTGGACTTATGTTTTAGTCACTATGGAGCATGTGCTCTTCTTCAAGATATTGTCCTTGGGTGATCTATCCAAAAATTTATTTTGCAGAATTCTGATTCATCTAAGTCATTGCTGTAGTGATGATTGTGGTGGTGGTGACAGATTTTGAAATGACTTTTACAGGTGACCTTTTCACCATTGCTTGGCAGAATAATGATTTTGTTTCCAAAATTTCAATACCTCAAAAGAAAAAGTAGCTATGGTCCTCTCAGAAATTCAGGTGAGCGATCCAGGGCCGTCTTGGCCCTCTTGTTTACGTAAATCAGTTATTTCTCCTCTTGAATCAGTTTTAAGCTGAAAAACCAACAAAACCAGTTTACTCTTTACTACAGGACAAAGCCGTAGACATTTTCAAATTATAAGCATTTGCAGAAGACAAAGTGTGACTCAAAGAATGAACATTGTTGCAGTTGATGATATATAGGCTTTAAAACCAGGAGTAGCTGGTTTGATTTCCAGCATGGCAAAGCTTAAGGAAAAACCATTGTGTCACAAACTTCTCCCTAAACTGTGGTATCAGTGTACTGAAACTTCTGTCCAATTATTTAAAAGGAAATGGACCATTCTCTGGGAAAAAGGGGTTTAATGCATCTGGAAAAAGTACTGACCCATGTCAGCCTGCACAGTCTGTACAGGTTGAAATAGGCTGAAGCTTTTTGCTATTCATGAATTTGACTGTGTGTCAAAGGGGGTTCTATCCTTTAATTAAGTAGGTTGTCAAAGTTGATTTTATGGATCCAAAGTGATTTGCTGGATAGATACATTAATACATTACCACACTATCCCTACTTTTGATGACCCTGAAAAAGAAGCCTTTAGAAAACATTGTGGGAAAAGGAGGAAATGCAGCATTTTCTCCTTTTCCCACAATATTTTCTATCCTTCACAAAACAAATTTCAAATTTTCAGTCACTTTTATTATGTCGTATGCAAATGCTTTTGATTTGGACATACCTAAAATTTTATCATGTGGTAATGAGTTAAATTGCCTTTTGCCAGAGTGCCACTCAAATTTTAGGATTTTTGTCCTGTTATTGTCAAATAATTACCTTTTTATATCAGATGTGACTGATTATATTCTACACTATCTGGAAACAACATGGTCAAAAGCAGGTTGGTCTCATCATTCAGAGAATGAATAAATACAATGGTTCTAATTTTTATACTTAATACACAGGGATTTTATCTTTAAATAGCCAAATGACACCAAGAAACCATGTTGTGTGATAAATAGCTTTACATTTGTTTTGTTTTTTTTTCTATCAAAGCTTGCAACTAGATTTTTTACCATTTTGCTTTGGAAAAGTCTTTACAAGAGCTAATTGTATTTTCATGTTAGGAGGAATTACCATAATAAGTTGGATACTAGTAAAACAAAAAACCCTGTAACTGTTGTAAACGTAATCAAAGGCTCATTTCTTCGTTATCTTCTTTTTGGAAGACTTCATATTATTGCCATTATCAAGTTACTTGTAGCTGATTTGAATACTAAATAAATGTCACAGGTGACTCAGTACTTACAGCATACATAACTGCTGTATGAGGCTCATTGTTTGGCGTTGATGGTGCCATGTTATATGGGAGGGGGAAAAAACAGTTTCTATGCTAATAATTCCCTACAAATCTAATTTCCATAATATATTTTATGAAAATCTAATTGCAACATGCTTTACTAGCTTTTGCACTGATGACTATATACACACCATTATGCACCATTTCAATTTCATAGATTGCGTAAGCAAACCTGAAATTAACTGTGAAGAACTTATATTCTGTGTCATTAGTACTTTTAAAGGTATAGTCTACCAGAGATAGAAATTCTATTTCTAAGTTGCTTTATTAGCTCTAGTTCTAATAACAATCTACCCCACAATGCACTATTTTTATTTCATAGATTTTACAAGCCAAAATAACAAGGTTGGAGCATTTGCTCCACTTGAAAGACATTCGAATTGAAGACCTTCAGAATCGCGTAGAAGCTACAAGACCGACTGGAGTACGCAATGATGTTCAGATACGACAGCAAGTTCAGCGCAAATAAAAATGGACTGGTTCCTGTATTGAAATAATCAAAATCTACAAAGGTGCAAGATCATTATTTCTTATTATCTTGTGTGAAAGTGTTAATTCTTTACCTTCTATCTCCTATATTCACAACCTTTAAGTGCCTTTTGAAAACATTAAGGAAAAGGAGAAAATGTGTATAGCCAGCTTTTTTTTAACCCTTTCTCGGGGAAGCCCTGATTTTACAGCTTTGAGGTAGAAGGCATTTGAAAACAATTTGGAAAAAGGATAGAATGCTCATAAGGAGCATTTTCTCTATTTTCCATAGTGTTTTCTTCCCTAACAGGAAATAACACCATTTAAATTTGTCGTCTGCAAACGGTTTCAATTACAGCAAACTAAAATGAGCTCATCTGGTAAAGAGTTAAATTCCACAAACAATTCAGCTCTTTAAAAAGTAACTCCTAGCATTGGACCACTTTTGAAAGTCTATCTGCAAATGCTTTCCAAATGGACTAATCCATTTTTTGTCTGGTAAAGAGGTGAATACGGGGATGCTTTGTCTTTGGATACACTTGATATCTTGATATACTTGGAGGTTCTTGTTCTTTACAATGAATCATTGGATTAAGCGCAATGTCTTAGTTGGGTCAGATCTTTTGTGTTTGAGGTTTCTCGAGAGTTCAAAACATGGTGTTTTTTATAGTTCTCTGGATATCATGGTTTGTTGTCATCTTTTTATGTAAATTTGGAGTTTTCTTGGTCAGTTCCACATTTTAACCTTTTGTAATTTATTTATTTTCTAACTCACTAATGTATTATCTTTGTCTTATTTACCAACCATTTGAAATCAAATCAAGTTTCCAAATCTAAGCCACTTATTGGCTGAGATATATTGTTTCAGCCAATCACATTTAGAATTTGGAATTCATTTGGACTTGATTTGTGAGCAGAAACCTGTAGCCATGTTCACTAACCATTCTAAATACAATCATAATGCTGAATTTTATCACTTGCATTCTGATTGGAAAAGATATTTAGTTCAGCCAATCAGGTAGAATTTATAATTCATTTTGGATGATTGGTAAACATGAATCTGTTGTATACAATTATTTTAATCCATTTTAAATTCAGTTATGATTTTATACTAAACATACACTAGCTGATTTGCTGAGATTTTCTATTTCAGTCCGAAAAATGGCAGTTATTATATTCAGAATTTGTTTGGAATGACTTGTTAACAAATGTTCTCATTATCTAATCAAAAGATAGTTTAAAATACCACTTCTGAAACTACCAACTTGATTGGAATAGAAAATCTCACTCAATCAGATGCTCAGTCTCAATATTGTGAATGATATTTTGTATTTATGATATGAAACCTGAAGTTAATATTATTCTTGTCCTAGACCAGGAAATAATTTGGTTATGTATGCTTTTGAAAACCTGAGTATTGACATCTAAAGCTTTAAAAAAGAATGGTTTAAAAAGAAAAGATCAGTTCCTAATTTCTAGCATTTTTTTTTTTTTTAATCTTTCTTTGAGCTTTTTCCAGAACTGTTATAAAATTCCTGTCCATTTGTTGCTCACCTGAACTCAAAATTCATTAACCCTTTACCCCATAAGGCATTTCCATTGTATCTCTAAATGACCCTAAATAACAGCAAGGATGAAGCCGTTTCTTATGTGTATATGACACTTTTTGATAGCATAGAAAACATTGTGACAAAAGTTTGTCGTTTGGGAAAGGGTTAACCCATTACCACACGACAAAAGTTTACACTGGTCCAAATTGAAAGCATTTGCAGATGACAAAATAAAGACGACTGAAAAATTGAAATTTGTTCTGGAAAGGGAAGAAAGCACTGTGGGAAAAGGAGAAAATGCTGGTTACCAGCATTTTCTCCTTTTCCCACAGTGTTTTCAAAAGGCTTCTTTCTCAGGGGCGTCAAAAGTAGGGATTGTGTGGTAATGGGTTAAACATCAACTCCTCCTAAACCGCTGGACGGATTTGGACCAAATTTGGCTGGAATGTTCCTTGGGAGGTCCTCTTTAGAAATTGTTCACTGAATTTGATTCCGTCAAAAACTGGTTGCCATGGCAACGAAATAGAATTTTTTAGGAAATTCTTTAAAAATCTTCTTCTCTGAAAGCTTCTTGCACTATACAGAAATGAAGAAATTCTTAAAAATTCTTCTTCTCTGTTACCGCTGGTCAGATTTTAAAATAATTTCACGGAGATGTTCCTTGGGTGACCCTTTTCAAAAAATGTTCGCGAAATTTAGATCCGTCAAGAAACATGGTTCTGGTGAATGGGGGCTTCTTGCACTATACAGAAATGAAGAAATTATTAAAAATTCTTCTTCTCAGAAAGCGCTGGCCAGATTTTAAAATTATTTCACAGAAATGTTCCTTGGATGACCCTTTTCAAAAGTTGTTCGAGAAATTTTCATCCGTCAAGATACGTGGCTCTGGTGAATGGGGGCTACTTGCGCTATAGGGAAATGAAGAAATTCTTAAAAATTCTTCTTCTCTCGAATGGCTGGTCAGATTTTAAAATAATTTCACAGAGATGTTCCTTGGGTGACCCCTTTCAAAATTTGGTCGCGAAATTTTGATTCATCAAGAAACATGGCTCTGGTGAATGGGGGCTACTTGCACTATAGGGCAATGAAGAAATTCTTTAAAATTCTTCTTCTCTGAAATGGCTGGTCAGATTTTTGGAAAATTTTCACAGAGATATTCCTTGGGTGACCCTTTTCGAAAATTTTTTGTGAAAGTTTGATTCGTCGAGAAACATTGATCTGGTGAATGGGGGCTACTTGCACTATATGGAAATGAAGAAATTCTTGAAAATTCTTCTTCTCTGAAACTGCTGGTCAGATTTGAAAATTGTTTCATGGAAATATTCCTTGAATGGCCTTTTTCAAAATTTGTTAGCGTAATTTTGATAGGTCAAGAAACATGGCTCTAGTGAATGGGGGCTACTTGCACTGTACGGAAATTAAGAAACTCCTAAAAATTCTTCTTTTTTGAAACTGCTGGTCAGATTTTGAGAGGACTTTTACAGGTGACCTTTTAAAAATTGCTTGGCAAAATAATGATTTTGTTTCCAGTTTTTCAATACCTTCAAAAAAAAAAGGCTATGGTCCTCTCAAAAATTCAGGTGAGCAATCCAGGGCCATCTTGGCCCTCTTGTTGTTAAATTTCAGAGATCTAACCAACATAAAACTACATCTAGGAACCCCAGGTTGAACATAGTTTTTTTTTTTTTTACGTTAGAGCATGTTTTCTTTCTTTAAAACTTTCTTTCAAAAGGTCAAGCCTTCAAGGTATCTTTAAAAAAAATCAGAATATACAGCCTACAATAAATTTCTGTTTTATTGTACCCATGCTTCAAATTTGTAAAGGACTTATTCTAGGTATTATAAAAGGCCAGTTTTAGATGTGATGTAAAATTTAATACATGTATACTATGAGTCTAAGGGCCCATATTTCTATTCATTTCAGATATTACTCGCAAAAATTGATCGACTTGAACACTTACTGAAGCTGAAAGATTTGAAGATAGCTGACCTCCAGAAAACTCTACAAAGTCGACCTCAACCCCTTGCAGAATATCAATATGCAGGCCCATACAACCAGAAACCTCCCTATTACAGATGATTTCTTGATGCCAAACATTGAACCACCTGCACATGACTTTTTAGCGTAGAAGCAGACCATTTTCGAAAACATCATGGAAAAAGGCACTTTTGCTCATTAACTCTTTACCAAATGACAAAATTTTAGACTGGTCCAAATTCAAAGCACTTGCAGACGACAAAATGTATGTAACTCAAAAATTGAAATTTGTTCCCAGCATGGTAGAAAGCATTGTGGAAAAGGGAGAAAATGCTAGTTACCAGCATTTTCTCCCTATCTTGCAATGATTCCTACCCCTTCATACACAAATCCCATGATTTAAGTTGGATTGATTTTACATTCTTCAGGTACTTTTTAGTTCACCTCAGCACAGCATGCTCAAGGGGAGCTTTTAGGATTACCTGGTGTCTGTCATACTTTTTCAACTCTTTAGACAACTCCTTAACCGCTGGGCCAATTTGGACCAAACTTGGCTGGAATGTTTCTTGGGAGGTTTTCTTTGAAAATTGCGTACAGAATTTGATTCAAGACTGGTTGCCATGGCGACCAAATGGAATTTTGTAAGAAATTCTTTAAAAATCTTCTACTTTGAAACCTCTGATCAGATTTTGAAAAAAAAAATCACAGAGATGTTCCTTGGGTGACCTTGTTAAAAAATTGTAGGCAAAAGTTTTGATTCGTCGAGAAACATGGCTCTGGTTACTGGGGGCTACTTGCACTATATGTAAATGAAGATATTCTTAGAAATTCTTCTTCTCTGAATTGTCTGGCCAGTTTTTAGCTCACCTGAGCACAACGTGCTCAAGGGGAGCTTTTAGGATCACCCGGTGTCCGTCGTGCGTAGTGCGTCGTCAACAATTCTTTAAACATCAACTCCTCCTAAACCACTGGGCGGATTTGGACCAAACTTGGCTGGAATGTTCCTTGGGAGGTCCTTTTTAAAAATTGTTCACAGAATTTGATTCCATCAAAAACTCTGGTTGCCATGGCAACAAAATGGAATTTTTTAGGAAATTCTTTAAAAATCTTCTCCTCTGAAACCGCTGGTCAGATTTTAAAATAATTTCACAGACATGTTCCTTGGGTGACCCTTTTCAAAAATTGTTCGTGAAATTTTGATCCGTCAAGAAACATGGCTCTGGTGAATGGGGGCTTCTTGCACTATACAGAAATGAAGGAATTCTTAAAAATTCTTCTTCTCTGAAACTGCTGGCCAGATTTTAAAATAATTTCACAGAGATGTTCCTTGGGTGACCCTTTTTAAAAATTGTTCGCGAAATTTTGATCCGTCTAGAAACATGGCTCTGGTGAATGGGGGCTTCTTGCACTATACAGAAATGAAGAAATTCTTAAAAATTCTTCTTCTCTGAAACCGCTGGTCAGATTTTAAAATTGTTTCACAGAGATGTTCCTTGGGTGACCCTTTTCAAAAATTGTTCGCGAAAATTTGATCCGTCACGAAACATGACTCTGGTGAATGGGGGCTACTTGCACTGTACGGAAATTAAGAAACTCCTAAAAATTCTTCTTTTCTGAAACTGCTGGTCAGATTTTGAAAGGACCTTTATAGGTGACCTATTAAGAATTGCTTGGCAAAATAATGATTTTGTTTCCAGTGTTTCAAAACCTTCACGAAAAAAGGCTATGGTCCTCTCAAAAATTCAGGTGAGCGATCCAGGGCCATCTTGGCCCTCTTGTTTAAAAAAATGTCACAAAGATGTTCCTTGGTCGACCCTTTTCAAAACAGGTTTGCGAAATTTTGATCCAATAAGAAACATTGCTCTGGTGACTGGGGGCTACTTGCACTATATGGAAATGAAGAAATTCTTAAAAATTCTTCTCTGAAATGGCTTGTCAGTTTTTGGAAAAAAAAACACAGAGGTGTTCCTTTGGTGACCCTTTTAAAAAAGTTGTTCTTGAAGTTTTTATCCATTAAGAAATATAGTTCTGGTGACTGGAGCTACTTGCACCATAGGGCCATGAAGAAATTCATAAAAAGTCTTCTTCTCTGGAACGGCTGGTAAGATTTTGAAATAATTTCACAGAGATGTTCCTTTGGTAACTCTTTTCAAAATTTGTTTTCAAAAAATGATCCTTCAAGAAACATGGCTGTGATGGGGGTGCTCGTTGAACTATACGGAAATGAAAGAATTCTTAAAAGAAAAAATTCTTTTCTGGAATGGCTGGTCAGATTTTCAAAATATTTCACAGAAATCTTCTTTGGGTCACCCTTTTTGCAGGTTATTGAGAAATTTTGATCCATCAAGAAACATTGCTCTGATGGCAGTGGGCTGTTACACTGTAAGGGACATGAAGAAATTCTGAAAAAGTTTTCTTCTCTGAAATCTATGGCCAGATTTTAAAATAATTTCAAAGCAATGTTCCGTGGGTGACTCTTTTCAAAAATTGTTCACAAAATTGTGGTCCGTCAAGAAACATGGCTTTTGTGATGGGGCTATTTTGCACTATAGGGACATGAAGAGTAATTTCCCAATTCTTCTCTGGAACGGCTAGTCAGATTTTGAAATGATTTCACAGATATGTTCCTAGAGTGACCCTTTTCAAAAATTGTTAGGGAAATTTTTATCTATTAAAAAACAACAGATAATTGTTGGCACCTGCATGTGATTCTCTTATTGGACTTTTGTTTTCTGTCACAAAGTACTCAGAGTGAGCCATTGTGATCTCTCACCATCCATGGGCGTCCATCGTCCGTCTGTCCGTTGTCCGTTCACATTTCCTTGTTTACACTCTAGCATCTACAAATACCAACCAATCAGCACCAAACTTGGTCAAAGTGTATATGACCATAAGATCTCGGATGATTTCGATTATGGGTCTAATTGGACCAGGACATCTAGAGTTACTTGCCCTTGAATTTAAAAAATTGCTATATTTCACTTTGTTTACACTCTAGCATCTACACTCTAGCATCTACAAATATCAACCAATCAGCACCAAACTTGGTCAAAATATATATGACCATAAGATCTCGAATGAGTTTGATTATGGGTCTAATCTGACCAGAACGATAGAAAAATTGCTATATTTGACTTTGTTTACATGATCTTAAGATCTCAGATGAGTTTGATTATGGATGTAATCGGACTAGAACAAAAGGAGTTATTTGCCCTTGAATTAAAAAAATTGCTGTATTTCACTTTGTTTACACTCTAGCATCTACAAATATCAACCAATTAGTTCCAAACTTGGTCAAAAGATATGACTGTAAGATCTCAGATCAGTTCAATTATGGATGTAATCAGACCAGAATAACTGGAGTTATTTGCCCTTGAATTAGAAAGTTCTTTAGAATAGTTCTTGGTCCAGAGCATAACTTTATCATCTCCAGTCCAATTGACTTGAAACTTGACATTTGTGTTTTTTTCAATAATAAAGAGTGCATTGTGAAAGAACAACATCTCTACCTCATGCACGGATCCAGATATCTTTCTCAGGGGGATCCCACCGAAAACGCACTTGTCTTATTATATGATACTTTGATTTCCGGATTTCAGTGGATGTAAGCCGTTTACAAGAAAAGTAAACGTTTCCAGTTCTAACCATGAGGAGGTCTCCACATTTAGAACCTTTTTTTTTTTTCAAATTTATGACTGTATTTTACATAAATGCTGTGCAATATCAAACCAGTACCATTTCACGAATCCGATGACCACATTTTTGCCAAAATTCCAGGGGGGGGTCCGGACCCCCGGTCCCCCCGTCTGGATCCACCCATGTACCTCATACTGTCTATGAGTTATTTCCCTTTGATTAAAATTTTTACAGCATTTTATGCTTGTCTGGGATATAACTTTGTCATCTACAGCCTGAACATCTTCAAATTTGATATGTATGATTGTTGAAAAATTATGGAGTGCATTGCACAAGAACCATAACTTCCTTGCACAAATTTTGAGTTATTCCCCCTTTGACCTTCATTTTTTGAATTGCAACAATTTGCTGCTCTTGTTTCATTATCATTTGGCCTTGAACCTTGTTACATGGTATTTATCTTTATTTTAGACCTGTGCTGTTTGGTACTCAGGTGAGCGATATAGGACCATCATGGTCCTCTTGTTTTCAAGAAATCGTCCTTGGGTGATCTATCCAAAAACTTACTTGCAGAATTCTGATTCATCAAAGTCATTGCTGTGGTGGTGGTGACAGATTTTGAAATGACTTGTACAGGTGACCTTTTTCAATTGTGTGGCAAAATAACGATTTTGTTTCCAAAGTTTCACTACCTCAAAAAAAAAAAATGGCAGTGATCCTCTCAAAACTTTAGGTGAGAGATCCAGGGCCATCTTAACCCGCTGGTTATAGTAGACTATTTTTTTGTTTCATAAAAACTTTGATATAAAAAAAGGAACCTACTCAAAGGTAGGAAATCCTCAAATTTTTTATCACAGTTACGCACCCTTTCTTACCTTTTCATAGAAAAAGCAACTGAATTTAGAATGCTTCTAATGGATCAGGAAACAATTTTCCTTTCCAACAAACTTGTAGAATTTTCTAAATTGGGTGCTTTTTCAGATGTCGTTTTAAGTGTGTAGTTAGATGTGCCAGAGCAAAAAATATAGTAGAAAATGGAGAAAATGCTGGCTACCAGGATTTTCTCCTTTTTCCACAATATTTCAAAAGCATTTCGCCTCAGTGTAGTTAAAATTTTGGACTGTTCGGTAAAGGATTAAGCCAAGAAATTAATGTAGCAAAAGCTCCTTTTCCTGCAGTTTTTTTTTTCTTCAAGATTCCTTCAAGAGGTCATCTGCTGCGTGAGTGGTTGCTTTTTGACAACAGTTTTACATGCATTTTGTGTTTTATCTATCAAGTACGTTTCAGAAGAGATTTTTGCTATGTGAAGTCTTTATTTAGCAAATTGTTTGTTATTGACTCTTTGATCATCATGCAGGATACCACGTTTTAAAACATTATGGGAGAAGAGACATTGTTTAACATATACAATTTCTGTTTTTGTCACAGTCTTCACTCATGGCATTATATTCTAATCCAGTGTTATTGTTAATGACATGTTGATTATTTGTATCAGGGATGTCATTTGCAGAAATCTACTTCCAAAAAATGTAGGATATGTATAATAACCATAAAATTAACATGTAAAGTATTTTGGAAAAAATAAGAAATGATTCAATTAAGGCAGTTTCTCCTTTTGCCATGATGTTTTTTAAATGGTATACTGAAAGATAATAAAAGCTGTATGAAGCCCATTTAATCTTTTAAATAATCCCTGCTTTTTACGATCCTGAGAAAGAAGCTCTCTAGAAACATTGTTGGAAAAGCCGAAAATGATGGTAACCAACATTTTTGCCTTATCCAGCTATATTTTCCTCCCTTCCCTAAACAAATTTCAATTTTTGAGTCACATTAATTTTTTTGCTCGCATATGCTTCCATTTTCGACAAGTCTCAAATTCTATCATTCTGTAAAGAGTTAAATTTCATTTAACCCTTTACCAAACAATGCCTGGTTTTTGACCCTGAGATAGAAACCTTTTGAAAACATTGTGGGAAAAGGAGAAAAAATGCTGGTAACTAGCATTTTCTCATTTTTAGCTCACCTGAGCACAACATGCTCAAGGGGAGCTTTTAAGATCACCCATTGTGCATCGTGCATCAGTGCGTTTTGCGTCGTCAACAATTCTTTAAACCTCAACTCCTCCTAAACCGCTGGAATGTTCCTTGGGAGTTCACAGAATTTGATTCCATCAAAAACTCTGGTTGCAATTGCAACCAAATGGAATTTTCTAGGGAATTCTTTAAAAATCTTCTCCTCTGAAACTGCTGGTCAGATTTTGAAATAATTTCACTGACATGTTCCTTGGGTAACACTTTTCAAAAATTGTTCGTAAAATTTTGATCTGTCAAAAAATGTGGCTCTGGTGAATGGGGGCAACTTGCACGATATAGAAATGAAGGAATTCTTAAAATTCTTCTCTGAAACTGCTGGTCAGATATTGAAATAATTTCACAGAGATGTTCCTTTGGTCACCCTTTTCAAAATCTGTTCCCGAAATTTTGATTCGTCGAGAAACATGGCTTCTTACAAATTCTTCTTCTCTGAAACCACTGTTCAGAATTTGAAATAATTTCACAGAGATGTTCCTTGGATGACCTTTTCCAAAAAGTGTTCACAAAATTTTGATCTGTCAAGAAACACGGCTCTGTTGAATAGAGGCTGCTTGCACTATAGGGAAATGAAGAAATTTTTAAAAATTCTTCTTCTCTGAAACCGCTGGTCAGATTTTGAAATATTTTCACAGAAATGTTCCTTGGATGACCCTTTTTAAAAATTGTTTGTGAAATTTTGATCCATCAAGAAACATGGCTCTGGTGAATGGGGGCTTTATGCACTTTATGGCCATGAAGAAATTCTTTAAAATTCTTCTTCTCTGAAACGGCTGATCAGATTTTGAAACAGTCTCACAGAAATGTTTCTTTGGTAACCCTTTACAAAATTCTTCGCAAAATGCTGATTTGTCTAGAAACATGGCTCTAGTGAATGGGGGCTACTTGCACTATTTGGCCATGAAGAAATTCTTTTTCTCTGAAACGGCTTATCAGATTTTGAAATAATTTTGCAGAAATGTTTCTTGGCTAACCCTTTTCAAAATTTGCTCTAGAAATTTTGATCCATCAAGAAACATGGCTCTGATGGCTGTGGGCTATTTATACTATACAGACATGAAGAAATTCTTAAAAATTCTTCTTCTCTGAAATAGCTGATTAGATTTTGGAAAAATTGGCTATGGTTCTCTCAAAAATTCAGGCGAGCGATCCAGGGCCATCTTGGCCCTCTTGTCTAACAATGTTTTTACCCTACAGGACACAAATTTCAATTTTTAAGTTTCATTAATTTTGTTGTCTGGAAGCGCTTTTAATTTGGACAAGTCTAAATTCTGTCATTTGGTGACGAGTTGAATTTCATTTAAGCTTGGTTGTTTTGGAATAAGAAAAGGATGGGTTACTGACATAGCCCTAGCACTGTTGGTGTGGTGGTCTATGTAGACATCATCATGCCTTTGACACTTGTAGTATCACTGTTATTATTGAAGACATTTACTCTAAAGGTGGACAGGTAATGAACTATCAAAAGGGGATTTCATACAACAGGGGCAGCTACTCATCAAAATTTTTTTGACTTGGTAGTGCACCTTGTTACGGCTTAGAATTTTTACTGAAAAATCAAGTACTTAAAGCCAAGTGTTGGCACCCACATGCCTTGCTCTTTTCTGTTTTTTTGCATTGTGTATTTTAGAAGCAAAGCTAACTTTATTTTCATACAAGTGGAAACAGTAGTGTCATTTCAGATGTTTTGGAAGATTCTTTTATTTCCTCTGTTCCATATACATGTACATGTTTAACTTAATTTAAGCTGTAACGTCCCATGAATACTTGTGAAAAAATTGTGACATAGGTGAATTTCTTCCCTACTGTCGCATTATTTTAAAATTTGATGAAATTCAAAGCAAAACTAAAAAGGTTTGTAAGGTTTAATAAACTATCTTGGTATAATTACATTTATTTCCCCCCCCCCCCCACTCCACACCCATTCAATTTATTTGTGTTTTTAAATCAATTTATTTGTGTTTGTATTTTGACTCTTTACTTCTCAGTCCTGACTTTTAATCATTCTGTTGAAGAAGAGTTTTAGAAACATGGTTTGAAAAGGAGAAATTGCTGGTTATAAGCCATCTTCTTCAGGGTCCTTAAAAGTCAGAATTGTATTGCAAATGATTAAGCTTGGTTGATTATTCATCTTTTTATTGGACTGTTTTTCTAAATCATCTACTTGATATTTGGTTCAGGAGATAGTAGTTGCAACACAGTCTTCACCTTTTACCAGATGACACAATAATTGTAGCCTTGCCATAATTGAAAGCATTTGCCAATGGCCATTTCAGTCTTGCTCAAATAGAGCATTTTTTTATAATAGGGTAGAAAACATTGTGGGAAAAGGAGAAAATGCTGGTTACCAGCATTTTCTCCTTTTCCCACAATGCTTTCAAAAGGCTTCTTTGCTAGGGTCGCAAAAAAGTTGCCATTGTATGGTAAAGGGTTAATCCAAATTTATTTGATTGTAAAGAGGAAGTATTCATCTGTAGTTTTGTTTTTACCATAATTTACTTTTATTGTGCATCATTTATATAGGATTTTGATATTTAATTGACCAAACAATCTAAAAATTATTCATTAACAATCTTCCTCTTAATCCACACTTACATGTATATTGACCTAGGCTGAGAAAGCTGTTTAAAACATTGAGGGAATAGGGAAATTGCCGGTTGCCAGCTGTTTCTCCCATCCCAAACAACAGTATTTCACTCATTATCACACGATCCCTACTTTTGATGACCCTGAGAGGGCAGCCTGCAGAAAACATTGTGGAAAAAGGAGAAATATGCTAGTTTTCTATCCTTCACAAAAGAAGTTTCCAATTTTCAGTCACTTTTATTTTGTTGTCTGCACACGCTTTCGATTTGAACAAGCCTAACATTTTGTTGTATGGTAAAGAGTAACAGACATTCAATTTAAAGCATTTTGATATTTCCCTATGAAAGGCTTCTTTCCCAAGGTTGTTAAAACTCCGGATTGTGTGGTAAATAGTTAATTTCAGCCATTTTGCAGCAGCTCTGTAATGCCAAGATGGGCTTATAACAGAGGGTTTGTGACTTTGACTAGAACTCTGTCTCAGAATCAACAAAATTCACAGATAATTGAAGATTAATTGTACCAGACGACAATTATAAAAGCATTTGCAGATGTTGCTCGATAATGGTAGAAAATATTAGTTATCAGACTTTGCTCCATTTCCCAAAATCTGGTCAACAGCCCATTTCTGCAAGGTATTTGAAAAATGGGAATAGTTGATTCTCAATCATTTCCTATACTGTTGAAATACAGCCTTTTTCTGTCGGTTGTTTATGCATTGTGTAATTTTGGATAGTCAATGATGGGTTTACAAATGGCCTAACGTTAATGATTTATTATCTACAAATGTATGTCGAATAGATTTCAAGTTTGTTTTGTATGTGATTTTTGTCTAATGATTTAGAATAGTTTGTGCCATTTTGGGGGTCTAATTTGCTTAACCAGGTATTTTGAAAACATTTTTGTTTTCTTCATTTTGTACAGAGATTTTTACTATTTAAGTTCATAAATACAAGGTTCATATGTGTATATGTGTCTCATTTTTGTCATTGTGTGCTGTGCCCTATCTTTTCCATGAAGAAATTTTTAACAAATAATTTCAGCTTTGTCCAGTTTCAAACACGTAATTATGATGTTTAATATTCTCTCAGCTTTTTCTCCCAGTACAACATCAACTTAATATCAGATCTACCAAAACTGATCACAAATTACAGTAATAGTAAGAGAAATATTTGATGGACAGAAAATTATCAGTTTATGGCAGAACAGAAAGACAGGATCTGTCATGAGTTGGCTTTGAGGTAAAATTTTAGTGAACGAGTCTAGGGAAAGGCTCACCAAAAGGCTTGCTCAATATATCTTGGTTGCCAACAGAGTCAAGATTCTTTTTATCACATAACAGTATTTCATGAAATATAGATTGGATAATGTGCAAAACAATCTATAGATGCACCTGCTGTAATTTCCATAAAACCCATTTACTTCAATAGCATATGTATAAAATGATGTCAAAATTGATGTCAGTCAAATAATATATCAAGCGTGTACATGTATGAGCAAAATGAATTTGTAATAAGTATGTTACTTTGAAAACAAGGGAATTTATGTGATAAAACATTGTTCTAAATGCAGTAATTGCTTTTTACAAGGAATACTCTTTTTTCATTTTTTTTTTTTATTTCAGTAGATCCAATGGATTAATTTCTGATAAGTTGAATGAAGGTTATTCGGTTATGTTTTTAGAACATCGTGGGGAAAGGAGAAAATGCCGGTAACTAGCCCTTTCTCCTTTTTCCACAATGTTTTCTGTCCTTTCAACTGCAAATCCCATTGTATGAACCAAACATAATTAATTTTGTTGACTGCATTTACTTTCAATTTGGATGATTCTGAGATTTTGTTGTTGGTAAAAAGTTTACCTAGTTTGATATATTTGTTTTAATGCACTGTATTAATGTGTTAACTCTTTACTGAAGTGTCCTGCTTTTATACCCTCACAAAACGAATGTTTTCAGGGGTATACTGGAATCAGCCTGTCTGTCTGTGTGTCTGTCCATCCATCCTTCTGCTTATCTGTGTACAAAATATAAGTAATTTTGTGTCGCAGTTTTCCTCCAATTGCACATAAATTGATCATATATTAAAGATTTGCACTGTGCAATTTTCACGACTTAGTGTCAGCTCTTCCTGGTTGAGGAACTGTTTGTCTCCCCTTGAACTTAACACCTTTTTCTGTCAAAGCGGTGGAAGGGTATTAAGTCACAATCAGTGACAGCTCTAATTTATTTCTCTGAGGAAGGAGCCTTTTGTAGACTATTTGAGAAAAGAAGAAAGTGCAGGTAACCAGTATTTTCTCTTTTCTGTCCAGTTTTTTTTTTTCACCTTTCAACAAGAAAACCTAACACTTGAGCCACTTTTTATTCGTGATCTGAAACTGGTTTTGACTCAACATTTTGTATTCTGGTCCAGAGGCTTTAGGAAGAGTATGTTGAAAACATTGTGGGTAAAGTGAAAATAGTACTTGTAGTTACCAGCTATCCTTTTTACCTTTCTATATTATACAGATTTCAAAATTTGAACCAAATTTTGTATGTTGTTGCAAATTCCTTGGATTTGGACAAGTCCAAAATTGTGTTGTGTGATGATGACCATATCTTAACTTTTTACCGTACAAGAAAATTTTAGACTGGTCCAAATTGAAAGCATTTGCAGATGACAAAATAAAGTTGACTGAAAAATAGAAATTTGTTCCGGGAAGGCTAGAAAACACTGTGGGAAAAGGAGAAAGTGCTGGTTACCAGCATTTTTTCCTTTTCCCATAGTGTTTTCAAAAGGCTTCTTTCTCATGGGCGTCAAAAGTAGGGATTGTGTGGTAATGGGTTAATTTACACCATCTACAAAATCTACAGTGGTTACCTTTGGCAATCAAAGTGTAGAACTAAAGAATTAATCCTACATGTTTGGACCCAATTTTCATGTTATTTTATTCTACCATTAGCTGTAGCCATGTTGTATATATAAAACATGATCTTACCAATAAATAAAGATTTACTGTTGACTTCTTTGCTTGTTTGTTTGATGTATTAACTCGCCTGACCTTTTGTAATTGTGCTATGTCATGTGTGTGACTCTTGTGTCACTTGTTGTCCATCATCAACTGATGCCTAGAGGCCACATTTTCAGTCTAATACTCTTCAAACTTGGTCAGGATGTTTATTTCGATGATATCGCTGATGAGTTCAAAATGGGCCACGTCAGGTCAAAAACTAGATCACTTGGTCAAATCTTTAATAAAAAAAACCTTGTGTGCACTCTAGGGACCACATTATCGGTCTGATACTCATGAAACTTGGTAAGGATGTTTTTCTTGATAATATCTCGAACGAGTTTGAAAGTGGGTTATGCAAGGTCAAAAACTAGGTCAACTCTTAGCAAAACCTTGTGTACGCTCTTAAGGACTCACTTTCAGTCCAAAACTTTTGAAAATTGATTAGAATGTTTGACATACTGGTATCTTGAATGAGTTTAAAACTGGGCCATGATGATATTGAAAATGAGTTGCATTGGGTATAAAATAAGGTTGCCACAAAACACAAAACTCATCAATCTACTGCCTCAGTCATTTAAATCCCAAAAAAATAGTACCTTGCTGTAAGGACCTCGGCCCTTTTTCTTTCTTCAGATATATAAAGCAACAGTTTTTGCAGTCACAGAATTTTAACAGTTTACCTAACATTTAGTAGTTATATGACCCAAAGAATTCTTTTGAAAACATAGATGAAAAGAGAGGGAAAATGGGGATAATCTCCTTTTTCCCATACTGCTTTCTGTCCTCTGAAAGACTTATCCCATCATTTAAGCCATGTTGTTTTTTAAACTCACCTAAATGATTAAGGTGAGTTTTTGTGATAGTGCTATGTCTGTCGTTCAGGCATAAAAATTACCATGTGTGCGGTCTAGAAGCCACATTTCAGTAAAATGCACATAAAACTCTGTCATAATGTTTGTATTGATGATATCTGGGTCAAGTTAGAAATTTGTTCATGTTTGGCACGAAAATAGGTCACCAGGTCAAGTCTTAGGAAACTTTGTATACTGTCTAAAGGCCACATTTTCAGTTTGGTACTCATGGGACACACTGTTCAAAATGTTTGTCTTGATGATAACTTGGACAACTTTCAAATTGGGTCACTTTAAGTCAAAAAGTATATCACTGTGCCAAATCTTAGAAAAACCTTGTGTGCAATCTAGGGGCCAAATTTTCAGTCTGGTACTCGTGCAACTTGGTCAGAATATTTGTCTTGATGTTATCTTGGATAAATTTGAAATTCGGTCACTTTCTGTTAAAAAGTAGTTCAGTGGGCCAAATCTTAAGAAAAACATTTTTGTGCACTCTAGAGGCCTTATTTTCATCCAGATAGTCATGAAAGTTGGTCAGTGTTTGTCTTTATTTTACCTGGGACACATTTGCAGATGGGTTACTATAGATGAAATTTCTGTCTGGTACTCTTGAAACTTGGTCAGAACATTTTTGTTGATTTTATCTTGGACACATTTTATTTTGGGCTACTTGGGGTTTAAAAGTAGGTCATTGGACAAAATTCTAGAAAAGCCTATGCACTCTGTAGGCCATATTTTCTGATACTCATGAAACTCTGTTGGAATATATGTCTTTATGATACATGTATATGGGACATGTTTGATATTTGGTTACTTCGAGTAAAACAATAGTCATTGGACCAAATCTTTAAAACAATGTGCAGTCTAGAGGCCTAAGTATCAGTCTAATATGCATGAAACTTGGGCAAAATGTTTATCTTGATGATATCTTGGACCAGTTTGATATTGGTCACATCTGGTTAAAAAGTAGATCACAGTGGGAAATCTTGGCAAAACCTTTGTTCAATCTACAGGTCACATATAATCAATGTGATTCTCATGAAACTTGTTTGTCTTGGGTTGATGTTTTAAACATTTCAGTCAAAACATGATGACAGCTCACATATTCGTGTTATTCTTGGTGTTACAGTACTAGGCTATGGCACTGAAGTGTCTTGCCCAAGGACCCTCCTGCAAAAAAATCCACAAGAGCCAGTGAGTCTTGAACCAGGGGCCTCCAAGTCATGAGTCCTACACTCCACCACTGAGCCACACAGGACCCCTGTGCTTTTATAGAAGAAAAAAATCTTCTTATGATGAATCATGTATTATAGATTTTAGCTCACCTCAACATGAGGTGCTCAAGTTAAGCTTTAGTGATTGTCCTGTGTCTGTTGTGTGTCGTCAAATTTTACCTTGTGTTCACTCCAGAGGCCAAATTGTCTGTCTAATACTCATGAAATGTGGTCAGAATGTTTGTCTGCATGAAATCTCTGAGGAGTTCCAAAATGGGCGTGTGGAGTCAAAAACTAGATCATTAGATCAAATCTTAGAAAAACCTTGTGTACACTCTAGAGGCCACATTTTCAATGAAAGATTCTTGAAAGTTTGTCAGAATGTCTGTCTTGATGGTATCTTCGACAGGTTCAAAATGGGTCATGTGAGATTAAAAACTATGTCACTTCGTGTAATCTTAGAAAAACCTTAATGTGTACACCCTAAATGCCAAATTTTCAGTTCAAAACTTTTACCTTGTTTACCTTGTTTACCTTGTTGAGGGATCTTCAATTAAACGTGAGCCTCTCTGATCCTTCTGTACATATATAAGTATTGTCCTCTTCCGGTTCAAAATACAACGGTGAAAATTTAAAGTGTACATTTCTCCCGTGTTTATTTAAAAGTGACTTAAAACTATTTACACTTGTGGTCGAGACAACTTCGATTGGCAAACTGTTCCATGTTTCCACAACTCTCTGTGAAAATGACTTCAATCTATAGTTTGTCCTACATTGTCTTTTAAAAATTTTATAATCGTGTCCTCTTGATTTGCTCGTGTTGAAAGAAAAAATACTGTTTTTATCCACGTTATCTATTTCGTGTATTATTTTGAATGTTTCTATCATGTCAGCTCTCCGCCTCCTGTATTCCAATGTGGGTAAGCCTAATTTGAAGGTTGATCAGAATTTTTGTCTTGATGATATCTTGGATTAGTGTTAAAATGGGTAATCTGGGGTAAAAAATTGGTTCAAAAGGTCAAAACTTAGAAAAAACTTTGTGTACGCTGTAGAAGCCACTTTTTTGGTCCAAAGCTCTTAGTTGGTCAGAATAATTGTTTTGATGATATCTTGCTCGAGTCTGGATTTTGGTCATGTGGGGTCTAAAATTAGGCAATAGGTCTATCTGGAATGGGGGTCAAAACGGCTCACTTCCAAAACGGCCCAATACCGAAACGGCCCAAAACTGAAACGGCCCACAACCGAAACGGCCCACTTTTTTTCTTGCTTAATTCTTAAGTAATGGAAGCTGTATGTAATGTTTTTTGTCATGTATGCAAGTTTTCATGCATTTGTTCGATCATCTCACCCAGATACATGTATTTAGAGAAGGAATCAATGCAGTTTTCTAGCCCCTTTCTTCAGGTCAGTTTTAAATAAAAATGGAATAAACTGGAGCATAAGACGATTGAAAGGAAAAAATGCACAGGCTGAATTAAATCTACATCTTTTATGGTAATCGGAAAGACAGTATCAGGAAAAAAAGTATCGGGGAAAAAAGAATAAAATTTTGCTAGGGAAAAAAAAAAATCAATGTCTGTCAAAGTTGTGATTCTTTATCAACATTTATTTTAAATCATATATTTATTAATTTGACACTTTATGTAAGTAATTTATGGCATTTTAGGACACCTTAAATGCTATATAGAAACAGTTTCTCTTTTACCTACAATGCTTTTACAGGTTTTTAAATGTCTCTTGAATACTAGCTGTGAGTAAAATAAAAGTTAAAGATCAATGAGAAATTAAATTAAATGCTGATTAAAGGGCAAATCCTAAGATTTTTTGACCATACTGTTTTTTTGCTCCAATAAGCTGCAAATAATGTTAGTAAACACGTGTCCATCAGTTTTCATAAATACCACTCTGCAACATGCCATAAATCACGCTCGAATTGTCACGCTGATATACGGCCCCTAAAATGGTGCATGGCTTACTTCCCCTGATTCGCTTATCTTCCCTACCTGTGTGACGTCATAGTCGCGTAAGCCTGTGTTTACAGTCAGTACAAATAAGTAGGAACGCTGATGATTATACGCAGATATCTGAGTATTAACATAGAATTCAGCCTAAAAATGGTAAATTGTGCAGCCTATGGCTTCAACGTCGAATCAGGAACACACAGAATTAGTATGTTCAAATTTCCGAAGGAATTAAAAAGGAGGAAACTATGGATTCAACGTTTAAACCGGGGCCGGACAGTAACGGAGGATTTTGTGCCATCAGTTCATTCCAAATTTGTTTGAAACACTTCGAGGACAGTCAGTTCTTAATAAGTCCAAAACTCGTAAAAGAAGTTGGTTATAGGAATATTAGGCTGCGATTAAAACCTGATGCTGTGCCGACATTGTTCGAAACTCCGAGTCGAAATAAGATAAGACAGACATTCCGCAATGGCAATCTCCAAAAAGAAAAACAAACATAAGGTCGGTAATTCCTTTAAGTATTTTTCATAATATTTTATCCTTTTCTAGATCTACATTCTGGAAAAAGTAGAAATTGGTGCCATTTTCTCCCTTTTTTTTCCCCAGATGTTTTCAACATTTAACCCTTTACCAAAAGACAAAATTTTAGAATGGTCCAAATTAAAAGCACTTGCAAACAAAGTAAACCTAACTGAAATATTGAAATTTGTTTCCACCAGGATAGAAAACATTGTAGGATAAGAAGAAAATGTTGGTTACCAGCATTCTTTCCTTTTCCCACAATGTTTTAAAAAGGCTTCCATCTCAGGGTTGTAAAAACCAGGGATTGTTTGGTAAAGGGTTAATTTGCACATGACAAAAAATGGTAATCAAAAAGTTGAAATGAAATTTGATTTGGAAAGGATGGAAAACATTATGGGAAAAGGAGAAAATCTTAGCATTTTCTCTTTTCCTCACAATGTTTTCAAAGGCAACAACATAACATATTCATCCAAATTCATAACATAGATTTTGGAAGTACCAAAGTCTGGATTGTTCAAATGATGTTAACTTTCAAGTGTTTCAGCTTTTTCTTCCTTTTCCACAATGTTTTCAAAAGGCTTCTGTCTCAGGGTTGTAAAAAACAAAGGGTCAAGTGACCATTCACCAAACACAAAAATTTTAGACTGGTTCAAATTGAAAGCATTTGCAGACAACAAAAGAATTGTGAACCAAAAATATTTGCAGCTGATTGGAGTAAAAAACAGTATGGTCAAAATATATTAGGATTTGCCCTTACACAGTAAACATCTTTTTCTTCCCACACTGTTTTTCAAACACTCTTTCTTTGGGTATTGGAAACTAGACCTAGGGTTTGCATAGTAAAGGGTGAAGTCAGTATCTGGCTACCCCTAGTCATGGTCATAAATGTTAATCCATCACCGGCCAGTTGAAACAATACAGGAAATGGTTACATAACATTTGCATATCTCACCCCTTTACTCTGTAATGTTTGTTTGTGACAGTAAACCCATGTTACAGCTTTTATCCCGTACACTTCTTCTCTTAGACATTTCACTCTTAAAAATGATTTGACAACTTACTATCATTTTGAACAAATTTTGAATTGTATCTTTACATTTCTGATTTGTGGATATTTCCCTGTTCCTCTCCATACTCTGTCTTCTAGACAGGCTACTGAGAGAAATCTTTTGTTTTTACGACCCTTGTAAAGATAGAAAAAAACTTTCAAAAACATTATAGGTAAAAGAGAAATGTTGCTGACCAGCATTTTCTCCTTTTTCTACAATGTTTTTTACCCATCAAAAACAAGTACAAACATGCGAGTTAAATTTAATTTGTTGACTCTAATTGCTTTCAATTCGGTTGAGTCAATAAATTTGATGTTTGGTAACAATTTAACCCTTTCCCAGACGGCAAATTTTGGACCAGACCAAATTCAAAGCAAAATTCAAATTCGAATACTGCTCCCTGTGAACTTAACCAGAACTTGTGCCCAATGTGTGAGATTTATATTTAACCCTTTACCAATCAATCCATAATTTTTACGACCCCGAAGACAGCAGACTTTTAAAAACATTGTAAGAAAGTAACCAGCTACCTAGTAGAAAGTAACCTAGTAACCAGCATATTCTCCTGTTAACACAGTGTTTTACTCTGCTGGAAAAAAAATTCAATTTTTAAAATATATAACTTTATTTTGTCGTCTGCAAGCTATTTCAGTTTGGACCTGTTTAATATTTTGTCGTATGGTAAAGAGTTAAAAGTAGAAAATATTGTGGATAAAGGATAAATTGATACAAACGTGGTTGCCCAGAATATAAAATAATTTTGATGATTGTCTTATTGATCTCGGAACATATTATTTTCTCAAATTTCACGCTTGTTAACAGCATTTCAAACTATTCTTATTCTCACGAAAATCGCGATTTATTGTGTAACCCTTCACCCATGAGAGAACAAATTTTGTACCTGTCAATGTTTACAGAATTCTTTACAAGGTACAAATATAGAATCCATCAACAAATAGTTAGAACTAAAATCACACGATTATCAATCGTAAAAGTCAAGAAATCGGTTATTTGACATGAAACTAAAGTGTAGGAGAAATGTCTTTAAAAGTGTCGGGGAACTGTGTAGTCGAGGAACTGTCTTGAAACCGCCTTTTTTTTTATTATTATTATTATTAATGCCACCCGTAAATCGACTGAAAATACTTCAAGTGAAAAAAAGCTTATGCCGTACACTTAATTTTATCATGTATCGAATGATATTTCTGTAAGCGACGTTCGCCCCGTAGCCTAATACATGTAGACGTGATACTCATCACGCTGTTCAAAAGTCCGGCATAACATCGTTATTTTCGCCATTGGTGGGCGAATTTTTACTTTTATCCTCATCATCAGAAACTATTAAGTTTCATTAAAAAGTTGGTGGTACATGTACGGCCTTACCGGCCTAGAATCGTGTATTCCTTCGTCTTAAATATCGCTCATTTCACTATCTGAAACAAGGTCCATATTGAAACAAACGCTCCTATGACGTCACAGATCAAGGTGCGCTACAATAAGTAAGGGAGGTAAGCGATGCAAGAAAAACTAATAAGCAAAAATATAAATTGAAAAAAAGTACTTTTACTAATTTTTTTTTCAAATTACAATATTACCAGGTTGCCATTTGATAGATGTAGATTTCAAAATTAATCATATCAGAAACTTGTTGATTTGCCCTTTAAAGACAAAGATTAAAGACAACATATTCTTAACATATTCTTAACAGTTTGGCATAATCGGTGACTTCATCAAAGTCAAAATTGGACCTTGATTAGGATTATACAGGTGGATAATTATAAAAAAAAATCAATTACACAAAGGAATTTGCACAAGTCAAAAACATTCTAATGACTATTATTATTTCCCAATCCTTTATAGGTATCAACCACATTTCTTCCTAATCTAAGACCAGAAAAAGAAAAAAAAAAAAAAAAAAAAACAGATGTACAAATATCACATTTTTTCTATACAAAGTCAATAAAAACTATCAACCAAATATCTATCACAAACAATATAATTAATACCTTAGTCTCCTTTTTGGGAACTGATACTTTTTTTTCCTGATTCTTTTTATTTACCTGACACTTTCTTTCCTATAATCATCTTTTATTTAACTCTTTTCAAATATATATGCAACAAAGTCGTGAAAAAATGTCAAAACAGTGTCAAACACCTGTGTTTGAAACCATCTTAAACAAGTTTGTGACAGTCAGGCGTTAATTATATAGATAAAAAAAAAAGTATCTGAGGAAGAAACACGCAACGTGTTAAAAATAACATCAAACAAATCCGGTCATATTTTACCATTTATTTTATGTACATAGATCGACATTTATTTAATATAATTAAATGAAATTAACAGAAAAGGTTAGGTTTAAAACTCAGCTATATTGAAATAAATATCTAAACCAAACTATGATTTTGACCATATTTGAAAAGTGGGCCGTTTTGGTACCCATATTTGTGGGCCGTTTTGGTAAAGTGGGCCGTTTTGGACCGGGCCGTTTCGGAATTGGGCCGTTTTGACCCTATCCCGTCTATCTGCATGTATTACCGAACAATAATGATCACTTAAGTGTTCAGAAATACCCAGCTCTGCTCTATACTTGATAGAAATAAACAACAAAGATGTACATGTATGTCGATTTGCCAGTGATGGTACAGCAGCTTGAGAATTTCTCTCTGTTTTCACTTTGTTATCTTTTAACATAGATATGCGTGCTAAATGACCGAAGCTGTAGATGCGCCATAAAACATTCATTCATTCATTCATTCATTCATTCATTCTATTTTCAATGTACCAAAAATCCTGTGGTGTGACACCATGTACGTTTCTTTTCAGGTAAATGTGGCGCGTTGTCTACAGTGAGGTGCCGCAAAACGACCGCCAATCCTGTATACGTCATTAATAGGCGGAGTTTAATCATTTACTCTCAAAGCCTGACCGCACCTACCCCGCTTTACGAGTTGTCAGTTAACCATTCCGATCTGGTTTTTTTTTTTTTGTTGCAGAGGCTGAAACAATATACGATAGCTAATTAGTGATGAAGAATGACACACCACAATGAATGTTGATGTAGTAGGTCAGTCATCCTTGCATAAATGTTTATCTTAAAAGCCATTTCTGTAATATCGTTCGGTATGTGTGTGCAACAAATGGGGAAAACGACATTATCAGATCTCAAATTCGTACCCTAGAAAACTCGTAACTGAATTTCAATTTTTCTAGCGAACCCGTACATCACGTTAGACACGAATCAATAGTACAATATATCTACATGATATGTACATTTCAATTCTTTTTTTCTCGATTTTAGTGAACATTATTCATTTTAGTATGGAGGAATATACTTCTTGCAATGCTGGGAAGAGAATTATCCCGTCTCAACCAGTTTTCAGGAATGACAGTCGTTTCATCACCCGCTCATTTCAACACCCAGTCATTTCGACACTTTTTGGTGGAAAATTTTTTGCATAATTTGGTCGTTTCAACACCTGATAATTTTGGATGCCATTTATATATTAGAATATGCAATGAAACGTCTCAAACAAGGTTGGGCGGTCGAAACCAGGGGCGGTTTTAACCGGCAGTTTTAACCAGTTAAAACCGCCCCGGTCAATACTCCCAAAGTGGTCAATACTGGTCAATACTGGTCAATACTGGTCGATTGGATATTTGTAGTGGTCATTTGGAAATTTCACTGGTCCAATGCATTTTAAAGGGAAAGTCATGCTGTTTAGTGGATGATTTATTGTTGTTTTTTTTTCCTTTTTTTGGTTCCAAGTTTGGTTGAAATACTTGAATTCACCAATATAAGAGTTGATTTTAGTGGAAAGAATGTTTTGTCCCTGCAAAGGATACTTATCAGCTTGTTTCTGCCAGTTTTCCAAAACTCTGTATAAGTTCCTAATAAGGTCTTAAGGTTTCTATTTTGACACCTTAGTAACTGCCTGATGATAAGATATTAATCTGATTGCATGTAAGTCAGTATTTCACACTTTAGGAATAAGGCCTGGTGTCAAGTATTCTACCCCAAATAGGGATACATGATTGGTCCTTTGTGTAATTTAAGCCACGCCCGTTGGGATAGAAGGGGGCAACTTTTACACCTTTTAATGTGTTTTGATAACAATATAAAGGTGTAGGTAGACACTTGAATATGCTTCAGACATTACTGTATCCCTAACTATTGTTTAGTTAAATCTGTCACAGCCTCTTTATGGGTACTCAATATGCCTATAGATTAATGACAGGTAAATTTCACAATGGTTTAAACATGGGTGATATTTTTTTTCTGCAATTTTACATGAAAATTTCAAATTAGCTGCTTTTTATGCTATCTTTGAATTTTTAAATAGTCCAAATTGTATTTGTGGTCGTAGTGGGGAAGAGAGAAAGAGAAAAGCTGCAGTACTATTTGTAGATATCTAACCTATAAGGAATGATGATAAATAAAACTTCTAAGTTCTTTGGTTGAAAAGAGCTGACCTGCATGTAAGTTCAAAGAGGTAGGTCAGTCCAGCCAACCTATTCAGTTGACCAGCAGTAATATTTTTTGAATTATGATCAAATAAAAAAGGGATCTTACTGATAAAAACTATGATACTGATGATAATATGTAATATATCTTCAGTACAGGATTTAGGAGAGACTAGCTTAGAAACAGGACAGGTATGTAAGTCAGTTATTTAATCAACCAAATCAACCACTTCAATTGACCACCAATCAACCAGTATTGACCGGTTTTAACCGGTTAAAATGCCGGCCTGGTCAATACTCATATTGACCGGCTTTTTACCAACCTTGGTCTCAAAATGTTTACTTTTTTGTATTTCGGTAATTCTTTTTTAATACCTTGTCATTGAAATATGTGTTTTTGAACTGTTTTACACGTTGATTCAAATAATTGGCTGAAGTGATCAGCCATGCCGAATTAGGAAGTGGGGGTTGAAATTACCAATATTTAACTGTTATATCCCGTTACATTGACATAGTAACTTTTTTTTTTTGGTTTCCAATACATCTTTCAAATGCACTATTGACTACAGCATACAAATTTAAGCAAACAATCAATCAGTAGGTATAGTGTGGGAAAAACAATTAACAAATTAAATCAAACTGAACAACTAACTCCAATTAGCCGACAGTTTGTTTCTTAATTAGCATTTATTCAATTGATATGAGAAATATTTAAAGGACATGCGTATAAAGGGATTCTAGTATAACTAACAATTAAATACTGGTAACACATTTCTGTCTTCTGCAGTAACCGAATATTCTGTATTATTCTGTACCTAGTAAATAAAGAGTTATTCACTCTATAGTACCTAAACAGTAAGGTAGATACATATAAGTTCCCACTAGCTTTTTTTTTACTAGCCGATAGAGCTCAGTAAAGGTAGAGTGTAGGACTCATGAACACAATGTTTTGGGTCACTACAGGTTGTGGGTTCGAATCCCCAGCTGGCCAAGTTAAATCACTATCGTCCTGTATCCTTGCACTATCTCCTGTAACAACTAACCGTCTGCTGGGGACGTCGCTCTGATGGGCAGCCAATAGCGACGATAAAGAAATGGAAATAACCAAACCAACTAGCTTTTTTTTTATTTCAAGGGTACACTAACTGTCTGAGCTGTAAATCTGGGGTTAAAATACCATATTAGAGGGTATGAAGTACAATATTTGTTTTCAACTAGAGGTAAAGCAGTTGATTATTTGCAGCACCAAAGTCTGTTATAGTAAGATACCTGTAGAAATTTACTGCTTAAACCATTACCAAACGACAATATTTTAGACTGGTCCAAATTGAAAGCATTTGCAGACGACAACATAAAAGTGACTGAAAATTTGAAATTTGTTTTGTGAAAGGTTGAAGGCGTTGTGGGAAAAGGAGAAAATGCTGGATACCAGCATTTTCTCCTTTTCCCACAATGTTTTCTAAAGGCTTCTTTCTCAGGGGCGTCAAAAGTAGCAATTGTGTGGTAATGGGTTAAAGTCATTGAGAAAATGAAAAGACGGTCAAAAGTGACTCTGATCGGTCAATGTCATAAGGAACATTCGTCTGGAAGAGATACAGAATGCACATGCCTGTTTAACATAAGTGTTACTTTTTTACAAATTACACTGGATTTATTTACGTTTGGAAAAAGGGTAAATCTCTATTGATTTAATTGGTATTTAGCAGCACAGTTTGTGTGATGTTAAAGATTAATCATTTATCTAATGATATATGCCCATTTTATTAGCTGTCATTTGGAATTTTGTCGCATAGAGCCATTTGAAAAGACGGGGGTAAAATCTTTTTTATAAGGCCAAGCTTGGCCAATTTTTTTCCAAGGATTGATGATAGGGGATTTTACTATAGGTACATGTATAACAAATCCATATTGATCATTCGCAGCATAAGTGTCTGTTATATAAAGATACCAATGTAAATTACTGCGACAGTGGTTATTTTTCCCAAAATGTGTGGGTAAAGCCCTGATAGTCATCGAACATGATTCATTCCTCTCTCACTGCTGACCATTGTTTTGACAGTAGTTATCTGGGAAAGCAGCCAATGGATTAGAAAGAATATCATGCAAATTACTGGTGAAAGTTGGATAGGCTGCCTCAATATAACTGAAACAATGTTGAAAATGGAAAATGGTGTTAATGCTTTATCGAACAACAAAATTTGAGACTCTACATAGACCAAATTGATAGCATCTGCAGGCCACTGAATAAGACTTAAGTGTTGCTCAAATAGCATTTTTTGTCTTTGACAGGGTAGAAAACATTGTGGGAAATAGAGAAAATGCTGATTACCAGCATTTTCTTCTTTTCCCACAATGCTTTTAAAAAACTCTTCCCTTTCAGAGTCATTAACAGTTGAGATTGTCAGATGTGATAAAGGGTTAGACACCATACAACCAACTTACTTGGGAACAAGACGTGGTTAGGTCTTATTGCCGTCTTGATTTCAGATTGCATAATACAGAGAAGTCATGCACTCGGTAAAGAAGAAGAATGTGATTGTTGTGTGTTCTGTGTTGATAGTTATTCTACTTACCGCTGGCTTGTCGCTTCATTATGAAACGTTCTTGCCACATGTAAAAGATGGCCCTGACTACATTGTTACTCAAAGACGTAAGTACGGTCATACCTTTCGTAACTCTATACCACAATACCAACTTTGAACGACCCTGAGAAAGAAGCCTGTAGAAAACATTGTGGGAAAAGGAGAAAATGCTGGTAACCAGCAATTTCTCCTTTCCCTGCAATATCTTCTACTAAGTCAGAAATCATCATATTAACTCTTTCCACATAGTCCTGACTTCTGACATCCCTGAGTAAGAAGCCTATTGAAAACATTGTGGGAAAAGGAGAAAATGCTGGTAACCAGCATTCTCCCCCAAAAATTTCAATTTTTCAGTCACTTTTATTTTGTAATCTGCTAATGCTTTGAATCTCAACTAGTCTAAAGTTTTCTCGATTCGTAAAGAGTGAACAAGATTTAATTTGTTGTCTTCAGATGCTTTGAATTTGGTCCAGTCTGAAAATTTGTCGTTCTCTTTACCAAAGGACAAATTTTTGTGCTCAACCAAATTACGAGAATTTACAGAACACACCATTTCCCTTAACGCTTTCCCAAACGGCAAATTTTGTACCCGACCAAATTGAAAGCATTTTGCAGATGAAAAATTAACAGTTGCTAAAAAGAAGATTTTTCTGTATGATGGGGTAGAAAACATTGTGGGAAAGGGAGAAATTGCTTGTTACGAGCAATTTCTCCTTTTCCCACAGTGTTTTCAAAAGACTTGTACTGCAGACACGTAAAAACCAGGGCTTGTTTGGGAAAGGGTTAACTCTTTACCAAACAATAAAATTTCAGACTGGTCCAAATTAAAAGCACTTGCAGACGACAAAATAAACATAACTTGAAAATTGAAATTTGTTTCCAGCAGGATAGAAAACATTGTAGGAAAAGGAGAAAATGCTGGTTACCAGTATTTTCCCCTTTTCCCACAATGTTTTCAAGAGGCTTCTATCTCAGAGTCGTAAAAACCAGGGATTGTTGAATTGTTTGGTAAAGGGTTAAAAGATAAAGTTGTCTCTAAAGTGGCAGAAAGCATTGTAGGAATAGGGGAAAAATAACTTGCTGTTGTCGCAAGCATGTCCTCTTTTTCACACAATGTTTTCAAAATCCTCCTCTCTTAAGGTCATTTTCAGGATTAAGTAATTACAGATAAAAAGCAGTCAAATCAGAAAGCTATTCCGACTTTTAACGACTCTGAGAGAGAAAGCTTCTGAAAAACATGGTAAAAGGAGAAAATGCTGGTAACCAGCATGTTCTCCTTTCCCCACAATGTTTTCTTCCCTTCCCCAATCAAATTTCCAGAGTTTTCTGCATAATTATGCTTTCAATTTGGACCAGTTTAAAGTGGTGTTGTTTGGTAAAGAGTTAAGCATGCTTCTTTGCATTGTAACATTTTTGTAAACAAGTTTAAGTCTTTATCACATATCCCCGATTTTTAACGACCCTGAGAAAGAAAACCTTTGAAAACATTGTTGGAAAAGGAGAAAATGCTGGTAACTAGCATTTTCTCCTTTTGCCACAATGTTTTCTACCTTTTCCAATTCAAAATTCAATTTTTTATTCACTTATATTTCGTTGTCTGCAGATACTTTCAATTTGGACTAGTCCAAAATTTTGTCGTTTTGTAAAGAGTTAAAAAATTATATCCAAATGCCAGTGAGTATTAGATTATTTCTCAACTTCAAGTTTAGAATATGCAGAATTATGTTTTGATGTATGTTATCATGATTTTACAGATGCACTTAGCCAGCATTTTCTTTTTTTCCTACAATGAGTTCAAAAGTCTGATCTTTGAGGGCCATTAAGACTTGGGATTGTGAGGTAAAGGGTTAACATGATTTTGTACTTCAGCCAGCAGATCAATTCCAACCAACAAAACATGGTGTCAAATAAAGAATAACTACGCAGATCAGTTTTTGCCACCCATGCGGACAGATTGGACAGATTGGAGTTTCAATAAAACGGTCCAGTGTCCGGTAATTGACTTAAATGCCTATCCAAAACCAAGACGTAAAGTCTCACTGGATTGTACTGGAGAAAAACCACAGTTAGTCATTTCCCTAACCAATGATACAAGGGACGTCTTCCAGGTGAACTTTGGTGATAAATGTTTAGAGGATTTTATTGAACATTGTTGTAGGGATGATAAACCTGTTCCCAATGTGATCCACCATGTGCTTTTTGGAAACAAAGAGTTTGGCTTCTTTCCCTTCCTCAGTTTTATGAGTGCAGCAAGGTTCATGCAACCCTGCATCCATCTTATACATGGGGACTATATTCCATCAGGGAAATATTGGGACTATTTCATCAGTATTGCTCCAAATGTAATCCATGTGAATACTAAACCACCAACTGAAGTTTTTGGACATAAATTAGCTTTTCCAGAACATAGAGCTGATGTACTTAGAATCGATGTAGTGAATAGTAAGTAAATTATTATATTACTGCTTATTCATATTCTGTAAGGTAGAATTTGAGGCCTTGATGAGTCATCATTAGTTTTATTGTAGATGTTTGACATTTATGTATTTATATTGTCTTTTTAGTTTGAATGGTGTTTCAACTTGCTCTCAGAAGGGTTTTATTTAACCCATTACCACACGATCCTGACTTTTAACAACCCTGATTAAAAAGCCTTTTGAAAACATTGCGGGAAAATGAGAAAATACTGGTTACCAGCATTTTCTCCTTTTCCCACAATATTTTCTTCTCTTCACAAAACAAATTTCAAATTTTCACTGACTTTTATTTTGTCGTCTGGCAATGCTTTCAATTTGGATGAGTCTAAAATTTGTCATTTGGTAAAGAGTTAAATCTTTTCCAGACGTTAGAATTTTTTATTTGTCCAATTAGCCGTCAATATCGGATAAATGTGTCTCAGATGTGTCTCAGATGATAAACTTTGTCCATTGAAAGATAGAAAACACTGTGGAATAGTAGAAAATACTGGTAAAAGGCTTTGTCCTCAAGGTCATTAAAACTTTGGACTGTGATAAAGGGTTGAATCTTGGCAACAGTGCATTTTTTCATGTGTATTTAAACCCTTAGGCTGCTAAGGCTAATTCCGAGACTTTAACTCATTAAAGCTACCACACGACAAAATTTTAGGATTTTCCAAATTGAAAGCATTTGCAGACGACAAAATAAAAGTGACTGAAAATTTGAAATTTGTACAGTGAAGGGTAGAAAACATGGTGGGAAAAGGAGAAAATGCTGCTTACTTTTCTCCTTTTCCCACTATGTTTTCTAAAGGCTTCTTTCTCAGGGGCGTCAAAAGTAGGGATTGTGTGGTAATGGGTTAAACAGACAGTTTAGATGAGATTTGACTGCACAGAAGTTTGATCTTAGATCTATCTAGTCAGACTAATACAGATGTGTCCCAAAAGAGTACCTTTGAAGTAGAAAAAATTGGGTTCCTACTGTCGACCTGAAAGTTAAAGTACAATTGGTGTAATTTGTCTTCTAACCCTGTACCACACAATCCCCACCTTTAAAGGGAGACCTTTGAAGACATTTTGGGAAAAGGATACAATGCTGGTACCAGCATTTTCGTCTTTTCTCAAAATCTTTCCTCTGCTTCTTAAGACATTTCTTAATTTTTGAGTCACTTATTTTGTTGTAAATCCTTTCAGTATGGACTAGTCTAAAATTCTTTTATTTAGTAAAGGATTAATAACGTAAAAAATATTGTGGAAAAATTAAATACTTGTTACCAGCATTTCATCATTTTCCCTCAATTTTTAAATGACCTTATCCTTAGGATTGTTGAAAAATAGACAGTTTGGTAAATATTTGTTGTAGTAACATGTTTATTCATGGTAAAATAATGAAGAGTTGTCCCTTCAAAGATACTCAGTTTTTTGTCTCTTATACTAAGTCTTTCACTTAGCTATCATACTATAACCCATACACAACAATCACAAGTTTTAATGATACTGAGGTAGAAGGTTTTTGAGATCATTGCAAGAAAATGAAAGAATGCAGGTAACCAGCCTTTTTAGCTCACCTGAGCACAACATTCTCAAGGGGAGCATTTAGGATCGATCACTCGGTGTCCGTCGTGCGTCGTCAACAATTCTTTAAACATCAACTTCTCCTAAACCACTGGGCCAATTAGGACCAAACTTGGCTGGAATGTTCCTTGGGAGGTCCTCTTTAAGACTTGTCCACAGAATTCAATTCTGTCAAAAACTCTGGTTGCCATGGCAACCAAATGGAATTTTCTAGGAAATTCTTTAAAAATCTTTTTCTCTGAAACTGCAGGCAAGATTTTAAAGTAATTTCACAGACATGTTCCTTTGGTGACCCTTTTCAAAATCTGTTCGCGAAATTTTGATCGGTCAAGAAACATGGCTCTGGTGAATGGGGGCTACTTGCACTATACAGAAATGAAGAAATTCTTCTGAATTCTTCTTCTCTGAAACCACTGGTCAGATTTTTCCCCCTTTCCTACTATGTTTTCTGGCCTATCCAAGTCAATTTTCATAAATTGTGTCAGATTTCATTTCTCATCTGCAACAGCTTTCAAAATCAATAGCAATCTGAACCTGGAGCAACTTGACGGTCTGTTTTTTGTCCCATTATGTGATAGATCTAAAGGATAAGGTTTGATTTTACATGTATTTGCCTTCACCGTTGCCACCAGCTTCCCATATAGGCAATGTCCCATGAATGTTGTTAGTATTGTTACGGGGGATAGTGCAGATACAGGATGAAATCCATCAGAAGTCTCGCCTGGTTCTTTAGCATGCTCAGTGTATAGCATCATCACATGAGACGTCGGTTTAACATCTCATCAAAGTTTCAGATGGACAGCAACATTCTCATGATCACGTCTTACTCTCAAAGGATAAGGATATACCCTAGTTAGGATGTAGTGAAGGTATTTAAGGGTTCACTCAGGTCTGAGTTCACCAACCATTCAACATAATTTCTGATTGGCTAAACCTGTGTGGTTTAGCCAGTCAGAAGCTACCTCAAATTTAGAAAATTCTGAAGAATAAGACAACATTTCTGAGGACTAGTAGGTGGATATGGATCTCTGTCAATAGCCATTGTAGCCTGAAGTTCCAGATTTTGCAGTTTGACCACAAAGCTCTGTATTTAGTCAAGGCTTACTTCCGTTTCAAGCTTTTACAATCACTATCATAATGCTGCTAGTGCTACACTATTGCAGAAATCCCTGTGGAAACTTTTACAAGGTAGTGAATGCTGTTTTCTTTTCAAAGCCTGATTCAGCAAAATTTTCCCAGGTTGTGTGAATAAAGTAATACATGTAGCGATGAGATTCAGTCGTCTCACTGAAGTGCAATGTTCGAGTCTTGTATATGCGTGCAGTCCAAGGCATTTAACCCTATACCACACAATCCTGACTTTTAATACCTCTTTGAAAGAAGCCTTTTGAAAACAATGTTGGAAAAGGAGAAAATGCTGGTAACCAGCATTTTCTCCTTTTCCCACAATGTTTTTTTCCTTCCTAAAACAAATTTCAATTCTTTAGTTACATTTATTTTGTCATCTGCAAATGCTTTCAATCTGGACCAATCTAAAATGTTGTTGTTTGGAAAAGAGTTAAAGTTTGGACATAGTACTGGTAAAGACATTTCAGAAATTCATGGATATGTGAACTTGCAGCATTAACTCTTTACCACATGATAAAATTTTAGACTGGTCCAAATTGAAAGTATTTGCAGAAGACAAAATAATGGTGACTAAAAAATTAAAACTTGGTTTGGAAAGGGTAGAAAACAATGTGGGAAAAGGAGAAAATGCTGGTTACCAGCATTTTCTCCTTTTCCCACAATGTTTTCAAAGGGCTTCTTTCTCAGGGTCGTTAAAAGTCAGGTTCATGTGGTAAAGATTTAATACGATAGAAATACCTCTGGTGTCAAAAAACACTAGTCAAACAAACTGCCTGTATTCTTTCTTGTAGAATACGGAGGAGTGTATGCTGACCTGGATGAAATCCTTCTCAAATCTATTGATCCACTGAGGCAGTATGACTGCACAATGGCAGAACTTCTGGAACCAGGCTACCTTGGCTGCATGTTTTTCATGGCTAAAAAGAACTCTGAGTTTGTAAACCTCTGGAAAGACGGCTATCGAAATTATGTAACAGGTTGGGGGCATAATTCACAAAAAGTGCCATATCTCTTGTGGAAGGAACACCCAGATCTAATCAACGTAGAGGAAACCAAGTTTGAAAAACCAGGAATGAAAATAATATTTGAAGAAAATTATAACTGGACGACAAATTGGGCCACTCATTTAGCTGTTCGGTTTTATAAACAACCTATAGACTTGAATATCATAAGGAAGCTGAATGTAATGATGGGGGCCCTATCAAGACATGTATTACATGGTAACAAAGAGATGTGTGTGACTTGAGTTGACATTTGAAGACATTTCCACTCAGGTTCTTCACCGCACAGATTATTTCAACAAACCTGAATAGAAAGCCTTCGGAAAAATTGAAAAAGAAGAAAATACTGGCAAATAGCATAAAATTTTCTGCTTTTCCTATGTTTTCCACCATTTGAGAGATAAATTTTAGCATTTCTGCTAACTTAATTTGTTGTCTGCAAAATGCTTTTATGACAAGTCTTAAGTCATGTCCTTAGAAAGCCAGTACATTTGACATAGAAAAGACCTTATACATGAAGGATGTTAAAAGGATCTCACTTGATTTATACCTTGAAAACATTGTGGGGAAATAATTAATGAATTAACTCTTTACCACACAATCCTGACTTTTAATGACCCTGAAAAATAAGGCCTTTGACAACGTAGTGGTAAAAGGAGAAAATGCTGGTTTCTACTGTTCCTGCAGTGTTTTCTACCCATTCCAAGTCAAATTTCAATTTTTGATTCATATTTATTTTGTTGATGCTTTCAATTTTGACAAGTCCAACATTTTGTTTTTTGGTATTGCACCAGGCCAGTCACATAGGTTTGGTTCCGTACAATCCATTTTGACCAACAATGGACAGAATCCGTAAGTACAAAGGTCCTTTTTCAGAAGCAGTAAATTTACATACAGCAAAAAGTTGCGACTCATATCAGCTTGCATGGATTGTGAAGGCTGACATGGATTGATAGTTTTAGCAGATGCGTATAACCCCCTTTTCATTAATTCGTTACCAAACGGCAAAATTTTTGGCTTGTCCAAGTTGAAAGCATTTACAGACAACAAATAAAAAGTGACTGAAAATTTGAAATTTGTTCTGCAAAGTGTAGAAAACATTGTGGGAAAAGGAGAAAATCTCCTTGGTAATGGGTTAACTCTTTACCACACAATGAAATTTTAAGGCTTGTCCAGATGAAAAGCATATTGTAGACAAAATAAAAGATGTGACTACAACTTAGAAACTTGACCTTAGAAGAGTAGAAAACATCATGGGAAAAGGCAAAAATACTGGTTAACAGCATTTTCCCCTTTTCCCACAATGTTTTCTAATGGCTTTTTCCTCTGGGTTGTAAAAGCCAGGGATTGTTTGGTAAAGGGTTAAGCATTGCTCATAATACAAGGGTACATGTTTTGTAAAATGACCATGTCTGTTAGAGGAAAGGCTTTCTGAAAACTTGAATAAAATTACTTTCAAAATGGTGGATTAATCCTTTACCAAACACAGTCTGACTTTTAAATACCTTTAGGAAGAAGCTTTAGAAAACTTTTAGGGAAGTGGAGAAAATGATGGTTTTCAGCATTTTCTCCTTTTTCCTCATCGTTTTCTACTCTATCAAAGAAAACTTGCAACATTTGAGCCACATTGCTATTGTTGCATAGAAATGCTTTCCATTTGGACAGGCTAAAGTTTTGTCAGCTGGCAATAAGTTAAACGTAAGCAAGTCTTTAAAGTATTTGCACTATCATGGCTTCATTGTTGGTAGACTATTGTATAATAGCTCTTTACCAATCCACAAAATTTCAGACTTGTCCAAATTCAAAGCATTTGCAAAACATAAATGTGACTCAAAAATTGAAATTTGGCTTTCAAAGGAGGAAAACGGGAAATGCTAGTTACCATTTTCTTTTCTTCAATATACAAATTTCAGTTTTCATTGACATATATATTGTCATCTGCAATGGTTTGAGTTTGGACAAGTCTAAAATTTTCAAGATTGGTAAAGAGCTGATAAACAGTAGTCTACCAACTATGAAGCCATGATAGTACAAATACTTTAAAGACATGCTTATGTTTGACTCTTTCCCAGAGGACAAAATTTTAACCTTGTCCAAATGGAAAGCATTCGCAGGCGACAATTGCAATGTGGTTCAAATGTTGCAAGCTTTCTTTGATAGAATAGACATTATGGGAAAGGGAGGAAATGCTGGTTACCAGCGTTTTCTCCTTCTTCCACTATGTTTTCAGAAGGCTTCCTTCCCTGCTTCAAAAGTGGACATTTTAGACTTTGAAAACAAAGTTGTAAAAGGAGACCAGCATTTTCTTCCCTTCCTACAATGTTTTCAACCCATTCAAATAGAAATTTCAATTTTTAAGTCATGCTTATTTTGTCGTCTGCAAATGCTTTCAATTTGAACAAGACTGAAATTTTGGCGTTTGTTAATTCATTACCAAACACCAATATTTGGACAGGTCCAAATTGAAAGCATTTGCAGATGAAAAAATAAAAGTGAATGAAAATTTGAAATTTGTTTTGTGAAGGGTAGAAAACATTCTGGGAAAAGGAGAAAATGCTGGCTACCAGCATTTTCTCCTTTTCCCTCAATGTTTTCTTAAAGCTTCTTTCTCAGGGGGGCGTCAAAAGTAGGGATTGTGTGATAATGGGTTAAAGTGTTGTTATTAAGATTTTGCTGAGACATCTACTTTTTCCGAGAACCTTACTTGGAAGAGGCTTGTCTTAGTTTAAACATTTTTTTAATTTTCATTGATTGAGAAACAAGTTCTTATCTCCCTCGGAAGTTTGTCCTCAGAAATGACAATCTTACTTTTAAACTGCTGTTATATGTATCTACACATACCCGATCATGATGAAAACTATAAAACATGTTTTCATAGAAACGAACAACAAACCATTCCAATATCTGTGTGTGTGTGTGTGGGGGTGTGTGTGTGTGTGTGTGTGTGTTGGGGGAGGGGGCTGTAATCTTTGCTATGCTATATCTTGTTATTATATGTGTATGTCAAAACAGTATCTGTAGTCCTATGTCTTATATACCTGAATACTGGAAGTATTTCATTTATAAAATGCACTTGTATATATCTATTTTCATTAATTACTTATTACCAATTCTACCTATTGTAATCACAATTACCAGTATTCTAGGCCTTCCCATTTATATGAAAAATAGTATGGCGTTAGGGGAATGCAGACGACTGCCTCTTTGTACAACATGCTATTTTAAAACTATAAAATATTCATGTCACATCCTGTAGATGTCTGAAAATACTTATATAATGTTGAAACAACAGGATGAAAATGGACAGATAAACTGGGTGACAAATGTAAAAAATGTGTTATTTATTCGATATGGCTTCTGTTTTAGTTTAAACATATTTATTTTACATTGATAGAGAAACAAGTTCTAACAACTTATACTAATCTCTCTCGATTCTTCTTCCTGGGAACTGCACCAGTACTCGAGCCGAATGTGTGGGCCAATGAGAAATCCCAAAGTTGACACCTGCTCCCGGGTATCAAACTCAGGACCTATGGGTTATGAGGTCGACGCTCTACCTCACGACCACGGACACCACAAATAATTGGCTTCTGTTTTGTCTGGGTTTTACAAGGCATAGGTGACACGGACATATTTACCTCCAAGTTCAAACAAAGAATCATAGTTTGTGCTTCTCAAAACTGGTTTGAAGATATAGCTTCATCTGGCAGGTGTTGTTTTTATAAGAAGTTCAAAACTCTTTTGAATGTCTTACGAACAGAGTCGGTAACAAAGAAAGAAATGAACAAATGCATGGCAGAAATAAAGGAACTGGGCAGGATTTGAACCTTAGAACTCCTGGAGGAAAGGCCAATACCTTAACCCATTACCACACAATCCCTACTTTTGATGCCCCTGAGAAAGATACCTTTTGAAAACACTATGGGAAAAGGAGAAAATGCTGGTAACCAGCATTTTCTCCTTTTCCCACTGTGTTTTCTACCCTTCCCAAAACAAATTTCTATTTTTTAGTCCCCTTTATTTTGTCGTCTGTAAATGCTTTCAATTCGGACCAGTCTAAAATTTTCTTATGTGGTAAAGAGTTAACCACTGAGCCAAAGAGATATTTCCCTAGCCTGTCAAAGCCATGCATGAAGGAGTGGTCTCACATAACAAATTTAGAACACTATTTATCATTTGACTTAACATTTTGTCTACGAGTAGCTATGTCTAACTTTAGATGCTCAAACTATTTTCTAAATACAGAAATGTGCAGATGAACTGTAATTGATCGTGGTCTAAGATTTTGTCCGTCTGAGAGAACCTAGAGAAAATTGAAGCTATAGAAGATGAAATCCACGCATTCTTTAACTACAATCAATGTGTATTCTGCACCAACATTATATAAGCCCTTATGCAGTAATTACAAGAAAGAGTGACATTGAATTCAAGAGGTTAACCCTTTCCCAAACAATCTCTGGTTTTTACGGGCCTGGAATAGTAGCCTTTTAAAAACATTGTGGGAAAAGGAGAAAATGCTGGTAACCAGCATTTCTCCTTTTCCCACAATGTTTTCTACCTTATCGTAGACAGAAATCATCTTTTAGGCAAGAGTTGAATTGTTGTCTGCAAACGCTTTCAATTTAGTCAAGTCCAAAAGTTTGTCGTTTGGGAACGGGTAAAAATGTAGCTATTTTCATCTACCTCTTAATTAAAAGGCGAGAGGCATATATGCCACAATAATTCATTAACTTTTTTTTTTTCAATAACAGTTTTATATTATTATTTTAAGCTATTATTTGTTTTTCTTTCCATTACTTTTTTGTGAGCAGTGCAAATATTGATCAGCTGGCATAATCATACACTGTTAACTCACTCTAACTGATTTTGAAGGTGTTTAAACTTGTACTTCTCCTACTTACATTTGTTTTTTTTTCCTGGTGCTATAGGATCTATGTATCATGTTGTAATGCTCATATGTAATGGGCCAGAAGCCCAAGTCACCTGTAAAATGTTGTATTGTAATGACTGAAGATTGAAACTTGTTCTGATATGGTCCACAACATACGAAAAGGGGCTGTCATACATTTGTGTGTAGTGTCATCTCAGGTCAGCACAGACTTATCTTAGATGACAAACTCCTTTCTAGCTCACCTGAATGCAAAATGCTGGAGGGGAGCGTTTAGGGTCCAGCTGTGTCCGTCGTGCTTCGTCCGTTGTCCGTCTTGTGGTGTCAACAATTCCTTTAAACCAGTGATCGGGAACCCCCTGCTCCATGCGCCATAGACACATAAAAGCCAAAAATGTCTCATTCAAAATACTAAAATGCACTCACCTGTCGCATATAAATACGGAAGTTGCACCTGTATGTTTTGCAAATCTTCTAAAACTCAAACAAAGAAAAGTGAAGTTAAGTATTTTTGTATTTTGTGAATACATGTATTATTATTGATTGTATGTGCTATCAAGACTCTGATTTTACCATGGGTTATTGGGAATATTACTCGATACTACATTGATAAAGTGCAACTGTATATCCGAGATATTGCGATTGAATCATTGGGACTGATCCGTAAATTAAACCTCTGCTCATTGCAGGAAGCCCTTGTATTTATCACGCAATGGTGGGCCGATGATCAACTATAGTCGAAAGACAGTTGGTTTTAGCTTCCTATTCTGAAAATCAATTGAGAAATCACGGAATCCATTGTAGTTAGTTCCTGAACTCGCTTGGTGCCTGAACTTAAATTCTTGGTTTTGTGACTATTTATATTAATCACAATCTTCTGTTAAACATATCGGATAACAAACATGAAAATAGGCCTGAAAAATGAGAAAGTAATGGATGTCTTGACACAACTTGACAACTCGGCACGCTTCTCATTAGATCCCTGAGCCTGGGATTTGACACTTGGAAATTTGAAATGACCGGTCTTTGACTATAAAACATATTTGCTTAAATGTCAATATGACGAATGAAATTATCGTCTAAAGCTTCATAATACCTAGCTTGCGCGCATTCGGCAGAAAATTGGGCTAGAAATGATAAGTATAAAATGCGAAGGACACACGGCTGATAATGAAGCTGGCGAGTCATTTATGAGAGAGTAACAAAGGTGTTATTCCTCTTATCTAGTTTAACCCATTACCACACAATCCCTACTTTTGACGCCCCTGAGAAAGAAGCTTTTTAAAAATACTGTGGGAAAAGGAGAAAATGCTGGTAATCAGCATTTTCTCCTTTTCCCACAGTGTTTTCTACCCTTACCAGAACAAATTTCTATTTTTGAGTCACCTTTATTTTGTTGTCTGCAAATGCTTTCAATTTGGACAAGCCCAAAATTTTGTCGTTTGGTAATGAGTTAAAGTAACAGATTTTTAAGTTACTTGCTATTTAAACTGACTAATTGATGTCAAATCATGTAGTAATAAAAAAAGATCGCCAAAAAAGCGTGAAAACCCATGACACTACAATGAGCAGCATGGCATTGTCCGATGAAGGGGACTTCAAACTATCTTCTCATCTATAATAATGAATTTAAAAATTCGATTTACATGGGTCTCTTTATAAAAAGGGGGAGGGGGGTCTGCAAATTCTGCAAATGCTTTAAATACTTTAAATAAGTCTAATTCTCTCTCTTTTAATTCGTTTGGAAATTAAAATACAAATTTATTGAAAACTGAATGGTATTATTCCAGTGTTAAAACAATAAAAGAGAATACAGTGTTTTACTTGGAATCTTTACAATGTCTCGCTTGAAAATAAAATGTCTCATTACTTTTGAAAATGTCTCATTGATTTTCAAAAACAGGAGACATTGTCTCATTAAAATAAATTCGTTCCTAATCACTGTTTTAACATCTTCTCCTCTTAAACCGCTTGGTCGATTTGGACCAAACTTGAATGGATTGTTCCAAAAGAGGTCCTCTTTAAAAAGTTTTCACAGAATTTGATTCCATAAAAAAATTTAGTTGCCATGGCAACCAAATGGAATTTTCTAAGAAATTCTTTAAAAAACTTCTCCCATGAAACCACTAATCAGACTTTGAAATAATTTCACCGAGATGTTCCTTAGGTGACCCTTTTCTAAAATTGTTCGGGAAATTTTGATTCATGAAGAAACATGGCTCTGGTGAATGGGGGGGCTAGTTGCACCATACGGAAATGAAGGAATTCTTGAAATTCTTCTCTGAAATCACTGGTCAGATTTTAAAATAATTTCACAGAAATGTTCCTTGGATGACCTTTTCCAAAAATTGTCTGCGAAAATATGATCTGTCAAGAAACAAGGCTCTGGTGAATGGGGGCTACTATATGGCCCTGAAGAAATTCTGAAAAGTTCTTCTCCTCTGGAAACACTGGTCAGATCATGAAAAATAATTTCACAGAAATATTTCTATGGTGACCCTTTTCAAAAATTGTTCACAAAATGCTGATGGCTCTGAAAGGGGGGGCGGGGCAACTTGCTTTTTATGGACATGAAGAAATTCTTAAAAATTCTTCTCTGAAAAGGCTTCTCAGATTTTGAAATAATTTCACAGAAATGTTTCTTGGGTAACCATTTTGCAAATTGTGTGAGCAATTTTGATCCATCAAGAAACATGGCTCTGATGGCTGTGGGCTATTTACACTCTATGAACATGAAGGAATTCTTAAAAACTCTTCTTCTCTTCAGATTTTGAAATAATTTCACAGCAATGATCCTTAGGTGATTCTTATCAAAAATTGTTACCTATCAAAAAACATGGCCATGGTGGTGGGAGTTGTTTGCACTACAGAGACATGAGAAGGAATTTCTCAATTTTTCTCTGGAATGGCTTGTCAGATTTTGAAATAATTTCACAGAAATGTTTTTAGGGTGACATTTTTCAAAAGTTGTCAGAAAAATTCTTATCCATCGAAAATAACAGCCAATTGTTGGCACCTGCATGTTGTGCTCTTGTTTGATTTATGTTTTTAGTCACTATCAAGCATATGCTTTTCTTCAAGAAATTGTCCTTGGTTGATCTATCCAAAAATTTATTTGTAGAATTCTGATTCATCCAAATCATTGCAGTAGTGATGATTGTAGGAGCGGTGACAGATTTTGAAATGACTTTTACAGGTGACCTTTTCAAAATTGCTTGGAGAAATAATGATTTTGTTTCCAAAGTTTCAATACATCTAAACAATTGGCTATGGTCCTATGAAAAATTCAGGTGAGCAATCCAGAGCCATCTTGGCCCTCTTGTTTGTGTAATTTTCTGTTTTGTGCTTGTCTACTGTAGTACAAAGTCATAAAGTGCTGTTTCTGATGAGCCTGGGCGAATTGCGCAGTCTGATCCAAGACAACACTTTACACATACGGTATGTCTGAATACCCATTTTTGCATGTTGTGGTGATTTATAAACTCTTTATTGTAATTTGGAGTGTATTATGTATCCGCTATTATGGAGCTGTGTTAAAGAATTAAAGTACAAATTATTGACCAGTAAAAGAGAAAATCCCTTTGTATTGACCAAATCAAATGAAGTTTTATAAATGAGCCATGCCCTCGGAAAAGGGGAATGAGTCTCTGAAATGCTCTGTACCCATTTTATGCCACATTTACACCATGTTCCTGGAGGCCAAGGCACTCGGCAGCCATATTTGAGGTAATGGTAGGCAAAACAGTGCTTATATTCACCAACCATTCTTAAGAATGTCCTTTGTCTTATTCTCCAGAATTTTCTACATTTGTTAGTAACACAACTTTTGATTGGCTAAACCACTGGGTAGAAAATCTTGGAGAATAACACTTAAGAAAATTTTAAGGATGGTTGGTGAATACTGGAAGGCATTAAGCTTTGTTATTATGCCCCCCTTTCGAAGAAATGGGGGTATATTGCTTTGCACTTGTCGGTCTGTCGGTCCGTCGGTCTGTAGACCAAGTTTGTCCGGAGCATAACTCATAAAACTATTTCAGGTATCATCTTGAAACTTCATAGGTGGATAGATCTCATTAAAGAGAAGTGCAGTGCACAAGAACCATAACTCTGCCCATCATATTTTTGGAGTTATTGCCCTTTGTTGATTTTCATACTTAATTTTTGTCTGGAGCATAACTCAAAAACTATTCCAGGTATCATCTTGAAACTACATAAGTGGATAGATCTCATTAAGGAGAAGTGCAGTTTACAAGAACAACAACTCTGCCCATCATATTTTTGGAGTTATTGCCCTTTGTTGATTTTCATACTTAATTTTTGTCCGGAGCATAACTCAAAAACCATTTCAGGTATCATCTTGAAACTACATAAGTGGATAGATCTCATTAAGGAGAAGTACAGTGTACAAGAACCATAACTCTGCCCATCATATTTTTGGAGTTATTGCACTTTGTTGATTTTCATACTTAATTTTTGTCCAGAGCATAACTCAAAAAGTGTTTTAGGTATCACCTTGAAACTTCATAGGTGGATAGATCTCATTAAGGAGAAGTGCAGTGCACAAGTACCATAACTCTGCCCATCATATTTTTGGAGTTATTGCCCTTTGTTGATTTTCATATTTAATTTTTGTCCGTAGCATAATTCTAAAAGTATTTCAGGTATCACCTTGAAACCTTATATGTGAAAAGATCTTATCAAGGAGAAGTGCAGTGCACAAGAACCATAGCTCTGCCTATCATATTTTTGGACTTATTGCTCTTTGTTGATTTTCAGACTTAATTTTTGTCCGGAGCAAAACTCAAAAAGCATTTCAGGTATCATCTTGAAACTACATAGGTGGGTAGATCTCATTAAGGAGAAGTGCAGTGCACAAGAACAACAACTCTGCCCATCATATTTATGGAGTTATTGCCCTTTATTGATTTTCATACTTAATTTTTGTCCGGAGCGTAACTCTAAAAGTATTTCAGGTATCATCTTAAAACCTCATAGGTGGATAGATCTTACTAAGGAGAAGTGCAGTGCACAAGTACCATAACTCTGCCCATCATATTTTTGGAGTTATTGCCCTTTGTTGATTTTCATAGTTAATTTTTGTCTGGAGCATAACTCAAAAAGTATGTCAGGTATCACCTTGAAACCTCATAGGTGGATTAACCTTATTAAGGAGAAGTGCAGTGCACAAGAACCATAACTCTGCCCATTATATTTTTGGAGCTTTTGGCCTTTGTTGATTTTCATACTTAATTTTTGTCCAGAGCATAACTCAAAAGGTTTTTCAGGTATCATCTTGAAACTTTATATGTGGATAGATCTTATTCAGGAGAAGTGCATTGCACAAGAACCATAACCCTGCCCATTATATTTTTGCAATTACTGCCCTTTGTTGATTTTCGTACTTATTTTTTTTCCAGAGCATAATTCAAAAAGTATGTGAGGTAAAATCATGAAACTTTAAAAGTTGATAGTTCACATAAATGGGAAGTACAGTGCCCAAGAATTGTTAATTTATCATTAATAATTTTTGAGTAATTACCCTTTGTTCGTCTTTACACTTTGAACGTAAGAGTTTATAATCACATTGGATGCCATTAGGGGGGCATACATGTTTTACAAACATCTCTTGTTTGGTATGTAGTGAACCTGTTATAACTTTGTTAGCCCACCTATGTAAGTGTTCAGTCAGTTCAAAATTGGGTAACCTGGGGTCATAAACTAGGTCTCTGGGTCAAATTGAAGAAATACCTTGGGGGCACTCCAGAAGCCACATTTTTAGCTCACCTGAGCACGAAGTGGTCATGGTGAGCTTTTGTGATTGCCCAATGTCTGTCGTGCGTCGTCTGTCGTCCATCGTCCGTCGTCCATAATTTCTTTAAACATCTTCTCCTAAACCACTGGCCAATCTTGATGAAACTTGGCAGGGATGTTCCTTGGGTGAAGCTCTACCAAAGTTGTTCAAGAGATTAAATTCCAGCCATAATTCTGGTTGCCATGGCAACCGAAAGGAAAAAAAAATAGCAAAATCTTTGAAAATCTTCTTCTCTGAAACTAGAAGGCATAGAGCTTTGATATTTGGTATGTAGCATCTCCTAGTGGACCTCTACCAAGATTGTTCATATGATGCCCCTTGGGTCAAAATGGCCCCTCCCCGGGGGTCACAAGTTTGAAACATAGGAACAAAGGAGGAAAACTTTAAAATTCTTCTTCTCTGAAACTAAAAAGTGCAAAGCTTTGATATTTGGTATGTAGCATTGCCTAGTGAATGTCTACCAAGATTGTTCATATGATACCCCTTGGGTCAAAACTGGCCCTGCCCCGGGGGTCACAAGTTTAAAACTTAGGAACAAAGAAGGAAAACTTTAAAAAATCTTCTTCTCTGAAACTAGAAGGCGTAGAGCTTTGATATTTAGTATGTAGCATCTCCTAGTGGACCTCTACCAAGATTGTTCATATGATGTCCTTTGGGTCAAAACTGGCCCCGCCTCAGTGGTCACAAGTTGAAACATAGAAATAAAGAAGGAAAACTTTAAAATTCTTCTTGTCTGAAACTAGGTGGTGCAGAGCTTTGATATTTGGTTTGTAGCATCTCCTAGTGAACCTCTACCAAGATTGTTCATATGATGCCCCTTGGGTCAAAACTGGTCCCGCCCGGGGGTCACAAGTTTGAAACATGGAAACAAAGAAGAAAGACTTTAAATTTCATATTCTCTGAAACTAGAAGGCGTAGAGCTTTGATATTTGGTATGTAGTATCTCTTAGTGAAATTCTACAAAGTCTTTACATACTATGGCCCTGGGGGCAGAATTGCCCTTCCCCAGGGGTCACAAGTTCGAAACATAGGAACAAAGAAGGAAAACTTTAAAATTCTACTTCTCTGAAACTAGAAGGCGTAGAGCTTTGATATTTTGTAAGTAGCATATTCTAGTGGACCTCTACCAAGTTTTTTTCTTAGGATGCCCCTGGGATCAAAACTGATGCTGCCTAGGGGTCACAAGTTTGATTTTACAGCTTGGTACTCAGGTGAGCGATTTAGGACCATCATGGTCCTCTTGTTTACTTAATTGGCTTGAAAATTGGTCAGAATAAATAAAAATTGATAAAATCTCATGTGAGTCAGATTTTGGGTCATGTGGGGATTAAAATTAGCTCACAAGGTCAAATTAAAAAAATGCCTTGTAGAGACCACATTTTATCCTCCAATTGATTGCAAAATTGGATGAAATGTGTGTCTTGATGAAATCTGGGATGGGTTCAAATTTGGGTCCACTGGAGACATAATCAAGGTCTTTAGGTCCAATTAAAGAATACCTTGTGTGCACTCTAGAAGCTGCATTTCTTCCTCAATTGACTTGAAATTGGTCAGAATGATTGTCTGGATGAAATAAAGGATTGGTTTAAAATTGGGTAACCTGGGGTCATAAACTAGGTCACCAGGTCAAATTTAAGAAATACCTTGTGGGCACTCTAGAGGCCACACTTTTGCTCAATTAACTTGTAAACTGTTTAGGATGATTTTTTGATGAGTCCTAAATTGGTTAACATTGGATAATAAATTAGGTTACTAGGTCAGCTTACAGAAATTCCTTGTGGATGCTCTAGAGGCCACATTTTAAGCTCAATTGACCTTACAATTTGTTAGAAATTGAATTACGCATTTAGAGTGAATTTTGCCTATTGACTCAGGTGAGCGATCCAGGACCATCATGGCCCTCTTGTTTCTAAGGCTTTAAGACCTACTTTTTGGCCTGATGTGACCTAATTTCTGATTTGTAGAAGATATCATCTAAACAAACTTTCTGAACAATTTTCAGGAGCATCAGGCTGAAAATATGGCCTATAGAGTGCACGTAAGCTTTTTCTAAGTGTAGCCCTGTGAGCTACTTTTTACCCATTTGACCCATTTTCTAACTTGCCCATGATATCATTGAGACAAAGGTGTATGTCAAACTTGTATGAGATATCGTCTAGACAAATATTCTTAACACCTTTTAGGCTTTTAAGAGTATCAGGTTGAAAATTTGTAGGAATCCATGTAAAGTTTTTCTAAGATTTAGTCCTATGACCTACTTTTTGACACAATGTAACCCAATTTCAAACTTGTCATCAAGACAAGCATTCTAACCAAGCAACTGACTGAAAACGTTGCCCTTAGAGTGCACAGGATAGACATGATTGCAGCAAGATTACAAAAGCACACCTTGAATTTAATGACCCTGTGAAAGACAGCATTTGAAAACAACATGTCAAAGGAAATATTGCTGGTAAGCAGCACTTTCTCCTTTTCCCACAGTGTTTTGTACCTTTCTGTATGCAAATCTAATAATATAATTTAAGTTATATTTAATTTTTGTCTGCAAATACTTTTTTCAGTATGGTCAAGTCAAAAAATTTCTTTATCTCCAATGGCCGTAGGCCATAGGCCGAAGGCCAGCGGGCTTATGTGATGGCCTGGTGTCCATCGTGCATCCGTCCGAGCGTCTGTCCATGTGTGCGTTAACTTTTATTTCAAACATCTTATTCTCTGTAACTACCCTTCCAATTTTAATGAAACTTCACAGAAATGATCCTGCCATGGTCCTCTTTAGAATTCCTTAAAAAGAAGTTGATTTCTTCCAAAATTGGTTGCCATGGCAACAAAACCGAAAAATATTGAAAATCTTCTTGTCTGAAACCATAAAGCCTAGGGCTACCAAATTTCGCATGTAGCTTTAAAAGTATGTGTAGGTCACCAGGCCAAAATCTTAGGAAAACCTGTGCACTGTAGAGACTTCATTTTCAGCCCTATACTCATGAAAATTGGTCAGAGTGTTGTTTTGATATTATCTCATAGTTGACATTTGGTCTGATGATGCAGGTTTGAATTAAAAAGTTGGTCACCAGGCCGAATCTTAAACCATTGTTGTGTACACTGTAGAGGCCACATCTTCAGCGGTATATGCCTATGATTGGTCAGAATGTTTGAGTTGATATTATCTCTGATCTGTTTGAAATTTGCTCATGTTTGGTGAAAAGGTAGGTAACAGGGACAAATCTTAAAAAGAAGTCATGTTTGCATTATGAAGGCCAGATTCATAGTTAGATACTGAGGAAACTTTCTCAGAATGTCTTGATGATATCTGTTTGAAATTGGACCATTTCATGTAAAAAAAATATAATTCACCCAAATCATAGAAAAATCATTGTGTGCAATGTACAGGCCACATTTATAGTCTGCTACACATGAAACATTGTAAAAATATTGAGCTTTTAGGATGACATTGTGTCCGTCATCTGTCAGGTGGCATCAACAATTCTTTCAAGCATCTTCTCCTAAACCACTGGGCTGATTTTGACCCAAGTTGAGTAGAATGTGGCTTGGAATATCCTCTTTAAAAGGTGTTCACAGAATTTGATTTCATCAAAAACTCTGGTTGTCATGGCAACCAAATGGAGTTTTCTAATAAATTCTTTAAAAATCTTTTCCTCTGAAACCACCGGTCAGATTTTGAAATAATTTCACAGATATGTTCTTTTGGTGACCCTTTTCAAAAAATGTTCTTTTGGTGACCCTTTTCAAAAATATCTTGGAAATTTTGATCTGTCAAAAAAACATGACTCTGGTGAATGGGGGCTACTTGCACTATACAGAAATAAAGAAATTCTTATCAATTCTTCTTAACTCATTACCAAACAACAATATTTTTGGTTCATCCAAATGGAAAGCATTTGCAGACAACAAAATAAGAGTGACTGAAAATTAGAAATTTGTTTTGTGAAGGGTAGAAAACATTGTGGGAAAAGGAGGAAAAACTGATTACTTGCATTTCACTGCAATCTTCCTTGGGTGACTCTTTTCAAAAATTTTTCACAAATTGTGATCTGTCAAGAAACATGGCTCTGATGGTAGGGTTATTTGAACTACAGGGACATGAAGAGGAATTCCTCGATTTTTCTCTGGAATGGCTCGTCAGACTTTGAGATAATTTCACAGAAATGTTCCTGGGGTGACCCTTTTCAAAATTTGGAGATTTTTATCCGTTGAAATTAACAGCCAACTGTTGGCACCTGCATGTGATGCTCTTATATTACTTAAGTTTTTACCGGTAGTCTCTATTGAGCATGTGCTCTTCTTCAGGAAATTGTCCTGGGGTGATCTTTCCAAAAATTTGTTTGCAGAATTCTGATTTATCAAAAACATTGCTGTGATGAAGATAGTAGGAAGGCAGGTTTCAGAATTTTAAATGACTTTTACAGGTGACCCTTTCAAAATTGCTAGGCAAATGATGATTTTCCAAAGTTTCAATACCTCAAAAAAAAATGGCTCTAATCCTCTCAAAAATTCAGGTTAGCAATCCAGGGCCAATCTTGGCCCTCTTCTTTGTATTGGAATTTTATCATCTGATCCATATTTCACTGGTCTTCTGAAAATGCTTATTAATCAACAAAGGGTTTACTCTTTACCTAATGAAAAGGCTGGTCTGAATTGAAAGCATTAGTAGACAACAATTTAAATGTGACCCAAAAACTAAAATTCGTCGTCAGAAGGGTAGAAAACTATGTGGGGAAAGGAGAAAATGCTGGTAACCAGCATTTTCTCCTTTCCCCATTATGGTTTTGTAATATTTATTCCTAAAGGTTGTCGAAACTGGGAATTGTGTGATAAAGAATTAAGTAATGTGTAGATTTATTTGTCTATTTCAGAATATGGAGGAGTTTACACAGATTGGGATGAGGTGTTACTTAAACCACTAGAACCACTTCGGCACTTTGATTGTACAATGAGTGAACTTCTTGAACCAGAATACATTGGCTGTGCTTTCATCATGGCAAGAAAAAACTCTAGTTTTATAAATCTTTGGAAGGATGGTTACAAACAATACACCAACGCATGGGGATATAATTCTCAAAAAGTGCCGTATCTTTTATCCAAAAAATACCCGGACACAATTCATGTGGAGGATCATAATTTCTTTAAACCAGGCATGGAGATTATTTTTCACACAAATTATAACTTTTCTACAAACTATGGGATGCACCTAGCTAGACGACATTTCAAAGGGAAGCTTGATACAGACATTATTCCCAGACTGAATGTACTGTTAGGAGCTGTTTCCCGTCATATACTGTTAGGGAATAAGGATCTGTGTACTTGATGTTGTTGCAATGTTTGACTGTTTAACTGTTAAATGAATAAACAACATTTTGTAGACCGCACATTAAATGTGGCTAAATTAATTCATTCTTGAAGGGAAAGAAAACATTGTTGGAAAGGAGAAAACGTTGGTTTTCAGCATTTTTCACCTGTTCTACAATATTTTCAATAGTTTTTGTCACATAGGTAGTGAATACATGTAATGACTTGAGGGTAACCACTTGACAAACCTCTTTATTTCAAATTTAACCTTTTACCAAACAAACCCTGTTTTTAACGAGCCTGGGAAAGAAGCCCTTTGACCATATGGTTGGGAAAGGAGAAAATGCTGGTAACCAGCATTTTCTCCTTTTCCAATAATTAAGAACCTTTGTTAAATTCAGCAATTGGAGTCATTGTTTAACCCTTTACCAGATAAAAAAATTTTAGCTCGTCCAAATTGAAAGCATTTGCAGACAACAATTTCATTGTGGCTCAAAAGGTGCAATTATTTATTGATAGAGTAGAAAACATTGTGGGAAAAGGAGAAAATGCTGGTAACCAGCATTTTCTCCTTTTCCCACAATGTTTTCAAAAGGCTTCTTTCCAAAGGTTGTCAAAAGTTGTCATTGTGTAGTAAAGGGTTAACTGTCATGAGAAAATGTTTTCAATTTAGCCATGTCTAAAAGTATGTTTTTTGATAAAGGGTTAAGTCATTTGCAATAGACAAATACATGTATAACCTATATGTTTGGAGGTCAAAAGGGTTGTAAACATCATTGGAAAGGGCTCATCAGTGTTTTTTAAAACCTATGTCAGGGTCCTATGAACATGATTGTTCTTAGTGAATTACATTGAACTGTGAACAAAACCTTTACTGCAAGATTTGATACAGTGTTTCTTAATGAATGCATTTATTTAAGAAATAAACACATTTATTCATGAAAACATTTGTTAATCATTACCAAAAAAAAAATTGATGATTGGTTGAAAGTGAGAACTTTTGCAGGCGAGACATGAAAGATAGGATTTGTTTATCAGTTTACCACACAATCCTGACTTATAAGGACGCTATGTAAGAAACCTTTCGAGAACATTGTGTGAAAAGGAGAAAATGCTGGTAACCAGCATTTTATCCTTTTCCCACAATGTTTTCTACCCTGCTTTTTGAGTTACATTTATTTTGTTGTCTTTCAATTTGGACCAGTCTAGAATTTTGTCGTTTGGTAAAGACCTAAAGAGAGAAAAACTTTGTGGGAAAAGGGGAATGTGCCACCAGCTTTTCTTTTTTTACCCATTGTGTTTTCAAAAGGTTCTTTTCATCAGACTAGATAAAACAGACCTGTTTGGTAAAGTATTAATTGTAAATAAAAGCTGTATTGCAAAATTTGATACAGTGAAAATAGATTTAGTACAGCATTTATTCTTAAAGATATTTATACTGATTAAGTATTTCTTACTGAAGATATATATATATGAACAAAAGCTGTGTTTGCAATATTTAACACTGTATTTCTTACTGAAGATAAATACTCATGTATAAGCAAAACCTGTAAAATCTTTCTGAAGATAAATACTCATGTTTAAGCAAAACCTTTAAAATTCGGTACAGTTTATCTTACTGAAGATATTTATGAACATACAGTAATGCGATGTTTGATATATATGCAATTTCTTACTTAACTCTTTACCAAACGACAAAATTTTAGACTGGTCCAGATTGAAAGCACTTGCAAACGACAAAATAAAAGTAACATAAAAATTGAACTTTGTTTTCAGCAGGGTAAAAAACATTGTGGGAGAGGAGAAAATGCATTTTCTCCTCTTCCCACAATGTTTTCAAAACACTTCTATCTCAGGGTCTTAAAAACCAGGGATTGTTTGGTAAAGGATTAAGATATTTATGTATGATGAAAACCTGTGTTTGCAATACTTAATACTTTATTTTCTTACTGAAGATAAATACTCATGTATAAGCAAAACCTGTAATGTAAGGTTTGATACAGTATATCATACTGAAGATATTTATGAACATTCTTACTTAGATATTTATGTATGAGAAAAACCTGTAGGTTAAAATTTAGTGCAGTACTTCTTGCTCAAGATATCTATGTATGGACAAAACCTGAGATTGCAATATTTAAATCTGTATTTCTTACTGAAGATAAATATTTACGTATAAGCAAAACCTGTAATGTAAGATTTGGTACAGTATATCATACTGAAGATATTTAGTGGACATACAGTAATGCAATATTTGATATACATGTACTATTGTTTACTTAAGATAATTATGTATGAGCAAAACCTGCAGTTTAAAATTTAGTAAAGTTTTTCTCACCAAAGATATTTTTCTATGAACAAAATCTGAGATTTATTTCTTACTGAACATATATACATAAATTGATTTATAAACAAAACCTGTATTGCAAGATAGGGTACAGTATCTCTTTCCTCAGATAATTTTGTATGTTAAAACCCTGTAATGTAAGATTGGATATGAGTTTTTCTTACAGAAGATATATATGTTTGAACAAAAACCTGTAGTGCAATATTTGATACAGTATTTCTTTATGGCAATTTATTATAGTATTTCTTACTCGGAATACAAATTTTTATGAACAAAACTTGAAGTGCACAATTAGATACAATATTTCTTCATGAAGGTAATTATGTATTAACACGTCTATCTCAGGGTCGTAAAAACTATTACCTGTTACTTTTATTTTGTCGTTTGCAAGTGCTTTCAATCTGGACCAGTCTAAAACTTATTATTGATTACCTGTATTGCAAGATTGTATAGAGTATTTCTTAATGAAGATACATGTATTTGTGTACTATTAATACCTGTACTGCAAGATTGTATACAGTATTTCTTAATGCAAATATTTATGTATTATCAAAACCTGTATTGTAAGATTGGATAGAGTATTTCTTAATGAAGATGTTTATGTTCAATCAAAATCTGTGTTGCAAGATTGGATATGATGTTTCTTACTGAAGATATTATGTATATTGAAAACCTATATTGCAGATTGGGTGCAGTGTTTCTTACTGAAGATATTTATATACATGTATAATCAAAACCTGTATTGCCAAATTTGGCACAGTACTTTTTAAGATATTTCTATATTTGAATAAAAACAGTATTTGTCAACTGAAGGTAATTATAAAGTTGAAAATATCTGCATTGCAAGATTTGACTCGGCATTTCTTACTAAAGATATTTATTTGTTGACAAAACCTGTACTTCAATACTTAAAAGCCAGTACATGTGTATTCCTTTTGATTTGCATTTTAAGACAGACATGTAGCAAAATCTTCTTCTATTATTTATGAAAAGAAAAAGAATGTATTGCAAACCAAGCACCAGCACATGTGAAATAAGTACATGAACATGCTTTTTTCAAAATTTTTTACAAAACTTGTTTTGAAAATCGAAAAACCAACATATGAGGGTTTTTAAAAGTTGGGATTGTGTGGTAATGGTTAATTCAATTCTGTTGATCTACTTTGGTGCTTTACAGAGTCAAACATGAAACTTGATTATTGTGCATAATTCAACATACATTGAAGAGGCAATTGCATCAAAAATTACCTTGCACTGACTGGGCGAAAACTTTTTACTGCAGTTACTGGTAGTACCACAATGGTAATATTTTACAGAAATAATGATCTGATGTAATTTGATTGTGTATACAATTTTTGCTAATTTTACATGATTATGGATGTTCATGTTAATATTTTTCAAATTGGGGGAGGAAATTTGAGTTCAGCAGTGCACATTACAAAGGTTACTATAGTTACGCATGAAAGTAATTTTTTCTGAAGCTGCAGAATTTCTATAGGAGGTTTATAATATGTTGATGCTATTGTATGCGAATTGTTAGCTTAACCCTTTACCAGGTGACAAAATTCTAGCCATATCGGAGTTGGAAGCACTTGCAGACAACAATTTCAGTGTACTTAAAATGGAGCAATCTTGCTTTGATCAGGTAGTAAACATTGTGGAAAAAGGAGAAAATGATTGTTACCAGCATTTTCTCCAATTCCCACAATGTTTTCAAAAGGCTTTTATCTCAGGGTCGTAAAAACCAGGGATTGTTTGGTGATAGGTTAAAATATCAACAAAGTTTCAGGAATTTGCCAAATAGTCCTCGTATTGAAAATAATTCTGAACTGCATAAGTAATAGCAGTATGTTCTACAATTTGCACTCATTCATTTACAAAACCTATGTTGCTAATCTAGTCCTTGTATTTTACATGTATATTTATAAGTGTCTTTTTATTTATGAACAAAATGCATTTCAAACCTCTGTAACAATATTTCAATCTTACTGACATATGTTTACAAGATCTACAATGCAAAGCCAGTATTTTTAGCTCTACTGGCTTTCAGCCAGCAGAGCTTATGTCATGGCGTGGTTTCTGCCGTCCGTCCGTCTGTCCGTCCGTTCACAATTACAAAAAAAATCTTCTCCTCCTAAACTAACAATCAGATTTCACAGAAATTATCTAAATGATCCCTAGGTGATGCACTTTCAAAATACTGGAAAGATTTGAATTCCATGAAAAACTCAGGTTGCCATGGCAACCGAGTGAAAAAACTTTAACAAAAGGGCCAAGATGGCCCTGGATCACTCACCTGAATTTTTGAGAGGACCATAGCCTTTTTTTTTTTTGAAGGTATTGAAACACTGGAAACAAAATCATTATTTTGCCAAGCAATTTTTAAAAGGTCACCTGTAAAAGTCCTCTCAAAATCTGACCAGCAGTTTCAAGAAAAAAGAATTTTTAGGAGTTTCTTAATTTCAATACAGTGCAAGTAGCCCCCATTCACTAGAGCCATGTTTCTTGACCTATCAAAATTTCGCGAACACATTTTGAAAAAGGCCATTCAAGGAATATTTCTGTGAAACAATTTTCAAATCTGACCAGCCGTTTCAGAGAAGAAGAATTTTCAAGAATTTCTTCATTTCCATATAGTGCAAGTAGCCCCCATTCACCAGAGCCATGTTTCTTGACGGATCAAAATTTCGCGAACAACTTTTGAAAAGGGTCACCCAAGGAACATCTGTGTGAAATTATTTTAAAATCTGGCCAGCGGTTTAAGAGGAGAAGATTTTTAAAGAATTTCCTAAAAAATTCTATTTCGTTGCCATGGCAACCAGAGTTTTTGACGGAATCAAATTCTGTGAACAATTTCTAAAGAGGACCTCCCAAGGAACATTCCAGCCAAGTTTGGTCCAAATCCGCCCAGCGGTCTAGGAGGAGTTGATGTTTAAAGAATTGTTGACGACGCACGATGCACGACGGACGACGGACACCAGGTGATGCTGAAAGCTCCCCTTGAACACGTTGTGCTCAGGTGAGCTAAAAATCTTCTGGTCCAAAACTGTAAGGGCTAGAGCTTTCATATTTGGCATGTAGCATCATCTAGTGGCCCTCTACTAAAATACTTCAAATCATGGCTTTAGTCTTGAAATTGGCCCTATGTTGTGGGTTCTAAGATTTTACATAGAGATAAATAAGGAAATCTTAGAAAATCTCATATTTGGCATGTAGTTCGGAAATTGGCCCTATTTTGTGGGGTCTCGGATTTCACAAAGAGATATAGAAGGAAATCTTAGAAAATTTTTGTCCCAAACCATAAGGGCTAGAGCTTTCATATTTGGCATGCAGCAGCATCTAGTGGCCCTCTACCAAAATACTTCAAATTATGACCCTGCTGTGAAAATTAAACCTATGTTGTTGGTCTTGGATTTCACATAGAGACAAGGAAGGAAATCTTTAAAAACCTGCCTGTCCAAATGGTAATAGCATGTAGCATCATCTAGTCGCTCTATACAAAAATACTTCAAATTATGTCCCTGATGTAAAAAATTGGCCCTATGTTGTGGGTCTCGGATTTCACATAGCAATAAAGAAGGAAATCTTTTAAAAATCTCTTTGTCCCAAACAGTAATGGCCAGACCTTCATATTTGGCATGTAGCATCATCTAGTGGCCCTCTACCAATACACCTCAAATTATGGCCCTAGTGTTGAAAATGGTCCCATGTTGTGGGTTCTCGGATTTCACATAGCAATAAAGAAGGAAATCTTAGAAAATCGTCTTCTCCCAAACCATAAGGGCTAGAGCTTTCATATTTGGCATGTAGCATCATCTAGTGGCCCTCTACCAAAATACTTTAAACTATGGTCCTGACATGAAAGTTAGCCCTATGTTGTTGGTCTCAGATTTCACATAGAGATAAAGAGGGAAATCTTTAAAAGTCTTCTTGTGAGCACTCTTGAGACCACATTTCTTGCTAAGCTGAATTGAAAATTGGTTAGTATGTCTGTCTCAATAAAATCTCACATGAGTCTGCATTGAATACTTGTTCGGAATATAACTTTGTCACCTCAAGTAAGAACGACTGCAAAATTGGTATGCATGTTTGTTGTGATATTACAGTGTACTGTGTTCAAGAACAATAACTCTACCTAGCATGGATTTTGAAAAATTCCACTTTGATCTTTATTTTAATAGTATTGTTTGCTTGTCCAGAGTGGAATTTTGAAATCTCAAGTCAAATTGTTTGTTGCATTGCCTGCCCTTTGCAACTATATACCTCCTTGACAACTGGCGGTGGGATTGCATATCTTGTGACAATTTGCCACTCTTATTTCATAGTCATTAGCCCTGGAACCTCAATACTTGGTAATTATAGTCTTTGTTGTAGACCTTTGCTGCTTAGTACTCAGGTCAGCAATATAGGACCATCATGGTCCTCTTGTGAGAAAAATGTGACTATGAAACCATGGTTATATAATAGCTTGAGTGGTATAATGCATCACGGAGATGAATTAAGCCCCCTTTTATCAGAGCATAGTTCATCTGTTTTATGTATGGATTGTCTTTCAATGAAGATTGTTAAATGTCTTAATGTAATATTCCACTTGTTCTTTTGATATTATCTATATGCAAATGAAACTCGGACAAGAGTTTCACATTAATAAGAATTGGTGCAGTTTGCTAATGTTCAAAGAAGTTTTCTTTTTATCTTAACATGACTTAACTCTTTCCTCCATAAGGCACTTCTATGGTCTCTCTAGTTGATCCTAAATAACAGCATGGATGAAACTGTTTCTTATGTGAATATGACAGTCTTTGATAGCATAGGAAACATTGTGACAAAAGGTGAAATTGCTCGTCACGAGCAATTTCACCTTTTGACACAATGTTTTCCAAAGGCTCCTACCAGCAATGCGTAGAAATGAGTATCTATGGAGTAAAGGGTTAAGATGTATTTTAATTGTTTCATCTATGTAATGAGATAAAAATCTACAATCATACTTGCATCAATGAGCTTTTCCATTATACAGATTTTATGTTCTGCAGTTATTAGCTTTTTAAATAAGCCTTGTAGGGTCGGGCTTGGATTTAAGTGCATGGATTTGAATGAGCTTCAGAGATGAAGTTCAGTTTGCACAGAACATGAAGTCTGATCTTTGATCTCAACTGTCTCCTTCTTTCCAATATATTATGACAAAAAGTCTTTGAAATTGCAATATATCTGTATGTTCAGCACAGTTTAACCCTTTACCACACAATTCCGATCCTTTAATGACCCTTCACAAAACAAATTTCAATTTTTAGTTACTTTTATTTTGTCATCTGGAAATTCTTTCGATTTGGACAAGCTTAAAATATTGCCGTTTGGTAATTAGTTAAATTATTACTAAACGAAAATTTTTTAGATTTATCTAAATCAAAAGCATTTTTAAAATAATTTTAAATTTGTTATGTGAAGGGTGGGAAACATTGTGGGAAAAGGAGAAAATTGCTGGTTACCAGCATCTTCTCCTTTTCCCACAATGTTTTCTAAAGGCTTCTTTCCCAATGTCTTGAAAGAAGGGATTGTGTGATAATGGGTTAATTATGCAAGAACTTCAGAAACCCTACATGATGGGTCCTGTTGTATGAAATAAAAGAGTGTATATAATTATGTTTATTGTTGATGGTTATTTAATCCACCAAATGCTTTCATTTTGTCAAAAATAAAAATGTTGTATATCGTCGGTTTGCTTCCAAAACCTTGTAACTACAGCGTGTAACAAGCTGTAGTTATGAGGTTTTGGAAGCAAACTGATGATATTCTTCATCCTTCAGGTTCGTGTGATATAAGAATTCACTTAGGCACTACATCTGATCCTGATATTATTGTGTGCACTTCAATTGTGCAAACCTGAAAGTTTTGCTGATACTTGAATTCAAGAAAGTGATTCAGTGACTTGGAAAGAAAGTCGTACTGGTGTAAGAATACCACACAATTCCTGCTTTTGACGCCCCTGAGAAAGAAGCCTTTAGAAAACCAGCATTTTCTCCACTTTTATTTTGTCGTCTGCAAATGCTTTCAATTTGGATTCTTCTAAAATTTTGTCTTCTGGTTATGAGTTAACTCAAATACAAGCCAAAACATTTTGCTAATACCATGATAACTTAACTCATTACCAAACGACATTATTTTAGGCTTGTCCAAATGGAAATCATTTGCAGACGACAAAATAAAAGTGATTGAAAATTTGAAATTTGTGTTGTGAAGAGTAGAAAATATTGTACCAGCATTTTCTTCTTTTCCCAGAATATTTTGTAAAGGCATCTTTCTCAGGGTCGTCAAAGTAGGGATTATGTGCTAATGGGTTAAGATATCATATGGAATTGGTATTTGTATAAAACATACTAGATAGATGTTTCTTTGGATGGACAGAAAATATCGTGGGAAAGGGAGAAAATGCTGAGTCTAGACCCTTTCCAATTTTCACAAAAAAGAAGCCTTTTAAGAGAAGCCTTTTGAAAACATCGTGGGAAAAGGAGAAAATGCTGGTAACCAGCATTTTCTCCTGTTCCCACAATATTTTCTTGCCTACTGGAACAAATTTTGCTTTTTGAGTAACATTAATTTTTTCGTGTGCAAATGCTTACAAATTGGACTAGTCTAAAAATTTGTCGTTTGGGAAAGGGTTAAAAACATTATTTCTTACACACATACATCTTAACCCTTTACCAGAAGAAAATATCTAGACTTGCTCTGGTTGAAAACGTTTGCAGGACTCGATATATCCACAGGGGCTTTAAGTTTTGTTAGGGGTATAACGCCATTAAATAACAGATTAGGTCATATTACCGACGGACGTGTTTCCTGGCTTCCTCATACCGGGAGACTGAAATAACTCATAACTTTCTCTTCCCCCCCCCATCCCCCAACTACTTTTCTCACATGCATCAGAGATGAGGGGCTAAAAGTTACCGGAAATGAAGTTTTCCTCAACTGTGTATAGATACCTTTCGTACATGAGTCAGATACTCAAAAAGCTGAGCAACCCGACTTGGCTGCATTGATGGGATCATTGGTGACGGGTAAAATATGGTTGCAAAAGGAGAAAAAGCTGTTTTAAAGACCTCTTTACGGATAAGGGTTTATAGATCTATTTATAATTTAAGAAAGAAAAAACATTTTGGCAAAGGAAAAATCCAAGCCACAAGCCATGTAGATCTAGATCTCCTGTAAGTCTTTAACACACAAAAATATTCAACTGCTCCATGTTGAGAGCATTTGGGACGAGTTTAATGTGGCAAAAAAAAAGGGGGGGGTTGTTTTGAACACGGTTATTATGTGATAACTATTTAACAAAGTTGTTTTCTTAAGAGAGGTGAATGTGTTGACACCCAAGGGTCCACCATACCTTCCCATGCCGCGTGTATAAACCCTATGTAAAAGCCTGGGGGGTGGGGGGGGGGGGGAGCAAAAATTTCCTCGACATTCGGCAAAACTCGGTAAACACATTAGATAACGTTACGAAATCGACCGATTAGCGACGAGTGAATCTGTAGGTCTCTTCGGAGCTGTGACGTCAGCGGTAGAAAAAGCGTTTTGAAAACATCAATTCACTTACTGGTACAACACGACTAACGTAACATTTCACCCAACTGATTGAAAAGCTCTTCGCTGAAGTGACGATCATCAGGATAGGAACTACAGCGATTCACATAGATCTACTGCGAGTTTGGCTTTCTTCTGTGAGCACTGTCTGAATTTTGTTATTCCGTTGTAACCGAATGGCACTCGATTTATTCAGTCTGCGAAAAAGCATTGTGCGAACCGAGATTTACCTACTATACAATGCCTAGTTCGATTCCGTAACTGCACCCAACAACTAGCGCTCGGTCATAGCTTAATATTTTTGCATGTTTTTAACCTTATATGGGCATGTGTGAAGACCTCATGAATAATGTTACACACATGCAACGATATTAAATAAAAATGAGTGCCGATGCTTCTAATAAAAAATGGCGTCTGGCGCGACACGTGGCACGAGATATCCTACCCCCAATTCGGGGAGTACCTCCGATGTTATTTTTATGATTGATTCTCTACGGAGACCCAATTACAAAGTAACATCGGAGCAATCCATAAGACTTAAGATAAAGCTGTTCGATCAGTGCACGATTCCAAACTGGAGATCACAGTTACATTTCAACGACTTCAGATTCCTCATATTATCCAGCTCCGACAAATTTAAAAAAAAAACCGAGATTTTTTTTACCTTTTCCAACAATCCCAACTTTTAACAAGACTACACTGAGTAAAATTTCTTAAGAAAACATTGCGGGTAGAAAAGAAAATGCCTATTAACACTTTTTTTTCTCATTTTCCCTCAATGTTTTCTGACCTATCATAGATAATGCCACATTTTGAGCCACATTTTAGTTGTTGTCTAGAAATGCTATCAATTTTGACAAGTCTGAATTCTAAGATTTGTGATCAGTTAAAGAAATAATTATTTGTAAAAAAATGAAATTGGCTATATCATATTTACATCAGTGAATTCCTGGGAATTTACATTGTATTTTTTACCTTGCCTGAGCACAAAGTGCTAAAGGTGAGCTTTTGTTTTCACCAAAATGTGTGTAGTGTGTCGTCTGCTGTCCATCATCCACAATTTCTTTAAACATCTATTTTCTCTACTGTTTTTGATGAGAAAACAGAATTATTGTCTTAGCCCTGGCGTCTTCCTCCTCGTTGCTGCCATCCTGCCAAAACTTTCTTTGACATTTTGTAATATCACCATTACTTTTGAAGATATTTACTTCAAACTTGAAAAAATTGTTGATTATCAAAATGGGAACTCATTTAACCCTTTACCAAATGACAAAATTTTAGACTGGTCCAAATAAAAGCATTTGCAGACGACAAAATGAATATGACTAAATAATCAAAATCTGTTTTAGGAAGGGAAGAGAACATTGTGGAAAAAGGAGAAAATGCTGGTTACCAGCATTTTCTCCTTTTCCCATAATCTTTTCAAAACTTTAGGCTTCTTTCACATGGGTATTAAAAGTTGGGATTGTGTGGTAAAGGGTTAAAAAGGGAGCATGTAACTATCAAAATATTTTTGACCGTTTTGGTTCTTTTTCCCATTAAAACTTTCAAGAAACTTAAACATTTTATAATGTCTTTGTTGTTACTGAGGATAGTAACTCAAAACTGGATAAGTTAACGACCAGAAAGGAAACCCATACAGCATACATCTGTCAAGTTATTTCTGATATGGTAAACAAGGCTGGTGTTAATTATAACATACTTCTAATACTTCATCCTGTGACAGGATGTATGCCTCTAATCACAGATCATTATTTTGACAATGGTTATGTTGGAAAACATCCTGTGGCTTGGTAACAAAATTGTTTTGGAGTACTGGTAAGAGAAACTAGGGGAAAGCATGGATAGGTGCACTGGCTGCCATGATATAACTGAAATAATGTTGAAAATGTCATTTAACACACAAACAACCTATAATACAGATTGAACTGTATCTCTGTAAGATGTGCCACTGAGCTATAGCACCTGCAATAGATGGTCGTGTTATGTATTTACAGAATTTTGTTTCTGCTTTCAGGGAGGATCCCAATAGATCTACTATCTACAACAACATTACCTAAATTGTCGTTAATAGAGGAACAGGGGACACTGCTACAACTTTACAGAGATTATAATACAGAAAGTAAGTTTGGCAATGAGTTTATTACCTCTGCTGTTTTAGATGAGAACAAGGAATGATTGTCTTGGACCTGGCGTCTTCCTCATCGTTGTTGCCATCCTGCCAAAACTTTCTTTGACATTTTGTAATATCTCCATTACTTTTGAAGATATTTACTTCAAACTGAAAAAAATGTTGATTATCAAAATGGGAACTCATTTAACCTTTTACCAAACGACAAAATTTTAGACTGGTCCAAATAAAAGCATTTGCAGATGACAAAATGAATATGACTAAATAATCAAAATCTGTTTTAGGAAGGGAAGAGAACATTGTGGAAAAAGGAGAAAATGCTGGTTACCAGCATTTCCTATTTTTCCCATAATCTTTTCAAAACTTTAGGCTTCTTTCACATGGGTATTAAAAGTTGGGATTGTGTGGTAAAGGGTTAAAAAGGGAGCATGTAACTATCAAAATATTTTTGACCGTTTTGGTTCTTTTTCCCATTAAAACTTTCAAGAAACTTAAACATTTTGTAATGTCTTTGTTGTTACTGAGGATAGTAACTCAAAACTGGATAAGTTAACGACCAGAAAGGAAACTCATACAGCATACATCTGTCAAGTTATTTCTGATATGGTAAACAAGGCTGGTGTTAATTATAACATACTTCTAATACTTCATCCTGTGACAGGATGTATGCCTCTCATCACAGATCATTATTTTGACAATGGTTATGTTGGAAAACACCCCATGGCTTGGTAACAAAATTGTTTAGAGTACTGGTAAGAGAAACTAGGGGAAAGCATGGATAGGTGCACTGGCTGCCTTGATATAATTGAAATAATGTTGAAAATGTCATTTAACACACAAACAACCTATAATACAGATTGAACTGTATCTCTGTAAGATGTGCCACTGAGCTATAGCACCTGCAGTAGATGGTCGTGTTATGTATTTACAGAATTTTGTTTCTGCTTTCAGGGAGGATTTCGATAATATCTACAACAGTATTACCTAAATTGTCGTTAATAGAGGAACGGGGGACACTGCTACAACTTTACAGAGATTATAATACAGAAAGTAAGTTTGGCAATGAGTTTATTACCTCTGCTGTTTTAGATGAGAACACAGAATTATTGTCTTGGCCCTGGCGTCTTCCTCATCATTGTTGCCATCCTGCCAAAACTTTCTTTGACATTTTGTAATATCTTCATTACTTTTGAAGATATTTACTTCAAACTTGAAAAATTGTCGATTATCAAAACAGGAACTCATATAAAAAGGTGGCATGTATCTATCAAAATATTTTTGACAGTTTTGCTCCTTTTTCCCATTAAAACTTTCAAGAAACTTAAACATTTTGTTATATCTCTGATATAACTGAGCATTTAGATTTTTCACATCTCGCCAAATAAAAAAATATAGATTATAGATCATTGAAATTTATATGAACAAACAATACAAATCATCAATAATTAAGAATAATAAAATTACAAAAAAAATTTTTTGATGGTGTTTACTTAAAAGGCTACGAAGACTCTTTAACCCTTTCCTCCATAGATACTCATTTCTACGCATTGCTTCTAGGATCCTTTGGAAAACATTGTGGCAAAAGGTGAAATTGCTTGCGATGAGCAATTTCACCTTTTGTCACAATGTTTTCTATGCTTTCAAAAGGTGTCATATACACATAAAAAAAGGCTTCATCCTTGCTGTTATTTAGGGTCAATTAGAGATATCATAGAAATGCCTTATGGGGTAAAGGATTAAGGTATTTTTAGATTTCACACCAGAAATAAAAAAAAGTATTGTGGTAATGTCAAGTGGCTGGCACGTGACTAATAAGCTTAAATTACATAACATAACAAACATGTTTATAATTTTTACAATGTCTTCTTAGAACGCTATGTTTGATACTGCAGTATGTAAATGAGCGAGTTGCTCATGTAAAATTAGACAGTGTTTCCCATTGATGTCGACCTAGGCCATAGTAAATCTCTTATTTCTTTTGTTCTGCTGCTGCGGTTTTAGGAATGTAAAAATAAAGGCTTTGGGGGTATAAGGGTGTTTTTGTTTGTATTCTTGTAAAATTATCGTCCTGAAACCTGAAGGGCCACCTTTAACTGCAAACTGGATAAGTATTTAAAGACCAGACGGGAAACTCATACAGCTCACAATATCCATCAAATTATTTCTGATACGGTCATCCAAAGGGGGCGGGGGTGTGTTTAAATACTTCTAATACATGTACTTCATCCTGTGACAGGATGTATGCCTCTCATCACAAATCATTATTTTGACAATGGTTATATTAGAAAACAGCCAGTGGCTTGGTAAGAATATTGTGTAGAGTACTGGTCAAAGAAACTGGGGGAAAGCATGGATAGGTGCACTGGCCACCATGATATAATGAAATAATGTTGAAGATGTGCAAGAGATGGTCGTGTTATGTATTTACAGAATTTTGTTTCTGCTTTCAGGGAGGATTTCGATACTATCTACAACAGTATTACCTAAATTGTCGTTAATAGAGGAACAGGGGACACTGCTACAACTTTACAGAGATTATAATACAGAAAGTAAGTTTGGCAATGAGTTTATTACCTCTGCTGTTTTAGATGAGAACAAGGAATTATTGTCTTGGCCCTGGCGTCTTCCTCATCGTTGTTGCCATCCTGCCAAAGCTTTCTTTCATATTTTGTAATATCTTCATTACTTTTGAAGATATTTACTTCAAACTTGAAAAAATTGTTGATTATCAAAATGGAAACTGGAAACTCTTTGAAAGAGAGGGCATGTAACTATCAAAATATTTTTTACAGTTTTGCCCCTTTTTTCCCCTGAAAAATTTAGCATTTTGTAATATCTGTTGTTCTGAGGATATTAACTGCAAACTGGATAAGTAAATGACTAAGAGGGAATCTCATACAGCACACATCATTCTGTCAAATTCTTTCTGATATGGTAAACAAGGCGGGGTATTAAAATACTTCTAAAAAGACCACTTAAAAGTCTGATATTGTATGGTTGATGATGGTCGAGAACTATTTTCAAAACTAGTTAAGAATTTGCCAGGTCACTCTATCTTTATTTACTTCTTGCCTGATTTTGAAATCCATTTTATCTGTTAACAACTAACATTTGGACAGACCTCTCAGTCACAGACCTTCATCTTCACAATATTTTCAATAATTTTTACCCCTTACGTACCATTCAGTGATGACTTTTAATGCCCCTGAGAAAGAAGCCCTTTGAAAACATTGTGGGGGAAAGGAGAAAATGCTGGTAACCAGCATTTTCTCCATTTTCCACAATGTTTTCTACCCTATTAAGGAAAAATTGCACCGTTTGAGCCACATTGAAACTGTCGTCTGCTAATACTAAGAATTTGGACTAGCTAAAATTTTGTCATCTGAAGGATTAACCCTTAAAGTGCTGAATTATTACAACAGCCATTTTTAGCTCACCTGAGCACGAAGTGCTCTGAGTGAGCTATTGTGAAAGTGGTGTGTCTTGCATCAACTTTTCACCTTGTGTACGCTCAAGGGGCCACATTTTTCATCCCAAACTCATAAAACTTGGTCGGAATGTTTGCCTTGATGATATCTCGGACAAGTTTGAAATTGGGTCATGTCAGGTCAAAAACTAGGTCACTATGTCAAATCTTAGAAAAACATTGTGTATGCTCTGGAGGCCACATTTTCAGTTCAGTACTCATGAAAGTTGGTCAGAATGTTTGCCTTCATAAAATCTTGGACGAGTTTAAAAATGGGTCATATTGGGTCAAAAACTAGGTCAAATTTTAGGAAAACCTTGTGTACGCTGTAGAGGCCACATTTTAAGTCTGATAACCCTTCAAACTTGGTCAGAATGTTTGTTTTGGTGATGTCTCAAAAGTGTTTGATAATGGGTAATTGTCGGGTCCAAAACTAGGTCACTTGGTCAAATCTTGGAAAAATTTTTGGTACGCTGTAGAGGCCACATTTTCAGTCCAATACTCATGAAATTTGGTCATAATCTTATTGATATCTCAAAAGTGTTTGATAATGGGTTATGTCTGATAAAAAACTAGGTCACTGGGAAACTAGATTGAAAATGGTTCATGTTTGGTCAATAGCTTGTTAAACAGGAAAAAACATCTGAAATGTTGCTGTACCAAGGCTTTATTGGCCAGAATATGTAACAAAATAGTAGACAGTGTAGATTTGTGCAGTCTGATCTTGATCTACACTGTCCACAAAGTTAAGTCAGTTCCAGTGCTTTTAGGGTTAAATGGTATGATCTTAAAATGCATTTTCATACCTGCATTGTTTTGGGCCATTATTATACCCCACAATGAAGTGGGACTGACAGCCATGGCATTTCTAGCTGTCTGTCCATCTGTCTTTGTCTGTCCATCCGTAGTGTTCCTATAGATATAAAGTTGTGCATGTGCAATTTTCATGACTTTCCTGCAATTCCTTGCAGAATTATCTGCCCTTGAACTTTTTCCAACTCTTACTTTTGTACTAAACCATTGTGTGTTCTGTGACAAAGACATGTTTTGTGACAAGGAGCTGGTGTGGGGTATGATTAAGTATAGTGATAGCTCTAATTGGAACTTGTTTTCAGTATCCGACTATGAAACATATGATGTATGTGCATATCACACTTAATGTAACCAAAGGATTTGATTCACAGATCACCTGGGCACCATTTTAGCTCACCTTAGCATGAAAGTCAGGTATAAGGTCTGTAAGTCTTGTTATGTGACTTCCAGAGCTCATCACTTCCGGGATCTACCATAAATTTATCTCTTTTTCATCACAGTATGTGGAGAGATACATGAAGCAAATACAAGGATTAAGTCAGATTTTGAAAGTATGAGCAATTTGAAAATTATAGTAATCGATCAGAGAACAATATGTGACTATTAGGGGTGTAACAATACATTGATGCATCGCCATTATGACTGTCCCGACAGCAATACAGCAATTGCTCTGTGCGACATTGATAACAATCGCCGATAGTTTGTTTAACTATCTATAGTTTTGATAGTGCATAAAATCATTGTTAGCTTGCTAGATTTATCTAATCTGATGTTTGATCGGGATTCTTGTTAAAGAAATTCAATTAATAAAATAGATTTGATTCGATGCTAAGTACGAGGGGTGTTCGAAAAGTTTCGGGACGATTGGCGTCACTCTTTTATTTATTTAGATTTTTTAATTATTTTTTTCTGTAGTGATAGCCACAACCGTATTCTATAGGTTCATAGAAACAAATAAACGAAGATATCTGCCACACGTGATGAATGGTCACTATAGCAACGTCAAGTGGATGTGAGCGGGGCACCTTGACGTCAATTCACAAAATAACTTCTTCTTAATCACAAGTATCTATCACAATAAGCACTCCACTATGTTTTTGAATTGTGTATGACAAAAGTATTCGCCTGCAGGGTGCCCTGTCTACTACCTGCCATCAAAAGCTACAGTGATTCGCCGACAGTAAAGTTTTCCTGAAACAGTACAGAGAACTTGGTGACAGGTTCTTGGTATTCATTATTACTGCCGATGTAACTTGGATTGGTTTGTATGATCCAGAGACCAAGCAAGACAGCTCTGTGTGGAAAAAACCCTTATTCACCCTTGCCTACAAAAGCAATGGTGAAACGTTTTATTTTATTGAAATGAAAGGAGTTACTCTCTGCCACACACCGCCGATTTGGAAGACAGTCGCAGCACAGTATTGCTCGAACGTACGGTCTTTTGAATTTTTAACTACATTATACATAAAGTGATATTCTTATTTCATATGATGACAGAATTGGTTGGTGAAACTAGTGATTTATAACATAATTTCGTTGTGCATGTATATAGGTGCATAGGTTCAACCAAAAGCTCGTTTCAGGTGCATTTACATCGACATCATTTTACCAGGGCTGTATAGGAGAAACGACCAAAAGAACCCGGCACATTCTACTTAAATCACAACAACGCCACACTTTATACTTTATCAACTTCCAAGAAAGTACTTGCTGATTGATGGAGTAATACTATTGCGTGCCCACCATGCTCTTCTGACTCGCACAGTGTAATTTTTGGTTTTTCACCACTATTCAGGCGTTACTGACACGGTCACTGTTTCGACAACGTCGATGATCTTCCCTTCGTGGTCTGGGAATATATAAAGAACATTCCATCATCAGACTTCAAAAACGGTTTTATTTTGTGCATATATAGGCATCAGAGACGCATTGAGCATACCGAGGAGTAGTTTGAATAACCATGACTGTTTCAGACATTTGTAAATACAAACTTTTTATTTGGTGCATCAAGGTGCCCCGCTCACGTCAACTTGACTTTGCTATGGTGACACTACATCACGCGTTTCGTGTATCTCCGTTTATTTGTTTCAACCAACCTATAGAATATGGTTGTAGCTATCATTATTGAAAAACTCATTAAAAAATATCAAAATATAACAGAATGGCGGCACTTGTCCCGGAACTTTTCGAACACCCCTCATACTTCCTTTTTTATTATGAGGTATGCTCGATTTCAGTCTTTAGTATATGATAAAGATTGATTCCTTATGTTCGAGAAGGCATTAAAATTTTCTCATGTATCTTTTTCAGGTGTGTTAAACATTGTCATAAATTTGAGTTAATTTTCATATATACGTACTCAATAGCTGGAATAAACAGCAAATGATAGGAAAAGTTATTTCGCCCTTGATCGATTTTTCATGACTTTTTTGTTCTTACTAATCAAACATGACTATAGCCTGTGGACCCATACATTCGTTACTCTAACACCATATTTTGCGCATGCGAGTTATCACTTGGTAGCTGATTTGATTAAACTTTATAAAAATATGACATTGGACATATATAAAGATCTCAAACGCGAAAAAATCTGGCAAAAACAACTTAACAACAACTTAAACTTTGTTTTTACTTGTGTATGTTTTGAGCTGAATCACTCGAGCGTAGGACTCATACATTCGTTCCCTCTGATTGGTCAGACTACAACATCAAACTGACGTCATTTCCCGGGTAAATTTTTATGCTACAGTTAGGTTCATCAAATGTCTTCCACCTAATACAACTGAGAAAGTAGATGGAAACTCGGCATACGTTTATTTATACTGTTTTTCGAAAGTGGTAAGAAAAAAAAAAAGCAAACTCGGTCAGATCAAAGATACTTTATATAAAGATAGGGTTAAGCGAAACGTCAATCAGACATACACTCGCCAGATTGATTTGTTGCGTGGTGGATCAAAACTGGTGAACTTAACCGTATTTTATTTCAGTATCTTTGGCCCGTGTGCAAAAGAAGGTAGACGAGAGCAGCTAAAATGGTTACGTCATGTTTTGGTATTGGCATATGATCCATTTTACCATAAAATAGCATGTTTCTCAATAAAAAAAGAGAAATATTTAAATAAGGTACGATTTTAAAACCACACTGTATCTATTTTTTACGCATTTCAGCTTTTTTCTTCAATGTAAATACATATTTCATAATTTGGCAAAAACTGTATCGATACTCAGATGGAAAGATAGTCGGGTGCGCGAAAAAATTCTATAAATATACGACGTAACGAATGTATGGGACGTAACGAATGTATGAGTCTTGGGCATACATGTTTATGTCATCTCTGTTGGCTGCTAATTTTGAGCTCGTGAAGTTGGAAAGGCCAATGTTTGAGACCATTTTGAATTTCTTAGAGGGAGAGACTGCTGATAAAAAGCTGTAGCATGTTTTTTATGTTATATGATACCGAAACAGGATGGGAACATGACAAATTTGTGGAGCAAATATCCAACATTTGCTCTCAAGCCCCACAAACAACTGCCGGAAACCTGATACTACGGAAGATTTTACATAACCAGATAGTATCGTGATGCATCACGATATTGTTCCTTCGATAGTGATAGTATTGTGATATCAATGCTGTGATAGTAAAAATATTGTGATAGTCATTTTTCAAGCTGATAATCAGCCCAATTGACTATGAATACACCAAAGTAAAGAACAAGCCATATTCAGGGAAGGGAAACGGGTTGATGGTTGAACCTACTTTCAGTTTAGTATTCAATAGAGTCATGTTTTTCTTTTTTCGACAGACTTAAAATAGAATAGGCAAATCATGTTTCTCGCAGAAAAATAGAGCATGTGAAGGCATGAAATGAAAGCATAAGTACGAAGCAAAGCATTTTGTAGCAGATATTTATACTAGTAATCCTCAATTTGCCAAGAGAGATAGCATAGATCTCTGTTTCCTCTGTTAAATTCAGCCTCTTGTAATATTCAAGTACTTTAAAGACGGCCACTCCAGTATTTTGTTTTCAAAGATCAAACCATGTAAGACAGTTTAGATTCAAGATCAGACTGCATGTTCAGTGCAGCCTGATCTCAACTGACACTTTGCTTAAAAGCATATTTATCTTTTTATCGTAAGACAGAATCTCTGACTGGTTCAAACTGAAAGGATATGCAGTTGATATCTAATACCGTATGGTACTCAAATGATGGAAAGTTTTTTGAGAGGGCAGAAAATATTATTGAAAATCTAGAAAATGCTGCTTACCAGCATTTAATTCTTTTCCTACAATGTTTTCATAAGGCTTCTTCCTCCGAGTCCTAAACATTCAGGATTGTGTGGTAAAGGATTAATTCATAGGCAAAGGGTCATTTTAGAAAAATGCACTATGCATGTTCCACTATGCACACTGAATATTAGTGTTGTGCATGGTACTTTGGAAAGATATCCAGGGTTTTCCCTCGGCTTTAAAAATTGGGGTCATTGTGACCCCCTTCCTCATTAGTTGAAGGTCCTTTCTTCAACTTTGGGGGTCAAAATAAATAGATCTTTTTGTCATCAAGCGTGATTTACAATGCATTTCACCTTGAAATTCCAAGAAAAAAAAAGTGTCGGTCATAACTGATGGAAAGGTCAATTTTTTTTAATATTATCATGTGATGTCCATAAATATATCTAAAAACGAAAACAATACTAGTAAAACGTAATCCGAAAATACGGTTCCTGGCTCTTCCCGTGACGTCAGCGAATGGTCTCCTCCATGGAGAGAAATTTAAAAAAAAAAATGTAAATTATGATGGATATCTCCGGTTAAAAGGTGTCTACTGAGGAATCGCCAAATGTCGCAGGTACATTTTTCTGTTGTCTATCGCTAGGCTAAGGGAATTATAATCAATGTTTGTTTCATGGGTGATTTTGGGTGGGAAAGGCTGTCTTGTGCTAGCGCCGGCAATCAAGACGTTGCATTCCTTCTGTTTATACTATATAGGGGAGACTTTTTTTTTTCATATTTGATCATTTATTTTTGTTATAGAATGTCAAATTCCTCTGCATAAATCCACCAAATATTATTTTTGATCTCAATGTATAAAAGAAATCAGTTAGAAATCCTTTATTTTATCAAAATATTTTTTTAGAAATCAAATCACAGTAGAAAGATTACATTTCAATTTATACTGATGGTTCCAAACAAGAGAACAAAGTTGGTTTCACTTCAGTACACAAACAAGAAACTTTCAAAATAAGAATACCAGATCATAGCTCTATTCTTTCAGCAGAAGCTGTAGCATTAAACAGTGCTCACTGTTCAATACAAAACAATAATAAAAAAAAAACATAGTTTTTTCTGACTGACATTGTCAGTTTTACAATCTTTAAAACATCCTGATAACCCAAAATCACTGATTCAACAATTTTTCAGAAAATATATTTATTTATGTAGATCAAAGACATAATATTCTGTTGGATTCCCAGCCACATTAATATAAAAGGTAATGAAAGCTGATCAAGAAGAAGGGATGCTGTAAATATGAACATAGCCAACATAAAAATCCCTTATACTGATAAAAAACAACAAATAAATGAATTTATAAAGTCAGAATGTCAATTGAAATGGCAACAATGTTTTAACAACACACGCTTTTAGTGATCAAGTCAAATTTTAATGATGAATATGAATTTTATTGTAACCGAAAAAGTTAAAGGTGGGTATCTAGAATTTTCACACCCCACCAAATTAGAAAATATATATACCACAGAAATTTATATGAAAAAACAACACAAATCATCAATAATTAAGAATCATAAAATAATTAAAAAAAAGAAATTGATGGTATTCCCTTAAAAGGCTATGTAGCCTCTTAAGTTATTTTTAGATTTCCCGCCAAAAATAAAAAAAGAGATTTGTGGGGCTGTTAAGCGACTGGCACATGACTAATGACGCTGAAATTCCATAACATAACAAACATGTAATTATTTTCCAAAAAGTCTTCTTCAAACGCTATGTTTGAAGTTTCACCTGTATATTTCCAGTGTATATGAGCGAGATGCTCATGTAAAAATAGACTGTGTTTCCCGCCGGTGTCGACCTGGGCCGTAGTAAATCTCTAATTTCTCTTGTTGTCGGATGGTTTTCGACTACTGGGGTTTTATGAATGAAAATTATAAGGCTTTTGGAATATAAGGATGATTTTTTTGTATTCTTGTAAAATTTTCGTCCCAAAATCTGAAGGGCCACCTTTAACAAGATGTGGTGTTGGACACTCAAGGTTTTCACATGTGCATCTTTTAAATAATGAGAGAGCACCACAATGTATTAACCCTTTCTCAAACAATCCCTGGTTTTTACGGGTCTCGAATAATAGCCTTTTGAAAACATCGTGGGAAAAGGAGAAAATGCTGGTAACCAGCATTTTCTCCTTTTCCCACAATGTTTTCTACCTTATCATAGAGAGAAATCATCTTTTCAGCAAGAGTTGAATTGTCGTCTGCAAATGCTTTCAATTTTGTCTAGTCCAAAAGTTTGTCGTTTGGGAAAGGGTTAAATGTAATGAACCTTTAACTATAAAACATGTTTTATGAAACTAAAAATTTCGACCGTATACAATTAAAACATTTTAGTGTTGATAGTTTGCAAAATTTATTTTTACATGTAAAACAAAATAACATTGTAGATTACCTAAAAGATATAGATTTTTATGATAAAATCTAGACTTTCAGATTAACATTTTATTTTGCTGTTTCTAAATATTATCTTCATGCGCGCTAAATGACCACAGATGTCGATGCGCCATAAAACACCAATTGATAATAATAATTATCTAAGAAATTGATGGAGATAGGGGATGTTCTCTGTAGTGTACTTTACGTACCCCTCAGAGAACTCCGTATACTCTGTCGATGATCCCTACTCAGAAATTAGGGAAGAAATTGATTCTTTCGATGATAGATATTCACATTATTTACTGTTTGGTGACTTTAACTCATGCACAAAGGAAAAGGCTGATTTTAATGCTGTACATGAATGTATTCTCGAATCATTGAATTCAGAAGAATTGATTGAGCAATATAATCAAGGAATTTTATCCTTCAAAAACTCAAATATGAAAGTAATTAGACAAAACTATGAGCAATGTATGTATAGCCTGGTTATAAATTGACTGACTTTGCTCAGGAACTACCGTAATTTGCGTATATTTTGGGACACCCAAAGAATTGGGACACCATCAAAAATCACGAAAATAATTATTTTTCATGACCCAAAGATTTGGGACATACTAAAAATTGCAAAGCAAGATCGGTAATTTTTTGTTCCAAAGAATTGGGACAGTGAATATCTTATTTAATTTTCTTTTTTCAATCCGTTGATAGGCCTACCCTTTGCAAATATTTATTTCTCGTAGTTTTATTTTTACATTCGTAACATGGTAAGCATGCTTCCCAACTCTCCCCATTTCAATGGGAATTACCCGATCCAAAACGAAAAACCCGATCACCTGATTGTCGAGAGTAAACCCCAATTCAAAAAGAAATCTGACGTAACTGTAAAAAGGGTGTGATAAACTTCTATCCAAGATCCATAACATGTATAACGTGTGTGTACATCAGACGTTAACAGAGTTGACACGCGTGTATTTTACGGTCAATCGAGTTTGTTGTTTATAAATAGAAATCTAGGTACACAGTTTTACCCATGGTTTATCGATCGAAGATCGACGAACCAATCAAATTTGAGAACGGTCCGAGCAGGTACTTGGCAAGAGTGCAGTAAACGTCGTTCACCTCGCGTACATGTAAGCAGGTAAAATATGTTGTGAATTTTTTCTACAAACGCAAAATAACATCTTTATTGATATCCCAAGATGCAAACAAAAAAGAGTGAAAAGTTCATAATCAAGGAAAATCGCGAGCTCTTAGTGCTCAAACTGATCGGTGGAATTCCAGTCAGTCTAAAAATAGACCAACCTGCAAACCTGACATCAATCACGTTGCAATATTTCAACGTCGGCAATATTCGACGTGTTAGCGGCGAGTGACTTTCACTTTGACAGACCGTCTTGTTTGACCATAAGTTTTGGGACAGCTGACAGAATAATTATTTTTTGTAGACCAAAGTATTGGGACACGAAAAAAATTAATTATTTTTTGCTGTCCCAAAATTTAAGCAAATTACGGTAAACTTATTCATTTTGAATGGTAGAACTAGAGGTGCCCTAGATGGTAAAGTAACATAAAGAAACGTCAGTACTATTGATTATTTTTTATGTAGATCTGGTCTTTTTCATTTTATTAATTGTCTCTGTGTGTGGGAATTTTGTCCTGTTTTATATGATGTTCACTGTCCTGTATCATTATGTACTACTTTTCGCATGAAAGCGACATGCACAGAGAACATTGACATAAAAAACATGGAACCATTTTAAAAAACACAAATTTGATAAAAATATAAACAATGCACTTGTAAACAAAATTCTAGATGAGATTTCTAGATTAACACATGAAAGTACAGATTATCAAAAAGACAAAGATTCTGTCATTGTAAGTATTGGTAGTTTATTCATGGAATCTGCAGAAAAAAGCTTCAGCACAACAACATTTAAATTGCCTATTCATTATTGCATGTTACATAAACACAATCCAACAATTAATCCATTACCTAGTTGGTTTAACTCTTTACCACACGAGAAAATTTTAGACTGGTTCAAATTGAAAGCATTTCAGACGACAAAATAATGGTGACTGAAAAACTGAAATTCGTTCTGGGAAGGGTAGAAAACACTGTGGGAAAAGGAGAAAATGCTGGTTACCAGCATTTTCTCCTTTTCCCACAGTGTTTTCCAAAGGCTTTTTTCTTCGGGGCGTCAAAAGTAGGGATTGTGTGGTAATGGGTTAACTCTTTACCACACGAGAAAATTTTAGACTGGTTCAAATTGAAAGCATTTGCAGACGACAAAATAATGGTGACTGAAAAATTGAAATTTGTTCTGGGAAGGGTAGAAAACACTGTGGGAAAAGGAGAAAATGCTGGTTAGCAGCATTTTCTCCTTTTCCCACAGTGTTTTCAAAAGGCTTCTTTCTCGGAGGCATCAAAAGTAGGGATTGTGTGGTAATGGGTTAAAGGCGATTGTAAAACAGCAAGGAAACAATTTCACAGAGCCAAATTGAATTATAAATTACGCAAAAGTGAAATAGATAAGTCAAATCTTACAAAATGCAGTAAAATTATAAATATACATTATCAAAATATTCTAGAATTGATAGAGAAAAAATAGCCAATGAAATCAAAAATGCAAAAAAATTCTAACCCGAAAGTTTATTAAAGACTTGCGCGATTATTTCAAAGGTATAACTTCATTGTCACAGATTAGAGACAATATGCCAAATTTAAACATCAACGAAAGGCGCCAAAAGGGGTATAATTTTGTGTTTCATCCATTCCTCATTTATCATGTTTGTCTTATGTTGTTGCACATGTATGTTTTTTTCACCTCGCATTATTGTGTACTAAGTAATTGCGCACAATATGACCTAAGTTGTTGACAGGCCTTAAAATGCTATTCATTTATTCATTCATTCATTTAAACATCAATGATGAGAATTCTAAAAATGAATTAAAATTGTGAAATAGCATACAATAAAATTGAAATTGCTTTTGAAAAATCTGAAAAATAATAAATCGTGCGGTTTTGATAAAATACTTAACGAACATATCAAGTACAGTTACATGTCTCTCAAACATGTTGACTTCAAATTATTCAATCTAATTTTAGACAAAGGTATTTTCCAAAAATTGTGGTCCTCTGATATTATATACCCAGTTTTTAAAAAGAAAGGTGATCCCACAATTCTTCAAATTATAGACCAATAACTCTTTTACCTCTTTACCAAACAAAATTTTAGACTGGTCCAAATGGTGTTATTTTAGACTTATCCAAATCGAAAGCATTTGCACATATGAATCAAATGTAGACCAAATTACAGACCAATTAATGATCTGAATCGTATAAAAAAAAAAAAAAACTGGGAAAAGGAGAAATGATGGTTATCTGCATTTTTGTAATTCTGGAATCGGCCTGTCTGTCTTTGTGTCCACAAGTGTGTCCACAAGTGTGTCTGTCTGTGTACAAAATACTAGTAATTTTGTGTTGCAAACTCCTACAGTTTACCTTCAATTGTATTGAAACTTTGCACATGTATTGATCATATATTGAAGATACTATTTTCAAGGGTCAACTCTTCCCAATTGAGGAAGTATCTCCAGTTGGTATTGAGTCACATTTAGTTAACAGCTGTAGTTTTAACTGGATAATTACAGTATATAGGGTGCAAGCTCTTTTCATATGGATGTAGAATTTGTTGTCTGCAAAAGATTTAATTGGGTATGCAATAGGTTTCAAGTTTCTGTGACTTGTATTTGGTATTGTTTCATTATATTGTTGACAGAAAATGAAAAATATTGTGGAATTGTAGAGTTTTAGTTTTATTCGATATTTCAGTACTTGATTCGTAATGGATGTCCATTCATTGACAAACTTAATGCCTGTGATCTACATGTTTAACTCATTACTACACAATCCTGACTTAAACGACCCTGGAGAAGAGGGCCTTTGAAAACATTGTGGGAAAAGGAGAAAATTATGGTAACCAGCATTTTCTCCTTTTCCCACAATGTTTTCAGCCAATTCAAGAAAATGTGCTATCAACTGGAAAAAGTTGGAATAATTGTCAGTAAATTCTCCAATGTGGATTGGTTCAAAATTTTGTCATGCAGTAAAGGGTTAACCCATTACCATTACCCTACTTTTGATGACCCTGAGAAAGAAGCCTTCAGAAAATATTGTGGGTAAAGGAGAAAATGCTGGTAATTAGCATTTTCTCCTTTTCCCACAATGTTTTCTACCCTGCACAAAACAAATTTCAAATTTTCAGTCACTTGTATTTTGTTGTCTGCAATATTTAATGCTTTCGATTTGGACAAGTCTAAAATATTGTCTTAACTCTTTACCACTCAACAAAATTTTAGACTGGTTCAAATTGAAATCATTTGCAGACCACAAAATAAAGGTGACTGAAAAATTGAAATTTGTTCTGGGAAGGGTAGAAAACACTGTGGAAAAAGGAGAAAATGCTGGTTACCAGCATTTTCTCCTTTTCCCACAGTGTTTTCAAAAGGCTTCTTTCTCAGGGGTGTCAAAAGTAGGGATTGTGTGGTAATGGGTTAAATACTGTACCTGTGCTTGTTAACCCTTTTCCAGATGATCCTGAGGCGACAATCCTAAGAAAGAAATCTTTGAAAAACATGGGGGGAAAAGGTGAAAATGATGGTTACCAGCATTTCCTCTTTTTCCCACAATGTTTTCTACCCCACTCAAAACAATTTGAATATATGAGTCACTTTTATTTTGTAGCCAGCAGATGCTTTTAATTTTTACTTGTCTGAAATTTTGTTGTAGAATCTAGTGTAAAAGTTCAGGAACTGGCCAAAAGATGGAAATGATTTTTGTACCTGGTAAAACACAAACATGTTGTGCTTGTACTGGTGTGAGAAACAACAGGAAGCCATAATAAGGTGCACCAGCCACAGGGATATAACTGAAATACTGTTGAAAGTGGTTTTAAAACCCTATACAAACAAAGTAAAATATAACACTATGTACAGATGGGATCTAAGCAGTGTGTTCCATGTGTTGATTTTTATTTTGGGATGAAGTGTTGATGACTGCATCAGTTATCTATTCTGAGATGAAGATTAGACTGCTAAGAATACACAATTGGATTGGAGATGTAATGCACTGTCTCAGTCAGTGATATAAGTGCATTAATTGCAATTTCAATGCTGTTCTTGTTGCAATCTCTGGCAAACAAACATTCTGTCCTGTCTTATCCTGATCTATACTCTCAGCATTTAACTCAATACGAAACAGTCCTAGATTTTAACAGCCTGAGAAAGAAACCTGAAAACACAGTGGGAAAAGGAAAAAGTGCTGGTAACCAGCTGCTCCATTTTCCCCACAATGATTTCTACCCTTCCAAAGCCAAGTTTCAAAGTGTGAGTCACCTTAATTTTGTTGTCTGCAAATGCTTCCAATTTGGACATACCTAAAATTTGGTATTTGGTACAGAGTTAAGCGAGTAAATCCTGGTTCGGCACTACTAGAGTTACTGAATATTCTCATTTTCTTTTTCTTTTTTCTCTTTCCAGATACAGAGGGATCTAGATAAGTACACATACTTAATAATACATAGAATACATAGTATTAAATACAAAAATTAAAAGAAAATGCTTTTTGTCATTGCAATGGGTTATCAGTGCATTGGTGGTGTGATATCATGGGCAAATAAGAAGGTTGCAGAGGTTGATACGATCCCAGCAACTTCTGTTGCCCTTGATCATGTAGTGTCATTCCCCGTTAATGAAGTAACCTCTGAGGATGCCTCATTGTCTGTGATAGAGGATGAAATGATGGAAATGGAGGAAGAAATTAGAATAGTTTCTTCTGTCAGTTCCATTAATGTGGAAGAGGCAGACATAGAGGCTATGGATATTGCGGAGAAGGAGGTCTTCTGCCAAGCAGATGATGAGGACATGGGGGTAGACTTTAGCTTTGTTGAGCTAAGGTCTACCCCGGTGTCCTTTTCACCCCTAGATATGCCAGATTTGGAGACCACAGAGGATTGTTTTAGTGGTACTGATGGTTTGTGTGATGGGGAAGCGGCTGAGCTCGTCTTGGTTGCTCCTCCAATTTGTCAACCTATTAACCAAGATTCAAGCCAAGAGCCAGTCGTGGTGACGCGTAGTGGTCGGCGTAGTCGTCGACCAGACCGTTATGGCGACTGGGTTTATTATTAAATACTTTCAAAAATTCATCAGTCGCAGACTAATGTTTTCAAAAGTTTGTCAGTCACCAACAAAATGTTTTCAAAAGTTTTGTCAATCACAGACAAATGTTTTCAAAAGTTTGTCAGACACAAACCAATGCACTGATTCTATTAATAATGAAGGCTTACGTCTTGTCCTGGAGCATTTGGAACTTCTCCAGTCAGTAGCTTGTATGTGGAGGTTAACGAATCCTCTCTTTATGCCAGAAGGCAAAAGTTGGCCCTTCAATATCTTTTAACCCTTTCCCAAACAATCCCTGATTTTTACGGGTCAGGAATAGAAGCCTTTTGAAAACATTGTAGGAAAAGGAGAAAATGCTGGTAACCAGCATTTTCTCCTTTTCCCACAATGTTTTCTACCCTATCAAATAGAAAAATAATCTTTTTAGCAACTGTTAATTTGTTATCTGCAAAATGCTTTCAATTTGGTCTGGTCCAAAAGTTGCCGCTTGGGAAAGGGTTAACCCTTTACCACACAATGCAGACTTTTGACACCCTTGGAAAAAGCTTTTTGACCAGCATTTCCTCCTTTTCCCACAATGTTTTCCACTCTTTCAAAGAAAAATTACACGGTTTGAGCCACAGTGAAGTTGTCTGCAAATCCTATCAATTTGGACAAGACTAAAATTTTGTCATCTGGTAAAGTGTTAAAACTTGAATCAAACCCTTTTAATCCAACTCATAAGGTTGTTTTTAACCTTCAGTGTAAAGGTCTACTTGAGAGGAAACCCAAAGCAATACCACCTTTTCATATTATTGCTGATAATATTATGTATTTTGTATTGATCATTTGTAAGACCAAAGCATATTCCTGTAAGCAAAAGTTTGTTCGAGTTCTAGCAATATTCATACTTTTTCTGTTTTAAAGTTTTTTATTTTGTAAAAGCCCCATCTCTGATTAAGATACCTATAACACTAGGTGTCATCGGATAACCTCTGGTGTTCACTACTGGCATTGAAATATTTTTTAAGACAATTACGGCTGGAATGTCAAGAGTCCAATCTTTAAATTTTCTGGAATAAAACTGATGTCTTACGTTACATGGACTTACAGGTTTATGGACTGTGTCAGATGGAAATAATCACTCATACCTTTTAACTCTTTACCATACAACAAAATTTTGGATTTGTCCAAATTGAAAGCATTTGCAGACTACAAAATAAAAGTGAATCAAAAATTGAAAATTGATTTGGAAAGGGTAGAAAACATTGTGGGAAAAGGAGAAAATGCTGGTTACCAGCATTTTCTCCTTTTCCCACAATGTTTTCAAAGGCTTTCTTTCTCAGGGTCGTTAAAAGTAGGGATTGTGTGGTAAAGAGTTAAAATATAAGCCTACTTTATCTGGCATACCCTTAGATATTTGATCAATAGTTTTCGCACTGACATTGGGTGACACGCCTTACCACTTAAGTGCTCGACCTTCTTGTTTTTTGAGTTATATTTTCACAAATTTATTATATCTGAGACTGTAGTTAGAATTTTTCTTTTGACTAAATATATTTGTTTATTTCTAGGTTTTATTGATGCTCCAGACAATGAGAAAACGTCCACAGGAACAGAGATTCCAAGGGAGATAATTTGATAAACAATACCCTAAAGATAGAGTTCTCCTTCATAGATACAATCCCGTCATAATGATTTTAAGAAGGCTTTAGATAGAAAACCGTTGCAATTTCTCTCAATTTGGACATTCATAATTGCAAGCCAGTCATTAAAAACTTGGGCATTTACAGTACTGTCTTGCTAAATACCACAAAGACACCCAAAATACCACAAAGAAACACAAGGACCCTTTTCCCTGGGGGAAGTGGGGGGAGGGGAAGGGGGTGAAATCTCATGTTGTAAATGATCTCCATGCTTTGAATTTTGCCTTTCCCGCCCTCTGATTTTCTGTCAAATTATACACATGTAGAATTATCATAATTTTTCCCCTATCTATTCAGCAATATTGTTATTTCTATTGAAAAAAAAATGCTCAATTTGGAATATCTTGGGCAAAAAACCCCTGTGAAATCTGCTTGAACAAAGAATGAAAGATCAGGAAAAGTGAAATCTGCTTGAACAAAGAATGAAAGATCAGGAAAAATCCTGTGCATGACCCAGTTTCTATAAATATTCCATTTACCTGTGTGAGTAGTGAATATTGAATATGTCATGATATCATTCATTTCAGGTGATTTACCACCAGACAATTCTATACAAGCATGAAAAGGAAAAAGAAGAAAGCTACTCTCAGTAATGAGACGCTATGGTGATTACTTTCTTTATATTTAGATATTTATTGCACATTGAACAGTCTCAAGTCCACCATAGATTTTTCAGTAACAAAGATAAGAATGCTATAGTGACTTATTGTTTTGTTGGTTTAATCTGTATTGCAGCTAAATGCAATCGACTTTTAGTGACAAACATGACCAAAAATGACCAATAATACCTTTCATTACCTTATGAGCTTGCAGAAGTTGTAAATACAGGGAAAAAAATGCAAGAAATTATTGCGTTTAGCAGCCATTTTGTGTTTTTGGATGGTAAATTACTCAAGTAACAGATGAAATGAACTGTTTTTAGTTTGCCAGAGCTTGAAGCGCTCAAAGTGACCTTTTGTGATTGTGCTGTGTTTTAACTTGTCTACACTCTAAAGGCCACATTTCCAGTCCAACACTTAGGAAACCTGATTGGAATGTTTTGTCTCAATAGTATCTCGGACAAGATTGATAATGGGTCATGTCGTGTCAAAAACTAGATCACTAGATCAAATCTTAGAAAAACTGGGGTGAGGGTTTATAATACTGGCATTTTCTGTCAATCTCTCTAACTGTAAGTTCTTACTTACATATTTCAGCTCAGAACCTTTATGAAACTTAGTAATACATGAGTTCCTTATGATTGTCCTAGACAAGCTTGAAAATGGGCTATGTTGGGTGAAAAAATGGACACTAGGTCAGAGCTTAGAAAAGCCTTGTGTATATTCCACATTTTCAGTTCTTGTACTCTTGAAAATTAGTTAGTTGTCTTGATGATATATCAGTAGAGTTTGAAACTGGTTCATTCCAGGTCAAAAACTAGATTTTCAGTGAAAAACATGATGCTCCCTGTAGCGGCCAAAATTTCAGTCCAATTCTTATGAAACTTGATCAAAACTGTTGCCTATATTGTATTGATTGTTTGTTGGATGAGGTAAAATGAGTTATGTTCCGTCAAAAACTAGGTCACAAGGTCGAATTTTAGAAAAACCTTGTGTACTCTTTAGGCTGCATTTTTAGTCAAATACTAATTAAAGTTGGTCAGAATTATTGTTTTGATGATGTCTCGGATGAGTTTGAAAATGGGTCAAATTGGGTCTAAAACTAGATCACTGCAAATGTGAGGAAGTCCATGTGTGCCCTCTAGAGGACAGGTTTTTAGTAAAGTACTTATGAAAGTTTGTCAGAATGCTTGTTGTGATATTATCTCAAAGGAGTTTGAAAATTTGAAAATGGGTCTCATCAGGGCAAAAACAAGGTCACTTGGAACAATGCGTGAAAAAACTTGTTTATCTCTTTCCCAAACAAGCCCTGGTTTTTACGTGTCTGCAGTACAAGTCTTTAGAAAACACTGTAGGAAAAGGAGAAATTGCTCACAACGAGCAATTTCTCCTTTTCCAACAGTGTTTCCTAGCCTATCAGAAAACTTTCTGCCATTCTCATCAAATTCAAAATTGTCATCTGCAGAAACTTTGAGTTTTGGACTGTCTAAAATTTGTCATTTGAGAAAGGATTAAGCTCTAGATGCAACATTTCCAGTCCAGTACTCATGAAAGTTGGTCAAAATGTTTTTTCTTGATAACATCTTGGATTATAAATGGGTCATGTTTGGTCAATAACTAGGTCACTTGGCTAGATCTTTCAAAAACTTTGTTTATGCTTTAAAGGCCACATTCACATGAAACGCAGAATGTTGATGACATCTCAAATGAGTTTGAAAATAGGTCAGGTAAATTTCTTCAAAAGTTACTGATTTTCAACTGAGCAGTTGACGCAGTAGCATTGACATGCTTGCTATCTGGATATGATTGTCAGATGTATTGTTTCACACATAACAACAGCTACCTTGTGAAACACGCAAAAAGTCATCTGTACATCTCTAGGAAGTAACAAGGTAACACTTTACAAAAACTGCAAAAATTTTAGACTTCTATAATTGATAAGGGTTTGCATATAACAACCTTAACCCTTTACCCCATAAGGCATTTCTAAGATGTCTCAAACTGACCCTAAATAATAGCAAGGATGAAGCCGTTTCTTATGTGTATATGACACCTTTTGAGAGCATAGAAAACATTGTGACAAAAGGTGAAATTGCTCATCAAGAGCAATTTCACCTTTTGCCACAATGTTTTCAAAAGGCTCCTTCAAGCAATGCTTAGAAATGAGTATCTATGGAGTAAAGGGTTAACCCATTACCACACAATCCTTACTTTTGACGCCCCTGAGAAAGAAGCCTTTTGAAAACACTGTAGGCAAAGGAGAAAATGCTGGTAACCAGCATTTTCTCCTTTTCCCACAGTGTTTTCTATCCTTCCCGGAACAAATTTCAGTTTTTCAGTCACCTTTATTTTGTGGGCTGCAAATGCTTTCAATTGAAATCGGTCTAAAATTTTGTCATGTGGTAAAGAGTTAATTCTGTTCAAATGATCTGCTATGCTTTCATAAAAGTAGAAAACATTACGAGAAAAAGAGAAAATGTTGGTTACTAGCACTGCCCACAATACTTATAAAAAGCGTTCTTTCAAGGGGTTTATTAAAAATCTGGATTGTGTGGTAAAGGATTATATGAGTATTATAATTTTGTTTTTGTGTTTTTGTGCAGAATCCACTGAAGTAGAGGATAACTTTAATCAGAAGTGAGACAGCAAGTTCGGTCATATTTTGATAACACAACTGGAAATATTGTGGTCACATTTTGATAACACCACTGGAAATATTGTGGTCCGGGGGCAGACATATGAGAAGCTGGAGAAAGCTGATACATGCAGAAGGTAAGCCCATTATTTTTATGAACAATTAACACCTAGGCTGCTAAGCGCAACTCACTGACCTTTTGTGGATAGTGTAGTCTGATCTTTGATCTAGACTGTCCGATAAGAAGATAACATTCCTCTGAACATAACTTTGAACTAGCAATCTTTGGGTTTTTACTATGGAATTGAAAATTTCAGTTTAGTTGTCCAGCAAGATAAGGGTTAACAGGAGTTTTTGCTGACTCCATAGATCTTGTCTTTTGGAAATGTCTTGATCTTAGAAGACTTTGATCATCCATCACATGGATGACATCTTGCAATTTCTGCATTAAAAAAAAAAAATGTTTAGCATATTAAACACTATTCAATTAATTTCACCTGTAACTCTTTACCACACAATCCCAACTTTTAATGACCCAGAGAAAGAAAGTTTTGAAAACATTGTTGGAAAGGAAAAAACTCTGGTGAGCAGCATTTTCTCCTTTTCCCGCAATGTTTTGTACCCTTTCCATATCAAATTTTCAATTTTTGATTCACATTCATTTTTTTGTCTGCAAATGTTTTCAATTTGGACCAGTCTAAAGTTTTGTCGTTTGGTAAAAAGTTAAAATACAAGGCATAACTTTGAATAGCTTTGTATGGAAGAAAAGATCAGACTGCACAGGTTTGATAATTGGGTAATTATCATCCAGCACCACCATAGGGTTGAAAGGGGGGGGGGGTTAATAATACTGGCATTTTCTGTCAATCTCTCTATTGGTAAGTTTTCCGGTAAATATTTCTCCTCAGAACCCTTATGAAAACTGGATGAAACTTAATAATAAAAGGCTAGGTCAGAGCTTAGAAAAACATTGTGTATATTCCACATTTTCTGTTAGGTGCTTTTGAAAGTTGGTCAGAATACTTGCCTTAATAATATCTCAGATTAGTTTGAAACTAAATTATGTCAGGTCAAAAATGAGGTGAAAATGGGTTATGTTCAGACAAAAACTAGGTCAGAAGATCAAATTTTAGAAAAACCTTGTGTACTCTTTAGGCTGCATTTTCAGTCATATACTTATTAAAGTTGGTCAGAATTATTGTTTTGATGATGTCTTGGATGAGTTTGAAAATGGGTCACATCAGGGCAAAAACAAGGCCACTTGGAACTGTGTGTGAAAAGACTTATTTATGCTCTAGATGCAACACACCCAGTCCAATATTTATGAAAGTTGGTCAAGATGTTTTTTCTTGATAACATCTTGGATTATAAATGGGTCATGTTTGGTCAATAACTAGGTCACTTGGCTAGATCTTTCAAAAACCTTGTTTATGCTTTAACTCTTTACCTCACAATCCTGACTTTATTAAACACCACTACTGATTATTTTTCTAAAACAGTCAAACAAAACTGACAGTATGTACAAGGTGGTTCATGATCTGTTGCACAGATGCAACAATGTATATCCTCCTTTGTTCTTTTTCAGATTGTGTACTGCAATTTGAGAACTGAGAAAAAATTTGGTCAGAAATCCAGCTGTATCAAATTTACAGGTAAAATCCATAATCATTTTATTGTTACAGTAAATAAGTGAAATCATTGCAGCCGATGTAACTATTTATGCCTTATTACAGTTTGAATACAGTATTCTTTCAAAGTCACTGACTGCTTTCCCACATCACTAGCATGGTAACAACCATCAGTGGCAAGAGAAAACTGTATCTTACTGCAATACCTATCATGTGTGAAAAGACAATGGCAAAACTGAGTGGGATTCAAATCCATTTCAAATCCTATTATGTTACAGAGTAAATGAGCTCTTTTACTGAAGTATGATAAATGAATACATTTTAACAATTCTTTTCTGTCTGAATTTAATCCTATTGTTCCTGGCCACATGGCTAATTGAAAGTATTTGCAGACAAACAGTTAAATTTTACACATATAAAGGAGTGAGTCTTTGAAAGGGAAGAAAACATTGGTAAAAGGAGAAAATGCTGGATACCTGCATTTTGTCCTTTACCCACAATGTTTTCAAAAAACCTTTCTCTCTGGGTTGTTGAAATTCTGGATTGTTGCATAAAGGGTTTTACCTTTTATGATATGTTACTAACAACTATTGTTTCATCTAGGTGTTGACTATGATTATATTTGGTGTTGTTGTTGGTGCCATCTACTGGCAGATTGATGACTACAGTCCCTCCGGACTTCAGAGCAGGTCAGTACATGTATTTGTAGGCTTCTTTTCAACCTTGATGATATTGCCAAGATCAAGTTGGGTGTTACCACAGTTTGTGCCTAGAGTATGTTACTTCATTTACAATATCTTAACTCTTTACCACATGATAAAATTTTAGACTGGTCCAAATTGAAAGCATTTGCAGACGACAAAATAAAGGTGACTGAAAAATAGAAAATTGTTCTAGGAAGGGTAGAAAACATTGTGGGAAAAGGAAAAAATTCTGGTTACCAGCATTTTCTCCTTTTCTCACTGTGTTTTCAAAAGGCTTCTTTCTTAGAGGCGTCAAAAGTAGGGATTGTGTGGTAATGGGATAAGTTATTGAATTTTTCACAATACTCTTTACAGAATTACAAAATTTTAGACCTGTATGAACTGAGAGCCTTTGCAGATAACATTTTAAATGTGACCCAAATTCTAGAGTTTTTATGTGAAAGAGTAGAGAACACAGTTGGAGAAAATGTTGGTTAACAGTAGGTCTTCGTATTCCCAAAACCTTTTCCAGTACCTTCTTTTTTCAGGGATGTTAAAACATGAGATTGTGTGGTATAGGGTTAAAGAACCCAGGACAAATTTTCACAAAATGAATTGGATGAAGAGAAAGATTTGGAAAACCCACAAGTAGTGAAACATTTGTAAAATACACAAACATATTATTTACTGATTGGTTGAGGAGGGTCCTCTGTAGCTTAGTTTTAAGTTACAGAATTATCAAACTGTAACCTAGCCTGGCATACAGGCCCTGCATTTAAGTCATTCTAATAAAAAATGTTCACAACTATAGCAGTCACAGAAATATGTGTTGTTATTTGCTCTTTTTCAGAAATACAGGTTAAATCAGGTATCAGAACTTTGAGGACACAGTTTTCATTTGGCAGTTTTACTGGATGATTTTGTTTTAATGAAAAGGCTCTATTTAACAGACTGACACCAGCCTAGCTGTAACCTTACTTGAAGCTATGGGCTTTTCTCAGAAAAAACTGTCAAGAGCCATAGTCTTGTACTGGTGGAAACCAGGACATACATGGATAAGTGAGCAGTTTCAGTGATCTGTCTGAAATTGTGTTGAAAGTGGTGAGAAATACCATTCAATCAATCAATCAATCAAGAAACTTTTTGATTTCAGGGTTGGAAGTTTCTTCATCATAGTGAACATGGTATTTTGCAATTTGTCAGCTATGGAAGTGTTTATTAAGAACAGAGCAGTTTTCTTGTAAGTACAGTATTTTCAGAGTCAAGAAATGCATTGCCTTTCTCTTACTTCATTGCATTCTTTAAAGAGCATTAATCCTTAGAGCACCATACTTTTAGAAATTATTCCTTACTGTGCCAAATGAATCTAACAGACTTATTAACCTTAGGGCGCCAAATAAACACACCTTTTCATCTAAGAAACACAACCCAAATAATGACAGTTTCACGGTTGGTTTCTTCTATAGAGCTTCACCAAAGCAGGCATTTTGTACAGCCTGATCTTGATCTACACTGTTTTCAAAGGCAACTATAGTTGTTAAAGAATCTAAGGGTTAACCCTTTCCCAAATGACAAACTTTTGGACTAGGCCAAACTGAAAGCATTTGCAGACGACAATTAAACTCTTGCTGAAAAGATGATTTCTGTCTATGATGGGGTATAAAACATTGTGAGAAAAGGAGAAAATGCTGGTTAGCAGCATTTTCTCCTTTTCCCACAATGTTTTCAAAAAGCTACTATTCCAGACCCGTAAAAACCAGGGATTGTGTGGGAAAGGATTAAGTGTACAAATTAGAGCAAAATACTTACAAAATTATGACTGCTTTTGTCTATAGTGTTTCAGGAAGGTAGACAGTAGATCGAAGATCAGACTGCACATTTTGTACATTATGATATTAATCTTCACTAGCTGCAAAGGCAACTGTGTTTGTTAACTCATTACCAAATGACAAAATTTTAGACTGGTCCAAATTGAAAGCATTTGCAGACGACAAAATAAAGGTGACTGAAAAATTAAAATTTGTTCTGGGAAGGGTGGAAAACACCGTGGGAAAAGGAGAAAATACTGGTTACCAACATTTTCTCCTTTTCCTACAGTGTTTTCAAAAGGCTTCTTTCATAGGGGTGTCAAAAGTAGAGATTGTGTGGTATTGGGTTCAAGCCTTTAAGGGTTACGTTTACAAATAAGAACAAAATAGTTACAAAATCATGAAAGATTTTTGAAAGTTCTTTGTCTAAAGTGTTTCTGGAAGCAGACAGTATAGATCAAAGATCAGACTGCACATTTTGTGCAGTATGATCTTGATCTACACTGGCTACAATGACAAATGTTGTCAAAAATATTGTCACAAAAGCTTTTTTTAATGAAAATAATGAATAAAGAATGGACATTAGCAAGACTGTGCTCTTTTTCAGAAATGAGAATGTGAGTGGTTTCTATGGAATGTCCTCCTATTTCATCTCCATTGTGGTCTGTGACATTATGCCAATGAGATTCCTACCTACGGTCTGCTTCATAGCTGTGATCTACTCTATGTTTGGTAAGGTTCCATAACTAATACCAAGTTAAATACCATAGTCTACTGAATACCATAGCTTTTAGAGTATGGTAGCTTATTACATGATATGATGTACAGTTCCCTTTTCAGATAAGGGAGTTCAAGATCATGCTACACAAAAAAAGCCTGAAGAAAAGGAGAAAATGGTGGTGACCAGTATTTCCTCCTTTTCCCACAATATTTCCTACCCTGTGAAGGAAAAATATCAACATGCGTTGTACGTTTGATTTGTCATCAGTAAACACTTTCAATTTGGACAAGTCCAAAATTTTGTCATCTGTTGAGTGTCCTTGAAGTATATAAATAATCAATATGTATCAAGATTTGCTCTAAAAAAGAAAACGTAATTTTTAGAAAAATCTATCGTGAAAATTTCACAGGCAACTAGTGAATGTGGCTCAAAAAGCTAGGGTAGAAATTTAAAAAAAAAAAAGATGGGAAATGCATATTCAAGCATATTCTCCTATATCTCATTACCAAATGACTATATTATAGACTTGTCCAAATAGAAAGCATTTGCAGATGACAAAATAAAAGTGACTGAAAATTTGAAATTTGTTTTGTGAACTGTAGAAAACATTGTGGGAAAAGGAGAAAATGCTGGTTACCAGCATTTTCTCCTTTTCCCACAATGTTTTCTAAAGGCGTCTTTCTCAGGGGCGTCAAAAGTTGGGATTGTGTGGTAATGGGATATACACCATTTTTCAAATGCCTTCTTTCTTGGGGTCTTTAAAAAGATGAATACCAGTAATCTAGTGAAAAATGAAATCTGTTTACAGGGTACAGATCTGAGTATGACAGATTCCTGCTGTATTTCCTGTCCCTTTTCCTGGTGTCCCTATCTGCTTTGGCCCTTTCATTCCCACTGAGCGTCATCATTAGAATATTTTTTATTGCCAACCTGCTTATTGCCATGTGCTATGTTATCATACTGGTGAGTGAGAGGTTTATCTACTTTATTTTTTATATTCTAGAGCACATAAATGTATAATTTTCCTAAAACTTCAGTAAAACTTTAGAGCACCAAATAAACCCAATAGACATTTTCAGTCAAAAGTAAAACTCAGATAATTGTAATTTCAGTATTTTTCTGTTCTAGACTGTCTCTCTGCAAATCCAACAGGGTAGATCAAAGATCCGACTGCATTGTTTGTGTAGCTTATCTTGATCCATACTTGATGCAAAAGTAACAGTAGTTGTGAAAGATGATTTGATTTTAGAATTAACCTTGTAATACATTTCCTCATGAAAAAAGCCAAATGCAGGCAAGATTAAGAACATCTCTGTAGTAAATGGATTTTTTGGTGTTTGGTAAAAAATGTACAGAAAAAAAAAACCGCCATTGTGAGATCGCTATATAAATTTTGCTGAAATGACTGAGGATCATGGTGATCCTCCAACATGGTACCTAATACATACATCTTTCAACTAGATACTTACTTGAAATAGTTACTTAGGCTGGAAAGGGGGAATGAATACTCATTTACAGACGTGTGTATCGAAATCTTGTTTCACAGAATGTCGATAGGTGAGTGCAACACTATTCTAATTGCCTGTACATTGTACAGGCACTTAGAATAGTGTTGCACTCATCTATTGATGTGTAGTGTGATCTTTGATCTGGCATCCATTCTGAAATGGCAGGATTTTTCCAGGCAAAAATACCTTCCGAAATTCGGTTAGATTTTGTGTTTTTTTATTACTTTCAGGTGAAATTTTCAGTTTAATTCATTTTTCAGGTTGACTGTTTACTAAACGACAGAATTTTACTCAGGTTCAACTTGAAAGCATTTTGTAAATGCCAAATAAATACAGTTTAAGATGAAATTTGTCCAAAAGATGGGTAGAAAACATTATGGAAAATCCTGATTTCTCGTACTTTCTCCTTTTCTAACAATGTTTTTAGAACTCAGGGTTGTTTAGTAAGGGTTAAAGATCATTAGTTTAAGTACATTTATCTTCAAATTCCTTTACTACAAATTTGATATTTGTATATTTCAGGTGTTTAGTGGTTTACTGGTGAACCTTGTTCCACTCCCTGTTTTCCTGAGATGGCTGAATTATTTCAGTATCTTTAGATACAGTTTAAATGTAAGTACCCAAATTTCACACACTATTATGAATAAATAATTCAAAAACTTTAAGAGTGGAAGCAAAAAACAAACTAGTAGTTTTTACAAACAGCAAAGATCAAGATCAGACTACACTTTCTGTGCAATTTGATCTTTTGATTTACATAGTTCACTACATTTCAAAATCGACAGGACACTGATCTGGACCCATATTTATCAGGTATTCTTATCAACACCCCTTGTCTAATTCTCAACAAGTTTTGAAATTTTCAAAGTAGTGTAGTTTCTGATTGGCGAAAACCAAATGGTTCAGCTAATCAAAGTTTTCATAAAATACTTTTTATTATCCCTTGCCGAAGGTGGAGGGATATAGTTTTAGCGTTGTCGGTCCTTCCTTTTCTGTTAGACTCTCTACCAAGCAATTCAACACAGAATTGTGGATCCACAAAATCCATTTAATTAACTCTATACCAAACAGCAAAATTTTAGACTAGTCCAAATTGAAAGCATTTGCAGACGACAATATTAATGTGAATCAAAAATTGAAATTTGATTTGGGAAGGGCAGAAAACATTGTGGGAAAAGGAGAAAATGCTGGTTACCAGCATTTTCTCCTTTTCCCACAATGTTTTCAAAAGTTTTCTTTCTCAGGGTTGTTAAAAGTCGTGATTGTGTGACAAAGGGTTAAACATACAACTTAATTGTGTGAAAGGATGGTCCTTGGACATGCAGAAAAATGAACTATGATAATTTTGACTCATGTTGGCACCAATATTTTTCCGCATTGCATTTAGTCTCCTTTTTTGTCAGGGTGTGGCTTATATCATTTGTTATCTTAACCCTTTCCCAAACAAGCCCTGGTTTTTACGTGTCTGCAGTAAAAGTCTTTTGAAAACACTGTGGGAAAAGGAGAAATTGCTGGTAATGAGCTTCTTGAGAACTTTCTGGCCTTTTCTCCAAATCTAAAATTGTCGTCTGCAAACACTTTTGGTTTGGAAGAGTTCAAAATTTGTCATTTGGGAAAGGGTTGAAAAAATGGTATACCATGTAGTTGATGAGCAGCAACATTTGAAGCGTCTTCCTAGTCTCAATGCTCTGATAATTTTGGATACCTTTTTAGCTCACCTGAGCACAACTTGCCCAGGGGGAGCTTTTAGGATCACGGTGTGTCTGTCGTGAGTCATCAACAATTTCTTTAAATATCTCCTCCTTCTAAAGCACTGGGCTGATTTTTTTGGGAAAGGGTTAAATGCTAAACCTAGATATTACTGAAAAGTTAATGATACATTTGGGCAAAAGAATTGTTTTAACTGAACGAGATGGAATATGCTTAACTTTTTCTCATAGGTATATTTTATTTATTTTTCCAGATAACAGAGTAAAATTTTACAATGTCATATGAATCGGGTGAGTTTCATTTTTTAGCATTGTTGACTCTTTACCAGACATTAAAACTTATGTTTTGTCCAAACTGTGGCTCATTTGGTTGAACTTTTCTTTTAAAAGGGTAGAGAATATTGTAGGAAAAGGAGAAGATGCTCATGAGGGAAAATTAGAAAATGCTTTGCCTCCTTTTCCTACAAGGTTTTCAAAAGCTGTCTTACTAAGAGTTGTTAGAACTCGGGATGTTTGGTAAAGTGTTGACTCATTACCCCTTATTCCCTTCAATGATAGCATTCCCATTGTCCATATCTCAGTGTATATAATTATATGCATTTTTTATGCCCAGCCAGTTAGTTCAGTAGTTAGAATATCTGACTAATGAATTATTGATTGCAGGTTTGTTACATGGTTGAGACAAATTTTCTTTCCGCCAATTTTTCACCTGTTATCTCTGCTGCATGTGAGAAAAATAGTCAGTAGCTTTGAAAATAAGTTATATCAGCACTGGTGTGAGAAACAGAGGATAATCACTCGGATATGTCGTAAGGCGTTAAAAAAACTCATGCTGCACACTAGTTTTTTCAACGCCTAACAACGCATCCTCGTGAGATATTTTTCATATCAGAAATAACCAGTTGATTATTCTATTTATTATATACATTATTAATATTATTGTTTTTAATTTTTCGTTTGAAAGTCGGGAAAAAAAATGTAGTCAAAAAAAAAAAGTTGTTCCTAAATTACGGCAAGAAGTGAAAGCGAAAGTTGATATCGTCACGAGTGATGATATCAAAATTTATTACACTGGGATTTCAATGCTAGGTTCCCCGTGGGGTCCCGGGGTTTTTTTTACTGTATAGAATAGGACCTCGGCCTTTCTCTATGGCATGTCGTAGAAGGCGACTAAAATTAGAGACAAACGGCTGCTTTCCTTGTAATTCGTAGGATTGCAGCAGGCTGGGTAGTTCTTATTCCAAATCCTATATTTTTTTCTCGATGTAAACAGGGTTTGGAATGGGAATCAATTGGCCTGTGGGACCCTGTGTGGGTTAATCAGGGGTATAAGAATAAACCACTGCAGTCCCGCGATTGTCACATCTGCCATTTCATCTGGCGGAACAAATGAGACAGCATGCATGTCGTAAAAGGCAACAAAAAGGGGCATCATTTTGTGTTTTGTCCATTCCTCATTCATCATGTTTGTCTTGCGTTGTTGCACATGTATGTTGTTTTCACCTCGCATTATTGTTTACTAAGTTAGTGCGCCCAATATGACCTAAGTTGTCGATGGGCCTTAAAACGCTATTCATTATTATTCATTTCACTGTTAGGTATATAATAAAACTAGGAAACACATGTATGTGTTGTAAAGGTGCGCTGACTTCCATGATATGACCTAAGCTATATGAAAAGGGAGGTAAAAACGTAGTATTTGTCTCACCAGTACACTTGGTAGATAAATTTGTAGCTGGATTTTCATGGAGTCAAGTATATTATTGATGGTCAACAGTTTGAATTGTACTTAATTTTTTTTTTGTAGAAAGATTTTTTCCTTGACCAAATTTAAGGCAATTGAAGGCAAAAAATCAAATCTAGGTCCAGTGACAATTTCTTGTCTTTTATAGGGTTGAAAACATTGAGGGAAAAGCTATGCTGTTACAACTCATTAAACTCAAATACATATTTTTTTACACATAAAAGATAATTTGTATTTAGATTTATTTATTCAAGTATGAAGTAGATATCTTCAGTAATTACAGAGATACAAAATGTCAAAGTTTTCACAACATGGTGATGCAGATGGTGCCAGGACAATGACAATAGACCGTCATTTTCTGTGAATACAGCCAAGCTAAAAGTCGTGCATGAACAGGCTGGAAAAGATTGTTTGAGAAGGAGAAAATGCTGGTTACCAGCATTTTATCTTTTATCACAATGTTTTCCTAAGCTTTCTATTACAGGGTTATGCCTCTAGATTATAATTTTTTTTTACCTGGACTAAATTAAAGGCATCTGAAGACAAAAAGTCAAATCTAGCTCAAACAATGATTTCAGTCTTTGATAGGATAGAAAACATTGCAGGAAAAGTAGAAAATGCTGGCCTCATCCACTTTCCTAAGATTTTTGTGGTAAAAATATTATTGAAAGTCAAATTATGTGTCTCTTCTAGACTGAAAAATGTCAGTTGTGTTGTTCATGGTGGTAGAGATTGATGAGGGCTGACTATTAAGACATAATTTTTTTCATGCTGTTCTATCAGGACAACCACTATCAAAATGCCATTACTATGGAAGGTGCAATATTGTGATGCATTATAATTCTATCAAAGATTAATTTTCTAGGATTCTTTATTCAGTATTAGAAAAGATAATAATTATCATTCTGTAAATATTTACATAACAGAAATAACGTTTTGTCTCTGTGTTCAAAAGAATGGCACCAAAAACTTGCCTTTTCAGCTTTCAAACATGAGAGAAAAAAATATCTGATGATTATATTTAACTCTGAAGTTTTTATATTCTAAATGAGCAATAAGAAGTGTACTTAAAATTCTGCCATAAATGCATGGATTGAAAGTGAAAATTTTAAAATCTTCTGGTCCCTCCTAATAGGGCCTAGGGCTACTAACTTGGCCATGTAGCTTTGTCAAGAGGGCATCTACCTAGAGTGTCCAAAATTATAGCCTTAGGGTCAAATTTGGCCCTGTCCTGGGGTCACAAGTTTTACAGGGGCTTATATAAGGAAACTTTAAAAATATTTTTGTACCTAGACATAAGGCCAAGGCTTCCAAATTTTGCATGTAGCTTTACCTAGTGGACCTATATTAAGTTTTTGTCAAATTATAGCCCTGTGGTCAAATTTGGCTTGGGGGATCACAATGTTTACATGGGCTTAAATAGAGAAAACTTAAGAATTTTTCTGATACCTAGCAATAGGGCCTTGGGCTACCAAATTTTGCATATAGCTTTATCTAGTGGGCCTCAACCAAGACTGCAATTATGATCTTGGGTTCAAGTTTGGCCCCATCCTAGGGGGTCACAAGTTTTACGTTGGCTTTTATAGCGAAAACTCTACAAATCTTGTGACTAACCATAAGACCTAGGACTGCTTAATTAGCCCTGTTGTAGGGATTTAATTTTTTAGGGCCTTTTTGTTAATAACCACACCTTCTGAACCTGTATTATTTGGTATGGGATTTCATCTTGTGGTCCCCGTGGGGTCCCGGGTTTTTTTTTTTTTTTTTTTTAACAGTATAGAATAGGACCTCGGCCTTTCTCTATGGCATGTCGTAGAAGGCGACTAAATTAGAGACCAACAGCTGCTTTCCTCATAATTTTTAGGATTGCAGCAGGCTGGGCAGTTCTTGTTCCAAATCCTATATTTTTTTCTCCGTGTAAATAGGGTTTGGAATGGAAATCAATTGGCCTGTGGGACCCCGTGTGGTTTAATCAGGGGTATAAGAATAAACCACTGCAGTCCCGCGATTGTCACATCTGCCATTTCATCTGGCGGAACAAACATGATGGTATGTATGTCATAAAAGGCGACAAAAGGGGCATCATTTTGTGTTTTGTCCATTCCTCATTTATCATGTTTGTCTTACGTTGTTGCACATGTATGTTGTTTTCACCTCGCATTATTGTTTACTTTGGAAATGCGCCCAATATGACCTAAGTTGTCGACGGCCTTATAACGCTATTCATTCATTCATCTTTTGGAGCCCCACCATGAGTCAATAGTAGCATTGTGGTCAAAAATGGCTTTTCCCTGGGGTCATAACTTTCTTGTAAGATTTTATGGAAAAGATTTTGTATGTCTTATGTATATACTATAGCCTCTTTTAACGATTAGAATGTCTATAATTCAAGCCACTCATTGATCATTACATGTATATACCCTAACTCCCTGTTAACCCTTTACCCATAAGGCATTTCTGTGGTATCTCTAATTGACCCTAAATAACAGCAAGGATGAAGCTGTTTCTTATGTGTATATGACACCTTTTGATAGCATAGAAAACATTGTGGCAAAAGGTGAAATTGCTCCTAGAAGCAATGCGTAGAAATGAGTATCTATGGAGTAAAGGGTTAATCATTAAAATATGCGTCAAAATATCTGTAATGGAAAATACTTATATATAATTACATGTAGATACTTTTGCCTCTTTTAATACTTTTAAAATGTCTATAACTGATCCCACTTATGGATAATTACACATATTTTTACAATAGCTTCTCCATACAATAAAAGTGTCTAAAACTGAACCCACTCATGGATGATAAGATATAAATATTATAGCTTCTTATCACAATTAAATGTACATAACTGAATCACCTCATGGATAAAAACATTTCAACCCATTCAATGATAATTATAAACTATTGCTTCTTTCAACAATTAAAATATCCATAAATGAACTCGCTTATTGATATTTTTATACTATTGCCCCTCCTGTTAATAATTAAAATATCACTGAACACACTCATTTATAATGTTATACTACTATCACTTTAAACAATTAAAATATCCATAACTGCATACACTCAGAGATATTTATTGATGCCAACAAAGAGATATTTATTGATGCCAACAAAGCCAATATTCAAACCCTTAGTTACTTTGAGATCAGTAGCTTTGTCTTGTTTTTTTAAGATATATTTCATCACACCATTGATGCTTTTTCACATAATCAATATGTAGTTGTGCATAGAGTCAGCCTGTCCCTATGCAATGAGTTTTGCAGTATATAGTCCTCCATATATAAAATGTTACTTTCGATTTGCTGCTCCTCTCTTCTTAAATTCCTTGCCCATTTTCAGTAAAATTTTACAGGAGTTCACAGACGTTAACTAATTGTGAATAATGTTGGTATATCCCTTTGTAATGAATATTTGCAGAGTTGTGGCCCTTTCTATGCTACATTTGATTTTTCGGCTTCTTTTTTTTCTCACAATTTTGCTCAAGTCAATAATCTTTGAAAAGGTTAGATTAGCACTAGTATATCTGCCTTTCATGGTTGGAACGATAAAAAAGCAAAGTATTTTATGTGCTACTACTGGTTTAGGTGTTGGAAATATTCTTCAAAAAGGACATGACATTGTGCTTTACATTAAATGGTAGAACTTGCAACCATGAGTACAAGTATTAGGTTCTGAACAAGGGCCAATGTCAGCTACTCTAATACTGGTCATGGGAAAGGTTTTATCCATAAATATTGGGAAAAAGGCTGGATTCTCATTATCATAGGTCATGATTACAACGGTTAAATCCAAGTTTTTATCTATATGAGGGGCTCACTAGTCTTGATCTCGGAAAATTTCTTTGTAAAGCATGTGTTTTACAATAAACGGTAGAGATTGCAACCATGGAGACAACTATGGTTATTACAAGGGCCAATGTCCACTACCAATAATTATATTGAAAAGGGTTCAGTTTTATCCAGAAATTTTTGGAAGGTTCAATTCTCACTGGTAAAGGTCATGGCTAGAACAATAACACTTACAAGCAAGATGTCACTGGTTTCAAACCTTGAACAGTCCCTCATAGATCATGTGCTTTTTCCAGTAAAAGGTAGGATTTGCAACTTATTGAAATAAGTGTATGGATATTAAGAGAATAGATATGAGATACCCTAATAGTTGCTAGAGTTAATGTTTTATATATATATTTTTGGAAGCGTTGAGGCAAGTGTAAGGTAATAATGAGGGCCAATGTCAGCTATCCTTATACTGTTTATGGTCTTGGTTTTATCTGTAAATTTTGAAAAGGTTAAATTCTCACTAGTATGGGTCATGTCTAGAACAATTGCAAGCATTTTATATGTGAGACTTACTTGTTTGAGTCAAGTAGATTCTTCGAAGAGCACGTTTTACATAAATTGGTATATTCAGAATCATGGTGACAAGTACTGGGTTATAATAAAGGCCAGTTTCAGCTACCGTAATACTTGTAAGGGTCAATAATTTATTCATTAATCTTTGTAAAGGTTAGATTCCCATGAGTTTACAAGTTGTTAATTGTTAGGACAATTACTACCAAGATTTTTTTTAGGTGCTACTTACTTGTTTGGGTCAAGGAAAAATTCTTGATACAGCATATACTAAGTAGTGGAAATTGCAACTATGGAGAAAGGTCACTTGTAATTATTTAACTTGCAGTCATAAAGGCAAGTGTAATGTTAATACAAGGGCCACTGTCAGCTACCCTAATATTGTTGATGGTGTAGGTTTTATCCATAATTAAAAAGGTGGCGAGGGTTAGGCTGTAGGGGAGGAGGAGGCCATAATATTTTCCCGAATTATGACGAGAAAAACAATTAAACAACAAAACTTAAAATACAAATAGTAAACAAATGACATTTGGTAGGGGAAAAAAGGTGGTAAGGGTTTGGCTATAGGGGAGGAGGAGGCCATAATATTTTCCTGAATTATGACAAAAAAACAACAAAATTTTAAATACAAAGAGTAATACAAGGACAGTTGGAAGTGGAAAAAAAGATGATAAGGGTTTGGCTGTAGGGAAGGAGGAGGCAAGTGTGTATCCCTGCATTATGACAAGAAAATAGAGCCAAAATATATTAAAAAAAAAAAGTAGTAATACATAATATATATATAAAAAAGAAACAAGTAGTAATACATAATATATATATACATATATATATAAAAACAAGTAGTAATACATGTACAATGACAATTAATAGTGAAAAAAGGTGGTAAGGGTTTGGCTGTAGGGGAGGAGGAGGCCATTATATTTCCCTGAATTATGACATATATGATTTTAAGCACTCATCCAACATGTTACAGTATAAATGGTTGGCAATGGGAAAGGAGGAGGCCAACAGATGTCATTGCAAAATACAAAAAATAAGGTAATTTGGTTTTAGTCAGGGAAAAAGTCAGGGAAATTTGCTTTAATCTAATTGTAGACAGACACTGTGAGAAGGTTTCAAAGTTAATGCATAATTAGGTTGTTCCATTTCGGTCTTGTTTTTTTTTATTATCATTCCTATCATTCTTAGGTCATTTCCTATACATGTAGTCAAGTTGATTTAGTAACAATATAGACTTGACCAAAATTGAAAGCATTTGCAGAGTACAAAAATAAATGGTACTCAGATGATGGAAGGATAGAAAACAATGTCACATTGTAAAAGGAGGAAATGTTGGCTGTGAGCAATTTTTTCTCTTTTGTTTCCACAATCTTTTTAGTCTTCTGCTGTAGGTTTAATACATCTTTGGTCTTTTAGGTAAGGGAGTAATTATCATTCCTGTCATGTTTTCCCCACAGTTAATTTTTTTGTACCCATTTTGGTAGTTTTGTGCCTTTAATTACTCACTTCAAACTGAATGTTGAGTGGTTAAAACAGAGGATTAGAAAATCAAAGTTGAACTTTGAGTTTGTCATCCCTTGCATAGCTTTATCAGCGCGGAATTTCAGGTTGTGTATTTACATATTTATGTGATCATTATGACAAGTTTGTAAAATTTATACATGTTGCTATCACATATCATAAACTGTAGATTGCTTCCATATTTGTAAGAATGAGATAAGATAAAGGACAACTCTACCTGACTTGAAGGGTTTGGGCCTGTCTGTAACATCCAACCCTGTCCATGTCATCTGGCTAAAGGTATCTCCTCAAACCTTGGTTATCCATACTTGCCTGTGTGAGACACAGGAATGTTATCTGTCACCCAGCATATGTGCAATTGTATAATAATGTGAGGTCTTAATGTTCACACTCAACAAAGAAAACTTTTGTCAACCATAATTGCCCATGAAGTAACAAAGGTATATGTTATATGACAGTGAGAATATGTGAAATTACATGTGAGATTACAGTGCTTGCATGTACAGAGAGAAAACATGACTTTTAGGAGTTGTGATTATGTGGTTCCCATGCATGCTATACAGACAAAAACAATGACCGGCTATGACCAATGCTAATGTGTATATTTCAGTGCTAGAATTATAAATTTTGATAGGAGGTGATATTCGTAATTTGATAAGAGTAAGTGGTCCACAGAAAGGTTTGAGATGTATATTTGTTATTCCATTAAAACCATCTGTTGTTACTCCTAAAGTAACTGTATTCCTATGGTCACACAGTGTGCAAGGGTTGTCCCATTGAATCATAGACATTAGATATAAAAAGATTTCTTAATGTCTGCAATAATTTTACAAGTATATATATTGTAGAGCAGTGACGTGCTATATTTTACAGCAGTGATGTGCTGTTTTAAAGAACATAAGCTAACAGTTACATGCAGTTGTTAACTTCACAATGTGCAGTGGTTGGCAATTTGTGATATATTTCAGAATTGTTTAAGTTAATGACTATACTTGATATCTTAATGATATTTTCAGGAAATAGTAAGCTTAGTTTAATAAAATGATGAATAGAATCTTTTTAAACTGTACCCCTCAGTATTATTGTTACTCCCATTGTCTATGATTTAATGGGACAGCCCTCGTAGACGAAGATCAGGCTGCACAGGGATGCAGTCCCAACTCTGATGTACACTTTTATATTTTGTGAGGTATTCTGGTGAGAGCAGCCTTGAAATTGCTTTAATTATACATTATACCTTCTCTACCAATAAACTCACCTGAGCATGAAGTGCTTCATGTGGGCCATTGTGATTGTTTATTGTCCAACAACTGTATATTTGTTTCAACCACAATTTAAAAAAGCTCCCCCCCCCGACATTAATGGATGAAAGAAAATTGAATTGAATATAATGTTCAAACTCCTCTTGACATGTCAATCAAAAGTTGATTCAAAATGATTTTAATGATGTGAACAATTTACTGCTCATGGTGTTGGCATCTGTGTTGGAGGCAGCATTTACATTTACATTTTTTTTCACATGTTTAAGAGCTTACACTTTCCAAACCATATGGATTGGTTCATATTTGTTACGATGATAGATATACTGGTAGGTTCAAAGTTTCTGTTGGCAGTGCAGTGCCCAGGTTGTACACTTTAACACTGTATATCAAAGTTAAAATTTCTGTTAGAACTCGTATTTTCCAAACTGAATGATGGATTAGCTTCAAATATGGCTTGGTAACAGATATAGGTCCAAAGTTCTATTGAGCCATTCCCAGGCCATCCCCATACACACTATCTTGAAGTCAAGATCACCAGTTTTGAAATTTATTGTTGAAGTTTCCTTTTCAATCATTCCTTAGGTTTGTTTTAACTCTACATTGTTGGGTTAAGCTTTATGTTTATTTTTGTCATACCCATTCTTAACTTTGTACATTTTTAGTAGTTTTGTAAAGGTCTTCACATGCTAATCATTTCTAACTGACTTTTGAATTTCATATTGGTCATTCATAGTTTACTTTAAATTTTTTTAAGAACCCACATCCTCAAAACTGTATGATGACTTTGGTTCATATTTGTGATAGAGGTTCAAAGTTTCTTTCAGCAATATACCTCTCCCAAGACCTATGATTTTAAAGTCTAGGTCATGAACAATTTTTAAATTTCATGTTTAAGTTGTTCTAGAGCCTTTATTTTCTCAAAATTAAATGTTTAACTTCTTACATATTTAGTTTGGTGATTGATATTATTCTTACCCTTGCTAATGAGTTAGTCTTGGGTTTTCTTTCCTAGGCTGGGACCCTGTAGCTGTTTCAGGGCACTGCCCCCCCCCCCCCCACCTCCTCCCATGACAAATTAACCCTTTACTCCATAGATAATCATTTCTTCACATGGCTTGTGGGATCCTTTGGAAAACATTGTGACAAAAGGTGAAATTACTCGTGATGAGCAATTTCACCTTTTGTCACAATGTTTTCTATGCTATCAAAAGGTGTCATTTACACATAAGAAACGGTTTCGTCCTTGCTATTATTTAGGGTCAATTAGAGATGCCATAGGAATGCCTTATGGAGTAAAGGGTTAACTTATACAGGCAAACTGTGCTGTATGATGATAGTTCTTTTTTTGTGGGATTCTATGTCCTGTGCTACATATGTATAAAAAACTATGAAGGTTTTCTTTTCTAGGACCACAAAACCTGGAATGTTGATACTTGATATTAAGCATGATAGGATGGTTTTAGTCAAAGTTCTTCATTATATGTCCATGTTGTAAATTAATGTCCAGCCATATTGGTCACAGGTCAGTAACAAGAGAAAAACGGTAGGAAAAAATCTTGCTTGATACCCAAAAGCATAGAATGTTGATGTTTGGTATGTCTACTACATGGGTTGATCCATTCTCAAAGTTGTTCAGAATGTACCCAAAGATGTTAAAGATTGTCCTGTCCCAGGGGTCTCATGTTTTACATTGTGTTCTGTTGGAAGAACTTCAAAATTCTTCCTTTGGTCCTGTAGTTTTTAACATTCTATGACTTATGTCTGTGAAACTTCACTGTGATATAGATCTTTATATGCAGCTGATGTGCACACCTTCATTGACGTAAAACTTTGTCATGTGCACTCACATTGTTACTATGAACAGGAAGAGTGAAACCTGAAGTTTCTTCAACACTCTTTGAGCTATGTTTGTGGAATTTGAGTTGGCAATAGGTTTTAGCATATAGATTATAACAGTGCTATTCATTTAAAACTCATTTTGCTATTACTTAACAAAGATAGAACAATCAAGATTCAAACACTGAGCTAATGTGAGTCTCACCTTTTGTCATACAGTTTTAGCTCTTATTAAGTAGGTGAGTGATGTATGACTACCATGTTTTTCTTCTTAATTTGTCATTTTATTTATAAATATAGCAGGCACTTAAACCCTTCTCTGATGAAAGCAGTCTTCTATTGGGGCCAAAAAGGAGATACACCTTGGTAATTTGGAAATAAATTGAATCATCTCCAGGGGCACAGTCTGTTTTGATCACCTGTAAATGCCAGCAAGTCAACGGTGTGGCACCCACACACCAGTGTGGTGAGATGGGACGACTCTGTCAATCTTTGGAACATCACCGGCGGCAAACCTGCAGTAGTCTGTCACAAACTAGGGCTGAACCTTGGCAGTCTTTGGCCACAGCATGCAATCCAGCTTCTTGAACTGGGACAAAACCAGGTAACATTGGGTCTATGAGAATGTTACCCCATTTTTTGGGGGGGAAATGCCCCTGGTATATGTGCTACCCTTCACTATCAGGAATTCAGACCATTATCATGACCATGAGTGTGAGAATGGGATTTAATTGGAGACTTAGGATGATCTTTAGTAAAGTAGATTTTGAATTTTTTAGAGTCAAGTACAACTTTTAGTTCCTATTGCAGAGTGTAGATTAAGATCAGACTGTACAGAACATGCAGTCCCATTTTTGACGTACACTGTTTGACAGTTTGTGAAGAATGATGGTGAAAGAAGCCTTGAAGTTGCAATATCTGTGTCTTGTCTAAAAATTTTGTTTAAGATATCCTTTTCATATTTGGCAGGCATTTTAACTCTTTTCAAACAATTCCATCATCAAAAGTGAAAGTATTTGTAAATATAAAAATCCTGGTGATTCCATTGATAAGCTTGTCTTTCAAAAGAAAGAAAACAAAACATAAGCGAATAAAACACTGTCTACTCTCAATTTTTAGCTCTGTTGGTCAAAGGCTAGCAGAGCTAATTACATCATGGCATGGTTTTCTTAGTCATTCTGTCCATTCATTCGTATTTTTTTGCGTTTTTAATCATAACAGATTTTCATGGAAATTATACAGTTTCTTGCTACAGTCAACAGCCTAAACGCTATTGATTTTGAAAACAAATATCCCAATTACGGAAAAGTAGCCATAAAAAGTTGCAAACTTAGAGTTCTTGTTGATGGAATCAGGTGCACATTTTGAAGCTGGATTTTTGTGAAATGTGCACAGTTTCTTTATATTATCATTAGCTTGAACCCTGTTGAGTTTGGGGGAAAAAAAAACCTGATGATGAAAGAGGGTAAATTAGCCATTTGAGGTAGTACATTTGCTTTTCTTGTTTTCACAATAAAGTCTGCCTTTGTGGTCAGATTTTTGTATAACTTTCACAGATCAGTTTTAATATCGATGGCTTTAACAATATTGATTTGGAAAAAAAATGTGACCATTAGGAAGGGAAAAGTAGCCATTTATAGTTTAACAATATCTTTTTTTCCTACACAATTTAAGACCACATTAATTTTGTTGTCATTTTTTCTTGAAACTTGCAAATGTTATTTATTATCATCAATCCAAACCCTATTAGGAAAAGTAGCCATTTTTAGTTTCACTTCTTGTTTACTTGATTCAGTAGTCAATTTTGATCCAGTTTTTTAAAACTTGCAAATAACTTGTATAATCATCAAGGAATTTTATGCTTTCGAATATGAAGAAAATCCAGCATCATTTAAGGTAAAGCAGCCATTTTGTGACTAAGTCTTGTTTATTTAACAAAGTCTACATTGTTGGTTCATGTAAATTGCATGAAATCCAAAACTGTTGTCATAATGAGCAGCAGTCTAACAAGTATGAAATCCTTGTTGGATTTCCAAAAAAGTGGTTTCAACAAATTTTACTTGGATTATTTCACTAATTGTTCAATTCTTCATGCCTACTTATCATGCTGTATTAGTGGATTCAAGCCCAATTACAGCCCCTCCCCCTGTTCCCATCATGTTTTGTCGGTGTTTTTGTCTTTTTTTCTTTTAACATCAATGATTGTACGCTGGAAAATACTTGTAAGCAAAGCTTACAGCCAGTAGAGCAGTTCAGGCCCTCAAGGGCCTCTAGTGCCCTCAACCTCCTTACTTAGGATTTTAAAATGAAATATTATTCTGTAAAGGGTTAACTCAAAACCAAATGAAAAAAAAAAAACTAGACCTGTTCACAGACAAATTGAAATTTTGACGGATTTTTCTTTGCAATGGTAACCAGCATTTTCTTTTCTCACATTTTTTTCAAAGCTTTATTTAGTAAAGGATTAAGACTAAGGAGGTCAACCTTATACCATTATCACCACAATTTTTCTGTCTACTCTGATTTTTATTCTGCCAGAGAAATGAAGAATAAGTTTGTATCTGTTTTACCTGAAATGAAGACAATATTATAAATAAAAATACATGTAGGCAAAAATGGAAAAAATATTCGCCTAGAAGTGTTTCCTTTTGTATTGCCAGAGACAGCCAATGGAAACTTTTCTCTGTAGTCAAATGTGATTGCTTGTAGTCATTGCATTTGTCCACCCTTAGTTACATAAATTGCCTGACTTTAGAAACAAATGAACCGAATGAAAGTAGTGTTAAAACTCAAAGGTAAATTATAACGAGTTATTCTTATTCAGGGCAAAAACCAAGATGATTCTGGTGCTAAAATTGCAAAAACCTTGGCCCAGTTTCACAAAAACCTAAACTCTTATTTTGCTCTAGTCCACTAACAGACTCAGTGTCTGACTTCAGTTGACTTGGTCATTTCAGTCAAATTTCTGTAACATTTGCAGGCTTTAGAAATATTCTCCAATCGTGAGTTGACTCTAGGTTTCAGACTCTGCTTGTCAAGATAGTTGACCCAAGTCATTTTAACAGGCTTGATTCCATTATTTTGCTGAAATTGACTGAAAAATTTTGTGTCAACTTAGGATTTTAGAATGTGTCTAAAGGTCGTTAATATGAGTAAAATGGATCTCCACTCTCAAGTAACAGACTGCCATAAGCTGGAAATTGGCTCCTTCAACAGAGACTTGAGTTTTTGTGTGAAACGGGGCCCAGTTTCATGCAAAAACTAAGGTCTCTTTTTGTACTCAAATCAACTAACTTATATTCCAGCTTAGGTTGAGTTTATTATTTGTCATCCTCTTGCTTATAAAAAACTTGACAGTGTCATGAAAAAATACAAATATTACATTTCATTTTCTTTTTAATGCGACCAAAGTCAAACTAGTGAGTTATATCTACTTAAATCCATAGGATTTTCATATTGTGAACAGAAAAGTTGAAATAGACTGTCACCAATGATGAATCAAGGCACACCAGAAAGCTTGTTGACCTATTAAGGGGCAGATAATTGTAGGAAAGTAATCCCCGCATGATTTATTTGTCTCTATTCAATGCGGATAATTGTAGAGAATTCATTACAACAGCCCTTATCTTTATCTAACCATAGATTTTTGGGAGGGTAAGATTTTCACCAGAACAAGTCACGGTTTGTACAGTTAGCAAGATATTTCATACAAGCTAGACTAGTACTGGCTGAAGTCCAGGATAATGGCAGATTGCAACTGCCCACAGATGGGGTGAGGATGCTGTCACCAAAGACGGATCAAGGCAAGCTAGAAAAGTTGTCGGTCTATTCAGGGGCAGCTATATTCCAGTGTACAGTCAATCGTACACATCTGAGGTATTTCCTCAAAATGAAGAAAAGTAAATCACCCACGGGGCAGACCATTTTTACAGACCACATCAGTGGACTCCTTTCACCTTCTAATCAAAGATTTAGATAAATTTAACATATCACAGAGATCAAGACTAGAATGCAAAAACTGTGTAAAGACCAGTACTAGGCTAGTTATAACCAAATATATTTTTCAGGGGATCTTTGTCCTGAACCTTGAAAAGTAACTAGCTTGTGTGACAAATCTTGCCTAAAATTTTCCAAACCAGGACTTAAAATGGCGTAACTCTAACTCTTCCTTAACTGTATGGATAGAGCCTAGACTCTTAACAGTATTAGAGTAGCTGACATTGGCCCTTGTTATAACCTAATACTCCTACCAAATTCAAATACATCTTACATGAAGAGTTTTTCCTATGTCCAAATCAGTATATAGCTTGCATATTTTTACTTGGCTATTGCACTTACTGTTTGGATTCCAACCCTCAAATAATTTCTTTTTAAACTACATGGCTGGAGACAATGTACTAGGAGCTTTGATGTCTCTGATAGAGAAAATAAAGCTTGAAAGGATGATTTTTTTACAACGATCTGCCCATGAAAGATCAGTAACCATTCCGGTTTGTTTTGAACCAACTTTAGAGGCAGTAATCTCCTCTTTTGTTCGGAAAAAACGAAAATCTTGGTCTTTTCACGGAAGATATAAGACTTCCACTATTCTGTCAGACGTTAGGTAATTAACTCAGCATTTTTTCTGACTGGAATTTCCCTGATATTAAATAGAGCAAATGAGAGTTTTGGAAAGTTTTTGTGAAATTGATAAAAATTTGTCTACCTTTTGTTCCGTTTACAACATGCTTTTAAGATTTTTTACAACTTTATGACCCCACACCAAGCTCAGCAAATTTCTTTCTGAGGATTCATTCCTCTCTCACAGCTGACTATTTTTTTCAAAGATGATTATATGGGAAAGCAGCCAGTGGCTTGGAAAGAAGATTGTGCAAATTACTGGTAAAAGAGACTCCAGGAAAGCATGGATAGGTACTCTAGCAGCAGCAATATAACTGAAAGAAAAGTGGCATCAAACACCATACAATCATAAGGGTTTATTTACAAAATTCATTTATAACTGCACTTTATTAAAGTTATTTTCAAATTTGTATTTAGAGAGTTATTATGAGAAAAAATTCAAGGAGTGGATTGTTTAGCTCTACAGGCCTAAGGCCAGAAGAGCCGGTGCCAAGGCAAGGTTTCTGTCATCTATCCATCCATCTGTCCATTGATATACATTATTTAAATTTTGTGATATAGTCAACATTTGTAGTTCGATCTTTCTAAATATTATGCACATTATTCAATTAATCCAGAGAGTGAAACCCTTTGAACTTTAAGAAAATCTAACATGTATGAAAAGTTTGATTTTTTTTACACAATAAGGTCTACATTTTTTGGAGTTTTTCTGATATTTCTGCAACTTGCTCAAATTATTTGTATTTACTCTTTACCAAACAACATGATTTTTAGACACAACCAAATTTAAAGGGTTTTTAGAAAACAATTTGAGCATGGCTCTAATAGTGAAAATTATCTTTAAAATTGGGACAAAATGTTGTAAAAATGTTTCCAATCATGTTCCTTTTTTCCCTCAATATTTAATGGCTACTGTATTTGCCGACTGAATCTTGTGTACAAAATAGTAGTCCAAATTATTTGTCACACGTTGTTTAAAGCTTGATGCTATTGTGTGTTACAATGATTAATAAAACCCTGTTGAATTTGGACTGATTTTGAAAGATTTGAGGATTTTCTTTGATTATTGCCCTATGTGTCCCTTGCAAGATACATTTTAGGCCGTTTTTATCCTGTTACTCCGACTAGCATGCATTTTTTTTTATTTTGGCATTGGTGACTAATGGATGTTACAAAATGGCAGAAATTTCCTGAAATATGCCTTTAACCCTTTTCTCAAACAATCCCTGGTTTTCACGGGTCAGGAATAGAAGCCTTCAGAAAACATTGTGGGAAAAGGAGAAACCAGCATTTTCTGCTTTTCCCACAATGTTTTCTACCCTATTATATAGGAAAACCATCTTTTTAGCAACTGTTAATTTGTCATCTGCAAAATACTTTCATTTTTGTCTGGTCCAAAATTTGCCGTTTAGGAAAGGGTAAAGCTGATGTTACTGTTGGAAAGTTTAGCAAATTTAGCTGGTCAGTAATTGCTGGTAGAGCGATTTAGGCCCTCACTGGCCTCTTGTTCCTTTTGTTGAACATTATTTGTATGTATAATTCTCTCTATATTTAACCCATTACCACACAATCCATACTTTTGACACCCCTGAGAAAGAAGACTTTTGAAAACACAGTAGGAAAGGGAGAAAATGCTGGTAACCAGCATTTTCTCCTTTTCCCACAGTGTTTTCTACCCTTCCCAGAACAAATTTCAACTTTTCAGTCACCTTTATTTTGTCGTCTGCAAATGCTTTCAATTTGAACCAGTCTAAATTTTGTCGTTTGGTAAAGAGTTAACCCTTAGGCTGCTGAGTGTGACTCACTGACCTTTTTGGGAAAGTGTAGATCAAGATCAGACTGCATTAGAATGTGCAGTCAAATCTTTGATCCATACTGTCCGAAAACGATATAGTGTTTCACCAAGAAATTAACTTTGAAAAATCACAATTTGGGTTTTTTTATCGACTGGAAAGTTCAATTAGTTATATAGCAGGATAATGCATAACATATGCAAGTTTTATCTTCATTTCTGTAGCAGTGTAGAAGTTAGAGTAGTTGAAATTTTCTAAAGGGGGTGGGGGATAATGGTATAAGCTTGACCCTTGAAAGTGCCTGCCAAATAAGAAAAAGACCATTAAAATCAATAGAACAGATATAGATTGTGTAATTTCAAGGTTGATTTTACCAGAACACCGAACAAACCGTCGGGCATTGCACATCACAGATGATACTGCATGCTCTGTACAGTCTGAACTTGATCTACCATATCTGCAAAATGAACTTAAGTTGTACTTGGCTCATGATTTTTAGCAACCAGTCTCTTTTATGCAATTTAAGAAAGGTCAAATAATACAAATTTAGAATCTACTTTAAGTAAGATCAGCCTAAGTCTCTTGTTAAAGCCCCACCCTCACAGTCATCACAGTGTTTGCTGGGTTCCTCCTGGTGAAGTGTAGCTGGTAGTCAGAGGGTGTTTTCACCTTAAAAATGGGTTAACATTCTCATACACCTGATGTTTCCGTGGTTTTATCCTGGACAAGAAGATGTATTGTGTGTTGTGATCACAGACTGTCGAGGTTACGCCCCACTTTGGGATGGAATACCAACGGCTTGTTGTCAGTGACGTTCTGAAGATTGCCAGAATTGTCCCATCACACTCCACTTGTGTGATAGTGACATGCCAATGTCATGCTGTCATCAACAGGTTATCAACACAGGGTATGTTCCTGGAGGTGATTGAACTTGCTGCCAAATCACCAAGGTTTATAGTGATTTTGGTCCTGATAGATAACGCAATTTCAAGGCTATTCTCACAAGAATACATCACAAAATATATTGTACATCAGAGATTATGCCACTTAAAATATTCTCCTGATGTGGCCTTGGTTTATCCTTTACCTTTCAGTCCTGTTTTAACTTCCCTGAGACAGGGTTTATGAAAACACCATGGAAAAAGGAAAAACCAGCATTTTCTCACATTTCCAATGATGTTTTCTGCCCAATCTGTTAAAAATTAAAAATTTTTAGTCCCCTGCCGACGAAGTGGGACGGAACTTTAGGTTTGCACTCTGTCAGTCTGTCTGTCCATAAGTCCAGCAAATCAGTTTTCCGGACTTCTTTTCTAAACGCTGGCAGATATTAAGCTGATTTCTGGTGGGTAAGTCAACCACCATGACTTACAGATCAAATTTGAGTTTCGTTCTGGTCTACTGATTTTTAACGAAATTACAGGCCATGGACTTACAAATTTTCATGGAAAAAATAGTTTTCCAGACTTTCTTATACGTCCGTCGAAGACGGGATTTATTATGGGATCACCCATGGCATCCGGGCTGGCAGGCAGCGTCCCCTTCTTTGTCTGGAGAATAACTTTGTCATCTCTGGTCCAATTGAGTTGAAACTTGGCAATTGTATTTGTTGCAATAATACGGAGTGCAGTGCAAAAGAACCATAACTCTACCTTGAGCTGTCTTTGAGTTATTTCCCTTTGATTGACAATTTTACAGCATTTTCTGCTTGTCCGGAGCATAACTTTGTCATCTCTGGTCCGATTGACTTGAAATTTGGTATTTGTGTTTGTTGCAGTAATACAGAGTGCAGTGTGAAAGAACCGTAACTCTACCTTGTACTGTCTGAGTTATTTCCCTTTGATCGTCATTTTAATAGCATTTTCTGCTTGTCTGGAGCATTACTTTGTCATCTCTGGTCCAATTGACTTGAAACTTGGCAATTGTGTGTGTTGCAATAATACAGAGTGCAGTGCGAAAGAACAATTACCCTACCTTGTGTTGTCTTTTGAGTTATTTCCCTTTGATCATCATTTTAACAGCATTTTCTGTTTGTCCGGAGCATAACTTTGTCATCTCAGGTCTGATTGACTTGAAACTTGGCATTTGTGTTTCTTGCAGTAATATGGAGTGCAGTGCAAAAGAACCGTAACTCTACATTGTGCTGTCTTTGAGTTATTTCCCTTCGATCTTTATTTTAACAGCATTTTCTGTTTGTCCACAGCATAACTTTGTCATCTGAAGTTTGATTGACTTGAAACTTGGCAATTGTGTTTGTTGCAATAATAGGGAGTGCAGTGCAAAAGAACCATAACTCTACCACATGCTGTTTTTGAGTTAATTCCCTTTGATTGTCATTTTAACAGCATTTTCTGCATGTCCGGTGCATATCTTTGTCATTTCTGGTCCAATTGACTTGAAACTTGGCATTTATGTTTGTTGCAATAATACAGAGATCAGTGGGAAAGTACCGTAACTCTACCTCATGCTGTCTTTGAGTTATTTCCCTTTGATCATCATTTTCACAGCATTTCTGCTTGTCCGGAATGTAACTTTGTCATTTTCAGTCTAAACATCTTCAAATTGGTATGCATGATTGTTGAAAAATTATGTAATGCAGTGCATAAGAATCATAATTTGCTGCACTGCTATTTTCCTCTACCTGCCCTTTACGATTAGTATTCCCCCTTGACAACTGGCAGTGTGACTGGTGTATCTTGTGACAATTTGCCGCTCTTGTTTCCAAACTGATGGTGGATATTGACCTGATTCTTGCTCTGTAGGTCAACCACTATCACTTACAGATCAAATTCAACATTCATTCCGCACCACTGATTTTTCATAGTTTTACGGGCGTTGGACTTCAAAATTTTCACTGATAAAACACTTCCACCCTTTTTTTTCTAAACCCTGGTACATTTTCACTTCATTTTTGGTGTGTAAGTCAACCACCATGACTTACAGATCCACTTCCAGTTTTGTTCCACTCCACTGCTTTTTCTCGGATTTACAGGCATTTGACTTAGAATTTTCACTGATTAAACAGTTTTCCACACTTTTTTCTAAACGCTGGTACATATTCACTTCATTATACCCCAGCATAACAGTTTTTCGTGGTATACTGGAATCAGCCTGTCTGTCCATCCGCCTGTGTGTCGGTCCATGTGCCCATCTGTGTACAAAATACTAGCAATTTTGTGTCATGAAGTCCTCCCACAGTTTTTCTTCAATTGTATTGGAACTTTGCACATAATTATGTTGATCATATATTGAAGATTTCCAAGACACAATTTTTAAGTGCATCTTCCCCTGGTTGAGGAATTATCTCCCCTTGAACTTGATTTTTTTTTTTCTGTCTAAGCGCTGGTAGGGGTATTAAGTCACATTCAGTGACAGCTCTAGTTTTTCCTGTGTCAGTCAACCACCATGACATACTTCTGTAGGTTCTATGTCCAAGGTCAAGCTAAAAAGAATTTAACCATTATTATGAAAACTTGTCCTCAAAACATTTCAGAGTCATTTCTCTGTATATTCAAAGTACTTAAGTTATAAAACTTATGCTTGTTAAGCTGGTACACACCTGCTGATGCTAAGGTCAAGGTCATCTCACAAGATAAAGGTCATTTTTCCAAAGATTTGCCTTTATAGGGGCATTTGTGTTTCACAAACACATCTTGTCCAAGTAAAAGTTCTATGAACTTTAACAAGGAAAATGTTTTATATCTGGCTTCCACTAAAGCATTGCATGCAAAGGCTGGCACAATGCTTATAATTCTGAAAGGGGGTCAAATATGTTTTTTTGCCTCCACAGAGTTTCACTAACTATACATACCAGCGATACATACGGCCAGTAGGGGACTGGGTATTGGTATGCAATACTATTAGAATGCTTGTTATCTATACATTCAGGGCTTTTAAGCCTGATCACTGTTGTTCGTTCGAATTGTACACAATTCTATTTGTGGAAAGTGCAGTCTGGTCTTAAATCCATGCTGTGTGCATGACGTAAAACTTTTCGTTGTCATAGTTGAATGTCTATTTTATTTCAAAACTTTATGGAAAAAGCTTCTAAGAAGAATAACACTGACAATATTTTGGTTTGATCATTTTTTTCTCAGTCGTTGCCCTTAAATTTTATGGTTTCTTAGTTTGTTTCCATGCTGGGCCCCCGCCATACGGGGCCCTAGAAATAGGTGGCTGCCTTCGCCTCTGTGGCATATGGGTGGTAAGAGTCTCCAGAAACAGAGTAGACCGATATGGAGCATCACCCTTCTCCACCAGCTCTTCTTTTGTAGAGTTATCTGTCTATCAGGGCACCTGTCTAAACAAAGTGGGGGGGAGGGTTCTACTGGAATCACCATTACTGTCCGTCTGTAGACACAAATTTGCCTGCCAAAATACTCTGACGATTTTTCAGGTACTGAATTCATATTTACACATAGTGTTCCTATCTATATGAATTATCTTCCCTTGAACTTTTTCAAGTCTTTTTTTTGTACTTTACCATTCAGCTTTCTGTGACAAAGACCTGTTTTGTGATGTGTCATGAAACAAGGGGGTTTGATGTATACTCTCTTTGTTTTCATTTAATGAACTGCCAGGTTTTGGAAAAAAGAGACTCAATGTACAATCCCATTATGGACCTCTTATATATTTGTTCATACTGCTTGCTATATAAAAAAAAAAAAAGACAAAAAAAAAAATGAAAAAAAAAAAATCTATAAAATATACATGAAAAAGTCAAAAAAGATTGAAATATTTTACATAAAAGAAAAAAAGAAAAAAAAGAATTTAAAAAAAAAAAGCAGGAAAAAAGAGAGAAATAATAAGAGTAATAAATAAATGATTATAAAAAAGGAAAAAAGAGAAAAAGAAAATGATACATTTTATGGGAAAAAAAGGATTTATGAAAAAAAGTGTATATATGAAGATGTGATAGTTTGTGTGTTTTGTGTGTGTGAAGTAACTAGAGACCATAATGGATTTAATTTTACAAAAAAATTATGCTTATCCCTAGTGTAGATGTCAGGCCCTTCACTTCCAAATCATTCATGTTTCAGATCTGAAACCAAAACATGAAGAGTAATCATCAAGTCATGCAATGGCAGATTTTCAGGAGTTTTGTTCCAGGAATATATAAGTAAAAAAGTCCTAAGAGACTTTTGTAGATTGTTAAAGAAGGAAAGGTCAATTTCTAATATCCAAATGTAACACAATGTTTTGTTAGAAGTCCATAATTCAGAAATGAAAAAAGAAATGATTTAATGGTTTAGACTTTGTCGGATGGTCTTGTGCGAGACCATACTTGTTATATTTTGTATGCAGTAACATTTGATGACTCTTTCTACCAGGATTGTTGAAATTATAGCTGTTGTTTGAAAGAAATCCTGCATTAGGAAGGTCTGCAATATAGCCCTTGTATCAAATGTTATGAAATGAGAAACATATTTTCATTTAGTCAATACTTTAATAATATTTCATTCACAATCAAATAATTATTACAATTTAATGAGGCATGCAAAATCAAATGTATGAAATGGATTGGAACAAAAGCTGAAAGCTTATTAAGTTCTTCTCCAATAGAACTTAAATCCAGAGCCCCATCTTTAAACTTTTACAATCTAATCTTGATTGAAAGTCAAGCTTAAAATCTCACAGTCAATACTTTTACAACTCTTTCAAGAAACAATGACACATACCAGCGATACATACGGCCTGTAGGGGACTGGGTATTGGTATGCAATACTATTAGAATGCTCGTTATCTATACATTCAGTCCCCGTGGGGTCCCGGGGGTTTTTACTGTATAGAATAGGACCTCGGCCTTTCTCTATGGCATGTCGTAGAAGGCGACTAAAATTAGAGACAAATGGCTGCTTTCCTCGTAATTCGTAGGATTGCAGCAGGCTGGGTAGTTCTTATTCCAAATCCTATATTTTTTTCTCGATGTAAATAGGGTTTGGAATGGGAATCAATTGGCCTGTGGGACCCCGTGTGGTTTAATCGGGGGTATAAGAATAAACCATTGCAGTCCCGCGATCGTCACATCTGCCATTTCATCTGGCGGAACAAAAGTGACAGCATGCATGTCGTGAAAGGCGACAAAAGGGGCATCATTTTGTGTTTCATCCATTCCTCATTTATCATGTTTGTCTTGTGTTGTTCGACATGTATATTATTTTCACCTCACATTATTGTTTACCAAGTAAGTGCGCCCAATATGACCTAAGTTGTCGACGGGCCTTAAAACACTATTCATTCTATTCTATCTATACATTCAGGGCTTTCAGCCTGATCACTGTTGTTCGTTCAAATTGTGCACAATTCTATTTATGTGAAAAGTGCAGTCTGATCTTAAATTCATGCTGTCTGTTGCTTTGTTCTGGACCAAGATTAAATTAGAGATTACATTTATTTTTATCTCCATCACAAAATTGATGGGGGTATACTGGAATTGCCATGGCTGTCCGTCTGTCTGTCCATCTGCAGAATTTTGCAGAGTTTTATTAAAAAAAGCATGACAAAAAACTTTTCGTTGTCATAGTTGAATGTCTAATTTTATTTCAGAGCTTTTTGGAAAAAGCTTCTAAGAAGAACAACACTGACAATGTTTTGGTTTGATCATTTTTATCTCAGTTGTTGCCCTTAAATTTTATGGTTTCTAAGTTTGTTTCCATGCTGGGCCCCCGCCTCTCGGGGCCTAAGAAATAGGTGGCTGCCTTCGCCTCTGTGGCATATGGGTGGTAAGAGTCCCCAGAAACGGAGGAGACCGATATGGAGCATCGCCCTTCTCCACCAGCTCTTCTTTGGTAGAGTTATCTGTCTATCAGGGCACCTGTCTAAACAAAGTGGGGGGAGGGTTCTACTAGATTCACCATTACTGTCTGTCCGTAGACACAAATTTGCCTGCCAAAATACTTTGACAGTTTTTCAGGTACTGAATTCATATTTACACATAGTGTTCCTGTCTATATGAATTACCTTCCCTTGAACTTTTTCAAGTCTTACTTTTGTACTTTACCATTCAGCTTTCTGTGACAAAGACCTGTTTTGTGATGTGTCATGAAACGAGGGGGTTTGATGTATACTCCCTTTGTTTTCTTTTAATGAAATGCCAGGTTTTGGAAAAAAGAGACTCGATGAACAATTCCATTATGGACCTCTTATATATTTGTTCATACTGCTTGCTATAAAAAAAAAACATAACAAAAAAAAAATTGAAAAAAAAAAATCTATAAAATATACATGAAAAAGTCCAAAAAGATTGAAATATTTTACATAAAAGAAAAAAAGAACTTAAGAAAAAAAAAAAAAAGGAAAAAAGAATTTAAAAAAAAAGCAAGAAAAAAGAGAGAAATAATAAGAGTAATAAATAAATGATTATTAAAAAAGAAAAGAAGAGAAAAAGAAAATGATACATTTTATGGGAAAAAAGGGATTTATGAAAAAATGTGTATATATGAAGATGTGATAGTTTGTGTGTTTTGTGTGTGTGAAGTAACTAGAGACCATTATGGATTTAATTTTACAAAAAAATTATGCTCATCCCTAGTCTATGAGATTTCAGGCCCTTCACTTCCAAATCATTCATGTTTCAGATCTGAAACCAAAACATGAAGAGTAATCATCAAGTCATGCAATGGCAGATTTTCAGGAGTTTTGTTCCAGGAATATATAAGTAAAAAAGTCCTAAGAGACTTTTGTAGATTGTTAAAGAAGGAAAGGTCAATTTCTAATATCCAAATGTAACACAATGTTTTGTTAGAAGTCCATAATTCAGAAATGAAAAAAGAAATGATTTAATGGTTTAGAGTTTGTTGGATGGTCTTGTGTGAGACCATACTTGTTATATTTTTATGCAGTAACATTTGATGACTCTTTCTACCAGGATTGTTGAAATTATAGCTGTTGTTTGAAAGAAATCCTGCTTTAGGAAGGACTGCAATATAGCTCTTGTATCAAATGTTATGAGAAACATATTTTCATTTAGTCAATACTTTAATAATATTTTATTCACAATCAAATAATTATTACATTTTAATGAGGCATGCAAAATCAAATGTATGAAATGGATTAGAACGAAAGCTGAAAGCTTATAAGTTCTTCCCCAATAGAATCCAGAGCCCCATCTTTAAACTTTTACAATCTAATCTTGATTGAAAGTCAAGCTTAAAATCTCACAGTCAATACTTTTACAGCTCTTTCAAGAAACAATGACACATACCAGCGATACATACGGCCTGTAGGGGACTGGGTATTGTATGCAATACTATTAGAATGCTCGTTATCTATACATTCAGGGCTTTCAGCCTGATCACTGTTGTTCGTTCAAATTGTGCACAATTCTATTTATGTGAAAAGTGCAGTCTGATCTTAAATCCATGCTGTCTGTTGCTTTGTTCTGGACCAAGATTAAATTAGAGATTACCTTTATTTTTACCTCCATCACAAAATTGATGGGGGTATACTGGAATTGCCATGGCTGTCCGTCTGTCTGTCCATCTGCAGAATTTTGCAGTTTTAATTAAAAAAAGCATGACAAAAAACTTTTCGTTGTCATAGTTGAATGTCTAATTTTATTTCAGAGCTTTTTGGAAAAAGCTTCTAAGAAGAATAACACTGACAATATTTTGGTTTGAACATTTTTTTCTCAGTTGTTGCCCTTAAATTTTATGGTTTCTAAATTTGTTTCCATGCTGGGCCCCTGCCTCTCGGGGCCTAAGAAATAGGTGGCTGCCTTTGCCTCTGTGGCATATGGGTGGTAAGAGTCCCCAGAAACAGAGGAGACCGATATGGAGCATCGCCCTTCTCCACCAGCTCTTCTTTGGTAGAGTTATCTGTCTATCAGGGCACCTGTCTAAACAAAGTGGGGGGAGGGTTCTACTGGAATCACCATTACTGTCTGTCCGTAGACACAAATTTGCCTGCCAAAATACTCTGACGATTTTTCAGGTACTGAATTCATATTTACACATAGTGTTCCTATCTATATGAATTATCTTCCCTTGAACTTTTTCAAGTCTTACTTTTGTACCTTTCCATTCAGCTTTCTGTGACAAAGACCTGTTTTGTGATGTGTCATGAAACAAGGGGGTTTGATGTATACTCGCTTTGTTTTCATTTAATGAAATGCCAGGTTTTGGAAAAAAGAGACTCAATGTACAATCCCATTATGGACCTCTTATATATTTGTTCATACTGCTTGCTATAAAAAAAAAGAAAAAAAAAAAAGACAGAAAAAAAATCTATAAAATATACATGAAAAAGTCCAAAAAGATTGAAATATTTTACATAAAAGAAAAATGTATTTAAAAAAAAACAGAAAAAAAAAATAAAAAAAAAAAGCAAGAAGAAGGAGAGAAATAATAAGAGTAATAAATAAATGATTATAAAAAAGGAAAGAAGAGAAAAAGAAAATGATACATTTTATGGGAAAAAAGGATTTATGAAAAAAAGTGTATATATGAAGATGTGATAGTTTGTGTGTTTTGTGTGTGTGAAGTAACTAGATACCATAATGGATTTAATTTTACAAAAAGATTATGCTTATTTCTAGTCTAGGAGATTTCAGGTCCTTCACTTCCAAATCATTCATGTTTCAGATCTGAAACCAAAACATGAAGAGTAATCATCAAATCATGCAATGTCAGATGTTCAGGAGTTTTGTTCTAGGAATATATAAGTTAAAAAGTCCTAAGAGACTTTTGTAGATTGTTAAAGAAGGAAAGGTCAATTTCTAATATCCAAATGTAACACAATGTTTTGTTAGAAGTCCATGATTCAAAAATGAAAAAAGAAATGATTTAATGGTTTAGACTTTGTCGGATGGTCTTGTGCGAGACCATACTTGTTATATTTTGTACGAGTAACATTTGATGTCTCTTTCTACCAGGATTGTTGAAATTATAGCTGTTGTTTGAAAGAAATCCTGCTTTAGGAAGGACTGCAATATAGCCCTTGTATCAAATGTTATGAAATGAGAAACATATTTTCATTTAGTCAATACTTTAATAATATTTTATTCACAATCAAAAAATTATTACAATTTAATGAGGCATGCAAAATCAAATGTATGAAATGGATTAGAACAAAAGCTGAAAGCTTATAAGTTCTTCTCCAATAGAATTTAAATCCAGAGCCCCATCTTTAAACTTTTACAATCTAATCTTGATTGAAAGTCAAGCTTAAAATCTCACAGCCAATACTTTTACAAGAATAATGACACATACCGGCGATACATACGGCCTGTAGGGGACTGGGTATTGGTATGCAATACTGTTAGAATGCTCATTATCTATACATTCAGGGCTTTCAGCCTGATCACTGTTGTTCGTTCAAATTGTGCACAATTCTATTTATGTGAAAAGTGCAGTCTGATCTTAAATTCATGCTGTCAGTTGCTTTGTTGTGGACCAAGATTAAATTAGAGATTACCTTTATTTTTACCTCCATCACAAAATTGATGGGGGTATACTGGAATTGCCATGGCTGTCCGTCCGTCTGTCCATCTGCAGAATTTTGCAGAGTTTTAATTAAAAAAAGCATGACAAAAAACTTTTCGTTGTCAAAGTTGAATGTCTAATTTTATTTCAGAGCTTTTTGGAAAAAGCTTCTAAGAAGAATAACACTGACAATATTTTGGTTTGATCATTTTTTTCTCAGTTGTTGCCTTTAAATTTTATGGTTTCTAAGTTTGTTTCCATGCTGGGCCCCCGCCTCTTGGGGCCTAAGAAATAGGTGGCTGCCTTTGCCTCTGTGGCATATGGGTGGTAAGAGTCCCCAGAAACAGAGGAGACCGATATGGAGCATCACCCTTCTCCACCAGCTCTTCTTTGGTAGAGTTATCTGTCTATCAGGGCACCTGTCTAAACAAAGAGGGGGGTGTGGTGGTTATACTGGAATCACCATGACTGTCCGTCCGTAGACACAAATTTGCCTGCCAAAATACTCACAGTGTTTTTATCTATATGAAGTTGTGCATGTATAATTTTCATGACCCTGAAGTTGTGTGTGTATAATTTTCATGACCCTGGTGCAATTTGTTGACACAGGAACACTAATACATTCCACCAAAACAGTGTTTTCTTTTCTTGATTCCATGCAAATTGGCAGCCTGGGAGCGATTTTAAGTAACACCATCCAAATGTATTTTTGATGTTTTGAGTCTTATCTTAAGATCTGTTATACAGATGTTATACATTGAACTTGTCACAACTATCAACTTCCATAAGGAAATGCAGGGAACAAAGTTCACCCAGATAAACCAAGCAACACCACAGATATATATATATATATATATATATATATATATATATATATATATATGCTCTTGTTTTTTGTGGTGCTGTGTCATAGAAAATTAAGGGGCTAATTGTTTCATTGCATGATGGACCAATGACCATCTGGCTGTATGTCTTTCCAGGCAGATATCTTCTGAAATCCATTGGAAAAAAACCAATGGAAATTTATCCACTTGTTTCTTATGATGTCTGCAGAGTTATTTTGCTGTTTTGATATTCAATATTGTGTCATAGAAAAAGGGGGCTTCATGTATGTTTTCAATAGGCATCAATACCCCTTTAACTCAGAATTCTACATGAACATTTATGAAACTTCATATGGTTTCCTTATGATAATCCACCAGCATTATTATTTCAGCCTTTTTTATTGAATGTTATGTCACGGGGAAAAGGGAGCTTGATGCATATTTTTGTTATGGACAATATCTCATTAACTACAGGACAAAATGTTGTAAAACTTCATTTTTATGTTGTTTATCATAAGACACAGACAATAGTTTTTTTTTAATGAAATGCCATGTCATGAAAAGAGGGGACCAAATGTATAATTTCTGTCTGCCCAGACTGATATCTTATGAAGTCCTACTTGAGACTTTATGAAACTTCATGCATGTCTTCCAATGGATAGTCGTTGATACTATTTTTTTCTCTTTATATAATGACTTTTCATTTCATCAATATGATTGCTATATAAAAAGACAAAAAAAACAGCAAAATTGAAAAAAAAAAAGAAAAAAAACTATAAAATGAGTAAAAAAAAAAGTCCAAAAAGATTGAAATATTTTATGAATTAAAAATAATAAATAAAAAATAAGAATAGATCTAATAATAGTAGAAAAAAAAAGAAAAAAAAAATGATGTATTTCATGGGAAAAAAGCAAATAAAGGAAAAAAAAGATTGAAATATTTTATGTATCAAAATTTAAAAAAAAAAAGAAAATGATTGTTATAATAATAAAATGGAAAAAAAAACAGAGAGAAAAAAAAAGATACAGTTTATGGAAAAAAATCCGAATAACGGATTTATGTGTATATTTTATGATGTGATAGTTTATGTGTGTGTGAAGTGACTAGAGAACACTGAATTTTATGTTAAAAAAAGTTGTGTTATCCATTTGTGCTTGCGATGGCTGTCTGTCCATCTGTCTGTCCTGGTATCCGTCTGTCCTTCTGTCAATAGACACAAATTTGTCTGGTGAAATATTCTGACAGTTTTTCAGGCACTGAACTCAAATTTAAACAGTTATACCTAGTGCAATTTGCTGCAGAATTATCTTCCCTTGAACTTTTTTCAACTCCTACTTTTGTACTAAACCATTCTGCTTTTCGTGACAAAGACTTGCTTTGTGAAATTGAGCTTGTGGGGGGTATGATCATGATGGTCCAATAATAGTCTGTTTGCCCATCTGTCTGCCCCGAGCGATATCTTTTAAAGTCCTTGATGAAAATTAATGAAACTTTATGCATGTCATTCATTGGATAGATTGATACTATTTTATTTGTACAATGACATGTTGTGGAAAAAGGGGCTTTGATGCATATTTTCTTAGTTTTTATTTGATGAAATGCCATGTAATGGAAAAAGGAGACTCACTGTACAATCCCATTATTCAACGTATTATATATATATTTTTTTTATCTTACCGCTTGCTATAAAAAAGACAAAAAAAACAGCAAAGTTGGGGAAAAAATATAAAATATTGGAGAAAAGTAAAAAAAGATTGAAATATTTTACACAAAAGAAAAAAACTGTTAAAAAAAAAAGAAAAAAAAACAAAAAACAAAAAAAAAAAAAAAAACCCCAAAAATATAGAAATAATGGTAATGATAATTATAATAATAATATAAAAAAATGGCAAAAAGAGAAAAAGAAAATGATATATTTCATTGGGAGAAAACATATTTGTTTAGAAAATGTTTGTATTTACATGTAAATGTATGCATTTACAAAAATGTTCGTTTGTATACTACGATGTGATTGTTTGTGTATGTGAAGTGACTAGAGAACATTATGAATTTAATGTAACCGAAAGTTTGTATTCATCCATTTGTACTGGCCATGGCTGTCTGTTCATCTGAAGTTGTGCATTTGTAATTTTGATGACCCTGGAGCAATTTGTTGTGGAATTATCTTCCCTTGAACTTTTTCAACTCTTACTTTTGTACTTTACCGTTCAGCTTTATGGACCTCATATATATATATTTTTTTTTTTTTTCATACTGCTTGCTATAAAAAAAGACCAAAAAAAACTTGAAAAAAAATCTATAAAATACACATAAAAGTCCAAAAAGATTGAAATATTTTACATAAAAGAAAAAAGAATTGAAAAAAGGGGAAAAAAGGAAAAAAGCAAGGGGGAAAAAAAAGAGAAATAATTAAATTAATAAATAAATGATAATAAAAATGGAAAGAAGAGAAAAAGAAAATTTTTAGTCATACCAACTTTTTTCAAAATCAATCAGTGATTCTAAAGGCAGTTCACTGGAACCACAGGTCATTGTTATGTAGTCCTTTTTTTCTCATTATTGCTTTGCATTCTGTTATTATTCTTTGCTTTTCTTCAGGCTGAATGTAGGACTTGTTTAAGAGAAAGGGATTCTGGAAATTGTAGAACCCTGGTTTTGATTTCTGCACCTGCGCCTGATTAATTAAATCTAAAGAATACTGGAACCACATGTCATTTTACTCTATTGCGCTGTGTATGTGATATTTAATTTTTGAGGGTTCCAGTAGGGGCGGGAATTGATGGGTTTGGGGTTTGGAGGGGTAGTACATGTACATACATGTAGGTGGGTAGTGCTATGTTCAACTGGTTGTAACCATGAATTAGCATTACATATAATCAGCCATTATTTTCAGTTAAATTACAAAGCATGACATTAATATTTTAGTTCTTATAGCTGAATTTCTAATTCTATTTCAGAGCTATTTAGAAAAAAAAGTTTGTGGAAAGAATGACATCTACATTGTTTTGGTTTGATCATTTTTTTTTTTTTTGGTCAGGGCCCTTAAATTTTAGTTTCTAAGTTTGTTTCCATGCTGGGCTCCTGTCACTCGGGGCCATAGAAATACTTGGCTACCTTCACCTCTGTGGCATATGGGTGGTAGAAGTCCCCAAAAACAGTGGAGACTAATACGAAGCATCACCCTTCACCAGCTCGTCTTTGGTAGAGTTGTTTATTTGTCAGTGAGAGCACCCGTCATATTTTTTGTGCATGCTCCGAAGTCCCTGATATATAATCTAAATTTTGCATATATGTCACTTAAATAACAGCCTAAATACACAAGCATGCAAGACTGAAGGTTTATATACCACTACACACAAGGTTAAGGTCACACCAAGGTGTTAAAGTTCCAAGTAAACTCCTTGTCCCTGGTTGAATTGTTTTACATGGATTCCTTTTCTGACTCGTCTGTTGAAAAGAGTTTCATAGTGATAGCTCTACTTTCTCTCTGTTTGAAGAGCCCATACCATAGTGATTTTGGTGTCATAGACTGTCATGAAAAAAATAATACATATAAACAATGTTTGGACACCAAATCTATTAATTTCTTAGAAAAACAGAAAATTTCTGTATGTTTCGGGAAAACCCTTTACCAAACAACAAAATTTTAGATTGGTCCAAATTGAAAGCACTTGCAGATGACAAAATAAATATAACTCAGAAACTGAGATTGGTTCCCAGCATGGTAGAAAACATTAAGAAAACATTGTGGGAAAAGGAGATAATGCTGGTTACCAGCATTTTCTCCTTTTCCTACAATGTTTTCTAAAACGCTTCTTTCTCAGGGTCGTAAAAAGTCAGGATTGTGTGGTAAAGAGTTAAGAATTATAACACCAATATTGCACCTTTGATAAGGAATTTGATCTGTATATTGCAACATGTATATGTGTTTGAAGTAACCTATTATTAGGATAACTCTGATTTTTCAATAGAATATTGTTTGGAACGGATGTACCACTGTTTGAAGTAGAGTATTAGTGAGAGTAATTTTTCTGTTTTTTTTTTCAATTGAATATTGTTCTCAACCAATGTACCACTGTTTGAAGTAGTGTATGATGGTATGAGGGTATTTTTAGGATTTTTTAGAAGAAAACTGGCCAGAAATGAAGTATCAGTGTTTGAAGAAACAAAAATGAATGAGGGTACTTTAAGGATTTTTTTAATGCAATACTGTCTGGAACAATGTATCTGTTTTTGAAGTAGCATATAAATGGAGTATTCTAAGAATGTTTTATAAGAATACTTTCCAAACCTTCTAAGAATGTTTTATAAGAATACTTTCCAAACCCTATGTATCGGTGAATGAAGTAACATATGAATGAGGGTATTTTTAGGATTTTTTAATGAAATACTGTCCAGCATCAATGTATCCATGTTGGAAAAAGTGCATGAATGAGGAGGGTATTTTTAGGATTTTTTTTTAAATAGAATATTGTCTGGAACTAATGTATCACTGTTTGTAGTACGGTATGTGAGGGTATTTTGGGCTTTTTTTTTTTTTTTTAATAAGAATACTGTCTGAAGGCAGTCTGTCAGTGTTTGAAGTAACATAGAATTGAAACATTTCTTAGAATTTTTCAGTGGAATACTGTCTAGAACCAATGTATCTGTATTTGAAGTCATAATGAATGAAGGAATTTTCAGGATTTTTGGGTTGAAAACTGTCTGTTACTGATGTATCATGTGTTGGAAGTAACATGTGAATTAGGGAATTTTTAGGATTTTTTTAAATAGAATACTGTTTAGAACAGAGGTATCTGTGTTGGAAGTAACATATTAATGAAAATAAAATTCAGGATTTTTTAATGAAATGCTGTCTGGAACTGATGTATCTTGTGTTAGAAGTAATGGATATGTATGAATGAAGGAATTTTTAGGCTTTTTTAATAACTACTATTTAGATCAGAAGTATATGTGTTTGAAGTAACCTATGAATGAAGGAAATTTCACGATTTTTTAGTAGAATACTATTTGGAACTGATGTATCATGTGTTGAAAGTAATGTATAGATCTAGTTTATGGAATTTTTATAATTTTATAATAGAATACTGTTTAAAACATAAGTATCTGTGTTGAAAGTAAAGTATGAATGAAGGAATTTTCAGGATCTTTCAGTGGAATACTGTTCAGAACCAATGTATCACGAGTTGATAGTTGTATATGAATGAATTTCTAGGGTTTTTTTAAAACAGAATACTCTTTAAAATAGAAGTATCAGTGTTGGAAGTAACACAGGAATGAAGGAATTTTCAGGATTTTTTATTGGCATAATGTCTTGAACCAATGTAACGTGTGTTGGAAGTAACATATGAATGAGTGAATTTTTAACAGAATACTGTTTAAAACAGAAATATCATTGTTGGAAGTAACATGTAAATGAGAGTACTTTTAGGATTTTTTAAAAGATTTCTGTTTGGTACCCAAGTGTCTATATTAGAAGTAGTGCATATTAGGAGTGTTTTTAGGATTTTTTTATAGAGTGCTGTCTGAACCGATGTGTCTATGTTGGAAGTAACATGAGTGAGAGTAGTTTTTTTTTTTAATTTTATAAGAAAACCATCTGGAACCAATGTTGGAACCAATGTATCAGTGTTTGAAGTAACACAGGAGTGAGAGTATTTTAAGGATTTCTTATATGAAAACTATCCAGAACAATATACCAGCATTTGAAGAAACAAAATTTGTGACGAAACTTTTAGGATTCTTTTAATGGAATACTGTTTGGAACTATGTATCTGTGTTTGCAGTAGCATATGAATGGGCTATTTTTAGAATGTTTTATAAGTATACTTTCCAAACCCTAAGTATCAGTGATGAATGAGGGAATTTTTAGGATTTTTTTTAATAGAATACTGTTCAGAACAGAAGTATCTGTGTTGGAAGTAACATATTAATGAAGAAATTTTCAGAAATTTTTACTGGAATACTGTCTGAAAGTAACCAACAAATGAAGGAATTTGTTGGATTTTTTTGATAGAATACTGTCTAAAACAGAAGCATATGAATGGGGTATTTTTAGAATGTTTTATAAGAATACTTTCTGAACCCTATGGTTCAATGATTGAAGTATGATATGAATGGGGGGATTTTTCAATGGAATACTGTCCAGATTCGATGTATGTGTGTTGGAAATAGTGCATAAATGAGGGTATTTCTTGGATTTTTTTAAATAGAATATTGTCTGGAAGCAATGTATAACTGTTTGAAATAGCATATGAATGAGGTACTTATAGGGTTTCTTTATTGGGATACTGTCTGGAGCCAATGTATCAGTGTTTGAAGTAACACATAATTGAGAATATTCTCAGGATTTTTCAGCGGAATGCTGTGTAGAACCAATATATCTGTATTGGAAGTAACATAATGTATTATGAATGAAGGAATTTTCAGGAATTTTTAGTGGAATACTGTCTGGAACCAATGTATTATGTGTTGGGAGATTTGGGTAAGTATAAAGCCACATATAATCATTTTCTACCTTAAATGTTTAAGTCTTGCACATGGGGTCAAAGATGGCCCTATGGCCAAGGTCTGTTGTCTGTCGTTTTTCTGCAAGTTTTTTTCTTTTTTTTTTGGCTGAAACTATGAAGATGTTGGTCCAAAGAATCTAGATATAAGTTTTTAGCATCAAAAAAATATTATTCATAGAAGTTGTTTTAAGTCCTGAACATGGGGTCAAAGATGGCCCTGTTCCCAAAGTCTATTGCCTGTTGTTGTTCTGTAAGTTTTTATTTTTTTTTTGCCGAAACTATGAAGATGTTTGTCTAAAGAGTCTCTAGATAATAAGTTTTTAGCATCAAAACATAATTAATCATGGCAGTTGTTCAAGTCCTGCACCTGGGGTCAAAGATGACCCTGTTCCCAAGGTCTGTTGTTGTACTTGACGGTCTATGATTTTTTAAAATCTGTTTAGCTAACATTATTGAGATTATAGACCTAATATTCTGAATATCTAGTATATAAAATAAAAAGATGATTATTAACTTAAGTTGTTCAAACAAGTTCAGAGATTGCCCTGTTTTTATACTCCCACAAAAAAAAATGTTTTTTAGGGGGGGAGGGGGATTATACTGGAATCAGCGTGTCTGTCCGTGTGTCCGTCCCTGCATATGTCCATGCATCCGTCTGTGTGTCGGTCCGTGTGTCTGTCTGTGGCCAAAATATTGTCAAAATGCTGGCAGGGGTATAAAGTCATATTCAGTGACAGCTCTAGTTTCCAATGTCTGTTGTTGTTCTTTGGGTTCTATGAGGTTTTTTTATACATTATCAGAGGAATGTATATAGGTGTCATCTTCTGTCTGTCCCTTTGTTCGTCCTTACATAAGTCTATTTCTTTTGAACGCAACTTCTCCAATACTTCTAGACGTATCTGGAAATTTGGATTTCTGAAATTTTCACAATGTTTCTCATCATGTGACCTTATCACATATTGTGAGGTTTTTTTTGTGATGCGGCAACATTTATTGTGATGATGACATTTTTGTTATTCATGCTTTTGGCTGAAAACTATGGAGATATTACACAGAAGAGTCTGAATATCTAGTATATAAAATAGAAAGATAATTATTCTAAGACTTGTTCAAGTCCTGCACATGGGGTCAAAGATTCCCAAGGTCTGTTTTTATGCATGTACATTGGGGGTTCTATCATTACTTTTGAATCTTTTTTGCTGAAACTGGAATGGTATGTCAAAGACTGAGTATTCAGCATAAAGCATCAAAAGATACTTACCAAAGTGTTCTAGTCCTGCACATGGGGTTAAAGATGTCCCATCCCTAAAGTCTATTTTTGTATTTGGGTTTATATATCTTTTGTCTTTTTTAAAAACTTTTTTGCTAAAACTATGGTGATGTGTGGGGAAAAGCTCTGAATATTAAGTATGTAGCATCAAAAGTAAATTATTCATTATTATTTAGTTGTTCAAGTCCTGCACCAAGTGTCAAAGATGACACTGTTCTGAAGGCCTATTGTTGTACATGTAGTCCAAAATGGTTCGTTTTTGTTTTTTCAATCTTCTTTGCTGAACTGTGGAGATGTTAGGCCAAAGCCTGAACATCAAGTGTATAGCATCTAAAGATCAGTATTCATCTAAAATTTGTGCAAGTCTTGCATCCTTGGTCAAAGATGGCCCCGATCCAAATGTCTGTCAGTGTGTATGTACATGTAATTCTGTAAGTTTTAAATAGTTTTTGCATGGTCTGTATGTCCATCTATCCGCTGAGCCCTATTTGCATACAAGAATCAAGAATAATGGGTTGCAGCATTGATCCCCAGCTCCGTCAATTTTTCTGAGGATTGATGATAATCATTGTTACTGATTCATTCCTCATTCACCGCTTATCATTGTTTCAATAGTGGTTATGTTGCAAGCAGCCAGAGGCTTTGAAAAATATTGTGCAGAGTACATGAAAGCATGGATAGGTGCTTGGCGGCAGCTATATAACTGACATATTGATGAGAACTGCATTTTATACCAATATTATACTATTAAACTGTCCATCCATCCTGACAGATATCAGATCGTCTATATCCACTGACAAAAATTACTGAAAAGAGATATATGAGGTCTTTTTCATAGTTTGCCATTAAATGTCCTGTCATGGAAGAAGGGGCCTTGATGTACATTTCCATTATGCTCCAATGACTCTTCCTACAGCACAAGATTTTATGATCCTTCATGTTTATATTGTTTATCATAAGCATAAGACAACCACTATTTATTCGGATCTAATAAAATGTCATGTCATAGAAGAAGGGGGCTTAATGTATAACAGGGCATTCTGTATGTTTTAATTTTTTCCCTCAAGCTGCCAACAGCACCAAAATTTTGTATGTTGCATCAATGGATAGTCATTAAAATTATTAAGATTGGTCATATGCTATAAAAGTTAGCCATGCCCAGAGTAACCATTTTTCCAAAAAATAAAAATAGTAACACATACAAGAAACTAAAACCTCCTCTGAAGCCATTAGGCCTGGTGTGTCATGTGGCATCACATGGTCTAGTATAAATAAAGTAAACATTAAAACAGGTCCTGTGCATGGGTCAGTTATTTTGCAGAGTTTCCATTTCATATTCTTTTTTTTTACTTTCCTTCTCTTGAACTATGAGCCACGGGTCACCTGTTTTCCTTTGTGATCTGTAGGAATCTGTTGCAGAATTTTTTTTGTCCTTGTCTGAGACCATGGAGCCTAAAGCATGATAAATACAGGAGTATCTTAATGGATTCCCTAGTCAAAGTTGTTCAAATTATGCACTTTGGGTCAAAGCTGGTCCTGCCCCAGGTACACATATTTGCAGAAAGAAACATATGGGTACACACATTTTACAGAAAGTGACATAAGTAACCATTCTAAAAGAAGCATCTCTCTTAAGACCATAAGGTCTGATGTATAGATATATGCTACATAGCATCATACTGTTGTCCTGCATCAAATCTGCATGTCAGTGTCAAGTCTGCTAGGAGATAAAGGTCTGCTCTCATACCTTTTGAACCCTTTGCCTAGTCTTAATAGTATTCCGCACATACCAGTCTTGATTCTTGATGGCATGTAGAGTTTAAAGTTTTGCATACCTGTTTGTAAGGTTGAAATCATAGCGGTAGTTTGAAAACACAGAAAGTGATGCAGATTAATATCTCTTGAACTTTATCCAATTCTGAAGATCAGTCACACTCAGCATGTCATCAGTTCCTACACTGCTTATAAAACTTCACAAAAAGGCACTTGTACTGAATAGATATTTATAATGTAAGCAGCACTCTTGGGAAAGGGGGCTTAATTCAACATTGTGATGCATTACACACAAAGCCGTCACATAGTTTGTCTAAATACCAGGTGAATCATGAGGAAGACTATCACAATTTGACCCATAGCCAAAGTCTGGACCCTGGTAAAGCCTCGCATACTAAGATGTTAACCCTTTACTCCATAGATACTCATTTCTACGCATTGCTTGGAAGAGCCTTTGGAAAACATTGTGACAAAAGGTGAAATTGCTCATGACGAGCAATTTCACCTTTTGCCACAATGTTTTCTATACTATCAAAAGGTGTCATGTGCACATAAAATATGGCTTCATCCGTGCTGTTATGTAGGGTCAATTAGAGATACCATAGAAATATCGTATGGGGTAAAGGGTTAATGTCTGCATAAGATAATATATGTTAGATCTACATTGTATATTAAAGATTAAATCAAATATATTATCGTGGAAATGGACCATCATTTTATAACTATGCTGACATTATTTAGCCGAAATAGACTCATACTAGTACTCAATATATGAACCAGTATTGTTTCCAGTGGCATTTGTTCCAATGACAAGTTAGTTACATACATGTAGCTATGTCTCCCATGAATTTATTTTGGAAAGACATGTTGATCGCTTTGATTTTGCCTATATTGCTGTTGGTCTGTCCATGGTCATAATTTTTCTTTACCCTCAATAATCTCTTCAACTGTTCTACTGCTTGCCAAATCATAAAAAAAAAATACAAATGTCTGCTATAATCAGATGACACAGAGGTCTCACAAAACATGCAATCATCCTTTATCATCATACTGATGGAAGATTTTATTCAGAAAAGTATCTAGTTGAAATGAAAATCATAATTGTAGCATACGGTAACTATAACTACACAAAAAATTTCTAGCTAATATCTACATGTAGCTGAAATACAGTTGAAATGTAATTAAAACTACGTAAAAGACTTCTGGCTCTTTTTTACATGTGACACGCACATACATAGCTTAAGTAAAGCTACACTTATATAGATTAGATTCTATTCCTTTAGTAACAGCATTCACATCTTTACCAATCGACAAAATTGTACACTAGTCAAAATTGAAAGCAAATGCAGACCACAAAATATACATAGCTCGAAAAGTGAAATTTGTCCTGGGAAGGGTAGAAAACATTATGGTTAAAGGAGAAAATGTTACCAGCATTTTCTCCTATTCCTACAATGTTTCCAAAAAGCTTCTTTCTCGGGGTTGTTAAAATGACGGTTGGTTGATAACATTAGAAAATATGGGAAAGACCTTATTGCAATAAACAGTGTCTTTGAAATAAATTGCTCAGACAAGTTGTCCTGGCCAAATGGGTGATTTTGCTGCACTAGTAAGTATACATGAAATATAAATTTGATTAAGAATTCATACCAGAAGGGTATTTTTGGTTTTCTGTTTCTCTGTCCATGAATTTTTGGGAAGATTAAGATTCTCACCAATGTGAGTCAATAGTTAGAATAACTGTAGTCAAGATATTTTATACAAGCTACCCTAGTACTAGCTGAAATCCAGGTAAATTTCAGGTTGAAAGTAGTCTACAAATAAAGAGTTTATGCTGTCACCAATGACGGATCAAGGCAAGCTAGAAAAGTTGTCGATCTATTCAGGGGCAGCTGTTTTTAATATGCAAAGTCAGTGAAAGCTACTTGTTATGCTTGAAATGGTAAATAAAAGCTACTTTATGTTGCCTTTTCTTGTTGAGAGGCAAAAATAAGTTCATTGATGTAGCATTTAACAATCTGACAAAAAAGCTTAACCCAAGTTTGTCAGAAGTATAGCATAGTTCATTATGGTGCTGGATCCATACCAGAAATAAAGGACATTATGATGCATGTTTGCCTGGTAGCTTGCATAAAATGATGCTACAGTTGTCCAAACATGACTTACATGGAAGGGAATCTAAACACCCCCAAAGATTTATAGATAAAAACCTTGACCCCTTTCAGAATTAGGCTATGCTATAACTTAAAAATGGGAGAATTAAAGTTGTACCTTGTCTGTGTTACAAGAAAATGTTGCCTGAACCAAAGCCAGTGTTTTTTTTGCTTAGTTCTCGCCTACCAATGTCTACAACACCACCTTAATTTCCTGGATACTAAACAGTGCAAGGAAACTACCCATTCAGGTAAAAAAAGTCTGAGCAATTGATTTTTTGAATATTTTTGTGTCATTCATACAGTCTTACTTTGATTTGAAATTTTGCCAAAATTTATTAATTATAAGACTATAACTTTGATGAAATCCATCGGAGGCTTTTATTGTGAGATGTTGACTTAAAATTTTATTGGAATCGAGCTATATGAAGTCAATGTTTAAGCCTTTACCACACAATCCCGACTTTCAATGACCCTAACAAAATAGGCCTTTTGAAAACATTGAGGGAAAAGGAGAAAATCCCGGTAACCAGCATTTTCTCCTTTTACCACAATGTTTTCTCACCTTACAAGGAGAAATTCCATCATTTGAGCCACACTGTATTGTTGTCTGCAAATGCCTTCAATTTATAAAAAGCTACTTTTTTGTCGGTTGGTAAAGAGTTAACTTTTAACAAAATAATGGAATTTTAGACCTGTCCAAATTGTACTTAGAGATTATGTAGTAATTAACATAATGGTAAATACCAAAATCAGCATTTTTCATGGAGGCTCTCAAAGTCCATTTGAGATGCTTCTTACGTCTGTCTGTCTGTCTGTCTGTCTCGCTGTGGTTTTTCTGTGCACTCCATGTCACTTCTTCCTTTACTTTTTAAGATAATTCATACATGTTTCCCTAGATGTGACTACATGCAAAACAGGGTATCACAAGCTAAAGTTTGTTTTTAAAGCTAACATTCACTACAATAATATTTCTTGAACCCCTTTTCCAACAGTGAAAATGTTTCACAGACATCTCTCGTTAATTATCTGACATGAGATGATATGCAGAGTGAAGGCAGAATTTTATTGGAAACTAAATTTCTTGTTCCAGTGATGTTTATTTGGTAGCAGATGATGTTTTCTCCAGTCTGCCACCTTGTATTTCTTAGAACTACTTTCTTTCTAAACCTGCTAGCTGCTTTCCTTTTATAAACAAATGACATACTGCAAATTATAATAATTTTTAGGCACTGTACTCTTTCTAAACATGCCAGCAACTTTCCCTCATTAGCAAATGACAGATTGCACATAAGAATGCATTTTTAAACACTCTATTTGTTATAGATCCTGTGCTTTCCTTTATAAACAAATGACAGATTACAAATAACAGCTTATTTACATGTACTTTCCAACAATGCAATTAAACTTATCTTTTATACATTACTGTATGGATTGTCTAAACATTACAATGATAAGATTTTTTTCATCATCCTGAGGCCTCAGATTATCATGCTTTTTTCTTTTTATAATTCTTTAACATAGTTTCATTGATTGTAGTTCTTTTTTACATAGTTTTACCACTTAAAAGCTCTAGCTTAGTACTGGTGAAAACCAGGAAAATATGAATAATTATATGAGCTGTTGCCATGATATGACTAATGTTGAAAGCGGCATGAAACACCATTCATTCAATCAATACATAATTTTACCATACATTATGTGCATTAAAGTATTATTGGCATACAAATACATGTACATATACGCAGCTAGAGGAGAAGTATATTGGCACCATCTTCTGCATCCATACATCCATCCATTTTTCCTTCCCTTCGTCCATCTGTATGTCTATTTCTTGTGGATTCAGCTCCTCCCACATTTCTTGACAGATTTGGATGAAATTTTAACAGACTGTTTCTCATCATGTGACCAAATTGCGTATTGTCAGGATTTTGTGATGTGGTGGCATATATTGTGACAATGGCACTTGTTTTAGTATACATGATTCACATTAGCATTATATATAATGCCAATAATTTCATGATGACAAATTACTATATGTACACACTCTGTCCTAAAGCTGGCTACAATGAGTTGGATGGTATCCAATGACACCCCTGCAATATTTATGCAGATAATACATTGTGACCATACATTGATCTTTTACATGAAAAGTTTTCAATGTATGAGCATGAAGGGGGACCAGTATCCGTGGACATGCATCATCCTTTTACCAGACGACAATATTTTAACCTTATCCAAATTCAAACATAGCAGATGACAATTTAACCCTTTACCAAATAACAAAATTTTGGACTATTCCAAATTGAAAGCATTTGCAGACGACAAAATAAACTTGACTCAAAAACTGAAATTTGATTTGGAAAGGGTAGAAAACATTGTGGAAAAGGGAGAAAATGCTGGTTACCAGCATTTTCTCCTTTTCCCAGAAAGAAGTTTTCTAAAGGCTTCTTTCTCAGGGGCATCAAAAGTAGGGACTGTGTGGTAATGGGTTAATGTATGAGCATAAAGGGGGACCAGTATCCAAGGTTTCTATCTCAGGGTCGTAAAAACCAGGGATTGTTTGGGAAAGGGTTAAATGGGGTTCAAATGGTGGCAATATTTCTCTGATAAGTTAGGAAACAAAGGAGAACCAGGATTTTTCTCCTTTTCTCACAATGTTTTCAAAGGGCTTCTCTCTCAGGGTCATTAAAAGTCAGCATTGTGCAGTAAAGGGTTAACCCTTTCCCAAACGTCAAATTCTGGACCGCACCAAACTGAAAGCATTCTGCAGATGACAACATAACAGTTGCTAAAAAGATGATTTCTCTATATGTTGGGGTAGAAAACATTGTGGGAAAAGGAGAAAATGCTTTCCAGCATTTTCTCCTTTTCCCTCAATGTTTTCAAAAGGCTTCTATTCCTGACCCGTAAAACCAGGGATTGTTTGGTAAAGGGTTAAAGATTTCACAATGTCTTTGACATGATTATAAGCCATGTTCTGGCAAACAGGGGCCTAATGTATCTCTGTGTGATGCATCACACTGTGCATTACATTACAGAATTAGGGATCCATAAAATTCAGTATGTCTTGACCTGAAATTGACTTTTATGCAAAGAATATTAGCCCTTTTCCACATGGCAAAATTTTAGACTTTCCCCAATCATGAGTATTTTCAGCGGCTTATTACATGGCAATGGAATGATTGGAACTGTCTCTGAAAGGTAAGAAAACATTGTAGGAAAAGGAGAAAATGCTGTTACCAGCATTACTGTTACCAGCATTTTCTCCTTTTTCCTACAATGTTTTCCAAAAGCTTCTCTTCAGGGTCATTAAAACTCGTCTTTGTGTGGTAAAGGGTTAAAGAGTTAATATTTGTATCATGGATATAATCAGACAGTATGGAAATTCTGTGTATGGTAAATGTCAAGTTTGACCCTTACTGTACCACAGTCAAATTCGAGGCATTCACTGTTCAGAAAGTGCATCTTACATCTATGTCACCCACCATATATTATCAATTTAAACCAAAAAAGTCATGTTTATTTTTAAGTATTCATTTAAGACACCCTTAATCTATTAGCTGCACAAAGAGTTGAAAAACATTTACATAGTTCTACATGCAGTCAAGACTAGCCAAAGCTAAGTTTGAACAATTATTCAAGCGCATAATATATGCTAGAAGAGGTCATTCATTTCATGTTAATTTGTTCTATTAACCCATTACCACACAATCCATACTTTTGACGACCCTGAGAAAGAAACCTTAGGAAAACATTGTGGAAAAAGGAGAAAATGCTGCCAACATTTTTTCCTTTTCCCACAATGTTTTCGACCCTTCCCAAAACAAATTTCAAATTTTCAGTCACTTTTATTTTGTTGTTTGCAGATGCTTTCCATTTGGACAAGCCTAAAATTTTGTGGTTTGGTAATGAGTTAATACATGTTAAGAAGTATGTAACATTGAAAGGGAGGTAACTCATTACATTACATTACAACCAGCTTTTTAGCTCACCTGAGCACGAAATGCTCAAGGTGAGCTGTTGTGATCGATCAATGTTCGTCGTCCGTCCATCTGTCCGTCCGTTAGTCTTTTTCTTGTTTACGTGATAAAGTCTGCATTTCTTGCCCAATTTTTGTGAAACTTGCACAGTTTGTGTATCTCATCAATAGCTTTAACCCTATTGATTTTGAGAAAAATCCAACAAACAGTATGGGAAAAGTAGCCATCTCAAGTTGAAAATTTCAAATTCTTGTTTACGAGATAAAGTCTGCATTTGTTGCCTGATTTTTGTGAAACTTGCACAGTTTGTTTATCTCATCAATAGCTTCAACCCTATTGATTTTGAAAAAATCCAACTAACAGTATGAGAAAAGTAGCTATTTCAAGTTTAAAATTTCAAATTCTTGTTTACGCTATAAAGTCTGCATTTGTTACCTGATTTTCATGAAACTTGCACAGTTTGTTTATCTCATCAATAGCTTCAACCCTAATGATTTTGAGAAAAATCCAACAAACGGTATGGGAAAAGTAGCCATTTCAAGTTGAAAATTTCTAAATCTTGTTTATGCAATTAAGTCTGCATTTGTTGCCTGATTTTCATGAAAATCACACAGTTTGTTTATCTAATCAGTAGCTTCAACCCTATTGATTTTGAGCAAAATTCAACAAAGAGTATGGAAAAAGTAGCCATTTCAAGTTGAAAATTTCAAATTCTTGTTTACGGGATAAAATGTGCATTTGTGATTAGATTTTTATGAAACTTGCACAGTTTGTTTATCTCTTTCAACCTATCTATTTTGAAATAAATCCAACAAACAGTATGGGAAAAGAAACCATTTCAAGTTGAAAATTACCAATTCTTGTTTTCGTGACAAAGTATGCATTTCTTGTCAGATTTTCATGAAAAAGCAAAATTGAATTCTCTGCCGGTAGAGCATATTCAGGCCCTTCAGGGCCATCTAGTTATGTTTGGCTTTATTCATGAACAAAGCCTGTCAAGCAATATAAAACCAGCATTAATTAGTTCTTAAGGTAGTGGCCACATTTTCTGTCCAATTCTTATGGCCATGAAGAAAAATTGTGTATCTTACCATTTTCTCCTTTTCCCACAATGTTTAATGTTTTCAAAAGGCCTCTTTCACATGGGGTGTTAAAAGTCGAGATTGTGGGTAAAGGGTTAAGCACTTGCAGCCAAGCGTTGGCACCTACTTGCGGTGGTCTTGAAACATCTTAAAGTGTACAGACCTCATATTAACCATTTACCAAATGACAAACTTTTAGACTGGTACAATTTAAAACCTTAAATCTCGAATAAAGGAATAAATTTTGTGTCTGAAAAGTCAGAAAAGGAGTATAATTGGTAACTGGCATTTTTTTTTCCTTTCCATCTTCTTCAATGGTTGTTAACCCTTTACCACAGAATCTTGACCCTTAACGAATCTGACAAAGAAAGCCTTCTAAAACATTGTGGGAAAAGGAGAGAAATGCTGGTAACCACATTTTCTGCTTTGCCCATATTGTTTTCTACCCTTCAACACCAAATTTCAATTTTTGATTCACGTTTATTTGGTTGTCTGCAAATGCTTTCACTTTGGACCAGTCCAAAACTTTGTCATTGCTAAAGAGTTAAAGCTGTGGATTTGGAAGTGAATGGTTATCTTTTGTGATAAAATAATGAGCAGTATCTTTTGCAAGGTTTTTTTTTTTCCCACACGACAGTCCAAATATTTGCTCACAAGGCTTACTGTTCACATTAGGAGTGTCCTAGGGTAACTCAAATCTTAACCATTGTAGGCAGAAAAAAATGTTTGTTGTTTGTTTCTTTTAAGTTTTGGAAAAAAATAGACGATTTGTTTGAAACCTTGCAGTTTGCTTAATTTCTATTCTTTCCGATAGCATGTCCGTTGGGTTAGAATATGAACAATCTGGCACTTCCGGTTGTATCTGTCATGTCAAAAAATACTTAACGTCGAGTACATACTTTCACATATTGTTGACCAAGTGATTGAACTGAAGAAGGTACAAAATTACGCACACATTATCAAAGAAATTTTAAGTTTAAACAGGTAAAATTTTAATTTTACTTTCGACCAGAACATATATATGCGAGATTTCAACAGTGAAGGAACGGATCAAATCATGGGTGTGAAATTGAAAAAAGTTTCTCTGAGTCAGTGTGTAAACATTCTTTCTGAAATTCTGAAACGAAATTACATGTGAATGTGCTGAATCTTTGGTGATTAAGCCATATTTTCCTGCACCCCTTTAGCTTTGTAAAGAATTTTTCTGTCGCCATTTTGAGTTCTGGTTATGTGACGAAATACCTTTAGCTGTCATTGGAAATTTTGTCGCATTGAGCCGTTCGAAAAGATACGGGTAACATCATATTTTTTCCAGAAGGGTTTAATGGCTGATATGAAGGTGTATGCGAAGACAAGTCACAAAAATAGCATCGGAGCAGACACCTTCAGACTGAAGGTAATGACGAAAGTATCATGTAATGACAGACTACTTTCTAAGGGGTCCTACTAAAACACGCCGTACCAGAAAAATACGCCGTACCATACGCCGTACGGATTAAAACACGCCGTACCAAAATGTGAATTTTATTGCGTTTATTAGCAATAATCCGGTATTTAACTGAGATAGTATTCCGGCCGCGCATGCGCATCAGTGTGTTCCGCTAGCGCTTACACAAACAACGTGGTTTTCGAACATAGTTCGAAATTTTATGTTTTCTCGGCGTAGCTGGGAATATTTCACTGTTCGTAGGCGATTTTTTGTGTTCGCCAGTCTTCTTATTCACGTTGTGAGCCCGGACGTAGTTCGGGTAGTGTTTATCGTTGTTTTTTCAACGGGTTTTTTTAACCACGTGGTTCCATCATGGCGGAGAACGAGAAAAAGAAAGGGAAAGTGCCGGCCAAAAAGCCGGAGGAGCCTCGAAAATTGGACGACACTTCTGATAAAACAGCCAAACCGGCCAATTTTAAGATACCGGTGAAATCTGCGACGTCGTCGCCGAGTGATCTTAACAGCAATTTGATTTTGGAGTGCTTGAAAAGCATTCAAGCTTCACAGTCGGCTCTCGTAACCAGAATGGATAATTTTGAACAGGCTAATGCCTATTACGATGATTACGATGATTATGAGGAGGAATCTGTCCCTAAGAGAGCAAGGTTGGACGATTCTTGCTCCGAGTCCGAGCAAACTAGCCGCTTTGCTGATTTATCTAAAAAATTCAAGGCTACAGAAGTTTGTGATGAAAATGTGGATGAGTTTTTGGCCGACACTGTTACTGAAGTGTATCGGAAGGGCATGGACCCTGAAAAATACGAAAACTTTGTTCGGGATGAAGTTACTCCTAGGCCAGGGAATTGTGAAGGACTTGTCATGGCAAAAATGAACAAGTTAGTGTGGGATGTTATGTCATCCCAAAGCCGTACAGTAGACAAAAAGTTACAAAGCATCTGTACTTCAGTGGTTAAAGCAGGTGTCTGTCTTACCAAAACTATGAACTTGGCAGCTAAAATGGAAAAAACTTTGACAGACAAAGAGATAGATATGGATATAAACATGACAGAAATTATCAATGGTTGCCATGACGCAATGGGCCTCATGGGTCACTCCAATTACCAAACTAACATGCTTAGGAGAGATCTATTAAGGCCGGAATTAAAAAGGGAATATGCCCATCTGTGCACTCACACTCTACCTGTTACACAGGAATTATTTGGGGACGACGTGTCCAAAACGGCCCGTGAAATTGAAGACACTGCCAAAATAAGAGACAGAATGGCTGGATCTTCCATCCAGAGGGGAAATTTCAGATCTTGGTCTTGGAACCGTGGACGTCTTCGAGGGTCCATGAAAAGTAGGCCAAGCCCAACACCCACATACACATGTACTAATTACCGTAGTACGGATTCAAAAAACTACGGCCGACGTCCAGGGGTTCGTCCCCTGCAGAAAAATTAAACAAGCTAATTAAAGATGTAAGTACATTTACTTCTGATAATTTCACAGCAGGTAGATTGGAATCTTTCGTCTCTGAATGGGAGAAAATAACCTCTGACAAAATCATTTTGGACATGGTGAAAAATTGTCGTATTGAGTTTATGAATAATGAGAAGCCGAAACAAAATCATGTACCTCATCGGCATTTTAACTCGGTTGAAAACTCTATTATTGATCAGGAAATAACAAAGCTTTTACAAAAACAGGTCATCATTGAAGTATTGCCACACGAAAATCAATTTATTTCACCAATTTTTCTCAGACAGAAGAAAAATGGGGACTATAGACTAATTCTGAATTTGAAAGACTTGAATACTTTCATCCCATATCGTCATTTCAAAATGGAAACTTTCGAAAATGCAATCTCATTGATAAGGAAAGACATGTTTATGGCATCTTTAGATATTCGGCACGCTTACTATTCTGTAAGAATTGCAAAAGAAGATCAAATCTATCTTCGCTTTGTTTGGAGACAAAGAATATACCAATTTACATGTTGTCCAAATGGAATTAGTCATGGTCCTCTCAGGTTTACGAAACTGATGAAGCCAGTTTATGCAAACTTAAGAAATATTGGTCATATTAGCACAGGTTTTATCGACGATAGCTTGTTAGGTGGTTTAACTGAGGATAGTTGTTATCTAAATCTTCATGATACTATAAGTTTAATGGTTAAACTTGGCTTTATACTGAATTTTGATAAATCAGTTCTTAAGCCTACAAAGGTCCTAACTTTTCTTGGAAATGTGATAGATTCAGAAAAAATGATAGTATATTTACCAAAAGAAAAGAAATTGCTTATCATCAGTGAATGCAAACTTTTGTGTGACGCTACTGAAGCGCCTATAAGACAGGTAGCCAAGGTCATAGGCCTTATGGTAGCTTCCTTTTCTGCTGTTGAATTCGGAAAATTGTTTTATAGAGAACTAGAAATGGCAAAAATACACTCTTTGGAAATGAATCGTGGGAACTATGATGCTAAAATGACAATAACTTCAAGAATGAAATCCGATTTGGAATGGTGGATTGAGAATGTTGACTCGCAAGTACGGGTCATTGATCGAGGAAAACCAGAATTGACTATTCAGACTGATTCTAGTAAATCAGGCTGGGGTTTTAAATGTCAAGACATAATATCTGGAGGCAGATGGACCTCATCAGAATGTTTGGCACATATCAATGTTTTAGAGCTTAAGGCTATTCTGTTTTCAATATGTGCTTTGAAAGAAAATTTGAAAGGCAAGCATATAAAAATTTTGTCTGATTCGTCCACAGCAATCTGCTATGTCAAAAATATGGGTGGCTGCAAATCAGTAGAATGCAATCTTGTCAGCAAACAGATTTGGCAGTGGTGTTTAAAAAATGATACATGGATTACCATAGCTCATATACCAGGTTCCCAGAATGATGCAGACAAACCATCACGGAATTTCAATGACAAACTTGAATGGGAACTAAATGGAAAGGTATTTGATAAACTATGTAACATTTGGTCTAAACCAACTGTAGATTTGTTTGCTTCAAGGTTAAATTTTAAGGTAGAGCATTTTGCTCTTATAAACCAGATCCACAAGCAACATATATTGATGCTTTTTCCCTTGACTGGGGAAAATTTGAGCTGAACTACATATTTCCTCCTTTCAGCATGATCAGCCGCTGCATTTGCAAAATCCAGAAGGACCAAGCAAAAGCCTTACTGATAGTACCACTGTGGTCCACACAGCCTTGGTTTCCGGGACTCTTGTCAATTTTGATAGATTACCCTCGATTTCTGCGGAGGGACAGGAATTTGATCACGATGCCTCACACCAACGAGGTACACCCACTTTGGCAGAAACTGGTAATGATCGGATGTTTAGTTTCAGGAGATCATTCCGCAATCAAGGATTTTCACCAAAAGCTACCAGCATTCTATTATCATCATGGAGAACATCTACTAGACACGAATACAAATCATATATATCAAAGTGGCTATTATTCTGCAGTAAACGGAAAATTAGTGAAGTTTCTCCCAGCGTGAAAGACATTATAGAATTCCTAACTGAACTTTATGACAAAGGAAATGGCTATAGTACATTAAATTTAGCAAGGTCAAGTTTATCATCAATTGGTATAAGTATCGAATCTCATCCAGCTGGATCACATCCATTGATTATTCGATTCATGAAAGGGGTTTTCAACTTAAGACCACCAAAACCTAGATACTCAAAGATATGGGATGTCAATGTCGTTCTCAATTACTTACGTAAACTCTCTCCGGTAAAACAACTAACATTGAAGGATCTGACGTTAAAGCTTGTGATGCTGATGGGTCTTACAAATGCAGCACGTGTAGATACACTTTCCAAACTGTCCATTTCAAATATTCAGAAATTAAAATCTGAGTATGTGTTACAAATTGATGGACTACTCAAGCAGAGCAGACCAGGCCATGATTTTTCAACTTTATCATTTAAAGCTTTCCCGCCAGATAGGCGAATATGTGTATATTTTGTTTTGAAGGAATATTTACGTAGAACTAAACCATTGCGTGAAAAGAATCACACAAGGTTATTTATCAGTTATGTAAAGCCTCATTCACCAGTTACTACAAGTACAATTTCTCGGTGGATTAAAGTAGTTATGGCCAGAGCTGGAATTGATATTGCAGTTTATGGGGCTCACAGTGTTAGGGCCGCTGCAACATCAAAGGCAACTGAACAGGCGGTGCCAATACAGGAAATACTTCAAGTTGCAGGTTGGTCAAATGCGGGAACATTCAGGAAGTTTTACAACAAACCTGTTCAAAACCAAAGTACTTTTGCTACAGCTGTCTTGAGATCATAGATTGTGGTATGTCCCTATATCTCTCTTATCTTTTCTTGCAGCTTTAAAGTCTCAGTTAAATACCGGATTATTGCTAATAAACGCAATAAAATTTAAAAATTAAACGAGACTTACCTGGAAGTTGAAGTTTAATTGTAATTTTATAAGTTAAATAGTAATAAGGAGGGATTTAACTGCCTCCCTCCCACCCAACATACTCACTTCCAGATAAAAATTGTGTATTGCAATATGTTAAAAAATTCAACATTGAAATACCATCAAAAAAGATAAGAGAGAGCTTCAAAAACTGATGCGCATGCGCGGCCGGAATACTATCTCAGTTAAATCCCTCCTTATTACTATTTAACTTATAAAATTACAATTAAACTTCAACTTCCAGGTAAGTCTCGTTTAATTTTTAAATTATTTTGCATATTTTTTTTGGTATTTTTATATTGAAAAACGTATAATCTAACCTAAGAAGCGATATTACTTGCCAATTTTTCATATTTGTCAAGTTATTGGTAATTATAGACATTCTTGTACGGGACCAACAGGTGCCCGTTACGCCGTACTAATTACATGAGCGCCGTACGAATTTTGAGGCACAAAACAACCAAATTGATAAGAATGTATGGTACAATATGCAATTATCTACTTATTTACGAGTTCGTGTTGTTTTATTTCATGTCTTACAGAGGTTGTAGGTACACGTCAAGCATCCAGCAGATATTTACAGAAGGGAAATAACTCTGTGGTACTGAGGAAGTTTATACAGAGAACTTCAGTTTCATTACTTTAATGAAACCTTGTGAAAAAATAAGAAATTGCTGGTCCTGAAAAATAAGGTTATTGAAAATATTTTGGGAAAAGAAGAAAATGTTGGTAACCCTCCCGTAACAAATTTCAATTGTGTCGTCAGCAAATTTGGACCATTTGAAAATTGTTGTTTGGTTAAGATTAAATGGTTGTACATAGAATTTTTAGCCCTTAAAATGTTTCCAGACTCAACGACACATGGACCTGGTTCTACCATGAGTCTTTTTGTTTTTAGCTTTTTTCACTGTTATTATTTTAAACTAGATTCCATTTTATCCCACTGCGAATGAATTAACCCTTTCCCAAACAAATTTTAGACTCTTCCAAACTGAACTAGTTTGCAGACGACAATTTAAAACTTGGTGAAAATGGTGGGAAGTTCTCCAAAAGGTTAGAACACAAGAGCAATTTCTTGTCTTCACAGTGTTTTCAAAAGATTTATACTGCAGACACTTAAAGAAAAGGGTTGTCTGGGAATGGTTTAGATGACCAAAATAGATATGACCAAAAGGGATTGAATACTGCTCTGAAGGCATGACATTACAAGCCTACGAACACATAAAAGAAGAAGTCTTGAGGACAATGAATCGCCAGTACATTCAGTTCGCCGCTTCCAAGACCCTACTGAAGAAGGGCTCGCAAGTCATCATCACACTTAATGTGAAGAAATACCTCCAAGAAGGGATTAAGCTGTTCCGCTTAGCAGGTGGAAACATCGCTGCATGTGGAATCAGATTGGGTATAATAAAGCCATGTTTCCTTAAATGTGTGACTGTAAGAAAACGGCCCTTCTAGGGGCCAACCAACAACGACCCTTCCAAACACCAACAGCCCTTGCTAAGGCTACCAATTTCACAGAAATTTGTCTTTGCAAAAAATTGTCTTAAAAACGTCCCTTCTCACCAACACATTGAAGTAAACGGGAAAAGACGTTACCCTCATCATCCCCTTTCTCAATAAATAAAAAATGACGCGAAAATGGGTTCTTTCTCAAGTATTTCCTGGGGCAAAAAAATTCAGGTTCCTTGCCTAGTACTGGTCAAAACAGGAAATACATGAATATGTGAACTTCTGCAGTGAAATAATGTACTTAAAGTGGCGTAAATCACAATAAAATCAATCAATCAATATTTGCCAGTCAAATTTCTTTACATTGTTTATAGGTAAAAAATCACCGAGACAAAAGAAAAAGAACACATGTTTGTGAAACACTAATGCTCCCGTTTGTGCAGACGGACAGGTGGACAAGGGTAAAGTTATATGGCCCCAATCTTCCGATGCCGGGACATAAAAAATAGAATAGTTAAGATCTATCTCAATATTAATTAACAGTTTATTGATTGCAAGGGTTGTGATGACAATTTTCGTAAGATATCATTCAAATCTGTACATGTGAGGGTTGAGAAAGTGTTGTTTAGGGCACACAAATTGGATATATCTAAGTTCACATATCCTTATTTTTCCATACCGTATTTTCTATCCTTTTGGAGAACTCTCCGCCATTTTCATCAAGTTTAAAATTGTCGTCTGCAATCTGTTTCAGTTTGGATGGGTCTAAAATTTGACGTGTGGATAAAAGTCAATTTTTTTCACAGTGCACAACAACAGGGTAGAAAACATTATATGAAAAGGAGAAAATACTGGTTATTAGTATTTTGTCCTTTTTCCAAGACATTTTCAAAAGCCATATTTTTCAGGATCAGAAAAGAAGAGAAACGGTCATAAGCAATTTCTCGTTTTTCCACAAGGTTTCATTGAACTGATGTTTAACGTAAAGTTCTCTGTATAAACTTCAGAGTTACTTCCCTTCTGTAAACATGTGCTGGATAAATGCTTGACATGTACCTGCAACGCCTGTAAGACATGAAATAGAACAACATGAACTCGTAAATAAGTAGATAATTGCATATTGCACCATACATTCTTATTAATTTAGTTGTTTTGTGCCTCAAAATTCGTACGGCGCTCATGTAATTGGTACGGCGTAACGGGCACCTGTTGGTCCCGTACAAGAATGTCTATAATTACCAATAACTTGACAAATATGAAAAATTGGCAAGTAATATCGCTACATAGGTTAGATTATAAGTTTTTCAATATAAAAATACAAAAAAAAGCATACAATATAATTCACATTTTGGTACGGCGTGTTTTAATTCGTACGTCGTATGGTACGGCGTATTTTTCTGGTACGGCGTGTTTTAGTAGGACCGCTTTCTAAGCCCACTACAGAGGTGAATGTGAATGATGTAATGTAGAAAATGTTATGGTACACATACACTAAATGTTTGCTTTCCCCGTGGGGTCCCGGGGTTTTTTACTGTATAGAATAGGACCTCGGCCTTTCTCAATGGCATGTCGTAGAAGGCGACTAAAATTAGAGACAAACGGCTGCTTTCCTCGTAATTCGTAGGATTGCAGCAGGCTGGATAGTTCTTATTCCAAATCCTATATTTTTTTTCTTGATGTAAATAGGGTTTGGAATGGGAATCAGTTGGCCTGTGGGACCCCGTGTGGTTTAATCGGGGGTATAAGAATAAACCACTGCAGTCCCGCGATCGTCACATCTGCCATTTCATCTGGCGGAACAAAAGTGACAGCATGCATGTCGTAAAAGGTGACAAAAGGGGCATCATTTTGTGTTTCATCCATTCCTCATTTATCATGTTTGTCTTATGTTGTTGCACATGTATGTTATTTTCACCTCGCATTATTGTTTACTAAGTAAGTGCGCCCAATATGACCTAAGTTGTCGACGGGCCTTAAAACGCTATTCATTCATTCATTAAATGTTTGCTTTGTTACCAAAACATCCAATTGATCAACACTTGAAGTCTTATTTACCAAACTCTCCTGTTACCAAAACATCTTTCACCCCTTGTTTCTAGTAGTTCTTCCCCTGAGCTTGTGAAATGATCTCTGTAGGCGTGAGTATCTGTAATTTGAGATTCTAGAGTAACAACATCATCATCAACATGATATGAAAAGAGTTTCGACTATGAACTACATGAACTGCAAAGTATTTTTCTTCATTAAGAAATCTTTTGTGATCATTTCTATGTAAATATTATTATTCATGAGTTAATATCTAAGGTATAGTGTGCAAGACAATACATGCTGTTGGCCGCCTTGAGAAAAGTTGGTATGTCCTAATTGTGGAAGCTTGGTAGTAATTACAGCAGAAGTAGTAGGGTCTTGCTTTTTTTTTTTGAGAAGGAATGCTAATTAGAAGCAAATCTCCTGAACTTTTCTTTTCAAAAATAGCTTGGAATGAATTTTGTAGGGTTTAGTCCTCTAGACACTACCTTAATAAAAAGAGTTTTTACTAGATCTAAAATATAACATCTAGAAATTGTCTGTTGATCAAACAAAACAAGTTAATTCTTTAGGATACAAGTCTACAAAATGTTAAATCATCGAAATGTAGACCATTTGCCGGCTGTAAATGGGCCTCAAATGCCAGAATTTGTATTTATAGGGAACAAAACATTGTTTGAGCGAGAAAATGCTGGTTAGCAGTATTTTATCCTTTTTAAACAATGTTTGTAACACTGCTATAGAAGTGCAAAAAATGGGATTGTTTGGTAAACAGCGAATCACAAGCAAACACATAAAGCTTACAAATGTATTTTTGCAGATTGGATTGTAAAGAAACACACTGCCAAGTACTAAGTAAAATAGCATCAGGATGAAGTTATATTCCCTGTCAATACTTTACAAAGTGGGTGATGGAAAGGCAAACAGGCTGGTTTCAGCTCATGAACTAACATCCTTTGGATTTTTTCAGAGATCTAGGTAATTCTATCAATTCTTTAGTAGACATAGTTGATAGTGAGTCAGAAATTTTATATTTCGTTTAACCCATTACCTCACAATCCCTACTTTTGATGCCCCCGAGAAAGAAGCCTTTTGAAAACACTGTAGGAAAAAGAGAAAATGCTGATAGCCAGCATTTTCTCCTTTTCCCACAGTGTTTTCTACCCTTTCCAGAACAAATTTCAATTTTTCAGTCACCTCTAATTTGTCATCTGCTAATGCTTTCAATTTGAACCAGTGTAAAATTGTGTTATGTGGTAAAGAGTTAAAAGTGAGCAAGCATGTTAGATTCATATCGAAATCTGGAAATCTTTTCAAATTTCGACAAAGGATATGGACTGTAAGACTGCAGCTTAGATTTTTTTTATGTATTTCATTGCACCAGTGTAACTGACAATGGTAATAACCAGGGTGATCTACAGTCTACTGCAGGTTCTTCCCTTAAATACAGAATAAAGTGGTCATTTTGACCCCTTTGTTATGAAAGATGGGGACAAATTTTTACAAGGGTCTTACTGTTTTCAATATCTATCAACTGGTTTAATTTGGATGGTCGATTATAAAGACTTACAATATTGTTGCAAAATGAATACGCAGTTTGGTGTTTCCCTCCATTCATTTTTCGAATCTTAACTTTCTTAACCCTTTCCCAAACAAGCCCTTTTTTTTACGGGTCTGGAATAGAAGCCTTTTGAAAACATTGTGGGAAAAGGAGAAAATGCTGGTAACGGTTTCTACACTATCATAGACAGAAATCATCTTTCCAGCAATAGTTGAATTGTCGTCTGCAAATGTTTTCAATTTAGTCTAGTCCAAAAGTTTGTCATTTGGGAAAGGGTTAAAGACTTTCAAATGCAATGTTGTTAAACAAAGATAATCATAAGTGAGTATATATATGTGTAAACAAGGACTGGACACAGTGATGAAAAGAATTTGGACATTTTACACTAAATCATTCATCAAGGAATACCGGTACCCTGGCTAGACCTGGAACATGCTTTACTGTATCTCTGGCTTTATTTCCAACATTAGGTTGTTTTTGGATAATGGGACAGTTTTAGTGTTGATCCCTGTAGTCAAAGATTTTTAACTTCATTTTGCTGGAAAATATCTCTATTGCATTAGATAGTTTAAATTCATTATCACACAGCATGTTCTGTGTAGTCTGAACTGTTTAAAGTGGCTCATTTGTGCTCCACAGCATACAGGTTAAATATAAATAGGCTTGTATGTGAGTGTTGCACTTTCAGTCTGTATTGAAGTCTGAAAATTCAAGCTTAGGTGACTGTGTATTCAAGTGTGAACAGACTATCTGTGATAAAAGCTGGTGTTAATCATCCTTATGTAATTATTTGCAGTCTGCAGTCTTCAACCCAGTAGTGCATAAGTGACTTGAATCAACCAAAATTATAACAAGAAAAAACAATTCAAGTAAAGAAAAATTATGTTGTGCAAAAGTATGGAAAACATTGTTTGAAATAGAGCAATTGCTTGCAGTAAAACTCTAAGCTATTGCTTTCAAAGCTGTACATAGCAGAGGCTCTGTATTGTTACTTTTTGTAGTTGTATTTGAACAGTATTGAGACTAGCTCTCATATGTAAATATCACTTTCTGATATGTTGCAGTGTCAAAGAATTTATGAATTTCTCCAGCAAAATTATCACAGAAAGGACAATGGTGGGATCCAGGGCTTCAGTAAAAGAGCAGGGTATGTGTGTAGAAATGTAGCGGTGTATTTGTATATTTCTCTTTCCATTTTCATTCAGTATGATTTATGTCTATTGTCTGTTTTTTTGTCATCTTTTGAGAAAGTATGTCACAGTTTGAATTGAGCCTTGAATTATGACCAATTTCTGCTGTTATAGATATAAATTGTTCTAATTTGCAGATTTTAACTTTTTACTAAACAACAAAATTATAGACTTGTCCACTAATGGATAAAGTGTTTCTAAGTCTTTGAAACAGGCAATAGCCAAAATATTGAACATTAGAGTGTTATTTTTCACAGTGTTCAGACTGTCCTAAGTTTCACTAAGTCTTTACAACAGCACAAAGTTCTAGACATATCCTATTTGAAAGCATAATGCAGATGACTTATACAATGTGGCTCAAATGATGAGATATGCCTTTGAAATAGAAGGAAAGCTTGTGGGAAAAAGAGAAAATGCTGATTATCACAAGCAATGTTTCGTTTTCCCAAAGTATTCCCAAAATTCCATTTTCTCAGGACTGTTTAGACGTATGATAAGCTGCTCGAGTTGTCCGAGTCGTCCATTCATCAGCCCGGACAAGTAGATTTTGAAGGCTGGGTTGTCCGTGGACAAGTAAAATTTTCAAGGGAACTAGCAATTAATTTTTTCCGAAAGTGAAAGTTGGCCATTTTTTTGAAAATGATAATACAATTGGAAATTCTCTGAATGGTACTCGAATCAAACTGCCCTCTCCGATGTAAATCGATTTTATGTAGTATAAGCATCTATGAATAGTAATGGCCAATCATATGCCTTGACGTTTGCATTGAAAACTCTTTGTGTTCAGAAATTAAAATTCAAACGTCTGGTCGATACAGACTAATGGCAATGCAGAAAACTCTTGATGGCTTTTTCTCACAAGATAAATCCTCGTTCCCCCCTCGTATTATTCATCGTGATAAAAACTTTCAGGTCGAGAAGAAAAAAAAAGTAAGGCAGAGTACTACAAGGCGTAGGATGCCAAGAGTAAAGGGGGGTTTATGATTCTTGGCTCTTTGATTTTCCATGGCATGAAAATGCAGACAATCTGTTTGTTTGTAATCTATGTAAGGAGTTTCCGAGAGCAGTGGGTTATTTAAAGGGCAGCATATTTTTTATGATGAGGAAAAACCAATGTTCATGCAAATATGTGTAAATCACGTTATAGAATTGAAATACACGTAACAAATTTTGGTTACATAAGAGACATCACGTAAGAACAAGAAACATGGAAAAAAAAATCCACCATCCGCTTAACTTTTGTAAAATGAGGATTTGAAGATACTTGTTGCCCTTACTGATAAATTATTGTCAAATCACATGCAAAAACCTGTCCATAAGTTAACACACATGAAAAGATGCTCAATGCAAAAAACAAGGAAACCCATGACACAACACAATGTCCGTTTTGACATTGTCCGATCAGAGTCTTTTCAGCTTTTTAATGACTATAAACAATAAATTTCCACATATACCTTAATATAACACACTTTTTATTTGTGCAAAACGTCATTATTGATTACTGTACTTCTAGTTTGGAACCGTTCTTGTCATACCCTCATACGAAATCTTACCCTCAGATTTACGGCTTAGGGCTTAAAAGTATCCTTCAATTAAAAAGACAGTGGGAATACTGAAAACTTATGGTGATTATTTGTTTATTTACTGTTATATTGATTTTGTGTGCATCTTATCCTTTTATGTACATGTATATAACTTCAAAGTATGGACAAGTGGGTTTTTGATACGGACAAGTCAATTTGTGATCATCGCTTGTCCGTGGACAAGCAGACTTTCAAGATATTTCAGAACCACTGAACTATTACAGACTGTATTCTTGTTTTATGTATGTTTTTTTGTAGAATATATATGCCATGTGTATGTGAATAGTAACAAGGTAGCAGCAGTGGTGATAGGGGATCATGAATACCCACAGAGAGTCGCCCACACCCTTCTTAATAAAGTGATAGAAGATTTTGAAGCAAAAGTAGACAGGAAATTTTGGTCAATAGCTAAAGAGGAGTAAGTGTTCAATTCTCCCTTTGTCTTACAATTTGATGTCTTTTGTAGACATTAACAGATTATTTTCAAAGTATGACATTTTTATATACCCAAAGGGTCATACAATGTTATCCCTGATTGTCTGTCTGTCCAACAGCAATTTCTTGTGTGTGCTACTCCTCATACAGCATCCATTTGAAAAAGTTCAACCTTACCACTATCAATCTCTATGATATCTAGTTGTGCATGTGACTCTTAAAATTTGGATCTCTTTAGGCATTCTTGATTTTATCCTTTTTCACTGACAAGCCCCTTCAGGTGTATATGCTCCATTCTGTGAAGCTCTTGTTTTATCTATTGTGACACAAGGAAAATTGCTTGTGTCCAGTGTTTTTTCCAATGTTTTCAGGTATATACTACTCAAGATTCTGATCCGGATTATCATGATAAAATGTGTGTGGCATGTATCATGTTAGTTTTTTTTGTTTCATATGTTACACTGTCTTACTGATGAAGTAAACTACCAGTGGAATTGGATGCTTTTAATGCAAAACTGTTTTGTTGCAGCATATACCAGAATTGAAGTATCTATATGATCCCTATTACAGTTTGAGTAGCATTTATTTATCAAAGCTCAGGTCTGTCTCGTAGATTTTGATGCATCTTTTGTAGACATAACATATTAACCCTTATCCTTCTAAATAAGCTCAATGAAACCTTTAATAGAAACCTTAAAGTTTACTATTCAAAGGTAATGTATAGGGGGGAGACTATGTCTTGATCACACAGTCTAGGTCCAAGGTCAGACTGCACAGAATGTATGCATCATGAAAAAGGTCAACGAGTCATACTTAATCATCCACTCCATAGATACTCATTTCTACTCATTGCTTGTAGGAGCCTTTGGAAAACATTGTGGCAAAAGGTGAAATTGCTTGTGACAAGCAATTTCACCATTTGTCACAATGTTTTCTATGTTATCAAAAGATGTCATATACACATGAGAATTGGTTTCATCCTTGCTGTTATTAAGGGTCAATTAGATATAGCATAGAAATGCCTTATGGGGTAAAGGGTTAGCAGCTGTAGGTTAAATTCAACACATTGGTTTCAGCAGAAGATTTCAAACTTTGGCTCAGATTGAATTTCCATATTTTACAAAGAAGATTTTGAAAAGCATGAAAACTTTGACATGATTTACTTCAAGTTTGCTTCAGACTAAAATCCACTAACTACATGCATTTTATACCTGGTCCTAATTACTTATAATTACACTGACATGTTATTTCTGCAATGCTGAAAACCATTTTTGAAGAGAGTCAAATTTAGAACAGGAGAACATTATTTTTCAGCATTTTAAACTTTCTGTAGCAAAGATGCTGGATTTCACAAGCTTTGGTTTATGACTGAATTATTGGTAGCATTTCATTCATCATTTTCATGACTGCATTGTTTGGTTTTCCAGTATAATATTAAACTTCAAGCCAAAGGTTTATTCAAATGTTATCATTTTTCTGTTTTTTTTTTCTCTGTATTTAGTGAAATAAAATTTCCTGAATTGGAAGGCTTTTTGCAGAAATACCAGGTAAGAAAATACTTTTTTCTGTCATCTTTTCCCTTTTTTTTTTTCAGAGAATATTTTATTTGCAATATATTATTGCAGATAAAGAAATTTTACAACTCTCAGAAAAACACCTAATGTATTACAAAACAGAAGTGACCTCTCACTTATTAGTGTCCCTCTTAACCCATTACCACACAATTCCTACTTCTGTCGATCCTGAGAAAGAAGCCTTTAGAAAACATTATAGGAAAAAGAGATAATGCTGGTAACCAGCATTTTCTCTTTTTCCCACAATGTTTTCTACTCTGCTTGAACAAATTTCAATATTTCAGTCACTTTTAGTTCATCGTCTGCAAATGCTTTCGATTTGGTCAAATGTAAAATTTTGTCATTTAGTAATGAGTCCAACACATAAATAATTGGAAGTTAATTGGTTACATTATAACTTAAAGTTTGCCATCTACTCCTTTTAGCCAAACGTAGAAATGTGTTTAAATCAATAAACTAGTAATATTTGTGGCCCCCAAAAAATATTAACCCTTTACTCCATAGATACTCATTTCTATGCATTGCTTGTAGGAGTGTTTGGAAATATTTTGGCAAAAGGTGAAATTTCACCTTTTGCTACAATGTTTTCTATGCTATCAAAAGGTGTCATATACACATAAGAAACAGCTTCATCCTTGTTGTTATTTAGAGTCAATTAGAGATACCATAGAAATGTCTTATGGGGTAAACGGTTATTATGCACATTATCATGCAAAATCGATATTTCTACTATCTTTAACCCCCTACCCCATAAGGCAGTTCTATGGTATCTCTAATTGACCCTAAATAACAGCAGGGATGAAGCTGTTTCTTATGTGTATATGACACCTTTTGATAGCATAGAAAACATTGTCGCAAAAGGTGAAATTGCTCGTCACGAGCAGTTTCACCTTTTGCCACAATCTTTTCCAAAGGCTCCTAGAAGCAATGTGTAGAAATGAGTATCTATGGAGTAAAGGGTTAAAATCACTCAATTGCACTCTCAATACAAAATTCTGATACCCTCATGTAAATTGCTGTTGGGTTTTTGTGACACAGATTGTTGTGATAGTGGACCTGAGTGGTGCATCCATCTCAACTTTCATGCCAGCCCATGAATATGCAATATGTTTTCAAAAGGTTTTTACAACTACAGGTTTGTTTAGTGGAAGATTTTGGGAAAAAAAGATGATCTTTTAATATTGTTTAATCCTGTATCACACATACTCGAACCTGATCAAGAAGGCTGTTGGAAATGTTGTAGAAAAAGGAGAAAATGCTGGTACCAGCATTTTCTCCTTTGCCCTCAATGCTTTCTTCTCATCATTCGAGCCACACTTAACCCTTGACCATGCAATGATGATTTTAAATGACCCTTGGAAAAAAGCCTTTTGAAAACATTGAGGGAAAGGATGCTGGTTACCAGCATTTTCTCCTTTTCCCATAACATTTTCTACCTTAGCAATAAACTATTGCACCATTTGAGCCACATTGAAATTGTCGTCTGCAAGTGCTTTCAATTTGGATGGGGCTTAAATTTTGTCATGTGGTAAAGGGTTAATTTGTTGTCTGCAAAATTGTAGTACTTTTGATTTGGACAAGTCCTAAATTTTTTCTCATTATGTGGTATAAGGTTAAAAAGGAATTTTGTTTTCATTACAGAATCCAAGAGAGGCAGATGCAATGACAAAGATAAATGCAGATTTAGATGAAACAAAAATTATTTTGGTAAGTATAGAGATTAGTGATGTATTGTTTTCCTTATTGTCTTTACCAGTTGCTTGACAAAGAAAATATTGCAAAGACTGTGTCTAGCTTGAAAGCATTTGAAAAAGATAAATGTATCGAGCAGTGTGAATTGTGCATGCTGAGCAGGGTTGACACTTACCATTTTTATTATATTTTCTGTATGAATAGTGGCCATTCTAAGTTGATATACCATTACTTTTGAACTATCAACTAAAATTGACCTGCACTATCTATGATGTGTTTTCACCTAACTGATGAACAGAATTTCCAGACTGTCCCTTTTTGCTTGATAGGTCACAAATAAATGTGTGGAAGTTTTCTTAAAAAAGGTATTGTTTAAAAGGTAGAAAATACTGTGACAAAAGGAGAAAATGGTAATTTTTTGTATTTTCTCCTTTTCCCTGTTTCCATTCACATGGCTCAGAGGCTTAGTGTGAGTCTTGTAACCTGCGGGCCTGAAGTTCGTGGCACTAATTTTTCTGGGCTTTTCATGGGAGTGTCCTTGAGCAAGACACCTCAGAGCCACAGAATTTATACAGGTAAAACCTAGGAAATATGCAAATATGCAAGTTACAGTGATATGACTGAAATAATATTGAAATTGGCATAAAACACCATCAATCAGTGAAGCAATCAACGAATTTTAGTGCTGGCATAACAATACAAACAATATGATGTAGCAGCATGTAAAATCGAAGTTGTACTTTATTCTGATACCTTTGTAAATTTACTTACAGCACAACACCATAGAGGCTGTATTAGAAAGAGGAGAAAAGATAGATGATTTAGTGGAAAAATCAGAAGGTCTTAGTCAAACAAGTAAAACATTCTATAAAACTGTAAGTATTTTTTTCCAGCTGTAAACCATGTAGAAATAAGTTATGTTATAGAAGAGGATAGGACATACTGAAAAATTTACAGTAACAGAAGTATGTGAAACAACCAGAATATGTCCAAAGGGTGAAATCAAGGTCTTGTATCCTCAGTTAAGTAGTCTTGAAGATGGTTCAAAACCAGAAGGTCCTTGGTTGAATTCCCAAACTCTTCAAATGTGGTTTAAGGATGGACAAGAGGCATTTTTACTGGATTCATGCCTGACTCAAAGCAGGATATTTAGTTAATGATGTATATGTGGGAAAGCAGCCTACTGCTTTGGCATAACATTATGCAGAGTACTGGACCAGAAAACTGCAGGAAAGTAGGGAAAGGTACACATGCTGATAATATCGTTGAAAATAATGTTTGACACCTTAAAAAAAACTTTGCATACTTAGAAGATGTTAGATAATAACTTACTCGTAAATGAAGAATTACATAGACCTGTATTACATTACTTTAATTTTTTCCAAGCATAGTTCAAAACTCTTTAATTTTGTATCATAAAACAAAATGTTGGACTTTATCATATTGAAAGCATTTGCAGATGACAAATTGGATATGGATTATTTCACGATGACTCGTCAGTTTACTTCAAAAACCTTGGAACTACAGTTTGTTTCAAGCTGTAGTTACAAGGTTTTTGAAATAAACTGGCAATATTTGTCATTGAAAGGATATAAACATTATTGGAAAAGGATAAAATGCTGGTTACCAGGCTATACAATTTCAGATTTGTCCATTTTGAAACTGTAGGCAGATTACAAATTTAGTGTAGCTTAAATGATGGTGTATTTCTTAGAAAGAATAGAAAGCATTGTAACTTGTGGAAAAGAAGAAAAAAAATTATAAATCTTTTTACTACACATTTCCAAGTTTTCACATTCCTAAGCTATAGGGCTTTTGAAAACTTGGTTGGAAAAGGAGCAAAGGCTGGATATCAGTATTGTCTCCTTGTCCCAAGATGTGTTTTACCCTACCAAAGACAAAGCCGGTATTTGACACAGTTTGGGTCTGCAAATGTTATTAGTTTGGTGAAATAAAAAAAAAGTGGTTTGGTAAAGAGTTCAGGAAAATAATTGTGTATGAAACCAGCATTTTCTCCATTTTGGCTGAAGCTTTCAAAAGATTTATCTTTAGGTTATGAAAAACACCTGATTGTGTGACAAATGTTAAGTAAGGATATTTCTTTCTTTTTATTTTTCAGGCTAGGAAAACAAACTCTTGCTGTGTAATATTATAATGAAATTGTTTATAGTGAACAGAGAACTTCGTCTGAAAGATACAGTTATGGCAGATTTACAGATGTAATAGGGGTTAGAACTGAATGAATTCTCTTTGTCAAAATTCAACTTAAATTGTATTGTAACATTATTTTTATGATAGTAATTGAAAAGTACCACTTTCTTTATTAATATAATCATTATCTTTAAATAACTTAATCCTTAGGCTAAGTGCAACCTTGAGCAATATTTTGGACAGTGTAGATCAAAGTTCAGATTGCAATAAATGTGCAGTCTGATCTTTGATCTACAATGTGCAATAAAGTATTTTCTTTTCGGTGACATGAATTTCTCATCGCAATATTTGGATTTTTACTATGGAGCAGAATTTTTTTTTTTTCATTTATATAGCAGTTTAATAGTTAAAAGAGGGCATGAGGATAGTTTAGACTTCATGCATTTTGCAGAGAGACTTATTTCAGCATTTGAAAAGATTGTTGCTATAATAATGGCATTTGATTAATGACTTCAATCTTTTAATCCTTCACCACACTTTGACGACTTTTAACTCCATTGAGGGAGAAGCCTTTTGAAAACATTGTGAGAAAAGGAGAAAATGCTCATAACCAGCATTTTCTTGTTTTCTCACAATGTTGTCAACCCTGTCAAGATCAAATTCCATTATTTGAGTCACATTTGAATTGTCGTCTGCAAATGCTTTCAATTTGGACAAGGCTAAATTTTGTCGTCTGGTAATGAGCTACTGTAACCTTTTGCCATGCATGCTGATGAGGACATTGTGGAACTAAACTTCCAGTTGCATTGCCTTGGAGCTCTTTTGATCCTTAGGCAGCCAGGTGCAATTCAGTGACCTTTTGTGGATAGTGTAGATTAAGATCAGACTGCACATCTTGAATCTACTCTGTGCAATAAGGATATGTCTTTTTCTCCAGAAATGCCTTGAACTTGTTACCGAACACCGAAAAAGTTTAAAACTTTTGTTGTCCAATTGAAAACATTTGCAGATGACAAAATAAACCCGACTCAAACATTGAAATTTCTTTACGGAAGGGTAGAAAACATTGTGGGAAAAAGAGAAAATGCTGGCTTCCAGCATTTTCTAATTTTCCCACAATGTTTTCAAAAGCCCTCTTCTTCAATATTATTAAAAGTCAGGATTGTGTGGTAAATAGTTAAAAGAACAAAATATGGGATTTTAATATTTAATTTAGTTTCAAAGTTTAATTTCTCTAACTTAGTAGGACAAGAGTTATCTCCTCAAACTAGACATTTGAATAAGGAAGATGTTCTGATTTAGCTTTTCAACTCCTTATCAAAAGACAAAGCTTTAGATAGGTCCAAATTGAAAGCATTTGCAGGCGACAAAATAAATGTGACTAAAGAACTGAAATTTGTTGCAGGAAGGAAAGAAAACATTGTGGGAAAAGGAGAAAATGCTGGAAACCAGCATTTACTCCTATTTCCACAATGTTTTCAAAAGGTTCCTTCACAGGGTGTTAAAAGTCGGGAATGTGTGGTAAAGGGTTAAATCACTAGTTTATAAGAGACCTCTCAGATATTCTGCCTCCTGCATTTATGTTTTATGTAACAGATTTGTATATTGCTGGAAACAATGTGTAGGAAAAGCAATTTGCAACTTAAGATTAATCTGGTGCCCAACATCTGTTAGTGTCATTGAATAACAGGAGGTTAATTTAGTGGTAAAGATAGTTTTCTTAGTGTTCCAAAACAAGAAAAAAATTATCACTTTCATTATTCTCAATGGAAATTCATTTGTTATGATCAACATTTTTCAAAAAAAATGTTTAAAGATATACTTTATTATTTGCATGCACAGTGTTATACATGTAGTTGTAAATTAGTAGGTCTATATGTGTAAATCAATCTTAAATGTTTTGAAATAGCTTAACCCTTTACCAAATAAGCCCTGGTTTTTAAGACTCTGAGATAGAAACCTTTTGATAAGATTGTGGGTAAAGAAGAAAATGCTGGTAACCAGCACTTTTGCCTTTTCCCACTGTGTTTTCTATCCTGCCAGAAACAAATTTGAATTTTTTAGATATATCTATTTTGTCGTCTGCAAGTGCTTTCAATTTGGACCAGTGTAAACTTTTGTGGTTTGGTAAAGGAGTTAAAGAAAGCATGATTTTGCTCCCCATAAAGGCAGAAAGACTTTTTTTATTTTCTTTCAGCAATATGGAGCTTCAATTGATGTGTACTTTTTAAGTATTGAAAAATTGGAAAGAGAACAATAATTAAGTTTTAACCCCTAGGCTGCTAAGGTCCATATAATGACTTTGGCTGACAGTGTAGATCAAGATCAGACCATACATTCTAAGTAATCTGATCTTGAATCTTCACTGAACAATAAGGAGATTATTCTGCCAATATTTTTTTTAAAAAGCAAAATTTAATTTTTTACTATCAACTTGAAAGTTTTATTTAACTTATTCAGCAGGATAAGAGTTAATGTTCTCTAGGAAATAAACCTTTTAAAACAATTAAGGAAAAGGAGAAGTGGTAACCAGCATTTTTAGCTCACCTGAGCACAACATGCTCAAGGGGAGCTTTTAGGATCATCCGGTGTCCGTCGTGCGTCAGTGCGTCGTGGGTCGTGCATCGTCAACAGTTCTTTGACGTCGTGGCTCTGGTGAATGGGGGCTAATTGCACTATACAGAAATAAAGAAATTCCTAAAAATTCTTCTGCTCTGAAACGGTAGAATTTGAAATAATTTCACAGGGATCTTCCTTGAATGACCCTTTCCAAAAATTGTTCATGAAATTTTGATCCGTCAAGAAACACAGCTCTGGTGAATGGGGGCTACTTGCACTATAGGGAAATTAAAAAATTCTTAAAAATTCTTCTTCTCTGAAACCGCTGGTCAGATTTTGAAATAATTTTACAGAAATGTTCCTTGGATGACCCTTTTTAAAAAGTGTTTGTGAAATTTTGATCCATCAAGAAACATGGCCCTGGTGAATGGGGGCTTCTTGCACTATATGGCCATGAAGAAATTCTTTAAAAATTCTTCTTCTCTGAAACGGCTGATCAGATTTTGAAATAATCTCGCAGAAATGTCCCTTTGGTAACCCTTTTCAAAAACTGTTCACAAAATGCTGATTTGTCTAGAAACATGGCTCTGGTGAATGGGGGCTACTTGCACTATGTGGCCATGAAGAAATTCTTTTTCTCTGAAATGGCTGATCAGATTTTTAAATAATTTCTCAGAAATGTTTCTTAGCTAAACTTTTCAAATATTGCTCTAGAAATTTTGATCCATCAAGAAACATGGCTGTGATGATGGGAGGCTATTTAAACTATACAGACATGAAGAAATTCTTAAAAATTCTTCTTCTTTGAAAGGGCTGATTACATTTTGAAAGAAATGGCTATGGTTCTCTCAGAAATTCAGGTGAGCGATCCAGGGCCATCTTGGCCCTCTTGTTTTATTTTCTAACAATGTATTCATCCAGTCTTTTGAGCATCATAAAATTTTGTCATCACCAGTTATTTTCAATACGGAAAAGCCTATTTATTCATTCTTTTGTAGAAGGTTAAACATATGATTGGTATAAAATCATTACCAAAGAATCTCGGTTTTTACGGCTCTGAGATAGAAGCCTTTTGAAAACATTGGAAAAGAAGAAAATGCTGGTAACCACAGATTCAGCAGTCTGATCTTGGATCTACACTGTCTACTACTTTAAGTTTGTAAGATATTTTTCCATCTTTGAAATTGCTTTATTTAGGATCTTACTAGGAGCTTGAAAGTCAAATTTAGTTTTTGAGCAGGATAAGGGTTAAGTTTTGAGAGAAAGAGCTGAGCTTGTCTCCCCAGAGTAATCATGTACATTTGTATCCACAGTATTTATCTTGATTTGGCCAGTTGTCAATGGATCATCGCCCCGCCCAGGTGGCTCAGTGGTGAGCATGTCAGACTTTTGATCTGGTGGTCGTGAGTTTGATACTCGGTTGATGCGAACTTTATTTCTGGAGTATTTTCGCCTCTCACCTCTGCTGAAGCATGTGAGAAAAGTAGTCAGTGGCTTAGGAAAGAAAACTGTGTTAGGACTGGTGTGAGAAAGTCAGGAAACACATGTGCTTCATGGACCGCCGTGATATGACCTTAGCTGTTAAAGTGGCGTTAAACCCCAATACAACCAACCATTGGAACATGATCTACAAGTGATTTTTTTTCTGTTGTTTTACATTTAAATGGTGCTGTAGCATAAGGGGGCTTAATGCATCTGCGTGATACATTTACCAAGCAGGTCACCATTATGGTTGTTGATCCTTAATCCATTACCACACATTCCCTACTTTTGACGACCCTGAGAAAGAAGCCTTTAGAAAACATTGTGGAAAAGGAGAAAATGCTGGTAACCAGCATTTTCTCCTTTCCTGCAATGTTTTCTATCTGTCACAAAACCCATTTCAAATTTTCTGTCACTTTTATTTTGTCGTCTGCAGATGCTTTCGATTTGGACAAACCTAAAATTTTGTCATTTGGTAATGAGTTAAATTCCTTGATCTATGAATTGAGGGTAGTTTGAATTTAATTGAAAATGTTACAGGAAAAAAAAAAGAGTTTTAACTTGATACAAACAATCCTCCTTTTCCTACAATATTTTCATTTCTTGTCCATTGCTGGGACTACAGAAAATCTAAGTATTTGCAGGTTGATGAGTTCACTCTTAACACTCATTTTATAAGTTTTCTTAAGACTTGCAGTTGAATACCCTTGAAAACATTTTTGCAAAAGATATTACACATAAATTGCATTTTATTCTTTTACCATCATGTTTTCACATGTATTCATGTATGAAGCCTTAACCCTTTACCAAACAATCCCGATTTTTTACGGCCCTGAGATAGAAGCCTTTTAAAAATATTGCGGGAAAAGGAGCCAGGTAACTAGCATTTTCTCCTTTTCCCACAATATTTTCTACTGTTCCTCAATCAAACTTCAAATTTTTAAAAAAAAGTCACATTTAATTTATGGTCTAAAAATGCTTTCAATTTTGTGTAGATAACAATTTTGTTGTGTGGATGAGGGTTAAGTCTTTACCAAACGACAAAATTGTAGACTAGTGTAAATTGAAAGCATTTGCTGACGAGAAAATCGGTGTGACTCAAAAATTGAAATTTGATTTGGGAAGGATAGAAAACATTGTAGGAATTTCCCAAAATGTTTTCAAAGGCTGTTTTTCTCAGGGTCGTTAAAAGTCAGGATTGTGTGGTAAAGAGTTAATCCTTGTACATTATTCCTGTTTTACCTGAATATTTCTTACTCTGGAAAGTCACCATCTGAAACATAGTATGATGAAAGTCTTTTTGCCCTGAAAAAGAATCCATGATTACTATGTTTTATCAGTCTTTTGTATATCCTCTGAAATAATTACTAGTATATTAACACATTTAACCCTTTACCAAACGACAATATTTTAGACTGGTCCAAATTGAAAGCATTTGCAGACGACAAAATAAAAGTGACTGAAAATTTGAAATTCATTTTGTGAAGGGTAGAAAACATTGTGGGAAAGGAGAAAATGCTGGTTACCAGCATTTTCTCCTTTTCCCACAAGGTTTTCTAAAGGTTTCTTTCTCAGGGGCGTCAAAAGTAGGGATTGTGTGGTAATGGGTTGATGATGTGAATTCAACAACAGACCTCATTATGTTTGCCATCTGATCTGTGTCTGCACTGCCTTCTAAAGTACATGATTCAGTTGTGAAAATGCTATTGTAACCATACAACACTTTTAGGAGATTTCTCTGTCAAGGGACCAATATAGAATTAAATTAACCCTTTACCAAACAATCACGTATTTTAATGACCCTGAAACACAGTTTTAAAAACATAGTGGAGAAAGAAGAAATTTCTGGTAATCAGCAGTTTCTCCTTTTAACATCATGTTTTCTATTATTTAGAAAACATCCATTAATTTTATTTGAGCCACAGTTAATTTGTTGGCTGGTAATGCTCTGTGTCTGAACAAGTAAATATTTTTGTGTTTTGGCAAAGGATTAAAGTCTACTTCATCACTGCTGCACCCATTGCCACCCTTAAGAATATATTATTGATTTTGAAAACATCGTGGAAGAAAGAAGAAAATGATGATAGCCAGCATTTTTGGACTTTTCCCACAATGTTCTCTGCTTACTCGGATATAAGTTCTATGTTTGTCTCCTTTGAATGCCTTGAATATGGTCCAGTCTAAAATTTTCTTTGTTGAAGGGTTAACCCTTACTAGACAATAAAATCTTATCCTTGTCCAAATTGAAAACATTTGCAGACAACAATTTTAATGTGGTTCATACGGTGCAATTGATTGGGTTGAAAACATTGTTGGAAAATGAGTAAGCTGACTCCCAGTATTTTTAGCTCGCCTGAGCACAAAGTGCTCATGGTGAGCTTTTGTGATCGTGCTGTGTCCGTCGTTTCAGAATGTTTGTCTTGATGATATCTCGGACAAGTTTGAAAATGGGTCATGTGGGGTCAGAAATTAGGTCACTAGGTCAAATTTTAGAAAAACCTTGTGTACGCTCTAGAGGCTACATTTTCAGTTGGATACTCATGAAAGTTGGTCAGGATGTTTGCCTAGATGATATCTTGTATGATGTTGAAAATGGGTCATGTCGGGTCAGAAACTAGGTCAATGGGTCAAATATTAGAAAAAACCTTGTGTACACTCTAGAGGCTACATTTTCTGCCTGATACTCTTCAGACTTGGTCAGAATGTTTGTTTTGGTGATGTCTCAAAAGAGTTTGATAATGGGTAATTGTCGGGTCCAAAACTAGGTCACATGGTGAAATCTTAGGAAAACCTTTTGTACGCTCTAGAGGCCACATTTTCTGTCCAATACTCATGAAACTTGGTCATAATGTTTGTCTTATTGATATCTCAAAAGTGTTTGATGATGGGTAATGTCTGATAAAAAACTAGGTCACTGGGAAACTAGATGGTTCATGTTTGGTCAATGGACTCAGGTGAGCGATTTCAGGGCCATCATGGCCCTCTTGTTTCCTTTTCTTGTAGTGTTTTTAAAAGGCTTCTTTCCAAGGGTCATGAAAAAACAGCATTTTGCAGGAAAAGGTATAAGCTTTTGAACCGTGTACTGGACCCTTGTCCATAGTAAATGCATTTGAAGACATCAGATTAGAGTTGATGAGATAGGTCATAGTAGAGATAAAAAACATTTTAGAGTAAACAAATGCTGGTAAACTTTCTCCCATAATGTTTTAAAAATCCCTCCATGTCACTGTGGTGAAAAACTGTGATTGTCTGGTATTAAGTCAACACACAATCATATGCACGTGACTCTTTTTTTTCCATAATTCTTCAGTTTTTTGCGATATCTTTGGATTTTTTGTTTTTTGAGACCATATCTTATGTATGTACATGTGGCTCAGTGGTTTTTAGCTCCACTGGCCGAAGTGTGTCCGTCCGTTCGTCCATCCGTCTGTGTGTGCGTCCGTAAACTTTTTCTTTAAAAAACTTCTCCTCAGAAACTATTGACTGGATTTTTACCAAATTTCAAAGGAATGTTCCTTAGGTGGTCCTCTTTCAAATTCCTTCAAATAATTGTGTTCCATGAATAATTCTGGTTGCCATGGCAACCAAAGTAAAAAACCTTTAAAAATCTTCTACTCCCAAACCGCTGATTGGATAGCATTATTTTTTTGCAGGAATGTTCCTTAGATAGAGGTCTACAGAATCTTTAAAAAAAAAAAAAAAAGATCCGTGAAAAAACATGGCTTTTATGGGAGACTCATTTTCCTTTAATGGTATAAAGTAAAATCTTTAAAAATTTCTTCTCTCAAACTACTTGTTTTGATTTCATTGTTGTATTGAAGGTTAGTTCCAATGGTGGTAAGTCTTTACCATACAATCTTGACTTTTAAGGACCCTAAAGAAGAAGTCTTTGGAAAACACTCTTGGAAAAGGAGAAAATGCTGGTAATCAGCATTTTCTCCTTTTCCCTCAGTGTTTTCTACTCTATCAAAGAGAGAAATCATCATTTCATCAATGTTTAATTTGTTGTTTGCAAATACTCTCAGTTTGGTCACATACCAAATTTTGTCGTTTGGTAAAGAGTTAACTCTTTACCACACAATCCCGACTTTTAACGACCCTTAGAAAGGAGCCTTTTGAAAACATTGTGGGAAAAGGAGAAAATGCTGGTAACCAGCATTTTCTCCTTTTCCCACAATGTTTTTTACCCTTCACAAACAGAATTTCAATTTTTCAGTCACATTTATTTTGTTGTCTGCAAATGCCTTGAGTTTGGACCAGTCTAAAAGTTTTCTCGTGTGGTAAAGAGTTAAAGATGGTTGCTTTACGTAATCTATAATCCTTTTCATATAAAACAAGGGAAACTCCGCACTTTGATTAGTTCTGGTAAAGGTTTGTTGACCTACTGGTGACCTGGTACAAAGAGGGACAGGGCTTTTCTGTTGTGTTAAGGCATTTTGTTATCCAATCAAACTGATCCCTGACAAAGAAGACTTTAGAAAACATTGTGGTAAAAAGAGAAAATGCTGGTAACCTTTTCCCACAATGTTATCTACCCTTCACAAAACAACTTTCAAATTTTCAGTAACTTTTATTTTTTCATCTACAAATGCTTTCCATTTGGACAACCCTAAAATGTTGTCATTTGGTAATGAGTTAACTATAACCAGAAGACAAAATTTTTATAACTGGCCATAAGTGAAAGATGTTGCAGACAACATAATAAATCTTCAAATTAGTAAAACTTGTATCAAAAAGGGTAGAAATTATTGTGTAAAACTAAGAAAATGCAGGTAACTTTTATTTTCTTCTTTTCTCACAATGATTTTCATAGCTTTTTTTCCTTTAGTGACCTAAAATGCAGGAATGAATGGTAATTGTTAAAAACTTCTCTTCACTGTTACAGAAAAATCAGGCCTGTGGAGCGATACAGGCGCTCAAGCGCCTCTAGTTCTATTTGACATGGGATTTTCTGGTTTGATACCTGCTTGAGGCATGCCGAGAAACACATGCATAGGTGCACTGATCGCCATGATTTAAAGCTTTTTAAATGGCATTAATGATCAAACTCAACCAGTAACTTTTTCACAAAATTTCTTGACTCTGTAATTATGAAAATCATGACCATTCATCACTAATCATAGTTTCTTTCATTCCTCCAAAAAACCAGCGGTAAACTTGCAATATGGCTTCAATCCTCTACCAGACATTTCCATGTTTTAACCCATTACCACACAATTCCTACTTTTGACGACCCTGAGAAAGAGGCCTTTTGAAAACACTGTGGGAAAAGGAGAAAATTATGGTAACCAGCATTTTCTCCTTTTCCCACAGTGTTTTCTACCCTTCCCAGAACAAATTTCAATTTTTCAGTCACCTTTATTTTGTCGTCTGCAAATGCTTTCAATTTGAACCAGTCTAAAATTTTGTCGTGTGGTAAAGAGTTAAAGGACATACAGATGAAGCTGTGTAAACCACTGTTGGAAAAGGAGAAACTGTTGTTTACCAAACTTCAATGTTTTGTTTGCAAATGACTTTTATCCTCCACTCAACATTTCCATGGTTTATTCCTTCACCAAACAATCCCTGGTTTTTATGACCCAGAGAAAGAAACATTCTGAAAACATTTTGGGAAAAGGAGTGTATGCTGGTATACCATTTTCTCCTTTTCCCAAAATGTTTTCTACTATTCTTAAGTTTCATGTTTAATTTTTTTAATCACATTTTGTTGTCATCTTCAAAAGCTTTCAATTGTAAATGTCTTAAATTTTACATTTGGTAAAGAGGTAACAGCCCTACTGATGAAGCTTTTTAAAACATTGTGGGAAAAGGAGGAAATGTTGTTTACCAAAGTTTAATTTGTTGTTTGCAACCTCTTTCTATGTGGACAATTCTAAAGTTATGTTATTTGGTAAACAGTATATATTACTTCAAGGGAGATGAATGGATATTTGAAGGTATTAGCTTTTAGAAAAATAAGGACACTGATGAATCTTTGGAAAAATGTACGAGTAATTGAATCGATAATGTTTGTTGTTTTGTGATAGCTCATAATGTGAACTGAGCTGTCTGTATTTTATGTGATAAATATGAAATATTGTAAATGTGATTTTGATGCTGTATGTCAATAAAGAACTAAATGAACTGTGCTGTGTCTGTATTTTATGTTATAAATTTGAAATATTGTATATAATATTGATGCTCTATGTCGGTAAAGCACCACATGTAAATATGCCATGTTCTTTGAAAATGGAGCTTAATGTATCTGCAAAATGTATTGACCATGTCAGCCTGCGTAGTCAGCACAGGCTGACATGGGTAAAAACTTTTTGCTATTGTTTTAATTTTCTGCTTGTCAAGAACCAGTCTACTTAATGATTCAGTTAATCATTAAAAAATGTAGATTTTGATGATCCATAATTAATAGTTCATGATGACTTTTTGTACAATGTATCTGAGGGTATATGAGGATATGTTGTTGAACATCCTTATCACAGAGCAAGGCTCAATTATAGCATAAATGTATGTAATAAATAAATCATATCTGCAGATATGCTTGTCGTCCATTATCCAGCCATATTGCTTGTTTGTTAACCCTTTACCCTATACGGCATTTCTATGGTACTCTAATTGACCGTAAACAACAGCAAGGACGAAGCTGTTTCTTATGTGTATATGACACCTTTTGATAGCATAGAAAACATTGTGGCAACAGGTGAACTTACTCATCACGAGCAATTTCACCTTTTGCCACAGTGTTTCCCAAAGGCTTCTACAAGTTTTGCGTAGAAATGAGTATCTATGGAGTAAAGGGTTAAGTTAGCTACACTGACCAAAGGCTAATTGGTTGATGTCGTGGATGGGAGTTTGTTATAGGTTCATCTGTGCATTATTTCCATCTCTGAAATTTTCATTTTTATTTGCAGTTTGAGAGCTCAATATATCATTTATTTCCTTTATTAGCTCACCTGAGCACGATGTGCTCATGGTAAGCTTTTGTGATTGCCCAATGTCCGTCGTATGTCGTCCGTCGTCCACAATTTCTTTAAACATCTTCTCCTCCTAAATCACTGGGCCAATCTTGATGAAACTTGGCAGGGATGTTCCTTGGGTAAAACTCTACCAAAGTTGTTCAAGAGATTAAATGCCACCCGTAACTCTGGTTGCCATGGCAACCAAAAGGAAAAAAATAGTCTTTGAAAATCTTCTTCTCTGAAACTAGAAGGTGCAGAGCTTTGTTATTTGGTATGTAGCATCATCTAGTGGACCTCTACCAAGATTATTCATATGATGCCCCTGTGGTCAAAACTAGCCCTGCCCTGGGGGTTACAAGTTTGAAAGATAAGAACAAAGAAGGAAAACTTTATTCATATGATGCCCATAGGGTCAAAACTGGCCCCGCCCCAGGGGTTACACGTTTGAAACATAGGAACAAAGAAGGAAAATTTTAGAATTCTTCTTCTCTGAAACTAGAAAGTGCAGAGCTTTGATATTTGGTATGTAGCATCATCTCGTGGGCCTCTATTAAGATTGTTCATATGATGCCCCTGGGGTCAAAACTGGCCCAGTCACGGAGGTCAGAAGTTTGAAACACAGGAACAAAGAAGGAAAACTTTAGAATTCTTCTACACTGAAACTAGAAGGTGCAGAGTTTTGATATTTGGTATGTAGCATCTCCTAGTGGACCTCTACCAAGATTGTTCATAAGAAGCCCCTGGGGTCAAAACTGGCCCGGCCCCGGGGGTCACAAGTTTGCAACATAGGAACAAAGAAGGAAAACTTTAGAATTCTTCTTCTCTGAATCTAGAAAGTGCAGAGCTTTGATATTTGGTATATACAATCTCCTAGTGGACCTCTACCAAGATTGTTCATATGATGCCCATGGGGTCAAAACTGGCCCTGTCCCGGGGGTCACAAGTTTGAAACATGGGAACAAAGACGGAAAACTTTAAAATTTTTATTCTCTGAAACTAGAAAGTCCAGAGCTTTGATATTTGGTATGTAGCATTGTCTAGTGTGGACCTATACCAAGATTATTTGTATGATGCCCCTGGGGTCAAAACTGGCCCGGCCCCATGGGGTCACAAGTTTGAAACATAGGAACAAAGACGGAAAACTTTATTTTTTTTTCTTCTCTGAAACTAAAATGTGCAGAGCTTTGATATTTAGTATATAGCATCTCCTAGTGGACCTCTACCAAGGTTGTTCATATGATGCCCCTGGGGTCAAAACTGGCCCCACCCCGGGGGTCACAAGTTCGAAACATAGGAACAGAGAAGGAAAACTTAAAATTCTTCTTCTCTGAAAGAAGAAGGAGAAGAAGAAGGCTCTCACATTTGGTATTTTGCATCTGCTTGTTGACCTCTACCAAGTATGTTTAAATGATGTCCCTGGGGTCCAAACTGGTCCCGCCTTGGGGGTCATAAGTTCAAAACATAGGAACAAAGAAGGAAATTTTGAAAAAAAAAAAAAAAATCTCTGAAACTGGAAGTCGTAGAGCTTGGATATTTGTATGTAGCTTCTTACAGTGGACCTCTACCAAGTTTGTTCATGCGGTGATCCTGGCGTCCAAACTGCCTCCCCCCTTTTTTTTTTACCTTTTTTTTTTTTTTTTTTTATTTAATGTCATGTCAATGAAAAGGGGGCTTGGTGTAAATTTTCACTATGGACCAATATCTATTTCACTACAGAACAAAATGTAATTAAACTTCATCTTGTTAAGCGACAGGCAACACTTATTTTATTTCATGAAACGACATCTTATCAAAAAAGGGGACTAAATGTATAATTTTATTATGGATCAATTAGTCAGTTTGCCCATCCATCCACCTTGATGGATACCTTCTAAAGTCATTGGCATTTATGAAACTTCAAACACGTTTTCCCTAGGATAGTCTTTTGATACAATTTTCTTCTGTATGATGTGTCACTGAAAAAGGGGTTACCTTTCACATACTGGACTTGTTGAGCCCAGATAGATCAACCAGTAATGTTGTGAGCTGTTAGTCTAGGGTTCCCAGTTTGCATTGGCTTGATTACTGTCTCAGCCAACATCCTGTGACATTTGATCAAAAGTTACTAAGACAAATCTCATTAAAAATGTTGTGTCTTACCAATGTGCGAATGATGTTTTAATCTGTTATTCGATCACCATTTTGACCAGGAAAGTAATGCCTGGCCTTCCAAGTTAATTCATTCCCTTACCATACAATCCTGCCTTTCAATGACCCTGAATAAGACGGGTTGTGAAAGGATTTTGGGAAAAATACCCTGTCAGAATTATTTGGCCTTGAACTTTGATATTTGGTATTTATCTTCATTGTAGACCTTTACTGCTTAGTGCTCAGGTGAGCGATATAGGACTGTCACGGTCCCTTTGTTTTTAGCTCACCTTAGTACGAAGTGCAAAAGGTGCGCTATTGTGATCGCCCTATGTCCGGCGTCCGTCAACAATTTCTTTAAACATCTCCTAAACCGCTGGGCCAATCTTCATGAAACTTGGCAGGAATGTTCCTTGGGTGAAGCTCTACCACAAGTGTTCAAAGAATTGAATTTCACCCATAACTGTTGTTGCCATGGCAACAAAAAGAAGGAAAAAAACGAAATCTCTGAAAACAATTTCTTCTCTGAAACTAGAAGGTGCAGAGCTTTGAAATGTGGTATGTGGCATCTACTAATTGGCCTCTACCAAGTTTGTTCAAATTATGCCTTAGGGTCAAAACTGGCCCCACCCCGGGGGTCACAAGTTTGAGCATAGGAACAAATAAGGAAAACTTTAAAAATCTTCTCCTCTGAAACTTGAAGGCGTAGAGCTTTGATATTTGGTATGTGGCATCTCCTAGTGGACCCCTACCATGTATGTTCAAATTATGCCCCTGGGGTCAAAGCTGGCCCCACTCCGGGGGTCACAAGTTTGAGCATAGGAACAAAGAAGGAAACCTTTAAAAATCTTCTCCTCTGAAACTTGAAGGCGTAGAGCTTTGATATTTGGTATGTGGCATCTCCTAGTAGACCTCTACCAACTTTTTTCAAATTATGCCCCTGGGGTGAAAATTGGCCCAGCCTCGGGCACCACAAGTTCGAACATAGGACAATAAAGGAAAGTTTAAAATTATTCTTTGAAACTGGCAGGTATAGAGCTTTGATATTTGATTGCCCTATGTCCAGCATCTGTCGTCCGTCAACAATTTCTTTAAACATCTTCTCCTAATCCACAGGGCAAATCTTGATGAAACTTGACAAGCATCTTCCTTGGGTGTAGCTTTACCAAAGTTGTTCAATGAATTGAATTTCACTCATAAGCTATAGTCTAAGTTGAGCATTCAAGGGCCAATGGCCCTCTTGTTAAAGAGTGAAACTTTCGCAGCACCTTAAAAGGGGATTTTTCATTGTTACGCATCCGTAAACCTCTGTATTGGGTACCTATTATCATGCCGTGGTCGATTTTGGACGAGTTACCCGTGTGTATTCGAACAAATTTAACGCGCCACCATAAAAGAGACACCCGAGTTTTAAAAGGTTATTTCCGCGACATTTCACACGTTATGCTAATGCAAAGCTTTCCAGGAAATTGGGCACAATTCTTGCTTACATTTTCCAGCAAGAAACAATTGTCTTTGTTTCTCGCCTGCGTAAAAACTACAAATTTTCTACATGGTCCCTGTTTTCGTGCTGCGAAAGTTTCCACTCCAATGGGCAAGGAAGAAATGTTCGCAGCACTAGTAAAGGAGACATTGCCTTGTAGCGCACGCACTTACTTAAATGGCAATGCCCATTTTGTCATGCCACATTGAACTATATTTATTAAGCTTTTTCTTTACCCCCGAACGCAAAGAGAGTGAGGAAAATAAAGGAATGCGAAAGAATGTGATCATACAAGACATTTCATTATTTACAAAGGATCATATTAACCCATATCCACATGCTTAAAAGTTTATCCTTGCTTACATCAGATAATGTCTAAAAAAGCCGATTACCTTTCCCTCTGCATAAGCCTTTATACTTAAGAATGTCAAAACCAAAAGCATTTGCAGTCATTAAGAGATGCATCAATTGACGAGCATTTGTATTTTACAGAAAAAAAAATGATAAAAGTAAACAAAGAAAAGGAAAATTCAAACATTTTTCCTTTTATCGCGATGTATGTTTTGATTCGTCTTTCTCAGAGTCGTGAATGCATAATTATGCTCGCCAAGTCTACAGCATTACACCCAAACACATACAGAAATGTGATACGGGCTTTTTATTATTTCAGAACAAGTAATTGTCGTTCTCAGGGTCGATCAAGCAAGGGCCGAACAGCTATGAAAAAAATTTTCTTGATTTCGACCACATTTCACGCGCCACCAGAAGAGGGGAGCGAAAGTTTGATCCATTATTTCAGCTACTTTGAATCCTTTTCTGAGCATCAAAAGCTCGCTGTGTAATCGAGAGCAATTTAAACTAACTTTCAACATCAAGAAAATTCACATGTTGTTTGTTGTGTGCTTGCAAATTGAGACTTTTCTACATGGTCCCTGTTCTGGTGCTGCGAAAGTTTACGTTCAAAATGGCCGGATATAGAGGGAAACTTTCGCAGCACCTTAAAAGGGGGTTTTTCATTGTTACGCATCCGTAAACCTCTGTATTGGGTACCTATTATCATGCCGTGGTCGATTTTGGACGAGTTACCCGTGTGTATTCGAACAAATTTAACGCGCCACCATAAAAGAGACACCCGAGTTTTGAAATGTTATTTTCGCGACCTTTCACACGTTTTTGCTAATGCAAAGCTTTCCAGGAAATCGGGCACAATTCTTGCTTACATTTAGCAGCAAGAAACCATTGTCTTTGTTTCTCGCCTGCGTAAAAACTACAAATTTTCTACATGGTCCCTGTTTTCGTGCTGCGAAATTTTCCACTCCAATGGGCAAGGAAGAAATGTCCGCAGCACTAGTAAAGAAGACATTGCCTTGTAGCGCACGCACTTACTGAAATGGCAATGCCCATTTTGTCATGCCACATTGAACTATATTTATTAACCTCTTTCATTACCCCCGAACGCAAAGAGAGTGAGGAAAATAAAGGAATGCGAAAGAATGTGATCATACAAGACACTTCATTATTTCCAAAAGATCATTTTAACCCATATCCACATGCTTAAAAGTTTAACCTTGCTTACATCAGATAATGACTGAAAAAGCCGATGGTCTTTTCCCTCTGCAAAAGCCTTTATACTTAAGAATGTCAAAATCAAATGCATTTGAAGACAAAAAGAGATGGATCAAAGGATGAGCATTGTGTATTTTACAGAAAAAAATGATAAAAGTATAAAAAGAAAAGGAAAATTCAAACATTTTTCCTTTTATCGCGATGTATGTTTTGATTCGTCTTTCTCAGAGTCGTGAATGCATAAACATGCTCGCAAAGTCTTCAGCATTACACCCAAACACATACAAAAATGTGATACGGGCTTTTTATTATTTCAGAACAGGTAATTGTCGTTCTCAGGGTCGATCAAGCAAGGGCCGAACAGCTATGAAAAATTTTTTCTTGATTTCGACTACATTTCACGCACCACCAGAAGAGGGGAGCGAAAGTTTGACCGATTATTTCAGCTACTTTGAATCCTTTTCTGTGCATCAAAAGCTCGCAGTGTAATCGAGAGCAATTTAAACTAACTTTCAACATCAAGAAAATTCACATGTTGTTTGTTGTGTGCTTGCAAATTGAGACTTTTCTACATGGTCCCTGTTCTGGTGCTGCGAAAGTTTTCCTTCAAAATGGCCGGATATAGAGGGAAACTTTCGCAGCACCTTAAAAGGGGATTTTTCATTGTTACGCATCCGTAAACCTCTGTATTGGGTACCTATTATCATGCCGTGGTCGATTTTGGACGAGTTACCCGTGTGTATTCGAACAAATTTAACGCGCCACCATAAAAGAGACACCCGAGTTTTAAAAGGTTATTTCCGCGACCTTTCACACGTTTTTGCTAATGCAAAGCTTTCCAGGAAATCGGGCACAATTCTTGCTTACATTTAGCAGCAAGAAACCATTGTCTTTGTTTCTCGCCTGCGTAAAAACTACAAATTTTCTACATGGTCCCTGTTTTCGTGCTGCGAAAGTTTCCACTCCAATGGGCAAGGAAGAAATGTCCGCAGCACTAGTAAAGGAGACATTGCCTTGTAGCGCACGCACTTACTTAAATCGCAATGCCCATTTTGTCATGCCACATTGAACTATATTTATTAAGCTCTTTCATTACCTCCGAACGCAGAGAGAATGAGGAAAATAAAGGAATGCGAAAGAATGTGATCATACAAGACATTTCATTATTTCCAAAAGATCTTTTTAACCCATATCCACATGCTTAAAAGTTTATCCTAGCTTACATCAGACAATGGTGGAAAAAGCCGATGGTCTTTTCCCTCTGCAAAAGCCTTTTTACTTAAGAATGTCAAAATTAAAAGCACTTGCTTACAAAAAGAGATGGATCAAAGGATGAGAATGGTGTATTTTACAGAAAGAAATGATACACGTTAAAAAAAGAACAGGAAAGTTCAAGCATTTTTCCTTTTATCGCGATGTATTTTTTTATTCGTCTTTCTCAGAGTCGTGAATGCATGGACATGCTCGCAAACTGTTCAGCATTGCATAAAAACACATACAAAATTGTGATACGGGCTTTATATTATTTTAGAAGAGGTAATTGTCGTCCTCAGGTTCGATCAAGCAAGGGCCGAACAGCTTTGATAAAAAATTCTTGATTTCGACCACATTTCACGCACCACCAGAAGAGGGGAGCGAAAGTTTGACCGATTATTTCAGCTACTTTGAATCCTTTTCTGTGCATCAAAAGCTCGCAATGTAATCGAGACCAATTTAAACTAACTTATAACATCAAGAAAATTCACGTTTTGTTTTTTTGTGTGCTTGAAAATTGAGATTTTTCTACACGGTCCCTGTTCTGGTGCTGCGAAAGTTTTCCTTCAAAATGGCCGGATATAGAGGGAAACTTTCGCAGCACCTTAAAAGGGGTTTTTTCATTGTTACGCATCCGCAAACCTCTGTATTGGGTACCTATTATCATGCCGTGGTCGATTTTGGACGAGTTACCCGTGTGTATTCGAACAAATTCAACGCGCCACCATAAAAGAGACACCCGAGTTTTAAAAGGTTATTTCCGCGACATTTCACAAGTTTTTGCTAATGCAAAGCTTTCCAGGAAATCGGGCACAATTCTTGCTTACATTTAGCAGCAAGAAACCATTGTCTTTGTTTCTCGCCTGCGTAAAAACTACAAATTTTCTACATGGTCCCTGTTTTCGTGCTGCGAAAGTTTCCACTCCAATGGGCAAGGAAGAAATGTCCGCAGCGCTAGTAAAGGAGACATTGCCTTGTAGCGCACGCACTTACTTAAATCGCAATGCCCATTTTGTCATGCCACATTGAACTATATTTATTAAGCTCTTTCATTACCCCCGAACGCAAAGAGAGTGAGGAAAATAAAGGAATGCGAAAGAATGTGATCATACAAGACATTTCATTATTTCCAAAAGATCATTTTAACCCATATCCACATGCTTAAAAGTTTATCCTTGCTTTCATCAGATAATGACTAAAAAAGCCGATGGTCTTTTCCCTTTGCAAAAGCCTTTATACTTAAGAATGTCAAAACCAAAAGCATTTGCAGTCATTAAGAGATGCATCAATTGACGAGCATTTGTACTTTACAGAAAAAAAAATGATAAAAGTAAACAAAGAAAAGGAAAATTCAAACATTTTTCCTTTTATCGCGATGTATGTTTTGATTCGTCTTTCTCAGAGTCGTGAATGCATAATTATGCTCGCAAAGTCTACAGCATTACACCCAAACACATACAAAAATGTGATAAGGGCTTTTTATTATTTCAGAACAGGTAATTGTCGTTCTCAGGGTCGATCAAGCAAGGGCCGAACAGCTATGAAAAAATTTTTCTTGATTTCGACCACATTTCACGCGCCACCAGAAGAGGGGAGCGAAAGTTTGACCGATTATTTCAGCTACTTTGAATCCTTTTCTGAGCATCAAAAGCTCGCTGTGTAATCGAGAGCAATTTAAACTAACTTTCAACATCAAGAAAATTCACATGATGTTTGTTGTGTGCTTGCAAATTGAGACTTTTCTACATGGTCCCTGTTCTGGTGCTGCGAAAGTTTTCCTTCAAAATGGCCGGATATAGAGGGAAACTTTCGCAGCACCTTAAAAGGGGGTTTTTCATTGTTACGCATCCGTAAACCTCTGTATTGGGTACCTATTATCATGCCGTGGTCGATTTTGGACGAGTTACCCGTGTGTATTCGAACAAATTTAACGCGCCACCATAAAAGAGACACCCGAGTTTTGAAATGTTATTTTCGCGACCTTTCACACGTTTTTGCTAATGCAAAGCTTTCCAGGAAATCGGGCACAATTCTTGCTTACATTTAGCAGCAAGAAACCATTGTCTTTGTTTCTCGCCTGCGTAAAAACTACAAATTTTCTACATGGTCCCTGTTTTCGTGCTGCGAAATTTTCCACTCCAATGGGCAAGGAAGAAATGTCCGCAGCACTAGTAAAGGAGACATTGCCTTGTAGCGCACGCACTTACTTAAATCGCAATGCCCATTTTGTCATGCCACATTGAACTATATTTATTAAGCTCTTTCATTACCTCCGAACGCAGAGAGAATGAGGAAAATAAAGGAATGCGAAAGAATGTGATCATACAAGACATTTCATTATTTCCAAAAGATCTTTTTAACCCATATCCACATGCTTAAAAGTTTAACCTAGCTTACAACAGACAATGGTGGAAAAAGCCGATGGTCTTTTCCCTCTGCAAAAGCCTTTTTACTTAAGAATGTCAATATTAAAAGCACTTGCATACAAAAAGAGATGGATCAAAGGGTGAGAATGGTGTATTTTACAGAAAGAAATGATACAAGTTAAAAAAAGAACAGGAAAGTTCAAGCATTTTTCCTTTTATCGCGATGTATTTTTTGATTCGTCTTTCTCAGAGTCGTGAATGCATGGACATGCTCGCAAACTGTTCAGCATTACACACAAACACATACAAAATGTCATACGGGCTTTTTATTATTTTAGAACAGGTAATTGTCGTCCTCAGGTTCGATCAAGCAAGGGCCGAACAGCTATGATAAAAAAATTCTTGATTTCGACCACATTTCACGCGCCACCAGAAGAGGGGAGCGAAAGTTTGACCGATTATTTCAGCTACTTTGAATCCTTTTCTGTGCATCAAAAGCTCGCAATGTAATCGAGAGCAATTTAAACTAACTTATAACATCAAGAAAATTCACGTGTTGTTTGTTGTGTGCTTGAAAATTGAGATTTTTCTACATGGTCCCTGTTCTGGTGCTGCGAAAGTTTACGTTCAAAATGGCCGGATATAGAGGGAAACTTTCGCAGCATCTTAAAAGCGGATTTTTCATTGTTACGCATCCGTAAACCTCTGTATTGGGTACCTATTATCATGCCGTGGTCGATTTTGGACGAGTTACACGTGTGTATTCGAACAAATTTAACGCGCCACCATAAAAGAGACACCCGAATTTTAAAAGGTTATTTCCGCGACATTTCACACGTTTTTGCTAATGCAAAGCTTTCCAGGAAATCGGGCACAATTCTTGCTTACATTTTCCAGCAAGAAACAATTGTCTTTGTTTCTCGCCTGCGTAAAAACTACAAATTTTCTACATGGTCCCTGTTTTCGTGCTGCGAAAGTTTCCACTCCAATGGGCAAGGAAGAAATGTCCGCAGCACTAGTAAAGGAGATATTGCCTTGTAGCGCACGCACTTACTTAAATGGCAATGCCCATTTTGTCATGCCACATTGAACTATATTTATTAAGCTTTTTCTTTACCCCCGAACGCAAAGAGAGTGAGGAAAATAAAGGAATGCGAAAGAATGTGATCATACAAGACATTTCATTATTTCCAAAAGATCATTTTAACCCATATCCACATGCTTAAAAGTTTAACCTTGCTTACATCAGATAATGACTAAAAAAGCCGATGGTCTTTTCCCTCTGCAAAAGCCTTTATACTTAAGAATGTCAAAACCAAAAGCATTTGCAGTCATAAAGAGATGCATCAATTGACGAGCATTTGTATTTTACAGAAAAAAAAAATTATAAAAGTAAACAAAGAAAAGGAAAATTCAAACATTTTTCCTTTTATCGCGATGTATGTTTTGATTCGTCTTTCTCAGAGTCGTGAATGCATAATTATGCTCGCAAAGTCTACAGCATTACACCCAAACACATACAAAAATGTGATACGGGCTTTTTATTATTTCAGAACAGGTAATTGTCGTTCTCAGGGTCGATCAAGCAAGGGCCGAACAGCTATGAAAAAAATTTTCTTGATTTCGACCACATTTCACGCGCCACCAGAAGAGGGGAGCGAAAGTTTGATCCATTATTTCAGCTACTTTGAATCCTTTTCTGAGCATCAAAAGCTCGCAGTGTAATCGAGAGCAATTTAAACTAACTTTCAACATCAAGAAAATTCACATGTTGTTTGTTGTGTGCTTGCAAATTGAGACTTTTCTACATGGTCCCTGTTCTGGTGCTGCGAAAGTTTTCCTTCAAAATGGCCGGATATAGAGGGAAACTTTCGCAGCACCTTAAAAGGGGATTTTTCATTGTTACGCATCCGTAAACCTCTGTATTGGGTACCTATTATCATGCCGTGGTCGATTTTGGACGAGTTACACGTGTGTATTCGAACAAATTTAACGTGCCACCATAAAAGAGACACCCGAATTTTAAAAGGTTATTTCCGCGACATTTCACACTTTTTTGCTACTGCAAAGTTTTCCAGGAAATCGGGCACAATTCTTGCTTACATTTAGCAGCAAGAAACAATTGTCTTTGTTTCTCGCCTGCGTAAAAACTACAAATTTTCTACATGGTCCCTGTTTTCGTGCTGCGAAAGTTTCCACTCCAATGGGCAAGGAAGAAATGTCCGCAACACTAGTAAAGGAGACATTGCCTTGTAGAGCACGCACTTACTTAAATCGCAATGCCCATTTTGTCATGCCACATTGAACTATATTTATTAAGCTCTTTCATTACCTCCGAACGCAGAGAGAATGAGGAAAATAAAGGAATGCGAAAGAATGTGATCATACAAGACATTTCATTATTTCCAAAAGATCTTTTTAACCCATATCCACATGCTTAAAAGTTTAACCTTGCTTACATCAGATAATGACTGAAAAAGCCGATGGTCTTTTCCCTCTGCAAAAGCCTTTTTACTTAAGAATGTCAAAATCAAATGCATTTGAAGACAAAAAGAGATGGATCAAAGGATGAGAATGGTGTATTTTACAGAAAAAAATGATAAATGTATAAAAAGAAAAGGAAAATTCAAGCATTTTTCCTTTTATCGCGATGTATGTTTTGATTCGTCTTTCTCAGAGTCGTGAATGCATAAACATGCTCGCAAAGTCTTCAGCATTACACCCAAACACATACAAAAATGTGATACGGGATTTTTATTATTTCAGAACAGGTAATTGTCGTCCTCAGGGTCGATCAAGCAAGGGCCGAACAGCTATGAAAAATTTTTTCTTGACTTCGACCACATTTCACGCGCCACCAGAAGAGGGGAGCGAAAGTTTGACCGATTATTTCAGCTACTTAGAATCCTTTTCTGTGCATCAAAAGCTCGCAGTGTAATCGAGAGCAATTTAAACTAACTTTCAACATCAAGAAAATTCACATGTTGTTTGTTGTGTGCTTGCAAATTGAGACTTTTCTACATGGTCCCTGTTCTGGTGCTGCGAAAGTTTTCCTTCAAAATGGCCGGATATAGAGGGAAACTTTCGCAGCACCTTAAAAGGGGATTTTTCATTGTTACGCATCCGTAAACCTCTGTATTGGGTACCTATTATCATGCCGTGGTCGATTTTGGACGAGTTACCCGTGTGTATTCGAACAAATTTAACGCGCCACCATAAAAGAGACACCCGAGTTTTGAAATGTTATTTTCGCGACCTTTCACACGTTTTTGCTAATGCAAAGCTTTCCAGGAAATCGGGCACAATTCTTGCTTACATTTAGCAGCAAGAAACCATTGTCTTTGTTTCTCGCCTGCGTAAAAACTACAAATTTTCTACATGGTCCCTGTTTTCGTGCTGCGAAAGTTTCCACTCCAATGGGCAAGGAAGAAATGTCCGCAGCACTAGTAAAGGAGACATTGCCTTGTAGCGCACGCACTTACTTAAATCGCAATGCCCATTTTGTCATGCCACATTGAACTATATTTATTAAGCTCTTTCATTACCTCCGAACGCAAAGAGAGTGAGGAAAATAAAGGAATGCGAAAGAATGTGATCATACAAGACATTTCATTATTTCCAAAAGATCATTTTAACCCATATCCACATGCTTAAAAGTTTATCCTAGCTTACATCAGACAATGGTGGAAAAAGCCGATGGTCTTTTCCCTCTGCAAAAGCCTTTTTACTTAAGAATGTCAAAATTAAAAGCACTTGCATACAAAAAGAGATGGATCAAAGGATGAGAATGGTGTATTTTACAGAAAGAAATGATACAAGTTAAAAAAAGAACAGGAAAGTTCAAGCATTTTTCCTTTTATCGCGATGTATTTTTTGATTCGTCTTTCTCAGAGTCGTGAATGCATGGACATGCTCGCAAACTGTTCAGCATTACACACAAACACATACAAAATGTCATACGGGCTTTTTATTATTTTAGAACAGGTAATTGTCGTCCTCAGGTTCGATCAATCAAGGGCCGAACAGCTATGATAAAAAAATTCTTGATTTCGACCACATTTCACGCGCCACCAGAAGAGGGGAGCGAAAGTTTGACCGATTATTTCAGCTACTTAGAATCCTTTTCTGTGCATCAAAAGCTCGCAATGTAATCGAGAGCAATTTAAACTAACTTATAACATCAAGAAAATTCACGTGTTGTTTGTTGTGTGCTTGAAAATTGAGATTTTTCTACATGGTCCCTGTTCTGGTGCTGCGAAAGTTTACGTTCAAAATGGCCGGATATAGAGGGAAACTTTCGCAGCATCTTAAAAGCGGATTTTTCATTGTTACGCATCCGTAAACCTCTGTATTGGGTACCTATTATCATGCCGTGGTCGATTTTGGACGAGTTACCCGTGTGTATTCGAACAAATTTAACGCGCCACCATAAAAGAGACACCCGAGTTTTTGAAAGGTTATTTCCGCGACATTTCACAAGTTTTTGCTAATGCAAAGCTTTCCAGGAAATCGGGCACAATTCTTGCTTACATTTTCCAGCAAGAAACAATTGTCTTTGTTTCTCGCCTGCGTAAAAACTACAAATTTTCTACATGGTCCCTGTTTTCGTGCTGCGAAAGTTTCCACTCCAATGGGCAAGGAAGAAATGTCCGCAGCACTAGTAAAGGAGACATTGCCTTGTAGCGCACGCACTTACTTAAATGGCAATGCCCATTTTGTCATGCCACATTGAACTATATTTATTAAGCTTTTTCTTTACCCCCGAACGCAAAGAGAGTGAGGAAAATAAAGGAATGCGAAAGAATGTGATCATACAAGACATTTCATTATTTCCAAAAGATCATTTTAACCCATATCCACATGCTTAAAAGTTTAACCTTGCTTACATCAGATAATGACTAAAAAAGCCGATGGTCTTTTCCCTCTGCAAAAGCCTTTATACTTAACAATGTCAAAATCAAAAGCATTTGCAGTCATAAAGAGATGCATCAATTGACGAGCATTTGTATTTTACAGAAAAAAAAATGATAAAAGTAAAAAAAGAAAAGGAAAATTCAAACATTTTTCCTTTTATCGCGATGTATGTTTTGATTCGTCTTTCTCAGAGTCGTGAATGCATAATTATGCTCGCAAAGTCTACAGCATTACACCCAAACACATACAAAAATGTGATACGGGCTTTTTATTATTTCAGAACAGGTAATTGTCGTTCTCAGGGTCGATCAAGCAAGGGCCAAACAGCTATGAAAAAAAATTTCTTGATTTCGACCACATTTCACGCGCCACCAGAAGAGGGGAGCGAAAGTTTGATCCATTATTTCAGCTACTTTGAATCCTTTTCTGAGCATCAAAAGCTCGCAGTGTAATCGAGAGCAATTTAAACTAACTTTCAACATCAAGAAAATTCACATGTAGTTTGTTGTGTGCTTGCAAATTGAGACTTTTCTACATGGTTCCTGTTCTGGTGCTGCGAAAGTTTTCCTTCAAAATGGCCGGATATAGAGGGAAACTTTCGCAGCACCTTAAAAGGGGATTTTTCATTGTTACGCATCCGTAAACCTCTGTATTGGGTACCTATTATCATGCCGTGGTCGATTTTGGACGAATTACACGTGTGTATTCGAACAAATTTAACGCGCCACCATAAAAGAAACACCCGAATCTAAAAGGTTATTTCCGCGACATTTCACACTTTCTTGCTACTGCAAAGCTTTCCAGGAAATCGGGCTCAATTCTTGCTTACATTTAACAGCAAGAAACAATTGTCTTTGTTTCTCGCCTGCGTAAAAACTACAAATTTTCTACATGGTCCCTGTTTTCGTGCTGCGAAAGTTTCCACTCCAATGGGCAAGGAAGAAATGTCCGCAGCACTAGTAAAGGAGACATTGCCTTGTAGCGCACGCACTTACTTAAATCGCAATGCCCATTTTGTCATGCCACATTGAACTATATTTATTAAGCTATTTCATTACCCCCGAACGCAAAGAGAGTGAGGAAAATAAAGGAATGCGAAAGAATGTGATCATACAAGACATTTCATTATTTCCAAAAGATCTTTTTAACCCATATCCACATGCTTAAAAGTTTAACCTTGCTTACATCAGATAATGACTGAAAAAGCCGATGGTCTTTTCCCTCTGCAAAAGCCTTTTTACTTAAGAATGTCAAAATCAAATGCATTTGAAGACAAAAAGAGATGGATCAAAGGATGAGCATTGTGTATTTTACAGAAAAAAATGATAAAAGTATAAAAAGAAAAGGAAAATTCAAGCATTTTTCCTTTTATCGCGATGTATGTTTTGATTCGTCTTTCTCAGAGTCGTGAATGCATAAACATGCTCGCAAAGTCTTCAGCATTACACCCAAACACATACAAAAATGTGATACGGGATTTTTATTATTTCAGAACAGGTAATTGTCGTCCTCAGGGTCGATCAAGCAAGGGCCGAACAGCTATGAAAAATTTTTTCTTGATTTCGACCACATTTCACGCGCCACCAGAAGAGGGGAGCGAAAGTTTGACCGATTATTTCAGCTACTTAGAATCCTTTTCTGTGCATCAAAAGCTCGCAGTGTAATCGAGAGCAATTTAAACTAACTTTCAACATCAAGAAAATTCACATGTTGTTTGTTGTGTGCTTGCAAATTGAGACTTTTCTACATGGTCCCTGTTCTGGTGCTGCGAAAGTTTTCCTTCAAAATGGCCGGATATAGAGGGAAACTTTCGCAGCACCTTAAAAGGGGATTTTTCATTGTTACGCATCCGTAAACCTCTGTATTGGGTACCTATTATCATGCCGTGGTCGATTTTGGACGAGTTACCCGTGTGTATTCGAACAAATTTAACGCGCCACCATAAAAGAGACACCCGATTTTTGAAATGTTATTTTCGCGACCTTTCACACGTTTTTGCTAATGCAAAGCTTTCCAGGAAATCGGGCACAATTCTTGCTTACATTTAGCAGCAAGAAACAATTGTCTTTGTTTCTCGCCTGCGTAAAAACTACAAATTTTCTACATGGTCCCTGTTTTCGTGCTGCGAAAGTTTCCACTCCAATGGGCAAGGAAGAAATGTCCGCAGCACTAGTAAAGGAGACATTGCCTTGTAGCGCACGCACTTACTTAAATCGCAATGCCCATTTTGTCATGCCACATTGAACTATATTTATTAAGCTCTTTCATTACCTCCGAACGCAGAGAGAATGAGGAAAATAAAGGAATGCGAAAGAATGTGATCATACAAGACATTTCATTATTTCCAAAAGATCTTTTTAACCCATATCCACATGCTTAAAAGTTTATCCTAGCTTACATCAGACAATGGTGGAAAAAGCCGATGGTCTTTTCCCTCTGCAAAAGCCTTTTTACTTAAGAATGTCAAAATTGAAAGCACTTGCATACAAAAAGAGCTGGATCAAAGGATGAGAATGGTGTATTTTACAGAAAGAAATGATACAAGTTAAAAAAAGACCAGGAAAGTTCAAGCATTTTTCCTTTTATCGCGATGTATTTTTTGATTCGTCTTTCTCAGAGTCGTGAATGCATAAACATGCTCGCAAAGTCTTCAGCATTACACCCAAACACATACAAAAATGTGATAGGGATTTTTATTATTTCAGAACAGGTAATTGTCGTCCTCAGGGTCGATCAAGCAAGGGCCGAACAGCTATGAAAAATTTTTTCTTGATTTCGACCACATTTCACGCGCCACCAGAAGAGGGGAGCAAAAGTTTGACCGATTATTTCAGCTACTTTGAATCCTTTTCTGTGCATCAAAAGCTCGCAGTGTAATCGAGAGCAATTTAAACTAACTTTCAACATCAAGAAAATTCACATGTTGTTTGTTGTGTGCTTGCAAATTGAGACTTTTCTACATGGTCCCTGTTCTGGTGCTGCGAAAGTTTTCCTTCAAAATGGCCGGATATAGAGGGAAACTTTCGCAGCACCTTAAAAGGGGATTTTTCATTGTTACGCATCCGTAAACCTCTGTATTGGGTACCTATTATCATGCCGTGGTCGATTTTGGACGAGTTACCCGTGTGTATTCGAACAAATTTAACGCGCCACCATAAAAGAGACACCCGAGTTTTGAAATGTTATTTTCGCGACCTTTCACACGTTTTTGCTAATGCAAAGCTTTCCAGGAAATCGGGCACAATTCTTGCTTACATTTAGCAGCAAGAAACAATTGTCTTTGTTTCTCGCCTGCGTAAAAACTACAAATTTTCTACATGGTCCCTGTTTTCGTGCTGCGAAAGTTTCCACTCCAATGGGCAAGGAAGAAATGTCCGCAGCACTAGTAAAGGAGACATTGCCTTGTAGAGCACGCACTTACTTAAATCGCAATGCCCATTTTGTCATGCCACATTGAATTATATTTATTAAGCTCTTTCATTACCTCCGAACGCAGAGAGAATGAGGAAAATAAAGGAATGCGAAAGAATGTGATCATACAAGACATTTCATTATTTCCAAAAGATCTTTTTAACCCATATCCACATGCTTAAAAGTTTAACCTTGCTTACATCAGATAATGACTGAAAAAGCCGATGGTCTTTTCCCTCTGCAAAAGCCTTTTTACTTAAGAATGTCAAAATCAAATGCATTTGAAGACAAAAAGAGATGGATCAAAGGATGAGCATTGTGTATTTTACAGAAAAAAATGATAAAAGTATGAAAAGAAAAGGAAAATTCAAGCATTTTTCCTTTTATCGCGATGTATGTTTTGATTCGTCTTTCTCAGAGTCGTGAATGCATAAACATGCTCGCAAAGTCTTCAGCATTACACCCAAACACATACAAAAATGTGATACGGGATTTTTATTATTTCAGAACAGGTAATTGTCGTCCTCAGGGTCGATCAAGCAAGGGCCGAACAGCTATGAAAAATTTTTTCTTGATTTCGACCACATTTCACGCGCCACCAGAAGAGGGGAGCGAAAGTTTGACCGATTATTTCAGCTACTTAGAATCCTTTTCTGTGCATCAAAAGCTCGCAGTGTAATCGAGAGCAATTTAAACTAACTTTCAACATCAAGAAAATTCACATGTTGTTTGTTGTGTGCTTGCAAATTGAGACTTTTCTACATGGTCCCTGTTCTGGTGCTGCGAAAGTTTTCCTTCAAAATGGCCGAATATAGAGGGACACTTTCGCAGCACCTTAAAAGGGGATTTTTCATTGTTACGCATCCGTAAACCTCTGTATTGGGTACCTATTATCATGCCGTGGTCGATTTTGGACGAGTTACCCGTGTGTATTCGAACAAATTTAACGCGCCACCATAAAAGAGACACCCGAGTTTTGAAATGTTATTTTCGCGACCTTTCACACGTTTTTGCTAATGCAAAGCTTTCCAGGAAATCGGGCACAATTCTTGCTTACATTTAGCAGCAAGAAACCATTGTCTTTGTTTCTCGCCTGCGTAAAAACTACAAATTTTCTACATGGTCCCTGTTTTCGTGCTGCGAAAGTTTCCACTCCAATGGGCAAGGAAGAAATGTCCGCAGCACTAGTAAAGGAGACATTGCCTTGTAGCGCACGCACTTACTTAAATCGCAATGCCCATTTTGTCATGCCACATTGAACTATATTTATTAAGCTCTTTCATTACCTCCGAACGCAGAGAGAATGAGGAAAATAAAGGAATGCGAAAGAATGTGATCATACAAGACATTTCATTATTTCCAAAAGATCTTTTTAACCCATATCCACATGCTTAAAAGTTTATCCTAGCTTACATCAGACAATGGTGGAAAAAGCCGATGGTCTTTTCCCTCTGCAAAAGCCTTTTTACTTAAGAATGTCAAAATTAAAAGCACTTGCATACAAAAAGAGATGGATCAAAGGATGAGAATGGTGTATTTTACAGAAAGAAATGATACAAGTTAAAAAAAGAACAGGAAAGTTCAAGCATTTTTCCTTTTATCGCGATGTATTTTTTGATTCGTCTTTCTCAGAGTCGTGAATGCATGGAGATGCTCGCAAACTGTTCAGCATTACACACAAACACATACAAAATGTCATACGGGCTTTTTATTATTTTAGAACAGGTAATTGTCGTCCTCAGGTTCGATCAAGCAAGGGCCGAACAGCTATGATAAAAAAATTCTTGATTTCGACCACATTTCACGCGCCACCAGAAGAGGGGAGCGAAAGTTTGACCGATTATTTCAGCTACTTTGAATCCTTTTCTGTGCATCAAAAGCTCGCAATGTAATCGAGAGCAATTTAAACTAACTTATAACATCAAGAAAATTCACGTGTTGTTTGTTGTGTGCTTGAAAATTGAGATTTTTCTACATGGTCCCTGTTCTGGTGCTGCGAAAGTTTACGTTCAAAATGGCCGGATATAGAGGGAAACTTTTGCAGCATCTTAAAAGCGGATTTTTCATTGTTACGCATCCGTAAACCTCTGTATTGGGTACCTATTATCATGCCGTGGTCGATTTTGGACGAGTTACCCGTGTGTATTCGAACAAATTTAACGCGCCACCATAAAAGAGACACCCGAGTTTTTAAAATGTTATTTCCGCGACATTTCACAAGTTTTTGCTAATGCAAAGCTTTCCAGGAAATCGGGCACAATTCTTGCTTACATTTTCCAGCAAGAAACAATTGTCTTTGTTTCTCGCCTGCGTAAAAACTACAAATTTTCTACATGGTCCCTGTTTTCGTGCTGCGAAAGTTTCCACTCCAATGGGCAAGGAAGAAATGTCCGCAGCACTAGTAAAGGAGACATTGCCTTGTAGCGCATGCACTTACTTAAATGGCAATGCCCATTTTGTCATGCCACATTGAACTATATTTATTAAGCTTTTTCTTTACCCCCGAACGCAAAGAGAGTGAGGAAAATAAAGGAATGCGAAAGAATGTGATCATACAAGACATTTCATTATTTCCAAAAGATCATTTTAACCCATATCCACATGCTTAAAAGTTTATCCTTGCTTACATCAGATAATGACTAAAAAAGCCGATGGTCTTTTCCCTCTGCAAAAGCCTTTATACTTAAGAATGTCAAAATCAAAAGCATTTGCAGTCATAAAGAGATGCATCAATTGACGAGCATTTGTATTTTACAGAAAAAAAAAATGATAAAAGTAAAAAAAGAAAAGGAATATTCAAACATTTTTCCTTTTATCGCGATGTATGTTTTGATTCGTCTTTCTCAGAGTCGTGAATGCATAATTATGCTCGCAAAGTCTGCAGCATTACACCCAAACACATACAAAAATGTGATACGGGCTTTTTATTATTTCAGAACAGGTAATTGTCGTTCTCAGGTTCGATCAAGCAAGGGCCAAACAGCTATGAAAAAAAATTTCTTGATTTCGACCACATTTCACGCGCCACCAGAAGAGGGGAGCGAAAGTTTGATCCATTATTTCAGCTACTTTGAATCCTTTTCTGAGCATCAAAAGCTCGCAGTGTAATCGAGAGCAATTTAAACTAACTTTCAACATCAAGAAAATTCACATGTTGTTTGTTGTGTGCTTGCAAATTGAGACTTTTCTACATGGTCCCTGTTCTGGTGCTGCGAAAGTTTTCCTTCAAAATGGCCGGATATAGAGGGAAACTTTCGCAGCACCTTAAAAGGGGATTTTTCATTGTTACGCATCCGTAAACCTCTGTATTGGGTACCTATTATCATGCCGTGGTCGATTTTGGACGAGTTACCCGTGTGTATTCGAACAAATTTAACGCGCCACCATAAAAGAAACACCCGAATTTTAAAAGGTTATTTCCGCGACATTTCACACTTTCTTGCTACTGCAAAGCTTTCCAGGAAATCGGGCTCAATTCTTGCTTACATTTAGCAGCAAGAAACAATTGTCTTTGTTTCTCGCCTGCGTAAAAACTACAAATTTTCTACATGGTCCCTGTTTTCGTGCTGCGAAAGTTTCCACTCCAATGGGCAAGGAAGAAATGTCCGCAGCACTAGTAAAGGAGACATTGCCTTGTAATGCACGCACTTACTTAAATCGCAATGCCCATTTTGTCATGCCACATTGAACTATATTTATTAAGCTATTTCATTACCCCCGAACGCAAAGAGAGTGAGGAAAATAAAGGAATGCGAAAGAATGTGATCATACAAGACATTTCATTATTTCCAAAAGATCTTTTTAACCCATATCCACATGCTTAAAAGTTTAACCTTGCTTACATCAGATAATGACTGAAAAAGCCGATGGTCTTTTCCCTCTGCAAAAGCCTTTTTACTTAAGAATGTCAAAATCAAATGCATTTGAAGACAAAAAGAGATGGATCAAAGGATGAGCATTGTGTATTTTACAGAAAAAAATGATAAAAGTATAAAAAGAAAAGGAAAATTCAAGCATTTTTCCTTTTATCGCGATGTATGTTTTGATTCGTCTTTCTCAGAGTCGTGAATGCATAAACATGCTCGCAAAGTCTTCAGCATTACACCCAAACACATACAAAAATGTGATACGGGATTTTTCTTATTTCAGAACAGGTAATTGTCGTCCTCAGGGTCGATCAAGCAAGGGCCGAACAGCTATGAAAATTTTTTTCTTGATTTCGACCACATTTCACGCGCCACCAGAAGAGGGGAGCGAAAGTTTGACCGATTATTTCAGCTACTTAGAATCCTTTTCTGTGCATCAAAAGCTCGCAGTGTAATCGAGAGCAATTTAAACTAACTTTCAACATCAAGAAAATTCACATGTTGTTTGTTGTGTGCTTGCAAATTGAGACTTTTCTACATGGTCCCTGTTCTGGTGCTGCGAAAGTTTTCCTTCAAAATGGCCGGATATAGAGGGAAACTTTCGCAGCACCTTAAAAGGGGATTTTTCATTGTTACGCATCCGTAAACCTCTGTATTGGGTACCTATTATCATGCCGTGGTCGATTTTGGACGAGTTACCCGTGTGTATTCGAACAAATTTAACGCGCCACCATAAAAGAGACACCCGAGTTTTGAAATGTTATTTTCGCGACCTTTCACACGTTTTTGCTAATGCAAAGCTTTCCAGGAAATCGGGCACAATTCTTGCTTACATTTAGCAGCAAGAAACCATTGTCTTTGTTTCTCGCCTGCGTAAAAACTACAAATTTTCTACATGGTCCCTGTTTTCTTGCTGCGAAAGTTTCCACTCCAATGGGCAAGGAAGAAATGTCCGCAGCACTAGTAAAGGAGACATTGCCTTGTAGCGCACGCACTTACTTAAATCGCAATGCCCATTTTGTCATGCCACATTGAACTATATTTATTAAGCTCTTTCATTACCTCCGAACGCAGAGAGAATGTGGAAAATAAAGGAATGCGAAAGAATGTGATCATACAAGACATTTCATTATTTCCAAAAGATCTTTTTAACCCATATCCACATGCTTAAAAGTTTATCCTAGCTTACATCAGACAATGGTGGAAAAAGCCGATGGTCTTTTCCCTCTGCAAAAGCCTTTTTACTTAAGAATGTCAAAATTAAAAGCACTTGCATACAAAAAGAGATGGATCAAAGGATGAGAATGGTGTATTTTACAGAAAGAAATGATACAAGTTAAAAAAAGACCAGGAAAGTTCAAGCATTTTTCCTTTTATCGCGATGTATTTTTTTATTCGTCTTTCTCAGAGTCGTGAATGCATAAACATGCTCGCAAAGTCTTCAGCATTACACCCAAACACATACAAAAATGTGATAGGGATTTTTATTATTTCAGAACAGGTAATTGTCGTCCTCAGGGTCGATCAAGCAAGGGCCGAACAGCTATGAAAATTTTTTTCTTGATTTCGACCACATTTCACGCGCCACCAGAAGAGGGGAGCGAAAGTTTGACCGATTATTTCAGCTACTTTGAATCCTTTTCTGTGCATCAAAAGCTCGCAGTGTAATCGAGAGCAATTTAAACTAACTTTCAACATCAAGAAAATTCACATGTTGTTTGTTGTGTGCTTGCAAATTGAGACTTTTCTACATGGTCCCTGTTCTGGTGCTGCGAAAGTTTTCCTTCAAAATGGCCGGATATAGAGGGAAACTTTCGCAGCACCTTAAAAGGGGATTTTTCATTGTTACGCATCCGTAAACCTCTGTATTGGGTACCTATTATCATGCCGTGGTCGATTTTGGACGAGTTACCCGTGTGTATTCGAACAAATTTAACGCGCCACCATAAAAGAGACACCCGAGTTTTGAAATGTTATTTTCGCGACCTTTCACACGTTTTTGCTAATGCAAAGCTTTCCAGGAAATCGGGCACAATTCTTGCTTACATTTAGCAGCAAGAAACCATTGTCTTTGTTTCTCGCCTGCGTAAAAACTACAAATTTTCTACATGGTCCCTGTTTTCGTGCTGCGAAAGTTTCCACTCCAATGGGCAAGGAAGAAATGTCCGCAGCACTAGTAAAGGAGACATTGCCTTGTAGCGCACGCACTTACTTAAATCGCAATGCCCATTTTGTCATGCCACATTGAACTATATTTATTAAGCTCTTTCATTACCTCCGAACGCAGAGAGAATGAGGAAAATAAAGGAATGCGAAAGAATGTGATCATACAAGACATTTCATTATTTCCAAAAGATCTTTTTAACCCATATCCACATGCTTAAAAGTTTATCCTAGCTTACATCAGACAATGGTGGAAAAAGCCGATGGTCTTTTCCCTCTGCAAAAGCCTTTTTACTTAAGAATGTCAAAATTAAAAGCACTTGCATACAAAAAGAGATGGATCAAAGGATGAGAATGGTGTATTTTACAGAAAGAAATGATACAAGTTAAAAAAAGAACAGGAAAGTTCAAGCATTTTTCCTTTTATCGCGATGTATTTTTTGATTCGTCTTTCTCAGAGTCGTGAATGCATGGACATGCTCGCAAACTGTTCAGCATTACACACAAACACATACAAAATGTCATACGGGCTTTTTATTATTTTAGAACAGGTAATTGTCGTCCTCAGGTTCGATCAAGCAAGGGCCGAACAGCTATGATAAAAAAATTCTTGATTTCGACCACATTTCACGCGCCACCAGAAGAGGGGAGCGAAAGTTTGACCGATTATTTCAGCTACTTTGAATCCTTTTCTGTGCATCAAAAGCTCGCAATGTAATCGAGAGCAATTTAAACTACCTTATAACATCAAGAAAATTCACGTGTTGTTTGTTGTGTGCTTGCAAATTGAGATTTTTCTACATGGTCCCTGTTCTGGTGCTGCGAAAGTTTTCCTTCAAAATGGCCGGATATAGAGGGAAACTTTCGCAGCATCTTAAAAGCGGATTTTTCATTGTTACGCATCCGTAAACCTCTGTATTGGGTACCTATTATCATGCCGTGGTCGATTTTGGACGAGTTACCCGTGTGTATTCGAACAAATTTAACGCGCCACCATAAAAGAGACACCCGAGTTTTAAAAGGTTATTTCCGCGACATTTCACACGTTTTTGCTAATGCAAAGCTTTCCAGGAAATTGGGCACAATTCTTGCTTACATTTTCCAGCAAGAAACAATTGTCTTTGTTTCTCGCCTGCGTAATAACTACAAATTTTCTACATGGTCCCTGTTTTCGTGCTGCGAAAGTTTCCACTCCAATGGGCAAGGAAGAAATGTCCGCAGCACTAGTAAAGGAGACATTGCCTTGTAGCGCACGCACTTACTTAAATCGCAATGCCCATTTTGTCATGCCACATTGAACTATATTTATTAAGCTTTTTCTTTACACCCGAACGCAAAGAGAGTGAGGAAAATAAAGGAATGCGAAAGAATGTGATCATACAAGACATTTCATTATTTCCAAAAGATCATTTTAACCCATATCCACATGCTTAAAAGTTTATCCTTGCTTACATCAGATAATGACTAAAAAAGCCGATGGTCTTTTCCCTCTGCAAAAGCCTTTATACTTAAGAATGTCAAAACCAAAAGCATTTGCAGTCATAAAGAGATGCATCAATTGACGAGCATTTGTATTTTACAGAAAAAAAAAAATGATAAAAGTAAAAAAAGAAAAGGAAGATTCAAACATTTTTCCTTTTATCGCGATGTATGTTTTGATTCGTCTTTCTCAGAGTCGTGAATGCATAAACATGCTCGCAAAGTCTACAGCATTACACCCAAACACATACAAAAATGTGATACGGGCTTTTTATTATTTCAGAACAGGTAATTGTCGTCCTCAGGTTCGATCAAGCAAGGGCCGAACAGCTATGATAAAAAAATTCTTCATTTCGACCACATTTCACGCGCCACCAGAAGAGGGGAGCGAAAGTTTGATCCATTATTTCAGCTACTTTGAATCCTTTTCTGAGCATCAAAAGCTCGCAGTGTAATCGAGAGCAATTTAAACTAACTTATAACATCAAGAAAATTCACGTGTTGTTTGTTGTGTGCTTGCAAATTGAGATTTTTCTACATGGTCCCTGTTCTGGTGCTGCGAAAGTTTTCCTTCAAAATGGCCGGATATAGAGGGAAACTTTCGCAGCACCTTAAAAGGAGTTTTTCATTGTTACGCATCCGTAAACCTCTATATTGGGTACCTATTATCATGCCGTGGTCGATTTTGGACGAGTTACACGTGTGTATTCGAACAAATTTAACGCGCCACCATAAAAGAGACACCCGAATTTTAAAAGGTTATTTCCGCGACATTTCACACTTTTTTGCTACTGCAAAGCTTTCCAGGAAATCGGGCACAATTCTTGCTTACATTTAGCAGCAAGAAACAATTGTCTTTGTTTCTCGCCTGCGTAAAAACTACAAATTTTCTACATGGTCCCTGTTTTCGTGCTGCGAAAGTTTCCACTCCAATGGGCAAGGAAGAAATGTCCGCAGCACTAGTAAAGGAGACATTGCCTTGTAGCGCACGCACTTACTTAAATCGCAATGCCCATTTTGTCATGCCACATTGAACTATATTTATTAAGCTCTTTCATTACCCCCGAACGCAAAGAGAGTGAGGAAAATAAAGGAATGCGAAAGAATGTGATCATACAAGACATTTCATTATTTCCAAAAGATCATTTTAACCCATATCCACATGCTTAAAAGTTTAACCTTGCTTACATCAGATAATGACTGAAAAAGCCGATGGTCTTTTCCCTCTGCAAAAGCCTTTATACTTAAGAATGTCAAAATCAAATGCATTTGAAGACAAAAAGAGATGGATCAAAGGATGAGCATTGTGTATTTTACAGAAAAAAATGATAAAAGTATAAAAAGAAAAGGAAAATTCAAGCATTTTTCCTTTTATCGCGATGTATGTTTTGATTCGTCTTTCTCAGAGTCGTGAATGCATAAACATGCTCGCAAAGTCTTCAGCATTACACCCAAACACATACAAAAATGTGATACGGGCTTTTTATTATTTCAGAACAGGTAATTGTCGTCCTCAGGGTCGATCAAGCAAGGGCCGAACAGCTATGAAAAAAAATTTTCTTGATTTCTACCACATTTCACGCGCCACCAGAAGAGGGGAGCGAAAGTTTGATCGATTATTTCAGCTTCTTTGAATCCTTTTCGGAGCATCAAAAGTTTGCAGTGTAATTGAGAGCAATTTAAACTAACTTTCAACATCAAGAAAATTCACATGTTGTTTGTTGTGTGCTTGCAAATTGAGACTTTTCTACATGGTCCCTGTTCTGGTGCTGCGAAAGTTTTCCTTCAAAATGGCCGGATATAGAGAGAAACTTTCGCAGCACCTTAAAAGGGGATTTTTCATTGTTACGCATCCGTAAACCTCTGTATTGGGTACCTATTATCATGCCGTGGTCGATTTTGGACGAGTTACCCGTGTGTATTCGAACAAATTCAACGCGCCACCATAAAAGAGACACCCGAGTTTTAAAAGGTTATTTCTGCGACATTGCACACATTTTTGCTACTGCAAAGCTTTCCAGGAAATCGGGCACAATTCTTGCTTACATTTTCCAGCAAGAAACAATTGTCTTTGTTTCTCGCCTGCGTAAAAACTACAAATTTTCTACATGGTCCCTGTTTTCGTGCTGCGAAAGTTTCCACTCCAATGGGCAAGAAAGAAATGTCCGCAGCACTAGTAAAGGAGACATTGCCTTGTAGCGCACGCACTTACTTAAATCGCAATGCCCATTTTGTCATGTCACATTGAACTATATTTATTAAGCTCTTTCATTACCTCCGAACGCAGAGAGAATGTGGAAAACGAAGGAATGCGAAAGAATGTGATCATACAAGACATTTCATTATTTCCAAAAGATCTTTTTAACCCATATCCACATGCTTAAAAGTTCATTCTTGCTTGCATCAGACAATGGTGGAAAAAGCCGATGGTCTTTTCCCTCTGCAAAAGCCTTTTTACTTAAAAATGTCAAAATTAAAAGCATTTGCAGACAAAAAAAGGACGGATCAAAGGATGAGAATTGTGTATTTTGCAGAAAGAAATTTTAAAAGTAAAAGAAGAAAAGGAAAGTTCAAGCATTTTTCCTTTTATCGCGATGTATTTTTTGATTCGCTTTTCTCAGAGTCGTGAATGCATGGACATGCTCGCAAACTGTTCAGCATTGCATAAAAACACATACAAAATTGTGATACGGGCTTTTTATTATTTTTGAAGAGGTAATTGTCGTCCTCAGGTTCGATCAAGCAAGGGCCGAACAGCTATGATAAAAAAATTCTTCATTTCGACCACATTTCACGCGCCACCAGAAGAGGGGAGCGAAAGTTTGACCGATTATTTCAGCTACTTTGAATCCTTTTCTGTGCATCAAAAGCTCGCAATGTAATCGAGAGCAATTTAAACTAACTTATAACATCAAGAAAATTCACATGTTGTTTGTTGTGTGCTTGCAAATTGAGATTTTTCTACATGGTCCCTGTTCTGGTGCTGCGAAAGTTTTCCTTCAAAATGGCCGGATATAGAGGGAAACTTTCGCAGCACCTTAAAAGGGCATTTTTCATTGTTACGCATCCGTAAACCTCTGTATTGGATACCTATTATCATGCCGTGGTCGATTTTGGACGAGTTACCTGTGTGAGTTCGAACAAATTTAACGCGCCACCATAAAAGAGACACCCGAATTTTAAAAGGTTATTTCCGCGACATTTCACACGTTTTTGCTATTGCAAAGCTTTCCAGGAAATCAGGCACAATTCTCGCTGACATTTTCAAGCAAGAAACAATTGTCTTTGTTTCTCGCCTGCATATAAACTACAAATTTTCTACATGGTCCCTGTTTTCGTGCTGCAAAAGTTTCCACTCCAATGGACAAGGTAGAAATGTCCGCAGCACTAGTAAAGGAGACATTGCCTTGTAGCGCATGCACTTACTTAAATGGCAACGCCCCTTTTTTCACTATAATGTTTTCAAACCTTTCTGTCTTAAGGGTCGTTAAAAATCAGTATTATGAGGTAAAATGTTAACCCATTTTATATAAAACCTACATTCAAGGTATTTCTTATTCTACAATGACATTTTCGAAATGTTCTGTAGCAAATTTGTTTGAAGAGAAACAAAAGGGCCACCCTAGATGGCTTACCTGAGCATTGGCAGACTTGTTGAGAAAATGATTATAATGCACAAGCGTTATCAAGACGAAATTAATCACCAAGACCCACGATCAATATGCAGCAAAGATGATCTTCAAATAACAGCTCCTCAGAGATTTTATGAAGAAAAACTAGACAAACGACAGAAAATGAAGCATCAAGAGTACAAGTAGATTTATTTTATAATATTATATTTATTTATTTTATTTATTTATGTCTAATTATTGGTTCAATTTGATCCTTCTTTATTCCCTTTTGAAATATTGACAAACGCCTGGAAAAATGCAATGAAAACTTGCCGGCAAATGTAGCCTGTAGCATGCTCATCACATTTACCAATAATCTGACCTAGTTGACCTACTTTCTTCCAAAGGTGATCAAGTATCAAACCTGTTTTAGATATAATACAGCAAAAAATAATAGCCAGAAAAAATTCGAAATAAATCGTTCACTAGATCTCCTGAAATTTAGCCTCATCATTTACTTTTTGACCTTTTTGAAGTTTTTTAATACACCAGTGTGACAAAAATTCTCACAAACCTCCATGAGCATTTGACGGAAAATGTGGCATCCAGAGCCCACACAATGTTTTCTTTTTCTTTAAATGTTTTTGGGGTTGGGGTTGGGGTGGGTGTTGAATAGGTGAATTTAATCAAGTGAACTTTTTTTTTAATCCAATATGACTCATTCTCAAATTCCTACAAGACTGCCTTTAGAGCACTTACAGGTTTTCTTTTCTAAGACCTGAGATACTGACCTGCCTTTTCGCCATTTTTGAAGTCTTCATTAGTAGTTTAAAAGAGACAGGGAGAAGATCCTCACTAAGTTTCGTAGGAGTGAAAGCATGTTCTCTAGAACTAGACAATGTTTTTTCTAAAGTATGATGCAGTACCTAACTTCTTGATCTACTGACCTATTTTCAATTAGAAATATTCCGACCAATCAGTACTGGGCTAAAAGTGTGGCCTCTGCAATACGCAAGAGGTTTTTGTATGATTTCAACACATCATTTCTCATCATTTTTTTCGAACTTCTATGAAATATTACCAAGATAGACATTATGACAAAGTTTCGTGAGCATTGGACTGAAAAACTAACTTCGCAACCTTCTTCCTAATCTAACATGGCCAACTTACAAATTTATCTAAGATATTGTCAGGACAAACATTCTGACCAAGTTTGCTGCTCATCGGTATGTAAACATGGCTCTTTAGCACATACGGGAGTTTCAACAAATTTAACCTCATCACCTACTTTCAACCCAACATGGCATAGGAATTGAAATATCGGCCCTGCTACAATTTAAAAATATATATCGTTTTTTCTATGGCTTTTGCTTTTGAGTGACTTGTTTGAAAGCCTATCTGAGATATTATTAAGGTTGACATACTAACCATTTTCATTTTCATTTTTTGACAGATAATGTGAAGTTTAGAACACAAATATTTTTTTTCAAGACTTGACCTTGCAACCCATTTTTTCTCGACGGTCACCCGTTTTCAATTCATGTGAGATGTCAATTTGAAAATTGCAGAACATATCATGGTTTCCTATATCTGAGTGCCGCTTCGCAAAAGGGGTTGAATGCATCTCAATCATGCCTTATGTCAATCAAGGTATCACAATGAAATGGATCCATAAAACACTTTTTGCTTTACAACCAACTGTATCGTAAGGTTTACTGTTCCTTCAACAATACATTGACAAATTGCATAAATTCTTGACCTAAATCAGCCTGTGTGGAAAGTGCATTTAATATATTTTGCAGATGCGTTAAACCCTCTTTTCACAGACAATTGATACACCATTGTTTACCGGACAATGTCATGCACGTATTCATGATGCTGAGAACAAAGGCTCTTTGTATTTTTTGAAGAAGAAAATTTGTGTTACCGGTGTTTCCTACATTTTTTATATTTGTGGACTGTAAATGCCTTCAATTTGGACAAATCAAAATTCTAGTTTTATAAAAGTCACTTGTGCACCCATTCATGCATTCCAAGACTTTTGAATATCAGAGCTTTGCACATCACTTATTTCCAGGCCACTGGATACCTTCAAATATAGACATTATAATATTGAACCGAGGGCCAGCCACGTCAGAGAAATTAATCTTGTTGCAATGACTATTACCAATCCTCAAAGAGAGTTTGATTATGCTAGAGTTTGATCTTGTGACTTCTGGATTAGATTACAGTTCCTCTTTCAGTGTGACTGCATCTTTTCTGTCCAAAAAAAACCCCTCCTGTTTCAGACCATGGCAATGACAGACTTAACCACATGTATGTGCCACACAATCCATATTCTTATTGACCCTGAGAGATAAAACTCTTGATTAAAAGCTGGGAAAATGAGAGAGTGCTGACCAGTGTGTTATGTAGATAGGATGTACAGTGACCTGTTTTCAGGATATTCTAGAAACATGGGAACGTTTATCAATTTTTCCATTGTGGTTATTTTTAGAGACAGGACTTTAGTAAACAAGCTGTTTAATAATCCATGATGTCATTAATCTAGAAAAGACAATCTAGAATTTTCATAGCTAATGTAAATCAATTACTCGGTGATTTTGGATTTTGAAGTTAGACTTGTGGCTTTGAGGATACAGAATTTGTGAAAAGTGTTGGATTTAATTTGGAATAAAGATCTTTAAGTTGGAATTACTTTATTTTCAAGCAGGCTGCTCATATCTATTTGCAAGTAAAACTATTGTAAATTCAGGTTTAAGGAACCTGAACTTTCACACTTTTTGTAGTATAAACATAATTCTTAATTTTGGGGGACTTATTTTATTTCTTGTCCTAAGATTAAAATTGACAAAATTCCATTAAAACTTGACTCCTATTATACTCTTTTGTCTTTATTCATTAATGAATATAGTTAACTGTTAAATTGCTTGTTTTCTCTCTCGTTACGCTTGTTTCGTAACAAGGGATTTCTCTTTTTACCGCATTGTTTCTACCCTTCGAATAATTTACTTCATTTTTTGAGTCTCATTTACTTCATCATCTGCAAATGCTTTTAAGCTAGACTGGTCTAAGATTTACTTATTTGTTAGAGAGTTAAGCCTTTACAGCACATTCCTAAGTTAACAACCTTCTTTGGAAACGTCGTAGGAAAAGGGCAAAATGGTGCTAACCAGTATTGTCTTCTTGTTCCACATTTTCTTTCTTTTTAAGATCAAATAGCATTATATGAAAAGCATTTCCACTGTCGTCTGTAAATTCTCTCAATACGGAGAAGTCTAAAATTTTACTGTGTGGTAAAGGGTTAAGCCCTGTATATTATCAACTGAGCGCATGGGCTTGATATTCAATAAAGGTACATATACTGTATGATTGTTGTATATAACAAATGAAATAAATCTTATATTAATATGGAGTGCATGGCACATTTTACAGAACTTTAAGAAGTTTTCTGTTAGTGATACATTTTGGCTATGAGAACCTGTTTAAGGTCATTATGATTTACATGAGAAATTGCAAAAAAATATCTCCGCAATGTTTTCATATGCATCTATTTCAACAGCCTGAACCCTACTGACGACATTTATCACATAAAATCTTTTATTTTCAGCGTAATATAGGCCTACTCATAACGAATCTTCTTATCTCATACTTGATATCCCAGTTGTGTTACGTCGTTTTTGAAGTCATTTTGAATATATTTAAACAAGAGGATAATGATGGTCCTATATCGCTCACCTGAATACTCAGCAGTAAAGGTCTACAATGAAGATAAATACCAAATATCAAAGTTCGAGGCCAAATAATTCTGACAGGGTATGTAACTGTGCAAAAAGTATTTTCTTCATTTCCCAAAATGTTTTCACAACCCTTCTTTATCAGGGTCATTTAAAGTCAGGATTTTATGGTAAGGGACTGAATTAACCTAGAAAGCCAGGCATTAATTTCCTTGTCAAAATGGCGGTCGAATAACAGATTAAAACATCATTCGCTCATTGGTAAGACTCAATGAGACTTGTCCCAATAACTTTATCAAATGTCAGATGATGCTGGCTTAGACAGTAAACTGGGAACCCTAGACTAACAGCTCACAACATTACTGACTGATCTATCGAGGCTCAACAAGTCTAGTATGTGAAAGGTAACCCCTTTCTCCGTGACACATCTTACAGAAGAAAATTGTATCAGAAGACTATCCTAAGGAAGACATGTTTGAAGTTTCATAAATGCCAAGTACTTTAGAAGATATCCGTCAAGGTGGATGGATGGGCGAATTGACTGTAATTGGTCCATAATGAAATTATACATTTATTCCTCTTTTTTGATAAATTGTCGTTCCATAAGATAAGATGAAATAATTATTGTCTGTGGCTATACAAGATGAAGTTTAATTACATTTTGTCCTGTAGTGAAAGAGATATATACATCAAGCCCCTTTTTCAATGACATGACATTTAAAGATATAGGTAAAATATTGTTATTGGCAGACTATCATAAGGAACACGAGTTTGAAGTTTTCATCTTATTTCAGAGCAGAAAATTTTCAAAGTTTTCCTTCTTTGTTCCCAGGTTCAAACTTCTGACCACCAGAGCGGGGCCAGTTAGGACCCCAGGGGCATCATATGAAGATACTTGGTAGAGGTTTACCAGAAGATGCTGCATACCAAATATCAAAGCTCTACGACCTCCAGTTTCAGAGAATTTCTTTATAAAGTTTTCCTTCTTTGCTCAATGTTTCGAACATGTGACCCCCGGGGCAGGGCCAGTTTGGACCCCAGGGGCATCGTATGAACAAACTTGGTAGAAGTACACTAGAATATGCTACATGCCAAACATCAAAGCTCTAAGACTTCCATTTTCAGTGAAACAATTAAAGTTTTCATTCTTTGTTCCCATGTTTCGAACTTGTGACCCCCAAGGCGGGGCCAGTTTGGACTCCAGGACATCCTCTGAACAAACTTGGTAGAGGCCAACTCTTGCAGATGCTACATATAAAATGTCAAAGCTCCACTCCTTCTTGTTTCAGAGAAGAAGAATTTTAAAGTCTTCCTATTTTATTCCCTTGTTCAAACTTGTGATCCCCAGGTTTTGACCCAAGGGGCATCGAAAGAAAAAACCTTGTAGAGGTCCACTAGGAGATGCCACTTACAAAATATCAAAGCTCTACACCTTCTAGTTTCAGAAAAGAAGAGATTTAAAGTTTTTCTTCTTTGTTCCTATGTTTCTAATTTTTGGCCCCTGGGTTTGACCCCAGAGGCATCCTATGAACAAACTTTGTGCAGATTCACTAGGATATGCTAAATACAAAATAGCAAAGCTCTACACCTTTTAGTTTCAGAGAAGAAGAATTTACAGCTTTCCTTCTTTGTTCCTATGTTTCAAACATGTGACCCCCGGGGCGGGGCAAGTTCTGACCCCAGGGACATCCTATGACCAATGTTGGTAGAGATCCACTACGAGATGCTATTTACCAAATATCAAAGCTCTGCACCATCTAGTTTCAGAGGATAAGAATTTTAAAGTTTTCCTTCTTTGTTCCTATGTTTCAAGCTTTTGACCCCCGGGGCGGGGCCAGTTTTGACTCCAGAGGCATCATATGAACAATCTTGGTAGAGGTCTACTAGGAGACGCTACATGTATACCAAATACAAAAGCTCTACGCCATAAAGTTTCAGAGAAGAAGATTTTAAATTATTTTGCTATTTTTTTTCCTTGTGGTTGCTACAGCAATCAGAGTTATTTGTGGAATTTCAATCTCTTGAACAACTTTAGTAGAGCGTCACCTAAAGAACATCCCTGCCAAGTTTCATCAAGATTGGGCCAGTGGTTTAGGAGGAGAAGATGTTTAAAGAAATTGTGGACGACGGACGACGGATATTGGTCGATCACAAATGCTCACCCTTGAGCACTTCGTGCTCAGGTGAGCTAAAAAAGTGAATGGGTTTGATGGTAATTACTGCGTGTGCATCTGCAGATAGTTTTGCATTTTCTGATCTTTGATTTCTGAAATATCTTTTTGTGGCAAAAAGAATCTGAAATTTGTTGGCGTTTAAGATAAAATCCTACAAAACTCGTAAAGCAAAAATGTTATTAAGCTTGCCACAGACTCATTTAACACATAACCTCCTTCAGTGTTATATTTCCATTGCAATCTACTTCATCTTATACACATCGGATATCAAAATTGGTTGACGTCATTTTCGACGTCAATTTATAGAATCTGACATTCGTTGGCATTTTAGATAAATGTTATTAACCCTTCCCAAACGACAAACTTTTGGACTAGACCGAATTGAAAGCATTTGCAGACGACAATTCAACTCTAGCTGAAAACATGATTTCTGTCTATGATAGGGTATAAAACATTGTGGGAAAAGGAGAAAATGCTGGTTACCAGCATTTTCTCCTTTTCCCACAATGTTTTCAAAAGACTACTATTCAAGACCCGTAAACACCAGGGATTGTTTGGGAAAGGGTTAAACTCGTCAAGGAGCTTAATAACATTTCTTTAGACTTGTTTAATAAAATTTTATCTCAAACCCCAACTAATGTCAAATCCTATGTATCCATAATGGGACAAAGTGGAAAATGATGGTTACCAATATTTCCTCTTTTTGCTTCTGTTTTCAAAAGCCATTCCATAGGATATGTAAAACACAGGATTCTCTGGAAAAGGGCTCAACGGTGGACTTTTCCTTTTAATACGACGTTTCCTTTACTTTTCAACATTAAAAGCAATTGCAGATGACAAATTAAACATGATTTTACTGGTTACCAGCATTTTATCCCATTCCAACATTGTCATCGGTAGCCTTCCTTTTCAGGTTCGTTTACACTTAGAACAAAGAGGTAAAGGGTTGATTTTCTAGAGTCTCTACATTTGTGTCTACAATATCTAAATATAACCTTGTGTTTGGTAAACCATCAACAGATTTCAGATAAAGACACTTCACTGAGTACTGTTGAATGTCGTTCTTTCGGCCTCCTATAGCCTGAGTTTGGTAAACTGCCAATGAATTTCAGATTAGGGGACTTCCAACTTTGCTGAGTACTGTTCAATGTCGTCCTTCTTGTCTCCTGAAACCTGAGTTTTGTAAACCTTCAATGGATTTCAGTTCGAGGGACTTCACTGAGTGCTTTTGGATGTCGTGTCTCTGGTCTCTTATTACTTGAGTTGGTTAATCATCAATGAATTTCAGATAAGGATATTTCAATGAGCACTGGTCGATATCGTCCCTCCGTCCACCTGTACCTTGAGTTTGATAAACCATAAAAGGACTTAAGATCAGGGTATTTTGCCAAGTATTGTTGGATGTTGTTCTTATGGTCTCCTGTAACTTGATTTTGATAAACTACCAATTGGTTCAGACCAGGGTAATTTGGTCTCATGAATTCTCTGTCTGCCATCAACCAGTATGTCTTCATGTAACTTTTTCTCTGCAACATTTTAAAATGTGTAAACATTTTGTTAGAATACAGATATAAATGTATATACAGATTTTTGGTGCTTATAAACTTTACTTTGCAATGAATTGTCACAAGTATTTGAACTCTCTACCAGACAATAAAAGCTTCAGATTTACCTACACTGAAATCTTTTTGCAGCCAACAAACTGACTACAGTAAAAATTAGAAAATTTGTGTTTAATTCGTTATTACGCAATCCTAATTTTAAACAACGTTCAGACAGAAAGCTTTGAAATTTCTCTTTGGATAAATAAGAAAATGCTGACAACCAGCATTTTGTGCTTTTCCTGCAAGGTTACCTACTCAGGCAAGTTTTGTCATATAAGCCACCATTGATTTGTTGTCTGCACTGGCTCTGAATTTGGACAAGCCTAAAGCTTTGTCATGCAAAAGAAGTAAAAGGGATAGAAAAAGTAAAAGGGGTAGAAAAAGTAAAAGGGTTAGAAACACTGTGGGGAAAACACGAGTGACCTTATTACTTCCTGTACCAAAATTTGCATCTTATAGCCTTGAAAATATCTTTGTTCATCCTTTACCCCATAAAGCATTTCTATTTTATCTCTAACTGACCCTATATCACAGAAAGGATGATGCCGTTTCTTGTGTGTCTATGACACCTTTTGATAGCATAGAAAACATTGTGACAAAAGGTGAAATTGCTCGTCACGAGCAATTTCACCTTTTGCCACAATGTTTTTCAAAGGCTCCTCAAACGATGCGAAGAAATGAGTATCTATGGAGTAAAGGGTTAAATATGGACAAATTTACTTTATCTCATTTAATGAAAACTTCATTACAAAATAAAAATATGGAAAAATAAATTTCTACAATCAGTATTTGTCTTATTTTTTTCAAAAAGAGTCTGCCTGGAGAGAAAAAAAATTGTTTGGGGATTTTATGAGTTTATGCTATAGATGATTGAACCTTATACATCTATAACACTAAATGTTGATACAAGTCTACCAACAGTTCTAAATGTGGTTCAGGTTCTGAATTCTAAGACTAACCATGTAATTTCCTGACATAGTCTGGCTTGACCAATCGAATGGCTAGTATTTGAATTAAGCAAATAGAGTCAAACGAGGTTTAACTGACTACCCAATGGAAATTTAAAGGCGGCCTTTACAACAGGTAATTTCTTATTGATGGGTTGCACGATTGTTAATTAATATGTCACTGTTGCATATTGCAATATTGAATGAGTTAATGCATAACTTATAGCAGATCTATTGCAAAAATTATAAAATTTATGACATAAATTCGTATGAAAAATGAATTTTTTAGCAATTATAAATCAATTTTTGTTGTTTTATTTGACCCCCCCCCCCTTTGTTCTGTAAATTAAGTTTAGAATTCATGGATCCCCTGCTATATGGAATGGTCTACAAATCTGTATATTATTACTCTGGCAGTAGTGTAAGAGTAGTATTTCAGCCTGTCACACCAACAGTTCAAGGTGGAACTACCAACAGCGTATCACAAGTACTAGTTTGGTTTCTAGACCACAAGAAATTGAGTGGTTAAAATTAATCATATGACACAAAAAAGTTGGAAAAATAAAAAAAAAAGCCTTTCTCTGCAAAAAAAAAAGGGCTTATTATGACCCATTATAGGAAGTAAGTCATCATATATCTGAGGATCCGTAACATCCGTTTTCTCTAACAATTCCCTGGTTGCCGAGATAGACTGGCCCCTTGACGGGCTAGAAATTGACTAAGAGACAAAATGTTTTGACCAAAAACAGCATGCGTGGAATGCTGGATCGATAATTTTTTAAAACATTTATAGCAATTTCACCCTATAGCGCATGTTGAAATCACAAAGTTCCTCTTGCAGTTTCATCGAAGTTTTTGACATGACTTTAATTTCAAGCATTTTCAAGATGAATAATACACTTATTACTAGATGTTTGATTTACAAAATAACACTTTTTTCTGGAACAGTTTTACTTATTAAAAATAGATTTAGGACTGTGGCAAAACATTGCCAAACAAGAGGGCCGTGATGGCCCTGAAGTCGCTCATCTGAGTCTTTTGACCTAACATGACAGACAAATTTCAAGTCTCTTCCAAGATAAGATGATAAATTTTCTAACAGCTTTCAAAAATATTTGACTGACATTTGGCCTCTGACATGTATGAAACTTTTTCATATAATTTGTCTCAGTGACCTACCAAATTGCCCAACATAGCCATCTATACATCGTGTTGCAGTGACATAGTTTTTAACCCTAACCTGACCCGACTTCAAAATCTTCTAAAAGAATATAAAGACATACTTTTTCACCAAATTCCCAAAGTATATGACTAAAATGTGGCCTTTAGAGGCTACACAAGATTTTTTAAAGATCTCACCAGGTGATTATACTCAACATTTTACCAACTGGTTCGAGATAACATCAAGACAATCATTTTGACCAACATTCATGCATATTTGACTAAAACGTGGCCTTTAAAGGGTACAACAGGTCTTTCAAACATTTGACATAGTGATCTAGTTTTTACTCCATGTGAACCATTTTAATGAAATCATGAAGACAAACATTCTAATTAATTTTCACGGACATTGGGCTGAAAATGTGGCTTTTAGAGTGTACACTAGATTTTTCTATGATTTAACAAAGTGATCTTATTTTTGATCTGACATGGCCCTCTTTCGAATTCGTGTCAGATATCATCAAGACCAAGTTTCAGAAGTATTGGACTGAAAATATGGCCTCTAGGGTGTACACAAACTAAAAGTTGACAAAGCACGACGGACGCTGCACAATGGAAACAGCAACATCACAAAAGCTCAAATTGAGCACTTTGTGATCAAGTGAGCTCAAAAGACATCACAGTACTACACACCAATTTGATTTTTGTAAATGGAGATATTGCCTATTTCAGAAGTAATCTGTAAGTAATGTATCAAGATTTATTTTCTTTTTACATGCTGGAAAATAACCTGGCAAATTTTGCAGACTAGCTTGAAAATTTATTTACCTATAACAAGAAGGTCGTTGGTCCTAAACTGATTAACCTAGAAAAGTGCTCTAGTCTCGGATTTATTGAGTTGTGTACTAAAAACTTGTCTGCAATATCATCAAGACAAACATTTTGACAATTTTGCGGATCACTGGACCAAACATGGGGCACTTTGTGGTGCACACAAGGTAATTGCTGATGCCTAGGCGAAGAAATGACTATTACAGCACGATCATAAATGCTTGTCTTCAGCACTTTGTGCTCCAGAGAGAGAGAGAGAGAGAGAGAGAGAGAGAAAGAGAGAGGCTGGCTTACGTTCATTAGATTCCATTATACTGGCAGTATTGACACTCTCTCCAAACATACAATCTTGTGGCATAGTTGATCCAACCACACTGACGGCAACCACTGCACCTGAAAATATTTTGGTGCAACAGCTTAAATTCTAGTTTAACTCTTTAACAGACAACAAAAATTCTCTTGAAGGTGCATGTACATGTTTCTATTGTCTCAGTGGATGCATACACATGGCAAATAATATATTTAATGCAACCTATGTAATAGCTTCATCAATACGCAAACAATCACTTTCAAACTTGACATACAGATACACCAATAAAAACGCATTAAATCTTAAGTGAAATGTTGATGGTTTTTAAATACGATTGACATAATGTCAAAAGTGGTAAAACAATTAACAGGAAATACTATGAAGGCTATATTAAAGAACTCTCTGACAAGCGATTCGTAGAAAGCGACCTAAATTTTTGGCAGCCAGTCCAATACTTAGAACTGCATCCAAGTGCAACACCGCACAGTGCGGACAGGGTGACGTCATTACCAGTGATGTAAGTGGAAAGGAAAAAAAAGTCATCCTTATATACAGCCTTAAAATATTCATTCAAATTATTTGATAGGATGCATTATATATTGAATGACCTTCGTAGTTGTATATTCGAGTTGCGAACTAGGAATCGTAAGCAATAACGTTGTTCAAATTCCAAAATTTAAACCCTTTGATAGACGATATAGAGTGTGTCTTATCTCTTAATTTCTTTCAGCCTAGCAACAAAGTTTTATACTTGTCTCGCAAACATTTGCATACAGAAAATCAAACAATGAGTCTGCCTGTTAAAGCCACTTCTGGGGAAAATACCAGCATTTAATTCTTTTTTGCAACATATCATTCTTAAAGCAGTCCCAGGGAATATATAAACAGAATGTCAATTGGAAAAGGGTAAGTAAATGATTTTTTTACCAGAACGAAGACCAATTCGAATTCTAAGAGGCTCTTTCTGCAGATACCATGTAGAAAAATAGTATACACTTTCTCTTATGGTGAGTGCCATGTTTGAAATTTCCTGGACATGCATGTGTCCAATCCTTACAATTGGTAATCCAGCATTTCCGATTGTATCAACCTGGAAAATGAAAAAGAATGACTATAAATAACTAGTAGATTATCCAAACGTTTTTAACTAGATGAAATAATGATGAATATGTTTGACCATTTACTCCTTCATAAAAAAAAAACCAAAAGGGCCATTTGCCCTGGAATGCTCACCTTAGACTATAGCTTATGAGTGAAATTCAATTCTTTGAGCAACTTTGGTAAAGCTTCACCCAAGGAACATCCCTGCCAAGTTTCATCAAGATTGGCCCAGTGGGTTGGGAGAAGAAGATGTTTGAAGAAATTGTTGACGGGCGACAGACGCCGGACATAGGGCAATCAAATATCAAAGCTCTACACCTTCCAGTTTCAAAGAAGAATTTTAAATTTTCCTTCTTTGTCCTATATTCGAACTTGTGGTCCCCGGGGATGGACCAGTTTTAATCAAAGCAGCATCCTTGGAACAAACTTGGAAGAGGTCCACTCAAGAATGCTACATGTACATACCAAATATCAAAGCTCTACACCTTCCCGTTTAAGAGAAAAAGAAATTTAAAATTTTCCTTCATTGTTCCTATGTTCCAACCTTTGACCTCCGGGGCATGGCCAGCTATTACGCCAGGGACATCAAACTTGGTAGAGGTCCTCTAGAAGATTCTGTATACCAAATATCAAAGCTCTGCACCTTCAAGTCTCAGAGAAGATTTCTAAAGTTTTCCTTCTTTGTTGCTATGTTCAAACCTGTGACCCCCCGGGGCAGGGCCAGTTTTGACCCCAAGGGCATATTATAAACAAACTTGGCAGAGGTCCACTAGGAATTGCTACATGCCAAATATCATAGCTCTATGCTTTCTTGTTTAAGAAAAGAAGACTTTTAAAATTTTCTTTCTTTGTTCCTATGTTCGAACTTGTAATCCTCGGGGCAGGGCCAGTTTTGACCCCACGGGCATGATTTAAATAACCATGGTAGAGGTCTACTAGAAGGTACCACCTACCAAATATCAAAGCTGTACGCCATCTAGTTTCAGAGGAGAAGAATTTTAAAGTTTTCCTTCTTTGTTCCTATGCTCAAACTAGTGACCCCCGAGGTGGGGCTAGTTTTGACCCCAGGGACATCATTTGAATAAATTTGGTAGAGGTCCACTAGGAGATGCAACATACCAAATATCAAAGCAAGCTCTACGCTTTCTAGTATCTGAGGAAAAGAATTTTAAAGTTTCCTTCTTTTTCCTATGCTCAAATTTGTGACCCCCGGGGTGGGGCCAGTTTTGACCCGGGGGTCATAATTTGAACAAACGTGGTAGAGGTCCACTAGGAGATGCCACATACCAAATATCAAAGCTCTACGCCATCAAATTTCAGAGGAGAAGATTTTTAAAGTTTTCCTTCTTTGTTCCTATGCTCAAACTTGTGACCCCTTGGGTGGGGCCAGTTTTGACCCCAGGGGCATAATTTGAACAAACTTAGTAGAGGTCCACTAGGAGATGCTACATACCAAGTTTCAGAGGGGAAGATTTTTAAAGTTTTCCTTCTTTGTTCCTATACTCAAACTCGTTATCCCCCGGGGCGGGGCCAGTTTTGACCCTATGGGCATAATTTGAACAAAATTGGTAGAGGTCTATTAGGAGATGCTACATACCAAATATCAAAGCTCTACGCCTTCTAGTTTTAAAGAAGAAGAGTTTCAAAGATTTCGTTGTTTTTTTTTTTAGTTTTTTTTTTTTCGTTTTGTTGCCATGGCAACCAGAGTTATAGGTGGAATTAAATTCTTTGAACATTTTGGTAGAGCTTCACCCAAGGAACATTCCTGCTAAGTTTCATGAAGATTGGCCCAGTGGTTTAGGAGGAGATGTTTAAAGAAATTGTTGACGGACGACGGACGCCGGACATAGGGCGATCACAGTAGCTCACCTTTAGCACTTTGTGCTAAGGTGAGCTAAAAACATTGGTCTCTATTTCAAAAACCTCAATTTGTCTTACATGATGGGATTTGTCTTTGCAAAGGGTACAACCATTATGAATATAAAAGAAAAACTGATAATTCGCATATTTATTTTTCCCTTTCCCATGTTTATCGTAGGTTTTCGTCAAAATGGCGAAGATATCACATGATCATTTAGTCAATGATTAAACCTTTACAACACGCTGATATATTCACGGGTAGGAAATTCCATATTCAGAGCCAATGGCTGTGACGAGAAAATGTTGTGTTCGTCTTGTCGGCTGAAAAGTAATTTTAAAAAAAAGTAAGCTTGTCATTATTTGAACTCATGTGTTCTTATGGCTTTGAAATTCAAAAAAAGGAGAATGTCATGCAATGCCCCGGTCTTTCAACGTGTTTTCTACACTACGGAAAGTTGTAATATGTGTACGATATTGTTTGAATTATTTGTGGCATGGGTTGACCTTAGCTAAAAAATACGTCACATACCTAATTTAGTCTATTATTGTCATACATTTTGCAATGAAAAGAGGCTTGCTATTACAAAAGCGTGAATCAATGTCCTGAAATGTTACGTTTACCTCCGATAAAGAATTGAAAAGAAATAGAGCAAATGTGTTGAAAATAAAAAAAAAGAACTTCGATTATGTGGGTCGGCTCTGAATATGTAAGTCGGCACCGATTGATGAGAGCTTCATTTTAAAAATTTAGTTTCCTGTAAAACAAATACTTGAGAAGTAGGCTTTGCTTTTCCGTTAATACACGTCAGTCCAACATGTGTTAGCTTTGTTAGATGGAACATGGCTGAATTGATGAACATACGAAGGACTGGTATTGTCGCTATTGAGAAATCTTGTCAAACATTAGTTTATCTAAATTTTGATAATACATAACACTACACAACAGCTTTTGATTAACAGAATGATCTATACATGTAAATAGCCTTTGTCATACTTCGTGGTAGGTGCAGCCCACCTGTAAGAAAAAAAAACAATGAAAAAAAAAAAAACATTTGGAATCTTTGGAAGGCTCTCTGGTCTAGAAACAGTCATTCAAAGGCTAGATGGAAAATGCACTGACCATAGCAGAGATATTTAATGGCAAATAAAAAACCTTTTACAAAAAGTAAGAGATACAACTGACCTATTCGAAATACACCCATCAGGGTATATGTATGAACACTCTTTACTCAATATTTAACACTACACAACAGTTCGTGGTTGGAGTATTAACAAGTCTTTAAAAAATCACAAGCACGTCAAGATAAAAAAAAAATATTCATAGATGCCTTTTTTTCTATTGTACTCACTCAGATCTTTCAATGCAGAATATGTTATGCATTAGTTATTTTCTAAGCCGATGATGAACAAACATCCATCCAAGAGAATGATCACGTTTTGTGAAATCTAATGTTGATCTACACTTGTTGCAGAAACAATTGAAAATGTGAAATGTACTTAAAGGGTTCATAATGAACAGCTCAGGTCATTTATTTTCGTTCATCTGTCCTAGATATTTGTATGGTTGTCCTGAACATTGTCGTTTGCACTTGTTTGAGAAAGCTCGAGCCGATCACTCCACATTTCTAATGAAGAAATCGTCCACTTTGCGCCGTAACTAATTTTGATTAAGGAAAAAGTAAACATTCTGAGAAAAAAAGCCTGCATAATGTCATTTTATTTTCAAACAGTTTAGGGAATTTTCATGATGTATCTTACGCGTACTTCTGCTTAAAGAGAGCATTATAAGTCTTAAAATTTGAAAAAAAAAACCTTGCTCCGAGAAGATGAAATGGATACGAATAAAAAGGACAATAAGCAGTGTTTTTTTTTTTAATTTTACTTTTCACGTAATCAAAATTACTCGGCATGAAACATGAAAACTCACGGCTAGACAGGTACCAAATATACATAACGGCTTAAAGGCCTTTCGAACTGCCTTATCATACTAAATAATGACCCAAACAGCTAATTTGCATACATGCTCAGTAAACCACTATAGTGGGGCTGCGATCTCAATCTAATTACAGTAAATGATTTCTAATGATTACATTAGAAATGGGGAAGGGTTGGTCTGAGATATCTGAAACAAGTGCAAAGGACATTCATATAAATGTCTAGAACAGACGAAGGAAAATAAATAACTCGAAGCCATTCATTATGAGCCCTTAAAGTGCCTGTCACAACTTAATTTGGTTCTGCAGTCGGTATATATTAATATCAGATGGCACAAAATTTGATGGTTTGTTTGTTTGGCTCATTATTTGTTTTCAATGGGCTTAAAGATAAAAAAAAAATGTGACATTTTCTGATCTAATATGCACTTGATTAATTAAAAAAATGAAAGTCTGAGTAAGTACTATCAGAATCAGTGATCTATGAACAATTTTTTGGTCTTGATGAGTTTGTGAAATAGATTCTTTTTCGTGGTTAAAGACTTGTTTATACCCCATCCACCTGACATACTACTGCCTAGTGTTTTAAAAGTATTGACAAGAGTTTATTGTGTTTGAACACATATACCCTGATGCGTGTATTTCGGATAGGTTCTTTGCATTTCTCACTTTTAGTTAAAGCTTTCTTTTTTCTATTCATCATCTCTGCTACGGTAGGTACATTTTCCATCTAGCTCTTTAACGACTGTTTCAAGACCAGAGAGCCTTCCGAAGATGCCAAATATTGTTTTTCATTATTTTTGCTTACATATGGGCTGCACGTGCGACGAAAGCATGACGAATGCTGTGTACATGTATAGACCATTCTATAAATCAAAAGCTTCACGAAAGTTTTTTTCTTTTTCAAAATTTAGATATACAAATGTTCGACAGGATTTTTCAATCGTAACAATATCATAAATTCGGTCATGTTTCATCCAACAATAGTTATTTTCACCATTTTTGTGCTTTTTCTTTTCAGTTCTTTACCAGCAGTGAATGTAGCATTTCAAGATATTAATTCACGCTTTTAAAACAGCAAGACTGTCTTTTCATTGCCAATTATATGACAATAACATTGGACGGAATTTCGTGAAACTTTATACACATGTACAATGACCCATATCCCCGTGACACTTTTTTTTTTTTTTTTTTTAATTCGATGCAAAATGGCCGACTGAGAGCGATTTTAAGTTTCACTTAAGTTATACTTAAGTACAATTTTGATGTTTGGAGGCTTGTCTTCAAAACTATACAAAGTTTTTTACATTGAACTTGTCACATCTGTCAACCTCCATTAGGAAATGCAGGGAAAAAAGTTTCACCTACATTGACCGTGCAACACCACAGTTATTTGCCCTTGTTTTTGTAATAAGGTGTCATGGAAAAAGGGGGTTTCATGTTATATTTCATTCCATTTATCGTGAAGGCAACTCCTTCCACATTTCTTGACAGAATTGAATAGAATTTTGACAGAATATTTCTTGTCGTGTGACCTATTGCATATTGTCAACATTTTGCGATTTGTAGCTGCGTCATGAAAAAAGGGGGCTTCATGTTTTATTTCATTTTATTTTTTGTAAATGCAACTCGTCCCATATTTCTTGACAGAATTGAAAAAAAAAAATCACAGAATGTTTTTCATCATCTTACCTATCGCAAATTCTCAAGGTTTTGCGATTTGTAGCTGCGTCATGAAAAAAGGGGGCTTCATGTTTTATTTCATCCTATTTCTTGTGAAGGCAACTCCTCCCACATTTCTTTGCAGATTTGAATGGAATTTTCACATTATCATGTGACCTAACACAACGCCTCCCACATTTCTTGGCAGATTTGGATGGAATTTTCACATGATCATGTGACCTACGGCATATTGTTAGGGTTTTGGGATTTGTAGCTGTATCATGGAATAAGGGGGCTTCATGTTATAATTTCATTTTTCACCAGAATCTCTTCAATTACTGGACATATCTCAATAGATTTGGATGAGATTTTCACAGATCATGCGACCTAGCACATGTTGTCAGGGTTTTGCAATTTATCACTGTATCATGGAGAAAGGGGACTTCATCTCAAATTTAATTCTTTATCAGTGTATCTCCAACTTTTGCATATATTTTCATAGAACTTCATATCTTTATTGCTTGATCAAAGCCAGTGACCAATGAGTCAATTGTGCATTCGTCTCTCCTTGCATCAGTCTGTTCGTAAACCTTTTAGATCACAAGTAATACCATATATCCAATCAGGCAGGTGCTACAAATTTCAGCACTTTAGTCTCTAGCTACCTACTTGAAATGGCAGCAGTGTGGCGGCTTATATTGTGAGACGGATATCTTCTAAAGTCCTTGACAAAAATTGATGAAACTTCATGCATGTTTTCCATTGGATAGTCCGTTGATACATTTTTTTCCTGAAACGGGTACTTAATGTATAATCCTGTTATGGACCACTTTTTTATTTTTTTATGTAATGAAATCCTGTGCCATGGAACAAGGGAGCTTCATGTATAATTTCATCATGAACCAATAACAAAAAGGTCACATGTAAATGCAAAACACAATACCTCTTATACGTTTGTATCAAAAAGGGTCTTTTTCGGCGGGGGATATCATTTCAACGAAATTGCTTATTATTATCATAATAGTTGTTATTTTTCAAATCCTTTTCGGGAATAAAGAAACTAATTTTGGCAGTTAATGCATAAGAACTAATTGTAGTCAGGATTGCCTTAAACGCTTCAGTGATAAATAGTAAATTAATTAATGCAAAGATTGGTAACGAGATGACGCATTCAATAAAGTCGTTTTTTTTTGTACCCTACGCAGATCTCCAGACTAATATGAAGTTGTTATGAAGCCTTTATTGAAATAATAGCAACGATCCTAATGGCAGACCATTGCAGATTTATGAAGCTTAATCATTTTCACTTTCACCTTATAAATCACAATTTCACTACAAATTAAAAGTATGAAGATGTACACAAAAAGGGTTTACATACAACTATTGTTGAATGATGGTACCAAGGAGTTACAAATATACATCGAAATAATAAGATCGTGAAAGTAAGCTTACAAATAAATCTTAGATCATTTTTAACCCCCAAAAAAGTAATGAACCAAGTAATAGTTTAACTCTCAACAAGTGATATTTTGATATATTATTTGAGATCATTCAAAACTTAGAGAAGGACTAAAACTACAATAGAAAAACCGTCGTTTGCTGATAAGCTAATATTAAGGAAACACTCTGCTGGTTCTCGGTCTGATATAATGGTTTTCATTTTGAACACAAACATGGAATGCTGCCGAAATTCTGAGTATCTATTTTCACAAAACATTCACCTTTATGTTTATCTCATGAAAACGAATAGGTCCTACAGAAAAATAAAAATAAAATTAGTTTCATGATATATAATAAGACTGACGGCCATCTTGATTCCAGCAGATTTTGTTACTTATGTCACAAAGTGAAAGATTTTATGGTAATCTAATTCACGATAAAGAGTTACTAAAAGGTCAGGGGCTGACGAATCAGCTAGCAATTGTTTTGAGTCACTGAATTACAAAATAGTAGGCAAATTCTACTAGAATACTACCTTGTACAGCACAGAAATAATCAATAACTCTGTCAAATATCATTTATAGGTCCAATAGAAAATCCATGACTGAGTCCAGTAAGTGATGTAATTCCTATAATGCCGCCGAAATATATTGTCACACTGTCATAGATATCTGGTTGGGCTTGACAGCAGCTTCTAACTGCTCGGCAACTTAACTGAAATATAGAAAAGATGGTTTTATAACATTCTGGTCATTTGGTTTGTTATTCTAATATCTAGGTTTGATACTTGTCCTGTGACATTATCTTCCGCTAGATGGCATTCTATAAATACTCATCTAATATGGGCATCCTGGGTACAGAACCGAACCACTTTCCTACGCGACAACCGTTACTTTGAATTTAAAACTAAAATAAAGGTTTACTCAATAAAACGCTACCTCGTGCAATTTACTCAGCTATGATCAGCAGTTTAGAGAAATCTGGAGCTAAAGCAGGTCTCATTTCTCCTCAAACGTATTGATAAAAGCTATTTTCAACATTGCTACTTTATAGAGCGTAATATTACAGTCAGCCCGCTTTCGGGGCTAGTGATGCGTCATATAAGACAGTCGAATCTTCGAAGAATATGACATGCGCAGACAACGGCCATGTGAACATTAAAGTTTGCACAAAATGCATGCCTGGAATACAAATCTTGTAGAGACGAACGTGTTTGGCAAGGATTAAGATCCTCGTTTACTGACGTACAAAGGACCGATACATTAACCACTGAGCTCAGTTGCTAGGTATTGATTTTGCAAGGGAAGAAGCTACATGTATACCGTAAGGAAGCAGTGGTCTCCCATAACACCCACCTCAAGATTAGAGGTCATCCTTTTTGATGGCATGAAGCTTTTCTTTTTTTATGGTCAATCCCGAACAGTTCCCCATCTTATGAACATGAAAGTTTAAAACACTGCATAGCTGACAAAACAAACCGCCCCTGCTGGGATTCGAACTTGTACGGCAAAGATGCTAGTTTATCAAGGTTCAAAAGACCAATTCACTAACCACTGAGCCAACGAGAATTTTCCCTAACGTAATTGCTAGTGAAAGAAAAAAAAATAACCAAGATGAAACAGAAAAACTGAAAACATTATCTTTAAGTCTTGGGCTTATTCAACGGTATATAGTTTATCGTTTTACTCATGGTGATATTGCTAGCATAAGCACCTAATTATGCAGCTGACATAGCAAATAACACATGTCAGCATACACATAAATGTGATTAAGCTTGCTAATCTTAGTTGTCTCCTACGAATTTTCTCGATGCAGATAAGTACAAGTTTACTGTTACTGTTGTTCTTCAGAGCAATGTAAGCTAACTCCGGTTGTCGGTTCCACCTCTTTTACGTTCTGGATAATTTTTTTCCCGTTCCGGTTTAAATAAAAAAGAAAGTATGAGTCTCCAATAAATAAGCGAAGTTTCAAACATCTTTTGACACCACTATTTTCAATACCCAATTCGGAAATGTCAACACCTGTACTACAAACGATGTCTTCTGGGATGTCATTCCAGAGTCCGTATTCACCAAACATTCTTAAGAACGTTCTTAGTCTTATTCTTCAGAATTTTGTCGATATGAAAATAATAGAACTTCTGATTGGCTAAACCATTCGGTAACTTTCACAGTTAGAAAATCTTGAAGAGTAAGACAAAGAATGTTCTTAAGAATGGTTGGTGAATACGGACCCAAGTTTTGATGTACCTCAAGCACTTATTCACATGTTTCTTTCAAAGACGGAAAATATGTCTGCGAGTATCATTGTCATCGAAAGTGAAAAACTTTCTGGATTAATATCACCTATCTTATTTATAATTCTTAAATATCTGAATCATGTTGTATCTCTGTCTTCAGTATGGAAATAAAGGGAGGTTTAATTCTATAATTCGTTTTTCATATGTTAAATCTTGCAGCTCTGGTACTATTCATGTAGCACGTCTCTGAATATTCTTTCATCAGTCCATTAGCATACCATACAACGATCTCAAAGTCTTTAATAGAGTATATGGGTGACTAATACAGCTGTAGTAAAAGCTATTTATCCTTTTAATGGAATGCTCTTTCAGTAAGTCCTATGAGATTGATACATCTGTTGAGTACGCTTAAGACATGATTATAAAGTTTCTTTTTTTTTCAAATCCAAAGATCCTTTTACTCTTCCACCAATGGAATATTTATTATTTCATCTTGCCAGTTTTCATTTGATGAGAAAAGTCATACTTAACCCGCCAATACTTAAACACTTTTCATTTTGGAATGGAAAACAGCAGGAAACATTTTTCACTCCAATCACATAGTTGCATGAGATCTTCTTTCAGGAATAATATCCTGATCAGCTGTTTCTTGAGAAACCTATATATTTTATGGTCGTCTGTTAAAATTTTGCACATAGGGCTCAGAATAACTGACATATCATTATTGCAGATTATGAACAACATTAGGGCCCAATACAGAACCTTGAGGAAAATCGGAAGAAATATTTTGCTGGTAAGAATCCCATTATTCTTTTTCTCTGAAAAAAAAGCCCTCAATCGAAGACAACACCCCACCTTCGACGCCATAAGCCCTTTATTTTCAACTGAAGACACTATGAGGAACTGCATTAAAAGCCATTTAGATATCATGATAAATGACATTAGATTGGTATTACTCGAATAAATTGACCTGAAATTGACCTTAATGCAAAGAATAGTTAAATAGTGAATATGAATAGAAAACGCCACTCCTTATCTCTCGAAAACTAAACCAGCATTCCGTAAATAAGTTACTACTGCTCATATACGTCCCTGACAGGTTTTTCACATATTTTGCATAATATCCATGTTAGAGAAACTGGTCAATTATATAATGGGTCAATCTTAGAGCTTTTTTTCTTGAAGAATGCGAAAACACTGGCATCCTTCAATGCATTGGACAGTCGCCAGTCTTCAACACTCTTGTTCATTTGAAGATGTAAAGGTTTGCTAAGAATCTCTGCAGCTTCTTTTAACTCCCCAGGGTGGCACTCACCTGGACCTTAACCTTAAAACGTTTCGGCCAATCAAATGACGAAAACAGTATTCCGATCAACCACTAGATTTGTTATTGGAATCCCATTAAATCTTTGGTTATATTAAGTCAAATGAATTTCTGGAGGGTTCATGTACGAAAACAGATGAAAAGGAAATATCCGCCTTTCCTTTGCTATATGTAACGAGGTTGCCACCTTCACCTCATAAGTCATACACAGTAGACTAGATTTAGTGTTCTCGTGCATAAGAGAAAATCCCTTTGTATTTACTTTATTATTCTTTACGATCACTTTCTCAAAATAGCTCTAGGCCTTTAGTATTGCTCATCAGCTTTTTCGTCTCTCGTAAACTTATCCTACTGAGTGTACAAAACCATATAATATCATCAGTATTTTTAGATATTTTTTTTTTTTTTGTAATCTAAGGCATCTTTTACAAAGCCGTTTTTCACACATCACGCTCCACTTTGAACGATTCTTCTGATCGCATTCAGCACAAGGACAAATTGCACCATCAGATGATTCGTCTTCATTCAGTATTTTCAAAGCATTACTTGGTTTCCTAGATTGTAAGCTACCAGCCTGTGAGCTATGTGTAAATTTGGTTATATTACTTACTAAATCGCATTATGTCTTTTTTGTAAAACTAAATTTTAATCAGCATGATCTTGTTTGTTTATTGAATCAGATTTCGTTCAAAAAACAAACTAACAAGTTATCAGTTACGGTTTGTTATGTAAACGTATGCATAACTGGAAAAAAAACACAAGGCGACCGCTCCGTCAACAATCCTACCTGAAAGTGATTTGCCATTTGAAATAATCTGTCCATTATTAACTAAGACAGCAGCTGAATATTTTCAATTGAAGTTCTTTCTATATGTAAAACAGTTTTCTTTTGTAACAATACCTTTTTTAAACATATTGGATTTGCTACATGTAACTGAATTGGACCCGTTTAGACGTTCCATGCAGTGTAAAAAACGAAATATGTCATGTCCGATAGATAAATGTCACCATTTGAGCTAGCGGGCTCGGCATCGAACTCACAAACCCCTAAATTTTATAGTTCTGTAAATTAGCGACAGAGCCAATCCCGACGACTATTATTTAACCTCGTTGGGAAAGGGTTAGGTGAGAAACATGACGAAGACGAAGAGAGTTCGATATTGTTAACACAAAAAAGACGGCACTAAATTCCCAAGTCTTCCTCAGTCTTTTCCAAATCTATCGAAATCTTCTCTAAAATTTGCCTAAACCCTTTTCCAGATCTACTAAAATCTTTCCCAGATCTACCCAAATCTCTCCCAAGTCTACCAAAGTCATTCCCGAATCTCTCCCAAATCTTGCCCATCTATTTAGGAAATCTACTTGAAAGAGATCTTGTTGGAATTTGCTTGTGCACTTTATAATAGCATTTGATGAAAAGAAACGTACGAAGACCAATTAACACGACATCTTTTCAGCGTTTTGAAGAATATTAGACTGCGTGGACTTGACAGACTTGCCTGGGTAGATACTTTTCGCAGATTTTAACACCTAACGCTTTAAAGTAAGCGTCTTTCGTAACTATGGTTGGTTTAACGGCCACTGTAGATTAGATTGGACAGCACATAACTTGCAGCCTGACCTTTGATATATAATGTCCGCTTGCTGAGACATTAGACTGTACAACATTATCTTGAAACTGCATTTATTTGGGTCCTATTTCTGGTCCTATTTCTGGACTGAAAATGTTTGCTGGGCTTATTTGAACAGCTCCCCAAGGGTTAAACTGGTGGGGTTTCCGAAACAAACGAGATTAAACTGATGAATCGTTTCACTGCAAAGACGAAAATAGTTATCGTTTGAAAAACGATTTGTCAAATGCACTTACACTAGTAATACTGTAAAATTGCATAGGCTAATGGTTGCTCATAGCAACCGAAAACAAGTCTTGTTTGCTAAGCCGACGATCCGAGTATTTCAATCAGACAGCAGTTCCAAATTTATTTATTTTAGTCCATGTTGTGATGTTGGTTATGACATTAGGAGAGATTTGGGTAAAATGGGAAGATTTTGGAATTTTGTGTCGCCCCCGTCGGCATCACGAAATTTGCAAATCAACCCAAATCTATATTTTGGTAGATTTGGGAACGGTTTGAATAGATTTGGGAAATACTTAGGTAGATTTGGGAATTTCGTGAAGAAGAGTAAGAAAACACACAGCAATAAATTCACATACCTCGATCTTTATCATTTACCAGAACTAATCTATTAATCAAATAATTAATCTATCCAATTCATCAAATAAAGGAAAAACCTACACACATATTGTCTAATAAACAAACATTTTTTATAAAGCGACTAACGCAGCAACAGTGAATACAAAAAATAAATTAAACACGTGGAAAGTCTGCAAACTTGGCAGTTGTGGTAATGGAGGGGGGGAGGAGTTGACAAGGGAAATGCTCGAGAGTAACTGTGCAATTATTTGAGAGTTCATTTTCAGCCATGGCAAATCAATATTACAAATATTATCTGAAATTCGTCAAATAAAAATAAACAACGTCTATTGCCTGTTTTAGTTTTCATTTGGCTTATTTACAATACCATGACGAAACAAATTGTGTATCAGAACAATTTCGCAAGAAAAATGGATTTTGACAGCAAATTCTCCATTTTCCATTTATAGATGTCGAGAAACGGATAGAACTATCACTATAACTCTATGTCGAATACCAGATCTTGTGCACGATTGAAAAAAAAGATGCTTTAGAATATCAAGTTTATCGTAATGTTTTTTATTCAGGAACCTTTTCACTATCTCGATAAAGTTTTCAGGAAACTTTAGTTTATCACGATAGTTTTCTAAAATCATGCATATCAAGATAGCTTTCTCGTACCGCGTGGCACAAGTATGCCATCATAAGTAACTATGAACAATTAAAAAATGTTTCACCGTTATTTCTCGCTAAACTCCCGGAAAGTACGACCCTGAAGAGGCCGGCTTTTGAAAACATTGTGGGCAAAGAAGAAAATGCTGGTAACAAACATTTTCTCTTTTTCCAACAATGTCTTCTAGCCTACAAACAAGACACTGTAATGTTTTGAGAAACACTTAATTTGTCGTCTGCAAATTTATGCTTTCAATTTGGACATGTCTGAACTTAATAAAATATGTCGTTTGGCAAAGAGTTAAGCAACCTTTTGTCTATTCAATAATCTGTAAAATGTAATAATTCAGTAGGCTACTGATCATATCAAGATATCAAGTCAGACCTATATTATACAACCAAACAAACCATGGGACATTATTCAGTTCAAAACAAAGGTTTACCCCTTTACCACACAATCCCGACGTTTTTAACGACCCAGGAAAAAAGGGTGGTGAAAACATTGTTTGTAAAGGAGAAACGCTGGTTATCAGCATTTTCTTCTTTTCATACAATGTTTTCTACTTCCAAAAGAACAGTTTCTATTATTTGAGCATATTTAATTTGTCATCTGCAAATGTTTTTTAACTTTGAGGAATCTAAAATTTTGTCGTTTAGAAAGGGGCTTACTCCTTACCATATGAGGCCATGGTAGACTCATCAAAATTGAAAGAGCTTGCAGAAGACAAAATCAGTGTGGCTCAACTGATGGCATTTGTTTGTGGAGAGATAGAAAGCCTTGTTAGAAACATAGATAATGTTAGTTACCGGCTTCTTTCCTCCCAATATTTCCAAAAGCTGGTTTTCTTTCAAAATTATTCATATCCAGGATTGTTCAGCAAAGGGTTCACTAACTTAATCAGTGTAGGGCTCGGATTCACCAATCATTCTTAAAAACGTTCTTTGCCTTATTCTCCATAATTTTCTACACTTGTAAGTAACACAACTTCTGATTGACTACACCGAATGGTTTATCCAATCAGAAGTTGTGTAACATACAAATTTAGAAAATCTAGGAGAATAAGGCTAGGAATATTCTCAAGAATGGATAGTGAATACAAGTCCAGGATTTCTTGTCTTGTAAAGGACAACTATTGAGAAAAAAGTGAGGCAAGTGGAGATATAGTTCAAGATGTCTTATATGGAACATTTGTTTTGTGTTTCACTGCAGTTCTATGACATATTTTCATCGGTTGCCTGAATGAATGGAATTATCACAGCTGATCCAAATTGGGATTTTTATTTTTGTACTTTACAACATCTGGATGATGGAAGATTAAAATTTTACAATAAATTTATTTCACTCCATATACAAAACTTAATAGTCAGATAGAGATGGTGATTTTGAAAGCAAGGAGGTCACAAAAAAGATGTTTATGCCTTTTACTTGCACTGTTAAATTGTTTCGTTTTCTTTGTGTTCACCTTCAAGTGTCTGATTGAAAGATACCCAAAAAATGCCTTTAGAAACATCCAAAAAACAACTGAACAGTTTAATGTTGGCGGTGGATTACAGAGAAGCAACTCTATCATAAATGGAGGTAGGGTTTTATTATCTTACTCCCACTGGAAGGAAGGAAGGAAGCAAGAAAGAACGGAAGGAAGGCGAGAGAGAGAGAGAGAGAGAGAGGAAAGTAAGGAAGGGAGGAAGGCAGGGAAGGAGAAAGAAAGGAAAGTATTTTCTGCTTAGGTTGTTTCATAGGATACTACATCTACAATTGTAGTTGTCCCTAGTGATCAGCCTTTATCCTAATAAATGACAAAAAGGTGAGAAATCTTCATGATCCATTTGCTAATACTGTATCAGACGGGTCAAATCAAGTCTAAGCAATAAATGGCCTGTGCTCATATTCACCAACCATTCTCAAGAACGTTCTTTGTCTTATTCTCCATAATTGTGTATATTTGAAAGTAACAGAACTTATGATTGGCTACACCATTCGGTTTAGCCAATCAGATGTTTTGTTAATTACAAATATAAAAAATATTGGAGATTATGATTAAGAATGTATTCAAGAATGGTTGGTGAATACAGGCCCAGTGATTTTCGTACATATTTATTCAAAGTGGTAAGGAAGCTTCTTTTACCTACCTGTGATTTCAACTCTTTACGAACGACAAAATTTTAAGCTTGTCCAAAGTGATGTATTTGCAAACGACAAAATAAATGTGACTCAAAAGCTGAACGTTCTTTTCGAAAGTGTGTGTGGTGGGGGGGGGGGGGGGGGGGGGTGGGGTGGTGGAGAGAGAGAAGTGGGAGCAGGGGATGGTTACCCTCCTTTATCGTAATCGTGATTTCATCTCTTTTATAATAATTATATTTCAGCTACAGACTCACTGCGGAGCACAGAGGTTCAACCAAGATCAGTGTTCATTTCACCGGTCAAAGATGTTATCAACTTTCCGTGTCTTGCTTTAGAACCACTGACCAAAGAGTTAAAACAGCATGGACAGTGTGTCCGTACTGTCAATGTTACAATTGTTGCTGAACACGTGGCTGAATATGAATGTGTGATCCTGCGGGTTTTGAACAATCTTCCGGTATGTATTCACGACCCTCGACAGGACAGATACATATCTGGAGCAGTTTCTGCTGGCCGGATTTGGGAACATAGTCATGTGAAAAATCTTACATATATTCTACAACGGGACCTTGAAATGTATTTCCTGGATATTGGTAGTAATATTGGGGTGTATAGCCTCGCTGCTGCTCAAGTTGGTTCGCATGTTGTAGCTGTAGATATTAATGTTGACAATATGCGTCTACTTGCAAAATCTGTTCTTCTGGGTAATGTTCAGAATAAAGTTACATTGATATGGAATGGACTTTCAGATCGCTACACAAAAGCATCACTTGTTCAAAATAGTGAATTAAATGTAGGCACAGTTCTCATGAACTTTAATTCTTCTGAACAGGGTGATAGACATGTGGAAACAATCCGACTCGATGACTTAATTCCTCTGTTTATTGATAGAAAATTAGTCATAAAAATGGATGTAGAAGGACATGAACTAAATGTTCTGAAGGGTGGCATGAAGTTTCTAATGAAAGTAAATGTACGTATGCTTCAATTGGAATTCTATTTTCATCGGAACAAGGATTCAGGTGTCGCTCTTTCAGAGCTGTTACAAAACTTTCGATTCAAACCCTATCGAGACTGCTCAGGAACAACCAATCTGGAATCTGTCCCTTTATACAAATGGCCAGCTGATTTGTGTTTTATCAAAATCTCTCAAAGAATAAAAGATTAATCAGATATAGTTAGGTTGGAAAAACTGATCCAGCTATATACAGTTTAACGCCTTAAGCTGCTATGAGCGACTCACTGACCTTTAACGGAGAATGTAGATCTGATCATTGATCTACTCTGACAGTTAAGGATATATTTTCCTAAAAAAAAATAACCTTTGCGATAGAGAAATTTTAGGTTTTTTAATGACTTAGAAATTGTATTATACTTATTTAGCAGGATAAGGGTTAAAGGATTCCCCCGGACATTTTTCCACATTGTTTGCTATCCATTCCAGGACAAACCCCATCACTCCAGCCTGATTTAGCTTGTAGTCTGCTAAACATGATTGTGACCCATCATGCCATGCGTAAAAGGGCAGTCTGGGAATTCCGTACATCAATTCGATGAAAGCAGATCAAAGATGGTGCAAGTCAATTTAAGTTAATATATAAAAAATGGTTGTATAGTACGGTAGGATGTCTACCTTTTACACAGAAAATATCATAAAAGCAAAAAGTGACGACACTAGTCAGCCTGCGCAATCCGTGCAGTCTGACCAGGGTTGACACTTTTCGCATTTCCAAAAAGGTCCCTTTTCACGTGACGTGTCACATTTTACTCTTTTTTTCCCGCCATCAAACAATGTTCTTTTTATCCTTTTACCCTAGAGATCTATGCATTTGAGTCACAAGTAATTTATCATCTGCAAATACTTCTGAAAATCGAGGAGTCTGAAATATTGTTTTTTGTAACAAAACTTAAACTCATTTGAAACTTTAACAGACGATTAAATTTCAGTTTTTTTTTTTCTAACTGTATGCATTTGCTAACGACATATTAACTCATTACCAAACAACAATATTTTAGGCTTGTCCAAATCGAAAGCATTTGCAGACGATAGAATAAAAGTGACTGAAAATTTGAAATTTGTTTTGTGAAGGGAAGAAAACATTGTGGGAAAAGGAGAAAATGCTGGTAACCGGCATTTTATCCTTTTCCCACAATGTTTTCTAAATACTTCTTTCTCAGGGGCGTCAAAAGAAGAGGTTGTGTGGTAATTGGTTAACATGGGGTTCTAGTGATGGAATTTGTCCATAAAAGAGGTCAAAATATTATGGAAAAAGGAGAACATGCTGGTGACATGCGTTCTCTCTTTTTCCCACAAAGTCCCCAAAGCCTTCTTCAGGATCATTAAAACATAGGATTGTAGGCAAATGGTAAAAGTTTATTTACGTTTCATCCACCGTATTATTTGCTGATAGTTGCTGACAGTGCATTCTATTTCTAGGGTCAGTTTTAATCATACACGTTTATCTATTTATTAGTTTGTTTATTGCCATGATCTCACTGCGACCAGAGTGTTAATGCCTTACCGGACAGCTCCCGTCATCTGGATAACAGTTATTGACATTATATTATGACCAACCTGTCAAACAGTGGTCACCTTTTGCTCTACCAAAGAGTAGAGCCGTCCAATGTCTTTTCTTAGTGGAACAAAGTATGTTATGTCAGAGGCGCGTCTGTGGTCTGTCTCAATATCTGCCTTGATACTTAAGCATTTTCCATTATACACAATACACATGACTGTTCTGTTGATGTAACTTCTCGTATGCAGATGTAAATGTAACCTACTTCTTTACGTTGAGGCAAAAATATTTTTACACCAAACCAAGATTTTTCATATACAATAATAAAACAAGAAGATCTTGAAGTCTTGAGACTTCAAAGTTCCGTTCAGGACAAGCAAGACATGCTGTAAAAATGAAGATCGAAGTGGAATTAATCAAAATCCACGCTAGGTAGAGTTATTGTTCTTGCACACTATATTCCATAATATTGCAACAAACATGCATACCAAGTTTGAAGTCATTCTGACTTGAGATAACAAAATTATACTCCGGACAAGCACTAAATGCTGTGAAAATGACATTCAAAGGGAAATAACTCAGACAGCATGAGGTAGAGTTACAATTCTTACGCACTGCACTTCCAAATATTGCAACAAATTAGCATACCAAATTTCTAGTCATTCTTACTTAAGATCACAATGTTTTGCTCCAGACAAGCAAGAAATGCTAAAACAATAATGGTCAAAGGAGGAATAACTCAAAATTTGTGCTAGGAAGAGTTATGGTTTTAGTGCACTGCACTCCGTAATTTTTCAACAATCATGCATATCAAATCTGAAGATGGTCCGGCTGGAGAAGACAAAGTTATATTCCAGACGAGCAGAAAATGCTGCTAAAATGACTATCAAAGGGAAATAACTCATATATAGTACGAGGTAGAGTTATGGTTCCTTCAACTTGTACTCTGTATAATTGCAACAAACACAAATGGTAAGTTTCAAGTCAACTGGACTGGAGATGACAAAGTTCTGCTCCCTGACAAAAAACGTGGGGACCGTGAAAATCTCTGGCAAAAGTGTATAAAAACTGAAGTCGATTATGTCGAAAATAAGGCAATACGCCCACCAAAAGCCAATATGAGATTCACAACTTATCCACCAACCCTCGTACATTTACTTAAAACATTTTTTAAACAAGAGGACCATGATGGCCCTATATCGCCCACCTGAGTACCAAGCTGTAAAATCAAACTTGTGACCTCTGGGCAGGGCCAGTTTTGACCCCAGGGGCATCCTAAGAAAAAACTTAATAGAGGTCCACTAAGAGATGCTACTTACAAAATATCAAAGCTCTACGCCTTCTAGTTTCAGAGAAGTAGAATTTTAAAGTTTTCCTTCTTTGTTCCTATGTTTCGAACTTGTGACCCCTGGGGCAGGGCAAGTTTTGACCCCCAGGGGCATAGTATGAAGAAACTTTGTAGAAGTTCACTAAGAGATGCTACATACCAAATATCAAAGCTCTACGCCTTCTAGTTTCAGAGAATAAAAAATTTAAAGTTTTCCTTCTTTGTTCCTATGTTTCAAACTTGTGACCCCCGGGGCGGGACCAGTTTTTACCCAAGGGGCATCATATGAACAATCTTGGTAGAGGTCAACTAGCAGATGCTACATACCAAATATCAAAGCTCTGCACCACCTAGTTTCAGAGAAGATTTTTAAAGTTTTCTTTCTTTGTTACTATGATTCAAACTTGTGACCCCAGGGCCATCATATGAACATTCTCGGTAGAGGTTCAATAGGAGATGCTACATACCAAATATCAAAGCTCTGCTCTGCACCTTCTAGTTTCAGAGAAGAATATTTTTGAAGTTTTCCTTCTTTGTTCCTGTTTCAAACTTTTGACCCACGGGGCAGGGCAAGTTTTGACCCCAGGGGCATAGTATGAAGAAACTTTGTAGACGTTCACTAAGACATGCTACATACCAAATATCAAAGCTCTACGCCTTCTAGTTTCAGAGAATAAGAAATTTAAAGTTTTCCTTCTTTGTTCCTTTGTTTCAAACTTGTGACCCCCGGGGCGGGACCAGTTTTTACCCAAGGGGCATCATATGAACAATCTTGGTAGAGGTCAACTAGCAGATGCAACATACCAAATATCAAAGCTCTTCGCCTTGTAGTTTCAGAGAATAAGATTTTCAAAGATTTTGCTATTTTTTTCCTTTTGGTTGCCATGGCAACCAGAATTATGGCTGGAATTCAATCTCTTGAACAACTCTGGTAGAGCTTTACCCAAGGAACATCCCTGCCAAGTTTCATCAAGATTGGCCCAGTGGTTAAGGAGAAGAAGATGTCTAAAGAAATTGTGGACGACGGACGACGCACGACGGACGACGGTAATTGGGCGATCACAAAAGCTCACCATGAGCACTTCGTGCTCAGGTGAGCTAAAAAGGAGAAAATACTTGTTAACAAAGTCGTTTCTCAGGTCTGTGAAATAAAGGATTTTTGGCAAAGGGTTAAAAATTGAAACTTCTATAATATACAAATGATAAATACATACCTTTCAGTCGGACAGAACCACAGGTAAAATAGTTACGGTAATATTTACATCTATGGCCCTCGACGGGCCTCGAGATGCATGTCAGACCGACCCTGTTGACAATAAAAAGGGTTGACCTTTGGCGATTCTTGGATAGAATTGTTCGAGTCTCTAGTGTAATCTAGCAGGTTAGTAAATATTTAATTTATGTCTTATTTATTCTTTCATGACTATGCTCATAGGACATTGTCCACAAGCTTTTATATGAACGAGTATGATATACACTGCTCAAAAGAATTAAAGGAACACATGTCCTCATATTTGATCACAAGACATTTTTTCAGTACAAGACCATGAAAATAATTTTCTGCTCTTAATTTCATTCAGTTTTAACACGGTAAATTCTCAGAACAGGCAAACGATTTGGCTGGTACTAACGATGCATGTGCTATTGCTATCTAAGTCGTCTTTTTGATATGCCAAACAGGCTTTTAAGAGAATCAGAGTTATCATCTTTTTTCGTTTACTTCTTCAATAGATTTGACAAAAATATCAACAAAAAATGGAAAAAATATGGGTTACTTAACAAAAGAACAAGGAAAACAAATTTCTTAATTTTCTTCTTAACACTGCTTATCAACATTTTCAATGAAACAAACAAGGAACTAATGAGCCAGTGGTTTTCAGAACACAAAGACATAGCGTTCAGCAAAGTGAGAGATTTGAATTTTGGCAATTGTATTCTTTTAATTCTTTTGAGCAGTGTATGTTGACAAATTGACGGTCTTATAATTAAAAGTGTTTTTGCTCTGGAATCCGTGCTTTTTAATCTTTTCCTATAAGAAATTTGTATTGGGTTCCTTGACACTTTAGTACACAATTCTGACAATACATTAAGGTAGTAAACCCCTAATGGAAAACAGCTATTTCCACGGTATAGTCTAAGGCCTGGCCAGCTGGATTCAATTTTTTTTCAATCCATCTGGTAGAAAAATTTCATTGTTACCAGGTGATAGTAGAGCTATATAGAAGTCAAATTAGGGTGGATGCCAGAAACAAAAGTGGTGCAGATTTTTTTCAGACGACATTTTGTTACCCCACCCACTGAAAATGCATTGAATTAAGCTTATGTGTACAAACGACAAAATTTCGATATCTGCCAGAGTATAATGATTGCAAATAGTTCTAATTGGCAGTGAAGCGCATAAGTAATGGTAAAATTAAGTTACAGGAGGAGAAAATATAGATTGGGCGCCTTGGTGTTACCCCACCCACCAAATTTGCATACATTTACTGAAAATCATGAGCAACTTAATATCATTTAAGACCTTTGGATTTCAGATTCTTGTAGAAGGGTTTGATGAGAACTAAATGCTTACTATTGTACTAAATTGCTGCATTGTATTTATGTTTTGGTCTTGCTTATCCTTTACCCCACCCACTATAAGCTAATATATAGTTATGGCAGATTGTAGGAGACATGATTTTTGAAAATGAAGTTGGATTTTTTTTTTGTTTGATTAGGTTTCTTATATGTACAAATAGAATGTACTGCACACGAAAAAATGCATATTCCACACTTGAATATTGTTTACGGTGATGCAATGCCAGTCATAACACATTGACATGTCCTTCATGTAACGAAATTGTAAAGTAAAAGAAATCCCATTCTAATTAAGAAAATTAGATATTTTTTAGGTCAGATTGCACTTCGAACCATCTGTATAAGGCATATTTGTTTTGTTTGAATTGAGTATTTTGGAACAAAATTTTGGCACATTATATGTGGGAGAAAATCAGTTTTTTGCAACTATTTTAATTCCTTGAGAAAGTTATATAGATTTAGTAAATAGCTGTTTGTAATGAAAATGTAACTGTATTTTCCGTTTTGTTTCCAATAAAATTATTAAATTAAATGGCGTGGCTTCATTTTATGAGCAGTTTTTATCATTGTTATATAATAAACGACACAAGTGTTACAGCAATGACACAAAATGTTACAGTGCAGACACATAAAAGTGTTAAAAAAAAGTTTTGGACTTAGTGCCTTTATTTGAGAAAAAATAAACTAAACAATTATTGAATAGTTATACATCAAATGAAGAAAAGTCATTTGCACCAAAATACTGTCTTGTTGACTAGTTAAGATTTGTTATGTAGGAAATAAATCCGTTACATCATGACATTTCATAATAAAACAGAAGTTCACCCTCTTCCACACCCCATACAAACAAATATATATACACACACAAAGCAGCTGTACTGTCAATGCAGCAAACAAAGAAGCTGATGATTGATCACACGTCACAATTACGCTCAATGAACTGCGCATTTGTTTACTTTAAGTCATCAAGAGGTATTTAGCTCCACTGGTTGAAGGCAAGCGCGCTTATGTCATAGCCCGGTGTCCGTTGTGCGTCTGTCCATGCGTGCATTAACTTATATTTCAAACATCTTCTCTGACACCACCCATCCAATTTTGATGAAACTTTACAGAAATGATCCTGCCGTGGCCTTCTTCAGAATTTCTTTAAAGAATTTGATTCCTTTAAAAACTCTGGTTGCCATGACAACAAAACTGAAAAATATTGAAAACCTTCGAAAATCTTCTTATCCGAAACCATAAGGCCCAGGGCTACCAAACTTGGCTTGTAGTTTTATGTAGCGAACCTCTACAGTGTTCCTTCAAATAATAGGTATGGAGTCAAAATTGACTCCTTTCCGGGGGGGTCACAAGTTTTATATGGGGTTATATAGGCAAAATTTTAAAATCCTTCTGATCCCTAGCCATAGGGCCTTGCTTGGTTGGTTGATTGGTTGGTTGCATTGGGGTTTAACACTACTTCAACAGCTAAGGTCATATCATGGGGGTCGGTGACGCACATGTGTTTCCTGGTTTTCTCACACCAGTACTAAGCTTTCTTTCCATAGCCATCGACTACTTTTCTCACATGCTTCAGCAGACGTGAGAGGGGAAAATACGTCGGAAAGAAAGTTCACCTCAACCGGGTATCGAACTCACAACCATCAGGTCATGAGTCCGACACGATCACCACTGAGCCACCAGGGCGGGCCACAGGGCCTTGGGCCACCAAATTTGGCATGTATCTTTATCAAGTGGGCGTGTACCAAGGGTACCCGACTTATAGCCCTGGGGTCAAATTTGGCACGGCCCCGGGGATCACAATTTTTATATTGGCTTATATTGGGAAAACCTCTACTTGTACATAACCACAAAGCCTTGGACTACCAAATGTTGCATGTAGCTTTATATAGTGGGCCTCTACTAGGAGGGCCCAAATTATAGCCTTGGGGTTAAGTTTGTCCCCACACCAGGGGTCACAAGTTTTACCTGGGCTTTTGTGGTGAAAACTTTTCTAATGATCTTTTTACGAACCATAGTAAGGCCTAGGGCTACCAAATTTAGCCCTGTTTCATGGGTCTCATGTTTTACATGGCATTTATTTTAGGAAACTTTGAAAACCTTCTGGTATACCACACATCCTATATTATGTAATATGGAAGTTTATCTTACGGATCTCCACCAAGTTTCAAGTAATTATAGCTTTGTGGTAAAGAATGGCTTTGCCCAGGGGTCAAGGGGTCATAACATTCTCGTAGAACTTCATAGAAAAAAAATGTATGCCTTCAAGTTTAAAACCAATTGGCCAGAGTTGTAATGTTTGGCTTGTAGTGTTTTCACTTATTAGCTAGTGGAGCGATACAGGGCCATCATGGCCTTCTTGTTTTAAGTTAGATCCCCTATTGAATCAGTGAACTAAAGTAACAGATGGATGAAAAAATAGGGCCTTTTTTGACCTGGGCCTTACCCTGTTGTATGTCTTCAAGTTTGAAACATGTTGGCCGGATTTGTAATGTTTGGCTTGTTGTGTTTTCACTCATTAGCCACTGGAGCGATACAGGGCCATCATGGCCCTCTTGTTTCAAGTCATATCCCCATCAGTGAAATAGAGTAACAGAATAGAAGAGTAAAAATAACAAAGGAAATAAAGAAACTTAAATACATGTAATGAAAATATCCAAATCTTAGTATTGGCATACTTATGGTTGGACATGAATATATAATGAAATAAAGAAATCAAAGGTTAGTGTGCAACAATAAATTATACTGTGGCACTCATAAATGGATCATTTTTGAGGTACTAAATGCTATAACTCAGTAAGTTTTCTTGATTTTTGTCCTGTTTGTCTGTCCTAGTAGGTCTAGTCAAAATTGTGAATAAATCTAGCCAGAAATATAAACAGATTGAATGTGAAGACTGAAAATTCAGAGATTGGTTCAAATTAATTCTGCAAGGAACATTTATTAGGTGAATTATGGTATGTGAAATTAGTCAGACTTGATTTAATATTAATTGTAAGTCTTACAGAAATGTGGATTTTTATGAGCACCTTAGATTAAAAAGATTTGTGAAAAAGATTGCATTGTATCATTGTCTGCTTCATTTTTGTGAACAGAGGAAAAGTCTAATTTACGTTATAGGCAAATTTTGGGTAGGCGCGTTTATTAGCATAAAAAAAAAATCTGCACCTTTTTCAGATCTGGCATCCATGCTTAAAGTGACTCTAATAGGCTATCCTAATTCACCAGATGGATTGTAAAAAATTAGAAATAGGGCTCTTTTTTGATCTGGGCCTTAGCCTATACTGTTTGGCTTGTAGTTTTTTCACTTATTAGCCAGTGGAGCGATACAGGGCCATCATGACCCTATTGCTTCAAGTCATATCCCCTATTGTTTCAGTGAAATAGATTAACAGAGTAGGAGACTAAGAATAACAAAGGAAATAAAGCAGCTTAATGAAAATAGCCAAATCTTAGTGCTGGCATACTTATGGTTACAGTTGTGAATATATAATGAAATAACGAAATCAAAGGTTAGTGTGCAACAACAAATTATACTGTTGCACTCATAAATAGATCGTTTTTGAGGTGCTAAATGCTAAAACTCCATAACTGTTCTTAATTCTGGTCCTCTATGTCTGTCCTAGTAGCTCTAGCCAAAACTGTGAAAAAATCTAGCCAGAAATATTAACACATTCAATGTGAAGACTGAAATTCAGAGACTGTTTTCAATTCATTTCTGCTAGGAACATTTATTAGGTATTTTACGGTATGTGAAATTGGTCAGACTTGATTTAATAAAAGTCTTACATACAGGTAAATGTGGATTTTTATGAGCATCTTAAATTCAAAAGATTTGTCAAAAAGATTGCATTGTTTCATTGTTTTTTCCATTATTGTGAACAGAGGAAAAATTTAATTTTTGTTATAAGCAAATTTGGGGTAGGCGCGTTTATTAGCATATAAAAAAAATCTGCACCACTTTCAGATTTGGCATCCATGCTTAAAGTGACTCTAATAGGCTACCCTAACTCACTGTACCATTTGAATTTTTCTACCAGATGGATTGAAAAAAAATTAAAAATAGAGCCCTTTTTCGATCTGGGCCTTAGCCTAGTAATATTATCCCACAAAATCATACTATCATTAAAAATGCGTATTATTGTACCACTTTTTCTTTCCTTTTTCCCTTCATAGAATGATAATTTATAAATCTAATAATCTTAAAAATCTAATAATAAATAATCATTTATAAATCTAAAACAGCTATATTTTCATTGCAAAGGGAGGTGATAACAACCTCCCTTTACAGGAAACTAACCAAAGTATCAACAAATAATTTCAAGATATACATTAAAGGAATTTCTGGTCGGTAAAAAAATGTGCAGAAGTATTACATTAGTATAAATCCTTATTTAAGAACGAAAAAAGGAAATTTTATTCCATGGAATGTCCTACCCTCTACCACCTTAGCTATGCAGGCTGGTCTGAAAACTGAGTAACAGTTGCAGAAGGTATTTACTCGTAGTGTGTCAAACCTTCCTACCCCTCACACTCCATCCAACCTTCCGTCACTGCATTTCATCCCATATACGTCGTAGCTATCAACCATACCCTACCTATCTTTCTTAGCCTACCTATCTGAAAATCAAAGTTATATAAAATCTCCATGTCGCTGGTTTCAACTTTGATCAACAATATTTTCCTTTCCTGCCAACGATTATCATTCATTAAATCTTTAATGCATGTTAGGTTCTGACATGTACTTTAAAAGGAAGGTGATGAGAAGTACGTAGATCTAATTATTTCTATACATTCCTATTTCAGACATGTTCAAGCTATACTTAGTAGCCGCCTGTGTTTCCGTTGCCACAGCAACCTTCATTAAAGGAAGATATGGTGAGTGAACGTTTACTTTAATCTCAAACCGAGTTTTACTAATCCTGGAGAAGGTTTCTAAATCATTGCAGGGGAAATGGACAATGCTAGTAACCAGTATTTCTTTTAATTGCTATACTGCTTTTCATTTCCTTTCAAATTCGATTTCCATTACTTACGCCATCTTTAAACTTTCACCGACAAGTACTTTCACTTTGGAAGTGTCTTCAGTTTTATCGTATGATGAAGACTTGACATGTAACACTGGGTGTGTATTGCTCTGTCGCTATTCGTCATTAATTCCCTTTTATAAATTCTTTGAATTACTTAGCGGCATGAAATTTCCAACTCTTCTCTATCAAAATCATTCCCAGATCTTTCCTAAATGTACCCAAATCTTTCCCATATCTACCTAAATCTCTTCCAACTCTACCAAATTCTTGTCCCAATCCGTACTAAATTTTAAGATCTTAAAGAAATCTACTACTTATATATCTTTCAATCAGATGGCAGTTCGAAATTTATTTACCTTAGTCTATTTTGGAACAGTCTTTGGTGTCGTAGGAGAAATCTGGGGAAACTTTAGAACGATTTTGGAATATTTGGGAAAGATTTGAGAAGATAATGTAATTTTTGCTGCATGAATTAGTTGACTCGTTCAGCACAAACTTTTTAACCCTTTCCCAAACGGCAAATTTTGGACCAGACCAAATTGGAAGCATTTTTAAGATGACAAATCAACAGTTGCTAAAAATATGATTTTTCTACATAATACGGTATAAAACATTGTGGGAAAAGGAGAAAATGCTGGTCACCAGCATTTTCTTCTTTTCCCACAATGTTTTCAAAAGGCTTCTACTCATGACCCGTAAAAACCAGGGATTGTTTGGGAAAGGATTAAACCCGATGGTTTTCGATGCCTGAAAACAGTTCTAATCGACTGATACTTAGAAGGAGTTTTGTCTTATAGGCTTGATAAATAAGCGAACCTGTGGAATGGATTCAATATCAGGCTGCACGTTCTGTGCAGTCTGATCTTGATCTATGTCATTCGTAAAAGTCCCTGTTTTCGCGAGAGGGTTAAAAGAATTCACTCGACATAGGTTTACTGTTAATGTAATCTTTTTTACCACAAGGTACCGAGTTCCAGGGACTACTTGGAAAAGGATATACAATGTATGCAGAAAATGCTGTAAAATGACGATCAAAGGGATATAACTCATAAATAGTACGAGGTGGAGTTATGGTTCCTTCAAATTGTACTCTGTATTATCGCAACAAACACAAATGCTAAGTTTCAAGTCAACTGGACTGGAGATGACAAAGTTATGCTCCCTGACAAAGAACGATTCTAGAGAAGTTTCTAATTCAAGGGCAAATAACTCCAGTCGTACCTGTCCGATTACACCCACAATCGAACTCATCAAAGATAAGATCTCGAATGAGTTTGATTATGGGTATAATCGAAGCTGAACAACTAGAATTATTTGCCCTTGAATTAGAAAAATTGCTATATTTGACTTTGTTTACACTCTAGGATCTACAAATATCAACCAATCAGCACCGAACTTGGTCAAAGTATAAATGATTATAAGATGGTCATATATATTTTGACCAAGTTTGGTGCTGATTGATTGATATTTGTAGATGCTATCTAGAGTGTAAGCAAAGTCAATTGTGTCCTATATTTCCACAAACAAATTTCATTTTGAGCACTATTTAACTTGTAGTAAATCTGGGCTTGTATAGAGATCTACGACGTTTGGACCTGAATATCCTGATAACAACCATAAAGATCTTTAATCCTATTCATTTTTACAAATAAGGAAAATTTGAAAAAAATAAGGCATGTTAAGACCTGAAGTTCCTTTAGGATGATGACAAAAACATTTAGACTCTCGCAAGATAAGACGTATGTTCTATGTAGCCTGATCTAGGCACCAGCTGGGCCCGTATTTACCAACCATTCTGGAGAATACTCTTAGTCTTATTTTCCACGGTTTTCTAAATTTGTAAGTAAAACAACTTTTGATTGGCTGAACCATTCGGTTTAGCCAATCAGAAGTTGTATTACTTACAAATGCAGAAAATACTGGAGAATAAGACAAAGAACGTTCTTACGAATGGTTGGTGAAAACGGTTCCTGGACTGCCTTTCACAAAATTGTGTAGATTTATGCAAATGTTATTTGAGATTGTCCAAATACACATACGATCCCTGCTTTACCCAAACTATTGAGCTGGGGTAAAGTTATAAAAAAAATAACTCAAATCATAAAGTTACGCATTTACTGAAACTTGTTTTCAGGTTTGATGCATGATTAATATCAAAACCGCGTCTGCAGGCAGTTCAGGGAAATACTAAGGGTTAAGGAGCAGTTCAGGGAAATACTAAGGGTTAAGGAGCTGTCTGTAAAATCGAAAATATGAGTAACCTAATTTTATGAACACTGTCCTCAAAAAAGAAATTCGCGTAGCAAAGGGCTATAAAGGGCTGAAAAGCGCAAGTTTACTGAAGAACTGTAGAACAGTATCGATTGTTTTGCATGGTGTCTTTCCAGATAATGGTGGGTATCACGGTATGATGGAATACGGAGGTGGCTACAGCAAATATGGATATGGTGAAGGTTATGGCAAATACGGCGGTGGATATGAAATTAGACATGGCAAATACGGAGATGGATATGATGGTGGTTTGGGCAAATATGGCGGTCGATATGAGGGTGGATTAGGCAAATATGAGGGTGGATATGAAGGTGGTTTTGGTAAATATTGGGGTGGATCTGAAGGTGGTTATGGCAAATATGGGGGAGGATCTGAAGGTAGTTATGGCATATACAAAGGTGGATATGGCAGTGGTTATGGCAAATACAACGCTGGATATGGCAAATATGTTGGTGGACATGACGGTGGCTATGGCAAATATGCTGGTGAATCCCCTGGTAGTTATGGCAAATATGGAGGCCGATATGAAGGTGGTTATGGCAAATATGGCGGTCGATTTGAAGGTGGCTATGAAGGTGGATTAGGCAAACATGGTGGCCGATTTGAAGGTGGTTATGGCAATTATGGTGGCCGATTTGAACGTGGTTATGGCAAATATGGCGGCCGATATGAAGGTGATGGTAAATATGGCCGTGGACATGACCGTGGTTATGGCAAATATGGCGTTCGATATGAAGGTGGAGAAGGCAAATATGGCGGTCGATATGACGGTGGTTATGGCAAATATGGCGGTGGTTATGGCAGCATCCACCACAAATATGGTGGTGGATATGATGGTGGTTTTGAAAAGTTTGGCAGCATTGGTGGGAAATGGTTACATTAGTCTCAGAGGTTTTTCCGGTTAATTTGTAGTTGAGCATATGTGAAGCCTCTCGGGAAACCAACCGCAGCACACGCTGGAATTCAAAGTACAATGCCATTTTGCAGGGAAGTGACATCGTTGTTTCTATGACTAATAAACATGAAAAGTTGTGCAATTTTGACTTGCGACAAAAAAAGAAAAAGAAATGCAGTAAAAGTTATTTAAGATCGACAAAATTATAGAAATAAATTGATTTTTGCCTTTAATAAACTGTATCATTTATCTTTTTATTTCGTTTTCACGTTTTATTGTAAATGTCAGAGAGCTATCTTGTTGTGTATGCACACATTTCAAACAGAAATTCATCTTTGAACATTGGCCTGTAAACGGTATAATAGGCTAATGGGGATGACGCAGGATAATATCTTTTCTATAAATCGTTTTATGTGATAAAATGGAAACTCACATTCAGATTTATGCACTTTTACTTTTATCAAAAATATAACTGTGATGCTATGTAAGGCTCCCATCATGTAATTCTTGTCAACTTGTTTGATAAAAATGACATTACCTATATACTCATATAAGATGCTGTCTACATAAACTTTAATATTCATGTATGATATTCTCTCCACTGTATATACGTAAAACTTAAAGTTAAATATCAATAAAAATTTTCAGCTGGGTTCACAAAAATTTGAGTTTTATTTTCCCTTACTTATTTCATCGTGAAACAGTTGTATGGGGCTCTTTATTAGTCGCATCACTAAAATACGAGAAAGATTTTGAAATCTACTTTTTTTTTTCAAAATAATAGGAACTATTTTCTTGATTAATTTTAGCTTAACTGAGCACAACGTGCTCAAGGGGAGCTTTTAGGATCACTCTGTGTCTGTCCGTGCGTTGTCCGTCGTGCATCGTCCGTAGTCAACAATTTCTTTAAACATCTTCTCCTCCTAAACCACGGCGCTGATTTAGATCAAACTTGGCTTGAAGATTCCTTTGGATGTCTTCTTCATAGATTGTTCACAAAATTTGATTCCATCAAAAACTCTGGTTGCCATGGCAGCCAAACTGAGTTTTCTAAGATTTTTTAAAAAAATCTTTCCTCTGAATCCACTGGTCAGATTTCGGAATAATTTCACAGAAATGTTCCATGGGTGACCTTTTACAAAACTTGTTTGCAAAATTTTTATCCATCCAGAAATATGGTTCTGGTGACTGGAGCTTTTTGCACATGGATATGAAGAAATTCTTAAGAATTCTTTTTCTCTTAATCAGCTAGTCAGATTTTGAAATAATTTTACAGAGATGTTCCTTCGGTGACCCTTTTCGAAAATTGTTCGTAAAATTTTGATCCTTCGAGAAACATGACTCTGGTGACTGGGGACTACATGCACTATACGGAAATGAAGAAATTCTTTAAAAAATTTCTTCTCTGAAACTGCCTGTCAGATTTTGAAATAGTTTCACATACAAAGTCATGTTCCTTGGGTGATCCTTTTCAAAAATTGTTCGCCAAATTTTGATCCGTCGAGAAACATGGTTCTGGTAACATGGAGCTACTTGCACTATACGACCATGAAGAAATTCTTCGAAATTATTCTTCTCTGGTACGGCTAGTGAGATTTTGAAATGTTCCTTTGGTGACCCTTTTCAAAACTTGTTTGCGGAACCTTGATCCGTCAAGAAACATGGCTCTGATGCGGGGGTGTTACTTGCACTTCTCGTACATAGAGAAATTCTTAAAAATTCTTCTCTGGAACGGCCGGTCAAAATTTCTCGAACACTTTGCAAAAAAAGGTCACAAAAAGGAACATTTCTGTGAAATTCTTTCAAAGTGTTCGAGAAATTTTGATCCATGAAGAAACATGGCTCTGATGGTTGTGGGCTATTTACACTATAGGGTCATGGAGAAATTCTAATAAAAAATCTTCTTCTCTGAAAACTCTGGTCAGATTTTGAAATAATTTCACAGGAATGTTCCTTGGGTGACTCTTTTCAAAAAATTGTTCATAAAATTGTGATCTGTCAAGAAACATAGCTCTGGTGTTGGGGGGCTATCTGCACTAAAGGGACATGAAGAGGAATTTCTCAAATCTTCTTCTCTGGAACGGCTAGTCAGATTTTGAAATGATTTCACAGATATGTTCTTAGGGCGACCCTTTTCAAAAATTATTTAGGAAATATTTTATCCGTCCAAAAACAATAGCTTACTGTTGGCGCCTGCATGTGATTCTTTGGTTCAACTTATGTTTTTAGTCCCTTTCAAGCATGTGCTCCTCTTCAAGAAATTGTCCTTGGGTGATCTATCCACAAATTTATAAATTCATCAGAATCATTGCTGTGGTGATGACTGTAGGGGTGGTGACAAATTTTGAAATGCTTTTACAGGTGACTTTTTTAAAACTGCGTGGCAAAATACTGATTTTATTTCCAAAGTTTCAATAGGTACCTCAAAAAAAAAAGTTGGCTATGGTCCTCTCAAAAGTTCAGGTGAGCGATCCAGGGCCATCTTGGCCCTCTTGCTTAATAAAAGTATGAAAGGATTTATAATTCTCCTACCAAAGTAGGACAGAATTCTACGTTCTGTCTTACAAACTTGACAAAATCATTTCATCAAAACATGAAGGAAAAGTAGTTGTTGTTGTTTTTTTTTCAGAAATTTTACAAAGCAATAAGCCAAATCAAGGTTCAATATTTTTGTCCTTTTTATAAAATCTAATACTTACCATTTAAGTGATCCAGCAACTAAGCAATACTGGCTTTTGACTATGCTAAGAAAAAAGCATACTTGAAAACAGTGAGGGAAAATAGGAAAATGCTGGTAAACAGCCTTTTCTTCTCTTCCCACATTGTTTTCTACCACTTGACGGGCTATCATCCATCATTTTGGCCACATTTAACTTGTCATCTGTGGCTGCTTTCAATTCAAACAAGTCTAAAAATGTTTTCAATAGCAATACTATGATGGTCATACCTTAATTCAAGGGGTGTGACTTAACCCTTTCCCAAACAAGCCCTGGTTTTACGTGTCTGCAGTAAAAGTCTTTTGAAAACACTGTGGGAAAAGGAGAAATTGCTCGCAACGAGCAATTTCTCCTTTTCCCACAGTGTTTTCTACCCTTTTTGAGAACTTTCTGGCATTTTCTCAAAATTCAAATTTGCTGTCTGCAAACTCTTTCAGTTTGGAAGAGTCCAAAATTGGTCATTTGGGAAAGGGTTAATTATTATCTGGCTTTAACTCATTTCCAAACGACAAAATTTTAGTCTTGTCCAAATCCAAAGCATTTGCAGATGACAAAATCAAAGAGACTGAAAATTTGAATTTTGTTTTCTAAAGGCTTCTTTCTCAAGGGCATCAAAAGTAGGAATTGTATGGTAATGGGTTAACTTGTTAAAACCAATCCTGCAATTTGACTATTCTGAAGAAAAAGACTTTAGAAATCAATGTGGAAAAAAGACATAATGCTGGCTACCAGCAGTTTCATTTTTCCCACAATGTTTTCTACGCTTCTACAAACAAATACTATATACCTGGATACATATTCGTGTTTGCAATTTGCAAATAACCGATTACGGAAATGTTCGTGAATATAAGACACCCATTACATAAATAATGACACAAATATGAACATATAAAAGTTTGTGAATTTTTCAAATTCGCAGTATCACAAAAATGACCACATCTCAAAAATTTAAACTTAAACAGTATCATCATTCGAGACTTATTTTAATTTGTCATCTGTAACTGCTTTTGGGACAAGTCTAAAATTCTCTCGTTTGGTGAAGAAGTTTGCTATTTTTAATAGATCAAGACCTGCCGGTACAATCTGATCTTAGTCTGCTCTCTCTGATTCTATATTAACTGTTAAGCTCTTAAGTGGGCAACAAAATGTTAGACTGGACCGAATCGAAAGCAATTGGTGAAGAAAATTAGCGTGGCTCAAAAAATAGAATATCCTATGCAAGGACAAAAACATCTTTAGAAAAAAAAAAGCTAGTAACCAGCATTTTCTTTATTTCCCACAATCTTTTGACACGCCTCCATCCTCAAGGGCATGAAAACTTTGGTTTTGTGGTAAGGGGTTGAAAAACAGTGCTTTGCTTTTTCAACCCTGAAAAGAAGCCTTTGAAAGTGTTGAAATAGTTGCTTCTTTTGGCATAATGTTTTTAGTGTATTCAAGTACATGAATTACTCTGTAAAATTGGAATGAATATCCATATCTTACCAGGGTCAATTGACTGATTGATTGAATGGTGTCTTATACCTCTTTCAACATTATGTCAGACATATCATGGTGATAACTCTCTTATTCATGTATGTTCTGGGAGTCAACAGTACTAGGCTAGCGGCTCTGAAGTGTTTTGCCCATGGACTCTCTCAGTGCTTCCAGTGTGGCTTAAACCAAGGGCCTTCAGGTTACGTAGCCTACTCTTAAACACTGATCCATACAGAACCCCATTTTTAACAAAGAATTTACCACACTCTGCCGCATATTGGTTTGAGAAGATAATAAAGTGAATCGGAATAACCACACCTCTCATATTGTCCAAGTCAAATTCAATTGTTTTGAAATCCCAGTACTGTTTAAGGTATATTGATTTTACTGTGTCAACTTTTTGCAAAATTCACTTCAAACAGGAAACACTGCCAAATTCTTCCATTTCCCATTATCCTCTTTGATTTCTAATCCCGCCAATTCAATTGCCTTGATCAAGTTATCTAGGCTGTCAAAAGTCTGTAAGATAAGAGCAGAAAATAACATGAATCTAGATTCCCTATATTTTCATGAGTTTAGATTTTATATGTCAAAGCATCTGCAAAACCTATCGACAGATGTCAGCGTGCAAAGTCCATGCATGCTGGCAAAGGTCAAAACTTTTTGCTATCCTCATTTTTTTCTCCATTACAAAGGGTAATTCTGTATCATGGATCAGTCGGCTGTTTGACAAAATAGATTGTATACCAAGCTCCAGATAAGACTGAGTGATGGGATTCTAAATCTTTTACTTCTCTTCCAAACCGTAAGTTGTGGGTAATCATAAGAATCGTCTCGATGAGTACCCATAACATACGGTTTAGTGGAGAATAATTAAGGTTTTCAATTTTGAAACTGAAATCAATCCCTCTATCTGGAGCCCTGTGTATAGATCCGTAATTAACCCTTTCCCAAACAAAAAACTTTTGGACGAGACCAAATTGAAAGCATTTGCAGACGACAATTCAACTATTGATAAAAAGATGATTTCTGTCTATGATAGGGTAGAAAACATTGTGGGAAAAGAGAAAATGCTGGTTACCAGCATTTTCTCCTTTTCCCACAATGTTTTCAAAAGGCTACTATTCTAGACCCGTAAAAACCAGGGATTGTTTGGGAAAGGGTTAAAAGATGACTTGCCTGGTATAATACATCATAAAGATGCCTTAACCCATTACCACACAATCCCTATTTTTGATGATCCTGAGAAAGAGACTTTTAAAAACATTGTGGGAAAAGGAGAAAATGCAGGTAACCAGCATTTTCTCCTTTTCTGCCAATCTTTTCTCCCCTTCACAATACAAATTTCAAAATTTTCAGTCACTCTTATTTTGTCGGCCGCAAATGCTTTTGATGTGGACAAACCGAAAATTTTGTCGTTTGGTAATGAGCTAAGTCTCCTTTCGCCAGGGCTCATGTCTTTATACAACTTGACATTTGAATATCCACACACTTGCACACTTTTAACCCTGAATGGTAATTTTCTTAGTTGTCCATATTGAAAGAATTTACTGCCATGTAACCCTTTACCAAACTACAAGATTTCAGACTGGTCCAGATTGAAAGCACTTGTAGACGACAAATAAACATAACTCAAAAATTGAAATTTGAATACAGCAGGGTAGAAAACATTGTGGGAAAAGGAGAAAATGCTGGTTACCAGCATTTTCTCCTTTTCCCATAATGTTTTCAGAAAGCTTCTATCTCAGAGTCCTAAAAACCAGGGATTGTTTGGGAAAGGGTTAAAAAAATGATTTTCAAATGATATGATTTATTCTAAAAGGAGCACAAAACATTGTAGTAAAAGCCAGTTTTGTGTGATAACGGGCTTATTACACTTGACACTTAACATACACATGAAATTTGTCTTCTAAATTTTCTGCTTATTGAACTTTCATTGACAGGTTTTCTATCAATACAAGAGCCTGGGTATGAATTTTGTTCTGTACTCCCCTATTGGCTAAATAAGAACTAATCTGAAATCAAATCAAAAGCATGACGCCTGTGAGGTTCTGAACTGCTCTTTGTATGGGCAATTACTAACCTTTGGGACTTGATCCCTAACACTACCTATTTCTTTCAGTTGATTGTCTGACAGAATTCATTCCTCTCCCACCCCCTGACGATTATTTTCAATAAATGGTTACTTGTGAAAGTAGCCAGAGGCTTGAAACTCCTGAGGAGAATGGTCAGGTGCACTTACCACAAATATGTTAATGAAGTAATGTTGAAAAGAGCTTTAAACACCATGCAATCAATCACCCTGTGGTATTAACCAGTTTAAACCAGGCCAAAAGAAGAAATGAAATAAATGAAATTTCTATTTATAATGTAATTCTTCTTGACACCATAAAGATTCCCTTCCAGTTCATTATAGACAACCCCCATTCAAACAAACTTGGAGAAAAAATAAGTCAAATTTCAAACAGACTTTTGATTATTTTCTAGAAGCTTTCCTGTAGTCATTATGAAAAATTAAAGACAGGAAAAAATTAGAACTGTTTGGGGTATCAACTGAGCTTGAACCAATACAGGTCTCTTAGCTATTACTGAATGAGAGAGTGTAGATTATCAGTGTATTGAATCATACCAACTGGCAATTATTTTGCATAATTGATGTTCTCAAAATCTCCATTTAGAAATGAAGTCAAATTTGATTAATGCTGTGGGAAAAGGGTTTTAACTCTTTACCAAACGACCAAATTTTGGACTGGCCAAAATTGAAAACATTTGCAGAAAACTAAATAAGAGTGACTGAAGAACTGAAATTTGTTATGGGAAAGAGTAGAAAACATTGTGGGAAATGGAGAAAATGCTGGTTACCAGTATTTTCTCCCTTTCCCACAATGCTTTCAAAAGGTTTCTTTTACAGAGTCTTTAAAAGTCGAGATTATGTCAAGGGTTAATGTATCCATGTGATGCATTTGATACCAAGATGGTTATCACGTGATTAAACATCCATAAAATTCCTTTTGTTTAACAAATTAGTGATTTGTGAGGAAGAACAGTCCATGGACATGCAGCAAAATTTACTACAGCAAAATATTTGATACAGGCCCATATTCACCAACCATTCTTAAGAGCACCCTTTGTCTTATTCTCCAGAATTTTCTACATTTGTATGTGACACAACTTCTGACTGGCTAAACCGAATGGTTTAGCCGATCAGAAGTTGTGTTACTTACAACTGTAGAAAATCTTGGAGAATAAGACTAAGAATATTCTCAAAAATGGTTGGTGAATACGGGCCCTGGTCACCCTGCCAAATTGGCACAGGCAGACCTGGTTGAGATTTATTGTAGATGCATTATTTAAACCCCGCCCCAAGCCTTTTCACACAGCATGATTATTTTGGCTTAAGTGCTCATTGCAATGAACAAATGAACAATCTCTGGAAGTTTCAAAGAACTGAGACAAACAATTTTCACTTCATCAGAAAATTGGGAAATGATTGTTTATAAAGTATTTTGATTTTTGCCTGCCTTTATGTTTTGGGTTCCCTTCCCATTCTGAGAGTTGACAACAACTCCAAGTCTGGAGTAAATACCTTCAGGAATGAAAGACAAATCCTAACATGACACGTGAATTTGGCTCTATAAACACAGTGCAAGGAAAGCGTGGTAAAATCTGCAACAATTCATGCAGAGTGACATCATTCTATATCGAGTGACGTCATTCAATGACTGGGTTATTCAATGGAATATAATCTTCATCTGCATGTTTACTCCAAGTTTGAACTTGTTTTCCTTTCATTAAGAATTGGCCAAGGTAGAATCGATATAATCTTCTTTCTATCATGGTTTATCATCCAATAATCTACGTTGTGAGTTATGAGGTGCAATAAATAAACCACTTGGGCTATCATCCTCGTAGATTTTTATTGTGCCTCATAACACACATCTTCACGAGCCAAGGTTACCATCACTACGTGGATCTTACTTTGGCTGATTGAACAGGATTTTGAGATTCCTGCAATGCGACCTCTCTTGGATGCTGGTTATTACCCCTCTTTACGTCATATTTCTAAAAGCCAATGAAATATCATTTTACAAACCGCTTACGAATACACATGAAGCGATAAGCAGACATCCACGTGGGTTTCCATGTTTACCTTCTATTCAAAAGGTAGTGACTTTATTCTATTTTTATCAAAGATGAATTGCTACCAGGGATTTCATTTGTTGCAGTTAGAACTGGCTGCATCCAATGAAAAAGCATATGGGGGAAATATAAAAATCAAGCTTGATCCACCAATGGTAGAGTAGCATAGTGAATCGTCAGCCTTGGCTTGCGAAGATGCATAACTCACAACTGTGGTTTATTGAATGATAAACCACGATAGAAAGAAGATTATTTCTGAATTATAAATGACAAACGTCAACAACACAGACAACAACAGGGATTTGAAAATACCTCAACGTTTTCTTCAGAAACAGACGAGCTAAAAAAGAAAAATACCCTGTTCTCGGAGTATTCAAAGTAATATCCATCCCTTGAATGCAGAATTTTCAGGCGTCTTATCCTTCCCTCATCCATACATTCGATAGTGTATTTATGTCTATTGTTTGGCAGTGTGGCTTTGCGGACAAGAAATGCCCCATTCTGGAAAAAAAGACAAGATTTTAAACTAAATACAATGAATGGAAAACATTTAATCATAAAATAAACACAAGCTTTCAGCGGTACAACCGCCTTCTTCAAGTGTGATCCTGTGATAAAATGCCTGCAGTAATATGTTCAGTTGTTTACGCAACGTCAAGGTAACGTTGACGTCACGTAAACAACTAATACAAAGTCCCAGGATGAAGTCGTTGCAGCTCTCATCCAGCCAAATGTATCTGAACCATGCTCCGACAAAAGGGGACCCAATGCATCTCCGTGATACAGAATAAAATGCGTAAACAACTGAACATTACTGCTGGCATTTTATCACAGGATCACACTTGAAGAAGGTTGTTGTACCGCCAAAAGCTGGTGTTTATTTTATAATTAAACGTTACATATCTCAAGAAGAGGATATATCATGGTTCATGAATGGAAAAGATAATTTTATTCCCCTAACATGCCTGAAAACACTGTAGATGACTCGTCATTTTGTTCAGGATTATCTAAAGTAGATACCCTTGAGGGCCTGAAATCGCTCAACTGGCAGCGATTTTGTTTTTATGCTATCATACAATATGAATTCATGATGCAAGAAGAAAAATTGACGAAAAAAGGTGTTCTTGTAACTTGGCTTGAACCAACACGGAACACAGAGGGTAGGCAAGGTGAATAAAACAAACAGTGGGAAAAAATGAAGTGCAATTTCTAACAAGAGGGCAAAGACGGCCCTGGATCGCTCACCTGAATTTTTGACAGGAACATAGCCTATTTTCTTTTTTTTTCAGGTATTAAAACATTGGAAACAAAATTATTATTTTGCCAACCAATTTCGAAAAGGTCACCTGTAAAAGTCATTTCAAAAATCTGACCATCAGTTTAAGAATAGAAGAATTTTTAAGAATTTCTGCATTTCTGTATAGCGCAAGTATCCCCCATTCACCAGAGCCATGTTTCTTTATGGATCAAGTTTAGCAAACAAATTCTGAAAAGGGTCATTCAAATAACATTTCAGTGAAATTATTATAAAATCTAACAAGCCATTTCAGAGAAAAAGAATTGTCAATAATTTCTTCATGTCTGTATAGTGCAAGTAACCCCCATTCAACAAAGCCATGTTTCTTGACAGATCAAAATTTCTCAAACAATTTTTGAAAAGGGTCACCCAAGGAACATTGCTGAGAAATTATTTTAAAATTTGACCAGCGGTTTTAAAGAAGAATTTTCAAGAGTTTCTCCATTTCCATATAGTGCAAGAAGCCTCCATTCACCAGAGCCATGTTTCTTGAGGGATCAAAATTTCACGAACATTTTTTGAAAAGGGTCATCCAAGGAACATCTCTGTGAAATCATTTTAAAATCCATCGAGCCAATTCAGAGAAGAAGAATTTTCGAGAATTTCTTCATTTCTGTATAGTGCAAGTAGCCCCCATTTATCAGAGCCATGTTTCTTGAGGGATCAAAATTTCGCGAACAATTTTTGAAAAGGGTCACCAAAAGAAAATCCCTGAGAAATTATTTCAAAATCTGACCAGCGGTTTCAGAGGAGGAAAATTTTTAAGAATTTCTTCATTCCTGTATAGTGCAAGTACATTTACCAGAGCCATGTTTCTTGACGGATCAAAATGTCGCAAACAATTTTTTAAAAGGTTCAGCCAATGAACATCCCTGTGAAATTATTTTAAAGTCTTGCCAGCGGTTTCAGAGAGGAAGATTTTTAAAGAATTTCTTAGAAAATTCCATTTGGTTGCCATGGCAACCAGAGTTTTTGACAGAATCAAATTCTGTCAACAAGTTTTAGAGAAGATCTCCCAAGGAACAATCTAGCCAAGTTTGGTCCAAATTGTCCTAGCGGTTCAGGGGAAGTTGATGTTTAAAGAATTATTGATGACAGACGACAGACACTGGGTGATTCTAAAAGCTCCCCTTGAGCACGTTGTGCTCAGGTGAGCTAAAAACTAAATTTTTGAATCCAGCCAAATTTAAAAGGGTTTCAGTGTGCTTTTTATTTAACAATCCTAGCAAATTTCAAAGTTTACTAGATTTTCTTCACTTTTAGCACAGTTAAATCTTTGATGAACCAAACAATTTTTGCAGGTTTCAAAAGAATTGAATCAAAACTGTTTACTTCATCGCCTAAACAAGATATGGAAACTTTGAATGGATACGTTTCCCATAGAATTATCAGATTTTTTTTTCAAAATCAATAGAGACAAAGCAACTGTGCACTTTTAATAGAGTTCAACCTTTGATGAACCAAACAATGTTTGCAGGTCTCAAAAGAATTAAATCAACACTGTAAACTTCATTGCCTGAACAAGATATGGAAACTTTGAATGGACACTTTTCCCCATAAAATTGTCAGATTTTTTTTCAAAATCAATAGAGACAAAGCAACTATGCAAGTCATTAAAATCTGAACTTAAATGCCGACTTTGAAACATTCAACTTTCTACTTTCCCAAATTGTTAGTTAGATATTTTTACTAAATCTATAGGATTGAAGCTATTGCTAAGATTAACTGACTGTGCAAGTTTTACTAAAATCTGACTACAAATGTAGACTTTATCGCGTAAAAATGAAATGGAAATTTTCAACTTGAAATGGCTACTTTTCCCATACTGTTTGTTGGAAGTTTTTGAAAATTGCTAGGGTTGAAGCAATTGACAAAGCAAACAATCATTGGAAGTTGCACTAAAATCAGACCACAACTGTAGACTCTATCACGTAAACCAGAAATGGAAATTTTCAACCTGAAATAGCTACTTTTCCCATACTGTTTGTTAATTTTTTTCAAAATCAATAGAATCAAAGCTATTGACAAGTACAACAATCTGTGCAAGTTTCACTAAAATCTGACCACAAGTGTAGACTTTATCATGTAAACAAGAAATTGAAATTTTCAACTTGAAACTGCTACTCTTCCCATACCGTTAGTTGGATTTTTTTTCAAAATCAATAGGGTCAAGCCATAGATAAGATAAAAGAAGGGACCAAAGCTTTTTTTTTTTTTTTTTTTGAGATATTGAAACACTGGATACAAAAATATTATTTTGAAAAGCAATTTTCAAAGGGTCACCTGTAAAAGTCCTTTAAAAATCTGACCAGCAGTTTCAGAAAAGAAGAATTTTTAGGAGTTACTTAATTTCCGTAAAGTACAAGTAGCCCCCATTCACCAGAGCCATAATTCTTGACCTATCAAAATTTCGCAAACAATTTTGAAAAGGGTTATTCAAGGAACATTTCTGTAAATTATTTTAAAATCTGACCTTTCGCTTCAGAGAAGAAGAATTTTCAAGAATTTCTTCATGTCCGTATAGTGCAAGTAGCCCCATTCGCCAGAGCCATGTTTCTTGACGGATCAAAATTTCACGAAAAAATTTTGAAAAGGGTCACCCAAGGAACATCTCTGTGAAATTATTTCAAAATCTGACAAGAGGTTTTAGAGGAGACGAATTTTTAAGAATTTCTTCATTTCTGTATAGTGCAAGTAGCTCCCATTCACCAGAGCCATGTTTCTTGACGAATCAAAATTTCACGAACAATTTTTGAAAAGGGTCACCCAAGGAACATCTCTGTGAAATTATTTCAAAATCGGACCAGCCATTTGAGAGAAGAAGAATTTTTAAGAATTTCTCAATTTCCCTATAGTGCAAGTAGCCCACATTCACCAGAGCCATGTTTCATGGCAAATCAAAATTTCACGAACAATTTTTGAAAAGGGTCACCAAAGGAACATTTTTGTGAAATTATTTCAAAATCGGACCAGCCATTTGAGAGAAGAAGAATTTTTAAGAATTTCTCAATTTCCCTATAGTGCAAGTAGCTCACATTCACCAGAGCCATGTTTCATGGCGAATCAAAATTTCACAAACTCTCTTTGAAAAGGGTCACCCAAGGAACATCTATGTGAAATTATTTCAAAATCTGACAAGCAGTTTCAGAGGAGAAGAATTTCTAAGAATTTCTTCATTTCTGTATAGTGCAAGTAGCCCCCATTCGCTAGAGCCATGTTTCTTGACGAATCAAAATTTCACGAACAATTTTCTATAAGGGTCACCCAAGGAACATTGCTGTGAAATTATTTCAAAATCTGACAAGCAGTTTCAGAGGGGAAGAATTTTTAAGAATTTCTTCATTTCTGTATAGTGCAAGTAGCCCCCATTCACCAGAGAAATGTTTCTTGACGGATCAAAATTTCACGAACAATTTTTGAAAAGTTTCACCAAAGGAACATCTTTGTGAAACTATTTAAAAATCTGGCCAGCGGTTTCAGCGAAGAAGATTTTTAAAGAATTTCTTAGAAAATTCCATTTGGTTGCCATGGCAACCACACTTTTTGAGGGAATCAAATTCTGTGTACAAATTTTAAAGAGGACCTCCCAAGGAACATTCCAGCCAAGTTTGGTCCAAATTGTCCCAGCGCTTTAGGAGGATTTGATGTTTAAAGAATTGTTGATGACGCACGACGGACGACACACGAAGCACAACGGACACCAGGTGATCCTAAAAGCTCCCCTTGAGCACATTGATCTCAGGTCAGCTAAAAAAGGCTGTGCAAGTTTCACGAAAATCTGACAACAAATGCATACTTTATTGTTTTAAAAAGAGAAAGACTTACTGACTGACGGACAGACTTACTGACTGACGGACAGACAGACTACGGAATCTCCACCATGACATAAGCTCTACTTGCCTTCAGCCAGTAGAGCCAAAACCAATAAGGTAATGTCCACAGTTGAACTATTATGTTCCACAACCTGCACCAGAAATAATCAATGTCTTAGAATAACAAGGTCTTTACCCATTACCACACAAGGCAAAGTTTTAAGGACCCAGAGAAAGATGTGTTCTTGAAATTTTGTGGAAGCCAGATTTTTCTCCCCCTATCCCATAGGTAGGAAACTTCATACGAGTATTTTTAGCCAGTGGCTCTGAAGAGAGATTGTTGTGTTGGTCTTCCGTTTCTGAAAATATCGGCTGAAAAAGGACAACTCTTTTGGTAAAGAGTTTATGTATTGAAATGTTACATTTACTGCTGGTGAAGAATTGAAAAGAAATAAAGTAGCACAATTTTAAATGAAAAAAGTAAAGAAGCGAAGAAGGGCTCCGATTATGTGTACTGGTTCTGATTGTGTAAGTTGGGACTGATTGATGAGGGTTTCAGTTTTTTTTTTTTTTTTTCAGGAAAAAGTTACCTGGAATTCAGGTTTTGTGTTTTCGTTGATATCTTTCAGTCCAAAATGTAGCACGGTAACTGTTGTTGGATGGAACATGACAGAATTTATGAAAATGCAAGTGACTGGTATTGTCACAGTTGGAAAATGCTGTCTAACATTAACCTATCTAAAGTTTGAAAATATTTCTGTATAGCTTTTGATTAAGAGAATGGTCTGTACATGTTAGAATTTGTCATGCTTTCACCGTAAGTGCAGCCCACACAAAAGCAACAAGAGATGTCAGAGACGGGTTATGCTCCCCGAACAAGTGCTTGTCATAAAATATAAGAAATTGACATAAATTCACTTCTTTTATCCTAGAAGAACCTGTTCATGGCCCCCAAAAATTTGAAGTGAAAAGGCAATTACTATCTTAGAGATAGCCAACACAAACTTGTAGAGGACATACCTGTAAGCCCAATAAGCCCCCTTTAAGCCCCCTTTTCCCATAAGACAATATTGGATCGCTGAAATAAATACGAGTGTGTGGTTTGTGGCATTTTTTAATAATAATTCAAAATTCGAAATTTCATAAAATTTTGAGCAGTCATGTATTAGATATTACATAAAACAATTTTTACATGAAGCCCCCTTTTTCCAAAACGCAGCCTGAAATTGAGAAAAAGGAAGAGAGGTACCTGGGCAACGTTCCAACAAGTTCAGATTTGAAATTTCACAAAGTTTTGAGCACTGATAAAGGAGAACCTAGTGAAAAACAATTTTTTCCATGAAGTCCCCTTTTTCCGTGATGCAGCCTTAAAGGTGGGTATTTTGAATTTTCACATCACACCAAATTAAAAAATGTATATATATATCATTAAAATTTATATGAAAAAACAATACAAATTATCAATAAGTAGAATCATAAAATTACAAAAAAAAAAATGTTTTGGACGGTATTCCCTTAAAAGGCTACGTAGCCTCTTAACCCATTACCACACAATCCCTACTTTTGACGCCCCCGAGAAAGAAGCCTTTTGAAAACACTGTAGGAAAAGGAGAAAATGCTGGTAACCAGCATTTTCTCCTTTTCCCACAGTGTTTTCTACCCTTCCCAGAACAAATTTCAATTTTTCATTCATCTTTATTTTGTCGTCTGCAAATGCTTTCAATTTGAACCAGTCTAAAATTTTGTCGTGTGGTAAAGAGTTAATCTATTTTTAGAGTTTGTGCCAAAAATCAATAAAGCATTGTGGGAATGTCAAGTGACTGGCACATGACTAATAACGCTTAAATTCCATTACACGTAATATTTATTTTCCATAATGTCTTCTCTGGACGGATGTTTGAAACTTTGTCTGTGTTTTCCCGTATTTAAATGAGAGAATTGATAATCTAAAAATAGAATGTGTCTCCCATTGGTGTCAACCTAGTCCGTAATGAATCTCTAATTTCTCATGTTATCGGATGGTTTTCGACTACTGGGGTTTTATGTACGTAAATTAAAAGGCTATGGGAGTATAAGGATGATTTTTTTTGCATTTTTGTAAAATTTTCGTCCCAAAATCTGAAGGGCCACCTTTAAGCTGAGAAACCAGGAATGACGTATTTGTGCATTAATAATTCATAGATTGCAAAAACAAAGGGCACATGTTGAAACTTATAAAACAAGATATAACCATGAAATTTTTACAAAAACTGAACAAGATATTAGTAAAAACTGCAATTTTGCATTAGGGCCCCTTTTTCATTTTACAAGAAACCCCCTTTCTCCATGACAGAGGGTCAAATTGAAAAACACATAGATAAAGAAATAAGAGCACATGGTGAAACTTTGAAAAAACGATATGACCATGAAGTTTGATGAAATTTTGACCAAAACTGAATGAAATATTAGTAAAAATTGGAATTTTGCAAGAAGCCCCCTTTTTCCATGACAGAACGTCAACTTAAGAAACGCCCAGATTAAAAATAGCAAGGGCACATGCTAAAACTTTCCATAAACAATATAACCATGAAGTTCATGATATTCTGACAAAAACTGAATGAGATATTGGTAAAAATTGCAATTTTGCATTAAGCCCCTTTTTTCCATGACACGGGGTCACAGGAAAGATATATTGGCGCCTTACCCTAAGGAGTTCATATATGAAGTTTTATCTAATTTGGTTCAGGGGTTGTGGACAAATCGCTTCGGATGGACGGACAAACTGACGGAAGGAATGACGGCCGGAAGGACCGACGGACGGACGGACAGACGAAGCGGCGACTATATGCTCGCCCTTCGGGAAGCATAAGAATAATGAAAAATACTTTGCATTTTTGGAGGGCACTTTAATAGTCATTAAAAAGCTTAATAGAAAATGTACTAACCGAATTTAAAAAAAGCAAAAAAAACCTTACAAAACCTGAGAAATACTACTGACCAGTTCACAACACTTAGGGGTATTCACGCTCTCTACTCTTTTAAAGACTTAATAACACGACACAACAGTATGTCAGGTGGGTGGGATAGAGACATATACCAAAGAAAAAGAATCAATTTCACAGGATCGAAAAGACCAAAAAATGTTCAAAGACTCCCAATTCCCATTGCACTTACTCAGATCTTTGGATGTTCAATTAACCATACGCATATCAGATCAGTAAATGTCACATATCAGTTATTTTCTAGGCTGATGATAAACAAACATCCATCCAAACCAATGACCAATGATCACATTTTGTGCAGTCTTCGGTAGCTGCAGGAGCATCTAAAGTTGTGACAGGCACTTTAAGTGTTCATAATGAATAACTTCAAGTTTCTTGTCTTCTTTAGTTCTAGATATTATCCAGTAGATTGCACTTGTTTTAGAAATCTAATGCCAACTCCTCCCCTTTCTATGTAGAAATAATTCACCTAACATCGTAATTAGATTGAGATTTTAGCTCCAATATCATGATTTTTTGAGTGTATGCATTTTAGCTGATTTGAGTCATTATTTACCTGTAGGATAAAAAGGCAGTTTGAGGTTTCATCGGGCCGATGACGTAACTTTTGCACCTGTTTTGTCGTGTCTTTCGTGTTTTGCATTGATGAGTAATTGAATTAAATAAAAAGTAAAATTCTGACTGAACAACAAATCTGCACATTACCATTTTCTCGAACAGTTTAGAGATATTTCGAGATGCATTATACGTTTATGTCTGCCTAAAGAAAGCATTGACAGTCTCAAATTTATTTTTAAAGCGGCCCTTCAGAATTTGGGACGAAAATTTTACAAAAATACAAAAATATCATCCTTATACTCCCAAAGCTTTATAATCGTCATTCATAAAACCCCAGTAGTCGAAAGCCATCCGACAACACGAGAAATTAGAGATTTACTATGGCAAAGGTCAACATCGACGGGAAACACGTTCTATTTTTACATGAACAACTCGCTCATTTACATACTGGAAATACACAGAAGAAGCTTCAAACATAGCATCCGAAGAAGATATTATGCAAAATAATTACTTGTTTGTTATGTAATGGAATTTAAGCATCATTAGTCACGTTCCAGTCTTTTAACATTCCCACAACGCATTTTTTATTTTTGGCGCAAAATCTAAAAATAGCTTAAGAGGCTAGGTAGCCTTTTAAGGGAATACCATCAAATTTTTTTTGTGGGTAATTTTATGATTCTTAATTATTGATGATTTGTATTGTTTTTTCATATGAATTTCAGTGATATATATATATATATATATATTTTGATTTGGTGTGATGTGAAATTTCTAAGTACCCACATTTAAACCTTGCTCCGAAAAAATATCCTATGTCTGAAATACTTTTAAGCATGTGCAGAAAAAATGGCTACACATAAAACCTGGATGAAAGGTATTGACCTAAAGACGGATTTCTGTCGCCTATAAGTTTATGTAGATTTTATATGCACGGATTTACATATTTTGGAGTTTAGTATCTTACTACTATGATAATGTTTACTGCACAGATTTTATTTCTAGTTTGTGTGGCCCTTTTTTCAATGAAAAGAATGGCCCAACTTTATGTTTTGTGTGTATTCTAATTTTTCACCTAGACAAATGCTTCAAAGATGTACATGTCTGTTATTTTGTTGTTTGGTTAAACCTGTTTGCGCCTTCAATGCTACATAAACTCATAAAGTTAGCTTAATATTTCTCTCTACATCATATGTTAATTCACCCATCTTACCATCAGTAAATTAAAAAATTATTTTCAAACACGTCAAAATAGAAATAAGTATTTCATAATAATTAAGCTTTTAATCACTTTTTCAAACTGTCTAAAGAAGCCAAACATTTTCCATCACTTTTGCTTGCTAATGGGCTGGACTTATGACGAAAGCTTGACAAATGCTATATACATGTATTGACCATTCTATTAAAAAAAGTTAAAAAAATACACATATTTTCAAAATTCATATAGACTAATGTTAAACAACATTTTTCAACCATGACAATATCAGTCATTTGTATTTTCATAAATTCGGTCATGTCCATTCAAAAACTATACTACATTTAGGACTAAAGGTTATTAACGAATAAACAAAGCCCAATTCCAAAATATTTTTCCAGAAAACCAAAAGGAAGCCCCCATCAATCTGTACCGACTTACAAATTCAGAGCCAGTCCACATAATTTCTTTATTTTTCTTCATTATTTTCATCATTCTTTGTACTTTTCTTTTCAGTATTTTCCCAGCAGTGCATGTAACATTTCAATACATGAATTCGTGCTTGTAGGACAGCAGGAGTCTCTCTTATTTGTAATAAAGACTGAATTATAATAGACTGAATTAAGTTTCGTGGTGTACTATTTCTGGTACGGATAACCCATGCCGTAAATGATTCAAACAGCATCGTACACTTGTAGAAAACCTTTGAAAGACTACACTATTGAATGACATTCTCCTTTTTTTAAATCTTAAAGACGTAAGAACATGTGAATATAAATGATGATAAGCTTACCTCTCTTTGGGTTGTTTTTCAGCCAATATTTTCAGAAACGAAAGAACAAATCGACATATTCTTGTCAGAGCGATTGGCTCAATATAAGAATTTTCTACATATGTTCCCAGAAAGTTTACTACCCCCATCGAAGGCCATTATTCAAGCCACATTTGAATTATTATCTACAAATGCTTGGATTCATGACAAGTCTTTGAATAGTGTTTTCATTAATACTGGAACCATCCACCTGTGACTGTTTAAAGCACTTGTTTTGGTCAACATAAAAGGGACCAATGAAATTAGTGCAGTACAATAGAGCTTGAAAAGTCATTTCCAAAGATGGTTTGAGTACATCACATTACATGAACCTATTATTCGAAGGTATCACAATGTTTAAAATTACCCTATATTTCATCTTTTATATCCTTACCCTTACAGCGTTGGAGCTTTATGCTTCATCACACTATCCAACTAATGATGACCATGAGTAAAACGATTAAAGATAATGGGAAAAAGAAACACTGCTGGTAGCAAGTATTTTCTGAAAACATTTTACCCTCTTATTTGGCTTCAGTTCATTTATACTACTTTTGAAAGGTGGAAAAGGGGACATAACTCTGCCAAAATACTTTAAGAGTTTCCTATCCTTGTTTTTCAGGTTCCCTTTTTTGATAGTGAACAACTTCTCCAAGTAAATATCCTCGGTAACAACAGAGAAATTATAAGATGGACGTAATGACAACAAAGCTGATCACAATTACTATGCCATGGCTACAACAATACATCATCGTTTTCTTCTAAAAATAGCTTAGCTGAAAATGCTGATTTTCGGCATTTTCTTTTTTAACTCAAATGTTTTCAAATTGCATTCTGCCTTCCTAAAGAGCTCTCTTGTTTATGCTTTTTCTCATGATTTTTACTTCCATAACAAAGGTAAATTTTAACCAATGAATAGATTCATTTGACCCATGCTCCGTGAAAAGAGGTTAAATACATCTGTAAAAGCTATGAGCTTAAGTCCGTGCATATCAAAGGTCCGGCGTACCTCATTACTTAGCTGGTTGTCATACAACATTGATTTTATGGATCCATGATTGTGTGATGACTTGCTGAGTATCATGCATCAAGGAGAAGAGTTTATTTCATCAGCTTGTGGTTAATATGGGGAAATATTTGCCGAAAAGGGAAAGGTCTGCGAAAATAACGAGAGTTAATATTTCCCCATATTAACCATAAGCTGATGAAATAAATTATATAATTATATTTCCTCGGATTATTTTGTCAAAGAATGCCACTTTTAAAACAAGTGATCTCAAGTCAATTAACCAGATTTTCGGCAGAAGGAAAATATTCACTGTGACGGGGAAATAATTCCCCCCAGCTTAAATGTCGTCATTTCTTTACCCATAACATTTCTAAAAGTAGACACATGAACTAAGATATATGCATTTAACCCCCTGGCTCAATTCCCAAACAGAGCATGGCTCAATTTTGTTGATAACTGATGCCCTCAATACTGACATGACTAAGGTTTTATTGGCTAGTAAAGAGTAAATACCTGTTTGCCCTTTAGGTACAACTGTGCTTGTTTCTTATCCATTGAGTCATGATACCAATTCCTGCGATCTATAAAGTAATTAAAACCTGACTAACTCAAATATACAATTATTTCAATCTATCAATTCATTTATTCTAGCAGACGTTGTATAACTCGACTAGGGTATATATTCACCAATAATTCTTAAGAACATTCTTTGTCTAATTCTCCAAGATACTCTAAATTTGAATCTTATACAACTTCTGTCAAGATTTTTTTCAAATGTGAAGGAAATACTGGAGAAAATGAGTTAGAACATGAAGGAACAGATGGACAGGTTCACTGGCCATTGTAACTGGTAACCAGTCCTTTCTCGTAAGTCCACAATATTTTCTAGCCTTTCAAAAGCAAACTGAACCATTTGAGTATTATTTGATTCTTCATTTTCACAACAAGATCTTAGCTTGCCCTAATTAAAAGTATTTTCCAATAAGAATTATATGTGAGTAATTAAAAGCATTTGCCAATAACAATTATAAATAACTGAAAGTACAGAAAATGCATCTGAAAGAAGAAAAAACATTATGGGAAAAAAACCAGGATTTTCTCATTTTTTCCACGATGTTGTCAACAGTGTTTTTCCAAAGGAAAAAAAGGAAAACTTTGGATTGAGTGGTAAAAATTTACACTGTATTCAGTTTGGACTAGTCTCATACTTTTTATTTGGCAACAAGATAAATAGCAAGAACAGAGACATGGAATAACACCGTACCTTGACTTAACGGGGGTGGTGGTGCAATCCCCTCTGGAGGCTCGTCTCTCTGTGTAGCTGAAATAAGATAGGGGATATTTAGTTTTTACAGTAAAGGATCAGAATCTACTCCATCACATGAAAGTCATTAGCAACATTTTCCAAGTGGCACAGCCTTGAGTGAAAATATTAGTTATGATGTTCTGAAGGTAAAATAAATCTAGGAAAAAAAATCTATTATTTCATGCTTCTAAAATCTAATTTTATCAAAATTTAATACAAATGTTTCAGTGATTTTCAATAGGTTCCTAACCCATAGAACAACACAATACAATATCATTATGTAATGCGCAAGAAATGAGTGTGTAAAAGCTTGTTTACTATATCATAATTTCTGTCAGCTTGAATTGCACACACTGTTTACCAAAGTAACCAGTTTGCAGGCACAACTGTTTCTATCTTCAATTGAATTGTCAAGAAACAGTTTTAATAAATTCCACTGTTTATAATCATGAATTATCAACCCTTAAAAATCCACCTTTCTTTCCAGATAAACTACAGAAAAGCATGAAATAAACATGTTTTCATTAATATATTCAACCCTTTTCTCTTTTTCTAGCTAAAAAAATATTAAACTTGCTCAAACTGACAATATTTAAGAAACTGCCTATCATTTGGTTGATTTTGTCTTTAAAAAAGGAGAGAAAACATTGTTGGAAAAGGCAAAAATGCATTTTCTCTTTCGCAATAATGCTTTTTCAAAATGCTGCTTCCTCAGGGTTGTTAAAAGTAGGGATCATTTGGTAACAGGATAAATGAAACATGAAATATTCTATGAGAAAGCCTTGATGAACACCTATCTGTACAGAATGTGTGCTCTTGATATAAGAGTTCCTTTCATTTGAGATGTCTGAATCTTCAATAAAGCATCTTCAATAAAAATCAAAGTGTCCAAATCTTGAACAGAAGATTACATTAATTCCAGATGTCTAAATCATGATAAAAAAAAATCTCTATTGTTTGAAATGTCTAACTTTTTTTAAAACAAAAAAGGTCTCTTTCTTTCACAATTTCTGAATCTTAAAAAAGTCTTTTTCCACTTGACATCATTATGTCTTGAACAAATAATTATCTTTCATTTGGAATATCAAAATCTTGAACAAAATAAGTCTCTTTCATTTCAAAATGTTTATATCTTAAAATAGATCAATCTATTACATTTAAAATAAAATATGCACTCTGGTCTTTCGTCTATACCATCCAATACTTGAATCTTTATTTTGAATAAAAATGTTTCCTTCATTCCAAAAAGTCTAAATCTTGAACCAAGGAAAAAATCTCTTTCAATTGAAATTTCTAGATCTTGAACAAAATACATGTCGGTCTTTCATTGAAAATATCTTAAACTTGAAAAGAAGTCAAATGGTGTACATTTTTAATGCTCTAAACCAGAACAAAATTCCCTTTCATTAGCATTGTCTAAATCTTAAAAAAAAGTCACCTTCCCTTGAATGATTACATTTTCAGCATAACAGTCTCTTCCATTAAAAATTTTGCAATGTCTAAATCTTGACCAATTACTTTCTTTCATTGGAAATGTCTAAGTATTAAACATAAAATGTATTCCATTTGAAATGTTTAATCATGCAAAAGAGTCTCTTTCATTCATTTGAAATATTTAACTCTAGAACAGAAAAGTCTATCTCTTATAAAATGTCCAATTTCTGAACGAAAGAGTTTCTTACCATTTAAATATCTATCTTTTGAACAAATATACTGTCTTTTATTTGGAATATTAAAATCTTGAATAAAATAAGTCTTTCATTTTGAAATATTTAAATCTTGTATAAAAGATAAATCTATTCAATTTTAATAGTTCACGTCTGGAACATAACAGTCTCATTCATTAGCACTGTAAAGTTTTTATAAAAAAAATAATTGTTTTATTTAAATGATTTTATCTTCAATATAAATGCGTCTTTCGTTAAAAATGTTAAATCTTGGACAAAAGATTCCTGTCATTGAAAATATACAAATTTTGAACCAAAAAGTCTCTTTCAATGTTTAATTATAATGAAAATTCATTTTCTTTGCACCTAACAGATAAAACAAGAACATTTTTTTTTTTGAAAGAAAAATATCTATACTGATGACTATTGAACTGCTTTTCAAACGATAGCATTTGACCCTGAATAAGGTTAAACACTGTGGGAAAAGGAAAACATGCTGGTTACATGCATTTTCTCATTTTCAATCAATATTTTCATTTTTTATGGTTTGTTAAAACTCAGGATTCTTTGGTAAAGAGTTAGTTCTTTTCATATGGTTTCTTTGTTTTATGACCCTGAAGAGGACAGCATTTGAAAGCATTGTGGATAAAGGAGACAATGATGGTAAGATGGGTTTTCTTCCTTTTCCACAGAATGTTTAATTTTAACTGTTTTTATTCTATCATCTGTTAATTCCTTCAATATGGACCAGTCCTTAATTTTGTTACTTAGGAAATTGTTAATCAAAAGTATCTTCTTATCTTCCTAGCAAAGGGAGACAACACTTGTAGTTAAGATCTTGAATTTCTTAATTTTCTATGAATTGTTTCCCCTTTTTCAAAATTATGTCTGGACAGAGACAAGTACTTACTTATTGGTCTTGGTGGCACGATTGGTGGAAAATCCGAGTAAAGCTGGTCTTGAACAGAAGTTCTTCGCACTGGACAAAAAACATAATATTTGCAGTAGATTACTTCTGTATTCGCCCTTAATCACACAATCCTACATGTTAAGCCTTTGCCCCTTTGTCAGATGAGAAAATATTAGGTTTATCCAAATTGAAAGAATTTACAGATTAAAATTCAATTTCGATATGGCTCAAATGGCACATTTTTTTGTTCAGAAGAAAAAGAGAAAAGGCATCCTTCCAAAGATCGTTAAAAGTTAGCATTCTGTGACAAAATATCATTTACCTATCCATAGGAGAAAAAGCTTTTGGACAATATTGTTGGGAAAAAAAAATGCTGGTAAACACAGTTTTATTCTTTTTTCATATTTTTAGGCATGTCTTAAATTTTGAGGTCTGAAACTGCTTGTAAACTGGACCAGTCCAGGATTTTTTTCAAATGATTGCGAGTTGAATATAAACTATCAACACAAATTAAATTCTTTCTTTCAAATTAGACTTCAAAAGTAAACCATTTTGTCATCTGTTATGGATTTTTAAACTCTAACAGAGCAGAAAATGTTAAATTGAAAGCATCTGCATGTGACAAATCAAAGGTTCTCCAAATGATGAAATTTGTCATTAATAGGAATGAATACATGAGGGAAAAAGGGAGAAAATACAGGTAACTGGCATTTTCTCCTCTTCCACAATGTTTTCAATAGCCTTTATCTTCAGATTTGTGAAAAGTTGAAATTGTTAGTTACAGGTTTGGGTCAATTTATCAAACCAATGGTTAACACTTTATCACATGACAAAATTTTGGATGTAATCAAAGTCAAAGCATCTGCAAACACCAAATTCAATACAGCTGAAATGATTTTTTCTGTTTCTGATATGGTAGAAAACATTGTGGGCAAAGGAGACGATGCTGTTTCCCACAAGCCATTTTCTTCAGGGTTTTTAAAGCTCGGAAATGTTAGGAAGAGAATTAAAAGAAATGAAACTGATTTCCTTCAAAATGAAAACATGTTGGCCATGGTGGCCCTGAATTTACTCACCTGAGCTTTTTGACCACACATGACCTATTCCATTCTCTTCCAAAATAAAATGACAAACATTGTGACAAAATCTCATTAGGTTTTGACTTAAAATATGGTCTCTGGAGAGCAAATAAGCTTTTTCTAAAATTTGTCTCAGTTACCTATTTTTAAGGTCAACATTGCCTATTTTCAAACTTGCAGAAATTATCCAGACAACCATTCTGACCACCATTTGAGATAAAATGTGGCCTGTAGACTGCAGATAGGATTGTTCCAAATGACCAAAGGACCTAGCTCTTGATCCAACATGACCAACTTTTTGAACTCGTTTAAGATACATGTACCATCAAGACAAATATTTTGATTAAGTTTCAAGATTATCTGACTAAAAAGGGTGCCATCTAGAGCATACACAGGGTGTTTCTAAGGTTAAAGCTGGTGACATGGTTTTTGATCGATGTGACCCATTTTTTTAAGTTTATTCAGGATATCATCAAGACAAACATACTGACCAATTTTCGGAGGTATTGCACTAAAAAAAGGCCTCTGAAGTGTGCATGAGGTTTTTCAAAGATTTGACCTTGTAGCCTACTGTTTGACAAGCGATGAACTGTCCAAGATATTGTCAAGAAAAACATCCCAACAAACTTTTATATGAAAATGTGACCTCTAACGCATACATAACTTTTTTTTAAAGATTTGATTTGGTGACCCAGTTGCAATCCAATATGATCCATTATAAAACTGTCCAAGCTATCATCAAGATAAACATTTTGACAAACATTCATTGGTATTGGACTGAAAATTTGGCCTGCCTCCAGAGCATACACAAGGTTTTTCAGTGATTAGTCCACATGACCTAGTGTTTGATCTGATGTGACCCATTTTCAAACTCGTCCACATTAACATGAAGACAAACGTTCTGACCACTTTTCAAGACTTTTAAACAGAAAATTTGTTCTCTAGAGAGTACATACGTTTTTTTCTAAAATTTGACCAGGTGACCTAGTGTTTGATCCCACATGACCCACTTTCAAACTCATTTGAGAGATTATCAAGACATACATTCTCACCAAATTTGATAAATATTGTACAGAAAATTTGGCCCTAGAGTGCACACAAAGTTTTTTATGATATTTCTAAGAGATCTAGCTTATTTTTTACCCGACCTGATCCATTTTCTATCTCGTCCAAGATATTATCAAGACATACACAACCTTTATGAGTATCGGCCAAAAAATGTGCCTTCTAGGGCATTAACAAGGTAATTATGCATGTCTGGCTACACACAATGGATGCAGTACACTCGAAAAAGCCTACCTTGAGCAGTTTGTGCTCAGGTCTTTGGTCACAGATTTTTTGTTACACTTGTATAGTGTGTAATGGGCAATATGTCCTTGATTGGGTAAATTTACAAAAAAGCAAAATCACACTCACCATCAACTGTGCTGTAGATGTCCTCCCTCTCATAACTCCACTTACATACATTAAGCTCAAAGTTTTCTCCACCTGCAGATAAATACTGTTGTATCTTGTCATCATTTAAAAATGAGTTCAAGTTTTGTGTGGTGAAGTCTGATAAATCTTCATTCTCAGTTGGGATGGGTATTTTGACTGAGAGGCGCCCTCCAGGATGTTCGATAATTTTATCATATGTTGGGTCACTGTCTTCAGAATGTTGCACTGGAAGCCGCTCATGCATCTCAGGAACACGAGCATGCTCTGTGTACTGGATGGAAGGTTCCCGCGATAAATCATTTGGCCCATCTTGCTGAAAATTATTATACAAGAAAGTAGGAGTAGGCTGGTCTAAGCATGTTCCTCTCTGCTTGGTTGCATCTGTAAGGCTGCGTCGTTTAATTTCTAACCAGACTGTAATGCAAAAAGATTACAAATAAACTACAAGCTGAATATAATTATATGCATGATTACAGTGGTAAAATCCTGTGTGATCAGCACTATTAAAAGTAATCTCCTAGCAACATATTCTATTCTTTACTTATCCCTTTACAAAGTGACAAAATTTGAGATTGGTTTAAACTGAAAGAATTTAAAGCAACAGACTAAACTAACCTGAAATGGTGATAATTGTCTATAAAACTGTAGAAAAGGTTGCTGGGAAAGCAGAAAATGATGGTGACCAGCATTTTCTCCTTTTCCCACAAGCTTTTCAAAAGGCAATCTTCTCAGGGTTATTAAAACTTTTAATACCATGGTAGAGGGTTAACCCTATACTTAACGATCCTACGAATCAACGACCTTGAACAGTAAAACTTTTTTAAAAGTGGGAAAAGGAGAAAATAATGGCAATCAGTCTCCTTTTCCAATGATGTTTCCAACCCTTTCAAAGACAACTTCTTGCATTTGAGCCAATTAGGACATTCTAAAGTTTTATTGGCTTTAAAGGTGGGTATTTAGAATTTCCACATCACACCAAGTCAAAAAATATATATATCACTGAAATTTATATGAAAAAAACAATACAAATCATCAATAATTAAAAATCATAAAATTACAAAGAAAAAGTTTTTTGATGGTATTCCCTTAAAAGGCTACGTAGTCTCTTAAGCTATTTTTAGATTTTGTGCCAAAAAATAAAAAAGCATTGTGGGAATGTTGAATGACTGGCATGTGACTAATGATGCTTAAATTTCATTACATAGCAAACATGTAATTATTTTTCATAATATTTTCCTCAGACACTATGTTTGAAGCTTCGTCTTTGTATTTCCGGTATGTATACGAGCGAGTTGCTCATGTAAAAATACAGCATGTTTCCCGTTGATGTCGACCTGGGCCATAGTAAATCTCTAATTTCTCTTGTTGTCGGATGGTTTTCAGTACTGATGTTTTATGAATAACAATTATAAGGCTTTGGAGGTATAAAGATGATATTTTTGTATTTTTGTAAAATTTTCATCCCAAATTCTGAAGGGCCACCTTTAACAGATTTTACTACAGAGGAACATCTCAGAGGCACAAATGGTTGAAGAATGCTTTAGAAAACATACTTTTGAATATGAGGGCCAAGATCTCCTTGGTTCGCTCACCTGAATATTTGAGAAGATTGTAATTCCAAAACTTTTTGTTCAATAACTCTAATAAAAAGAACAAGAGCAGCGCATGCATGTGCAAATAATTGACTGTTTAGTTAAAATCTTAATTCGAACACCTGAATTTTTAAGAGGACCACAGTCAATTTTTTTCTCTGGTATTGAAACTTTGGAAACAAAATCATTATTTTGCCAAGCAATTTTGAAAAGGTCACCTGTAAATGTAATTTCAAAACCTGTCACCACCCCTACAACCATCACCACAGCAATGATTTTGATGAATCAGAATTCTGCAAATAAACTTTGGATAGATCACGATAGGACAATTTCTTGAAGAAGAGTACATGCTCAAAAGAGACTAAAACATGAGTCGAAACAAGAGAACCACATGCAAGTGCAAACAATTGGCTGTCAACAGATTAAAAAATTTCTCTACCCCCAAACAGGGCCATGTTTCTTGACAGATCAAAATTTCCCAAAAATTTTTTTGAAAAGGGTCACCCAAGGAACATATCTGAAATTATTCCAAAATCTGATCTGCCATTTCAAACAAGAAGAATTTTTAAGAATTTCTTCATGGCCGCATAGTGAAAGTAGCCCCCAGTCACCAGAGCTGTGTTTCTTGATGGATCAAAATTTCTTAAACAAATTTTGAAAAGGGTCACCCAAGGAAAATATCTGTAAAAGTATTTCAAAATCTGACTAGTGGTTTCAGAGGAGGTATTTTACGAATTTCTTTAAAAATTCTATTTGATTGCCATATCAACCAGAGTTTTCGATGGAATCAAATTCTGTGAACAAATTTTAAACTGGATCTCCAAAATAACATTCCAGCCAAGTTTGGTTCAAATTAGCCCAGCTGTTTATGAAGAAATGATGTTTATAGAATTGTTGACGATACAGAACGGACAACTGACACCGGGTGATCCTACAAGCTCCCGTTGAGAATGTTGTGCTCAGGTGAGCTAAAAAGGGGCTTAATTTGCCACCATCAAATCATTTCTGTGAAATTATTTCAAAATCTGACTAGTGGTTTCATACATGAAGAAATTCTAAGAATTTCTTCATGTCTGTATAGTGCAACTAGCCCCCCCCCCCCCCCCCCCCCACGCCACAGCCTTGTTTTTGATGTATCAGAATTTCGCTAGCAATGCTTTCAAAAGAGGCATCTAAGGACATTTCTGTAAAATAATTTCAAAATCTGATAAATGGTAATTTCTTTAGCCCATTACCAAACGACAATATTTTAGACTTATCCAAATTGAAAGCATTTGCAGACAACATACTAAAAGTGACTAAAAATTTTAAATTTGTTATGTGTAGGGTAGAAACATTGTGGGAAAAAGGAGAAAATGCTTGTTACCAGCATTTTCTCCTTTTCCCACAATGTTTTCTAAAGGCTTCTTTCTCAGGGGCGTCAAAAGTAGGGATTGAGTGGTAATGGATTAAGTCAATACAATGCAAGGAGCTCAATACAATAGCATTACAGACTGGCCTGTATATGCTCGAAGGGGCTTGTAAGTGAAATGTGTTAAAATTTAGAACACCTTTAAAGATCAAAATTTTAAGAGTCTCATGCATAACTACACATCATACAGTTTCATTGTAATATTCTAACTATTCCAAAGGAAACTGTAGGAGGAGTTCCATACTAAAAAAATTGTTAACGGACAGACTGATGGAATGACAGACCGGCCAACGGACAGATGACCAGGTTCATAACATAATTCAACCCTTCAGGTGTATTAAAAGGACAAAATGCTGGTTAGCAGTGACACATCTTCTTTTCCATCATTAACTTTCTTCCATTTTAAAGATAAAGCCCACTCTTTAACCCTTTCCCAAACAAGCCCTTGTTTTTACGGGTCGGCAGTAAAAGTCTATTTCCGTGGGGAAAGGAGAAATTGTTTGTAACAAGCAATTTCTCCTTTTCCCACAGTGTTTTCTACCCTTTTTGAGAACTTTTTGCCATTTTCTCCAAATCTAAAATTGTCATCTGCAAACTCTTTCAGTTTGGAAGGGTCCAAAATTTATCGTTTGGGAAAGGGTTAACCCATATCCTGATAAAAAATGTAAAATAAATCTTTCAAGCCAATAGTAAAAGCCCAAATCATGTTTCTTTGAATGGACATTTTGAAATACTGAAACAGCTTTCTTTCCAAGCCACTGACTAAGTTTCTTAGATGTATAGGATGCATCAGAGATGAGAGGCTATAAATCATCATAAAGAAAGTTTGTCTCAAATGGGTATCAAATTCACAACCATCAGGTCACAAATCAGACGGGCAAACCACTGAGCCCATCAGACAGGGCCTAGGTAAACCAATTTCGAGTTTGTCCTATTTATATCATGTAGACATCTGTTTTGATATTAGCCTGTGTAAAGAAGCATACAGATTAGTAAGTAGTAGACAGAGCTCCAGTTAGAGGGAATGATTTTGATTTTTAAATTCAAAATATGAATTATTCTCAACTAAACCCAATGTTGTGTGTACTCATTAGAATCATCTCGCAAAGTCAATTCTAATGAGTACCAACATCATAGGGTTTGAAAGAGAAATAACATATTTAGAATACCATCACTCCATCTTATCTGTAGCTCTCAGCAGACAAACTTACTTTCACCCTCTGAGTCCAAAGGAACGATCTGATTGCTAATGTTATCCATAATCTGACATTTGTTGCCACATGTGTTAATATTTATTAACACATTCTTGTCACCAATTTGACGAAACTGTTGTTCTGACCGACTTTCCACATTCTCACAAAACACCATAAAGTTCCCATTTCCAACTTGAAGATTTCTTGCAATAACACTGTCACTAGCATTTGTTGCAGCGCTGTCTTTACTTGCATTAGTCCTACCATGTTGAGATTCTGTAGCTGTGTGACTTGCTCCATCACTGAGTTTCCCCTCATCGTTTCGTTCTACTGAGGCTTTTAAGTTTCTTTCCAAAGTCTCAATTTTCTGTAATAATTCTTCCAGTACAGGCTTTGCCATTGAGAGGGTTCTCTGACGCTGCAGTCTCTGTTTTCATGAACAAAACTAGACTAAATTGTTCATTTAGCAAGGCAACATAGCATGTTTTTGCAGACAGAGTAGACAAAGATCATTCTACAATGAACATACAGTCTTATCAATGATCTATTCTATCTTATATATCTTAAACAAGAGTGGCAAATTGTTGCAATTTATGCCCGTCCCACTGCCAGTTGTTGAGGGGGAATAATAATCATACAGGGCAGGTAGAGCAAAAAAGTTGTGTAGCAAAAATCATGTCAGGGATTGAATTAAGCATAAATATCTTCTCTAATGTTAAGGAAGCATGTATATAAAGTTTCAAGTCATTCCAACATGAAAAGACAAAGTTATATTGTAGAGAAAGCAGAAAAGCTGTAAACAAAAAATTAATGAATGGGTACATAATTCCAAAAGGGCATTAGGTAAGGTTACCGTTCCAGTGCATTGCACTTTCATAGCTGCAACAAATTGTTTACCAAGTCTCAAGTCAATTTGACTTGAAGAGACAACATTCCCTTAGGGACAAGCAAGAAATACTGTAGAAATGAAGATCAAAGTGGAATTACTCAAAATCTACTCTGAATAGAGTAATTGTTCTTGCACAACATACTCAGTGATATTGCAAAAAACATGCCTACTAAGTTTGGAGTCTTTCTGACATGAGATGACAAAGTTATATTCTGGACAAGCACTTAATGCAGTAAAAATGAAGATGAAAGGGAAATAACTCAAAGACAGCACAAGGTCAAGTTACAATTCTTATGCACTACACTTCCAAATATTGCAACAAATAATCATACCATATTTAAAGTCATTCCAACTTAAGATGACAAAGTTATGCTCCGAACAAGCAAGAAATGCTATGAAAATGAAGATCTAAGGAGGAATAACTGAAAATTTGTGCCAGGATGAGTTATGATTCTTATGCATTGCACTCAGTAATTTTTCAACAATCATGCATAACAAATTTGTAAATTTGTATTCTGGACACGCAGAAAATGCTGTAAAAATAACGATCCAAGGGAAATAACTCAAAGACAGCATGAGGTACAGTTTGGCATTGTACTCCATATTATAATAATTGCAACAAACGCAAATGCCAAGTTTCAAGTCATTCGGACTGAAGATGACAGAGTTATGCTCCTGACAAGCAGAAAATGCTGTAAAAAATGACGATCAAAATAACTCAGAGACATCAAAGGGTACAGTTATGATTCTTTCGCACTGCACTCCGTATTATTGCAACAAGCACAAATGCCAAGTTTCAAGTCAATCGGACCGGAGATGACAAAGTTATGCTCTGGACAAGCAGAAAATGCTGTAAAAATGATAATCAAAGGGAAATAATTCAAAGACAGCACAATGTAGAGTTATGGTTCTTTTGCACTGGACTCCGTATTTGCAAACAAATAGAAATGCCAAGTTTCAAGTCAGTCGGCCTTGAGATGACCAAGTTATGCTCTGGACAAACAGAAAATGCTGTAAAAATGACAATCAAAGGGAAATAGCTCTAAGATAGCTCAAGATAAAGCTATGGTTCTTTTACACTTGACCCCGTATTTGCAAACAAACACAAATGCCCAGTTTCAAGTCAATCGCACAGGAGATGACAAAGTCATATTCCGGACAAGCAGAAAATGCTGTAAGAAATGACAATCAAAGGGAAATAACTCAATGACAGCACAAGGTAGAATTATGCATTCCAATGCATTATATTGCAACGAGCACAAATGCCAAATTTCAAGTCAATCAGACTGGAGATGACAAAGTTATGCTTCAGACAAGCAGAAAACGATGTAAAAATGACAATCAAGAGGAAATAGCTCAAAGACAGCACAAGCTAAAGTTATGGTTCTTTCACACTGCACTCCGTATTATTGCAACAAAAGCAGTAGCCATGTTTCAAGTGAATCGGACCGGAGATGACAAAGATATGCTCTAAACAAAGAACTGGATGGCGCCCTGGGCAAAGTCCTACTAGATAAAGCTACATGCAAAATTTGGTAGTCTTAAGCTTTATGACAAAGTACACTGAGACATCTCAAGTTTTTACCTTATTAGTCCATGTTAATGTTGTGACCCTCTGGGCAAGGCATAATTTGGGTTCAATTTTCTCTGTAGAAGATCAAGTAAAACTTGTGACCTCCCCACGGGCCAATTTTCATCCCAGGGTTACAATTTGAAAAACAAGAGGACCATGATGGTCCTATATCACTCACCTGAGTACTAACCAGTAAAGGTCTACAATAAAGATAAATACCAAATATCAAAGTTCCAGGCCAAATAATTCTGACGGTATGTAACTGTGCAAAAAGCATTTTCTTCCTTTCCAAAATTGCTTTCACAACCTGTCTTATTCAGGGTCATTGAAAGTCAGGATTGTATGGTAAGGGATTGAATTAACTTGGAAGGCCAGGCATTAATTTCCTGGTCAAAATGGTGGTTGAATGACAGATTAAAACATCATTCGCTCATTGATAAGACACAAATGAGACTTGTCTCAGTAATTTTTGATCAAATGCCAAAGGATGTTGGGCGAGATAGTAATCAAACCAGCCCAAACTGGGAACCCTAGACTAACAGCTCACAACCATTACTGACTGATCTATCGGGGCTCACCAAGTCCAATATGTGAAAGGTAACAGCTTTTTCTGTGACACATCTCACAGAAGAAAATTGTATCAAAAGACTCTCCTAAGGAAAACCATGTTTGAAATATCATAAATGTCAAGGACTTTAGAAGATATCGATCAAGGTGGATGGATGGGCAAACTGACTGTAATTGGTCCATAATGAAATTACACATTTAGTCCCCTTTTTTGATAACATGTCGTTTCATGAAATAAAATCAAATAACTATTGTCTATTGCTTAGGCCTGCCCTCCACTACAACCCTGATTGCTTGTCGAAGGGTTGCAGATGAAAAATGGCTAATTTCTGGGAACTTTCGGGATGAAAATGGGTGGAGCTTGGCAAACAGGGCTCGTTCAGCAGTGATACGCGGAACAGTATGCGAAAGGTTGCCGAAATCTTACCGAAGTATGCGGATCCAGTACAGAAAAATGCTGATCAGTTCAGGATTGTTGACCGAGTGTTTCCTGACGATCACGCAGAATGGCTGCAGTTCACTTGCAGAACATACAGAAGTGTTTAAGAATCAATGCAGACATGTTGGCGATGTGAGTGCCAAGGTATATATAGGCAAGTTATCTTTCCTGAACCGCTCGGAGTGACACAGTGAATAAAAAACCTTGCTGAATGCTGCCGGATTGTGCGCGATATGTTTCAGAACGTCCGGAATGATCGCTGAAGGTTCCCCAAAGGGATGCTGACGGTCCCGATGCTTCCCCGAACTCAATGATCGGCATCCAAATTTTAAAACTTTTAAAATTTGGATCCCGAAGAATTTTTTATCCCGAATCGGCCCCGACACACTAAGAATGTTTCCAGATGGGTTTAAGAAACACCAAGAACGGTTCCCGATCATTGCGAAGATGTGCCCAAGCATCCAGTTCCTGTCATTTTTACGATCGGGAACCTTTCAGGGTCCTAATGGAGGGCAGGTCTTAGACCTTTCGTGGTCCTAGTGGAGGGCCTGTCTTAGACCTTTCGGGGTCCTAGTGAAGGGCTGGTCTTAGACCTTTCAGGGTCCTAATGGAGGGCAGGTCTTAGACCTTTCGGGGTCTTAGACCTTTCGGGGTCCTAGTGGAGGGCCTGTCTTAGACCTTTCGGGGTCCTAGTGAAGGGCTGGTCTTAGACCTTTCGGGGTCCTAGTGGAGGGCCGGTCTTAGACCAAATATCAAAGCTCTGAACCCTCTAGTTTCAGAGAAGAAGAATGTTACAGTTTTCCTTCTTTGTTCCTATGTTTCAAACTTGTGACCCCCGGGGCGGGGCCAGTTTTGACCCCAGGGGCATCATATGAACAATCTTGGTAAAGGTCCACTAGGAGATGCTACATACCAAATATCAAAGCTCTGCATATTCTAGTTTCAGAGAAGAAGATTTTTAAAGTTTTCCTTCTTTGCTCCTATGTTTCAAAATTGTGACCCCCGGGGCGGGGCCAGTTTTGACCCCAGGGGCATCATATGAACAATCTTGGTAGAGGTCCACTAGGAGATGCTACATACTAAATATCAAAGCTATATGCCTTCTAGTATCGGAGAAGAAGATTTTCAAAGATTGTGCTATTTTTTTCCTTTTGGTTGCCATGGCAACGAGAGTTATGACTGGAATTTAATCTCTTGAACAACTTTGGTAGAGCTTTACCCAAGGAACATCCCTGCCAAGTTTTATCAAGGATGGCCCAGTGGTTTAGGAGGAGAAGATGTTTAAAGAAATTGTGGACAACGCAGGAGGCACGATGGACATTGGGCGATCACAAAAGCTCACCATGAGCACTTCGTTCTCTGGTGAGCTAAAAACTTGACAGAGGTCTACTAGATAAAGCTACACACCAAATTTGGTAGCCCTATACCTTAGAGTTTAAGGCAAAAAGATTTTCAACCACACCAGGATAATTTCTGTGACGTTCATCAAAATTGGACGGGTTGTTTCAGATGGACAGACACATGCACAGACAGATGAAGAGATTCATGCACAGATACAGTACAGACACTATAAGCCTGCTGGCCTTTGGCCAGTGGAGCTAAAAAGGTATATTACAAGCAATTTACCACTAGAACCTTCTCAAGAAGTAGTTTAGATGACTGCTACAATCCTTATTGAGCTAATCTCTTCTAAAGATGCAGAGTCTTAATTAAGCACCATTTATCTTCACATATGAAGAAATGTTGTTACACACACTTTCTTTCTGACACAAGCAAAAATTTCCTACGGCCAAATCATTTAAAGCATTACCAAACGACAACATTTTAGGTTTGTCGAAAGTGAAAGCATTTGTAGACAACAAAATAAAGGAGACTGAAAATTTGAAATTTGTATTGTGAAGTGTAGAAAACGTTGTGGGAAAAGGAGAAGATGCTGGTTACCAGCATTTTCTCCTTTTCCCACATTGTTTTCTAAAGGAGGGATTGTGTGGTAATGGGTTAAACCTGAGGTTTATCCACGACTTTTTTTTATATTTGTTTGATGCATTAGACAAAAACATCTGAACAATTTAAAAGAAAGCTAATTAAAGATGGGAAAAAAAAACATTAAAAAAATTGAGAGTCTTTGGAAGAAATGCTGAGGAAAAAATGAAGTATTCGAAGATCAATGATATTTTGATAGAGTAGTTAAATGTTTGACAAGGCGAGAAATAAGCTCACCCTTCTATTTTTTGATGGTTGAGATGCAGGAGGAGGATCATTCAAATTACAGTTAGCAGGATGATTGTTGTTTTCCAGGGAAGGATGTTGTACATTATCCAACTCCTCCCTGTGTCTGTCTTGGCCATTTTGACATCGTCCTCCTATCATTGCATCCCACCTACCGGCTCCAAGTTGATTCTGTTTATCATCCATTTTTCTTTATTCACACTTGCATCAATCTGTGGTTGTCAGAAAGAAAAAACTGATGTTGTAAAATCAGTTTGTCCATTTCACCCTTTAACTCAGACAGCAAAGTTTTAAACTTGACCAAACTGAAAGCATTCACAGTGATTGTTAATAATGATATCAAACACTGTTTTCAACATTATTTCATTTTTACAATTGTAGCGGCCTATGAATCTATGCATGCTTTCCTAGAGTTCCTTTTACCAGTACTTCAGATAATCATCTTGTTAAGTCATTGGCTGCTTTTTCACATTACAGTCATTGGAATAATAGTCAGCAGATTGAAAAAAATGAATCCTGTCGATATGACTATTGTCAATCCTATGAAAGAAATTGACCAAGCCAGAGATCAAAACAACGACACCCCCTTCTCCAGTCCAGTGTACTACTGGCTGCACTTCTTTGGCTCTGTGAAAGCATTCATGAACAACCAATAGAAAGTTGTTCAAATGATACAACTTTGTACTAACACGCTGGAAAAAAGTATTGGAAAAGGTGAAATCCCGGCTGTTAACTGGTATTCTCTCATATAGCCACACTCCTTTCAAATCATCATCTTTCCATTGTATTGACCCTGGTCAGCCTGCACAATCTGTGCAGTCTGACCAGGGTCGACACTTTTCATAGTTCCCAGATGGTCCCTTTTTGCATGACTTTTGAAAACATTGAAAACAGCATTTTCTCCTTTTCCTGCGATCTTTTCTATTGCTATCTACACACTGAGAAATAATATGTAAGCAACATTTTCTTATGAAACCAAAAAAACACAATTTTTTTAGATTCATCTGATTATTGGTCTGTAAATGGTTACAATATGGACAAGGGCAAAATTTTGTCGTCTGGTAATAAGTTAAGTTTCATCCTAAATGACAAGCAGTCAGGATCTACCTAGCCTGCATCCAAGCAGTAATAATTTTCTAAATTACCCCATATAACACTTTAACTTGTTACCAAACGACAAATTTTGAACTTGTCCAAACTGAAAGCATTTACAGACAACAAAATAAATGTGGCTCAAAAATTGAAACTTGACTTTAGAAGAGAAGAAAATATTGTGGGAAAAGGAGGAAATGCTGGTTCTTTGGTAGTTATATATTGTCCCTTCCGTTATAAATACCACCTGGTGACATTCTAGATTTAAGTAATGTCCAAATTATAGAAAAGGAAAAACAAATTGAATGGACTGGAACCCAGGCTAGGATCCAAGATCAGAGGTATAGAAATAGGACCCAAGTAGTTGTAACAAATTTGCTCTTGTCTGGTATGTCTCTGCCAAGGCAAGAGCAAGGGCGGATCCAGAGGGGGGGACCAGGGGTCCAGACCCCGGTGGAATTTTAGCAAAAAAGTGGTTATGGGATTCGTGATTGGGACTAGTTTAATATTGCACAGCATTTATGTAAAATACAGTCATGAATTTAAAAAGGGTTCAAAATGTGGAGACCTCCTCATGGTTAGAACTGGAAACGTTGACTTTTCTTGTAAACGGCTTACATCCACTGAAATCTGGAAATCAAAGTATCATATACATGTAATAAGACGAGTGCATTTTCAGTGGGACCCCCCCCCCCCACCCCCCAAGAAAGATATCTGGATCCGCGCGCATGAACAGTGTAGATAAAAAGCTCAGGCTGCCCACTCTGTGCAATCTGATCTTGATCTACACTGTCTGCAAAAGAAGGAAACCTGTCAAAGATATAATAAAAGGGTTAATTTAACCCTTTACCCCAAATTCAGGACTTTTAGTGACCCTCAGGAGAAACACTTTTGAAAACATTGTTATACAAGAGTGGCAAACTGTCGCAAGATACGCCCGTCTTACCCAAAGTTGTAAAGCTGGGGCATGCACCAGACTAAATTCAAGATTTCAAGAATTTGAAAAACAACAAAGGGCAATAACTCAAAAATTAAGCGAGCAAGAGTTATGATTCCTGTGCACTGCACTCCCCCTTGATGAGATCTATCCACCCATGAAATTTCATAACCCTAGCTAGTATAGTTTTGGAGATATTCACCAGACAAAAATCAAGTATGAAAAACAACAAAGGGCAATAACTCAAAAATTAAGCAAGCAAGAGTTATGATTCCTATGCATTGCACTCCCCCTTGATGAGATCTATCCACCCATAAAATTTCATAACCCTAGGTAGTATAGTTTTGGAGATATGCTCCGGACAAAAATCAAGTATGAAAAACGACAAAGGGCAATAACTCAAAAATTAAGCAAGCAAGAGTTATGGTTCTTATGCACTGCACTCCCCCTTGATGAGATCTATCCACCTATGAAATTTCATAACCGTAGCTAGTATAGTTTTGGAGATATTCACCGGACAAAATTCAAGTATGAAAAACGACAAAGGGCAATAAGTAAAAAATTAAGCAAGCAAGAGTTATGATTTCTGTGCACTGCACTCCCCCTTGATAAGATCTATCCACCCATAACATTTCATAACCCTAGGTAGTATAATTTTGGAGATATGCTCCGGACAAAATTCAAGTATGAAAAACCACAAAGGGCAATAACTCAAAAATTAAGCAAGCAAGAGTTATGGTTCCTGTGCACTACACTCCTCCTTGATAAGATCTATCCAACCATGAAATTTCATAACCCTAGCTAGTATAGTTTTGGAGATATTCACCGGACAAAATTCAAGTATGAAAAACAACAAAGGGCAATAACTCAAAAATTAAGCAAGCAAGAGTTATGGTTCCTGTGCACTGCACTCCCCCTTAGTGAGATCTATTCACCCAAGAAATTTCATAACCCTAGCTAGTATAGTTTTGGAGATATGCTCCGGACAAAATTCAAGTATAAAAAACGACAAAGAGCAATAACTCAAAAATTAAGCAAGCAAGAGTTATGGTTCCTGTGCACTGCACTCCCCCTTGGTGAGATCTATCCACCCAAGAAATTTCATAACCCTACCTAGTATAGTTTTGGAGATATGCTCCGGACAAAATTCAAGTATGAAAAATGACAAAGGGCAATAACTCAAAAATTAAGCAAGCAAGAGTTATGGTTCCTGTGCACTGCACTCCCCCTTGATGAGATCTATCCACCCATGAAATTTCATAACCCTAGGTAGAATAGTTTTGGAGATATGCTCCTGACAAAGAACTGGACGCCGCCCGCCCACCCGCCCGCCCGGACGCCCGCCCGCCGGGACGCCCGCCCGTCACGGGTGATCCCATAATACGTCCCGTCTTCGACGGGCGTATAAAAAGGAGAAAATACTTGTTTCCAGCATTTTCTCCTTTTTCTCATGATGTATTCAACCCTTCCGTTAACAAATTCAAATTTCTGAGAAGTATAAATTGTTGTTGTCTAGAATGCTTTGAATTTGGAAGAGGCTATAATTTTCGTATAATTATGGTAAAGAGTTAACTCTTTACCAAACGACAAAATTTTACACTCAAGTCCAAACTGAAAGGAACTGCAGACGACAAAATGAACATGAGTCAAAAAACTAAAATCAGTTTCCAGCAGGGTAGAAAACTTTGTGGGAAAAGGAGAAAATGCTGGTTACCAGCATTTTCTACTTTTCCCACAATGTTTTCAATGGGCTTCTTTCTCAGGGTCATCAAAAGTAGGGATTGTGTGGTAATGGGTTAACATGTCAAAAAAGCCCAAAGTCATTCACCCAATAATATGGATTATAATTCTTTTAATATTTTCTTCCGTAATCTAAACACCCATTACATGCCAAATGATCGTTTTTACTTTCATAAGGTAGAGACTGAAAAGGGATCAAAATTTAGGAATTCACCTGCTATAATTCACCTGTACTTGGGGTTTTCTCACAAAACGTGTGTGGTAAAACCCACTTTTTTCACCCTTTATCACATAGTTTAACTCTTTACCATATGACTAAATTTTAGACTGGTCCAAATTGAAAGCATTTGCATACGACAAAATAAATGTGACTAAAGAATTGAAATTTGTGTTGGGAGGGGAAGAAGCATTTTCTCCTTTTCCCTCAATGTTTTCAAAAAGCTTCTTTCACGGGGGTGTTAAAAGTCAGGATTGTGTGGTAAAGGGTTAACTCTTCACCACATGACAAAATTTTAGACTAGTCCAAATTGAAAAAGATTGCAGACATTAAAAGTTATGTGACTCAAAAACTGAAATTTATCTTAGGAAAAGAGGAAAACATTGTGAGAAAAGGAGAAAACGCTGTTCACCAACACTTTCTCCTTTTCCCACATTTCCTTTTTTCACATCTCTTTTCCCCACATTTTTTTCAGAAGTCTTCTAAGAGTCGCAAAAATCCAGGACTGTTTGGTAAAGGGTTAAAATTTTGAAAATACAGGGCGTCCGGAATGCAAGGTAACACTATTGTACATTGATAATAATTTTGGCTTTAAATTTCAGATGAAGAGATAAACATATATATGTGTGAATGTAAAATATGTAGGTTTTTTTGTTTGATAATTCCATTCAATTTTTATTACATTACCCGTTTTACATCTTCGCAAGCCAAGGATACAATTACTATGTGGATCTTACCTTGGCAGATTGAGCCTGATTTTGAGATTTCCGCGATACGCCCCCATTGGATGTTGCTTATTATCGCCCTTTCTATCATGTTTCTTATAGTCAATGAAATATTGTTGTACAAAAAGCTTACAAATACAATAATTCAGCATGAAGCAATGACCACAAACATAGTTCGACATTCCATGGTCAAGCGCTGGGATACAGCCTAAAACCTCTGATAATTGATTGGTCACACTGAAACTTTCTGTAAATACTTATTTGTTATGTCTTTTTCGGTAATAAATCATTAGAGATCCTGCACACATCCATGGAGGTATTCATGTTTACCTTCTATTTTTATCCGAAAGGTCTATTTTTATCAAAGGATGAAATGCTACGAGCAATTTGATTTCAAGCAACTAGAGCTAGCTGCAACCAATGAAAATGTGTATCTGGAGTACATCAAAATCAAGCTCGATCTGCCAACGGTAGAGTAGCGTAGACTTGGCTTGCGAAGATGCCCCTTTTAATACAGATTTCAAATTCAAGGCATCATTTCAGTACAGTATAATTATGTTCCCTCACTTTCTATTGCTTTCACTTAATAAACATTTCATTATCATTTTATATTATTAGTTATACTTTGGAAAGCAAGTTCAAAATCACGCACTGTGATGGGTTTATTAACCCTTTACCCCATAAGGCATTTCTATGGTATCTCTAATTGACCCTAAATAACAGCAAAGAAAAAGCTGTTTCTTTTGTGTATAATTGTGGCACCTTTTGATAGCATAGAAAACATTATGGCAAAAGGCAAAATCGCTCATCAAGAGCAATTTCATCTTTTGCCACAATGTTTTTCAAAGGCTCCTACAAAGGCTACAAGCAATGCGTAGAAATGAGTATCTATGGAGTAAATGGTTAAAACAGGAGGGCCAAGATGGCCCTGAATGGCTCATCCGAATTTTTGAGAGGACTATAGCCAGTTTTTTTTTTTTGAGGTTATAAAACTTTGTAAAAAAAAATCCTTATTCTGCCAAACAATTTTGAATAGGTCACCTTTACCCTTTACCAAACAAAAAAATTTTAGACTGGTCCAAATCGAAAGCAATTGCAGATGACAAAATAACCACAACTAAAAAATTGAAATTTGTTACCAGCAGGGTAGAAAACATTGTGGGAAAAGGAGAAAATGCTGGTTACCAGCATTTTCTCCTTTTCCCACAATGTTTTCAAAAGGCTTCTTTCTCAGGGTCGTTAAAAGTCGGGATTGTGTGGTAAAGAGTTAAAAGACATTTCAAAATCTGTCAACCCTACAATCATCACCATAGCAATGGTTTTGATGAATCACAATTCACCAGAGGACAAATTTCTTGAAGAAGAGCGCATGCAAGGAACATTCAAGGTAAGTTTGGTCCAAATTGGCCCAGCAGTATAGAAGGAGTTGAATTTTAAAGAATTGTTAATGATGCACGATGGACAACAGACACTGGGTGGTTCTCAAAGCTCCCCTTGAGCATGTTGTGCTCAGGTGAGCTACAAAAAAAAACAAGAGGGGAATGATAGGGCGGAAGTTGCTCACCTTAGCCTTTGACCATACATGGCCCAATTTTAATCTCTTCAGAGAAATAGTGACAAACATTCTGACAAACTTTCATTGGAATTGGACTTAAAATATGGCCTGGAGTGTACATAAGGTATAACTTAGATTTGACCTAAGGACCTATATCTAGACCTAGTGATCTAATTCTGAATAAATTTCATGACTATAGGACTGAAAATGTGGCCTGTAGTATGTGCACAAGGTTTTTCAAAGATATGACCTGGTGACCTACTTTTTGACCCAATGCATTCTATTTTCACACACATCTGAGACGTTATGAAGAAAAAAAACGTTACAAAGTTCCAATATTTCATGGCTGAAAATGTGGCTTCTAGAGTGATCAAAAGGTTTTTTCTAAGACTTGGCCTAGTGATCTACATGTATTTTAACAACCAACATAATCCATTTTCAAATGTGTTTGAGATATCACCAAGACAAACATCCAGACTGAAAATGTGGCTTCTGGAGCATTCACAAGGTTTTCAAATATTTAACCTAGTGACCTAGTTACTGACCCCCAATAACCCATTTTCAATCTCGTCCAAGATATTATCAAGACAAATATTCTGACAACTAGTGACCTGGTTTTTTGACAAAAATGATCCATTGATACACTCAGAGATATTAACAATAGAAATATATTTGCTAAATTTCCCAAGTATCAGACCAAAATTGTGGCCTCTAAGCATACACAAGGTCAAAAATTATGACCTAGTCACCCAAGATGGCTGATTTTCAAAGTTAAGTATTCCGTCATCCAAGATACTATCAAGAGCATTGTTCTGATCAACTGTCAAAAGTACTGGACAGAAAATGTGGAGGTTTTTCTATGATTTGACCTAGTGACCTAGTTTTTGACTTGACATGACCCATTTTCAAACTCTTCCGAAATATCATCAAAACAAACATCTTGATTCACTTTCATGAGTATCAAACTGAAAAAAAAAAATGTGGCATCTAGAGAGTATAAAAGGTAACAGTTGAAGATGGATGACAAACCATGGATGAGGGATGATGGACACCTGACGCTGGATGCAGCATGATCACTGAAGCTTACCTTAAGCTTTTTGTGGTCAGGTGAGCTAAATAAAAATGATATTAATGATTCTTCAATGTTTGATGGCTTGCTTGGTGTCATAGATCATGGCAATACATCCCATTGCCACACTACTTTTAACGACCCTAAGAGAGAAGCCTTCTGAAAGCAATGTGGGTAAGGGTGAAAATGTTAGTAACCAGCATTTTCTCATTTTCCTACAACGATTTTTGTATCATTCAATCCCAAAACAACTTTCAGTTTTTCAGTCACATTTATTTTGTCGTCTGCAAGTGATTTCAATTTAGACAGGTCTACAATTTTGTTGTTTGGTAAACAGTTAGGCCCCCTTTTTGCCAGAGCATGGCTGAAGCGCACTTTTTTTTTCTTGTCCCATAGGCATCACCACTACTATCTCATAAGAGATTTTACATCTTTGCATGCGGTTGAAATTTAATGATCTTTGTTAAGATTTTTTGATAAAAAATATGGGAAACAAAAACCTGATCCATTACCACACAATCCCTACTTTTGATTACCCTGAGAAAGAAGCCTTTAGAAAATATCGCAGGAAAAGGAGAAAATGCTGGTCAACAGCATTTTCTCCTTTTCCCACGATGTTTTCAACACTTCCCAAAAGAAACTTCAAATTTTCAGTCACTTTTATTTTGTTGCAGCAAATGCTTTTGATATGGACAAGCCTAAAATTTTGTCATTTGGTAATGAGTCAATGCTCCTTAACCCTTTCCCAAACGACGAATTTTGGACTCTTCCAAACCAAAATGGTTTGCAGACAACAAATTTAGATTTGGAGAAAATAGCAGAAAGTTCTCAATAAGGATAGAAAACACTGTGGGAAAAGGAGAAATTGCTCCCTATGAGCAATTTCTCCTTTTCCCACAGTGTTTTCAAAAGACTTTTACAGCAGACACGTAAAAACCAGGGCTTGTTTGGGAAAGGGTTAAATGTTAAACCGTTGGACTTCAGTTAGTGCAGGTTTAAAAACTAACATGAAAACATAACAGATATAATAAATAAATTGTATTCCACTTAAATCATACACACTGTATTCCTAAACGTAACTTCTTTGCCCAAACTTTCAATTATGTGTTTTAGTATTGTACTTGATGCATTTACAAGTGACACATTAATGCCGCAAAGTGTACCGAAGTAAAGGTTTTCACAATTTATCACATACAAAATGCTCCGTCACAGTATTTGTTAAGAAAAAGTTATCCAAGGTTATCAAGAAACCAACCCATCACAAAACTTATCAACCAGATCACTCGATACTTTGCATTTTGGTGCACAAGTTTGAGCAGTAGAAAATCTTAAGAAAGTTGGGAGGTGGGGTAGGGGTCTTGATTTTATTCCCACAGGCAGCCTGGCTTACATAATTATGATTACCATAGTTTTTCAGATGAGACTTTAAACCTAGGCCGCATGAGATAGTGCTATGTAACAAAAATACTTGAGAACTAGGTGTGACTTAAAACAAGCTGCATCCTATATTTGCACTTTCTCCCATTAGATAACAAATAGCCACCTGATATTGTTCCCATACTTATAGGACACAAGTGGCATTGACAAATAAACCTTCACTTAAGCATCACAAACCAAATTTGAATTTATTTACCCTTTACTACACAATCTAGACTTTAAACAACCCCAAGGAAGAAAGCTTTTGAAAATATTGTGGGAAAAGGAGAAAAAACTGGTAACCAGCATTTTTCTCCTTTTCCAACAATTTTATCATTATGGCTACCTTTGTCGTCTGCAGATGCTTTCAACATGGACCAGTGTACAAATTTGTCATGAGTTCCAGACAACTCTGATTTTTAACCGTGGGAAACAAAGCTTTGATCATTGGAGACACAATTCATTTGTCATCTGCATCTGCTTTGAATATGGACACATCTAATGTTTTGTCATTTAGTGCAGACATTCAGCATACTTTGGATGATGGGAGCCATCTAACCCTTCACCTGTATCTGGTGGATTGATAAGAATGCCACATTTCATAGTTGGAAATACACCAGTTTACTGTTCTAATAATTGTAAGGCTCCTCTTAAAAAAGCAAATTTGAATCTAATTTTCCTATTGAAATCTTTTTAACTACATTACAGTTGACAAACAGTTTCATACATTCATTTTTTATCATGGTTTATCGGTTCCGACAGAAGTTTTCACTCACAGATATACTGATGTAAATAACTTCATTGAGGTTGTTATGTCACTGCTAAATGACTTACATTGGTACCCCCATGTATACTGTGACATCATGTATATCATGTGACTGGTATTTCAAATAGAAACGACCATTATACAGAATGAGGTTAGATGTAGGTTAAAGGAATCCGCCAGGTTATGACAAGCAGTGGTGAAGAGTCAAAGGAATTTGCCCAAAGACTCTGACTGAACAAAAGTAGATAAATTATATCAATAGGGATCAGAAATTCTAAAGCCTATCACAAACTTTTAACATAGAGCCCTATCTTTGAGAACTTGTAAGATTCAAAAGCTTTTTGAAATATTGCGATAAAAATGTTTTCTGCCCTATTTAAGGCAAGGTCTATCACTGGAGGACCATTTTATTTCTTCCCTGCAAGTTCTTTCAATTTGAATTATTGTACAATTTTATTGTTTATATTTAAATTAACAAGTCTACCACTCATTTCGTACCTAAGGCAAAGTCTGGTTATTCTAAGGCTCCCACCCATTAATTTTAATCTTTTGGAATCATCTGGGAAAATGTATGAATTGTTATATCATAATAATTTAATTTTTGCTACCCTTTTCACCACCTAATGTACTAAATGAAGAAAAAAACATGAATACATAATTAGCTTTTCAATTTTATCCTGTGCATAAAATATTTTTCATTCAGAATTTTTAGCAAAAGTATGCCTTTTTCTAAGTTTCTAGGTTTCAGTCCCGAAAAATTCATAGAAAATGATGGTACATGCCAGAACATCTAAGTGTGCACAGTGCCATCACAAGCACCACCACTGCAATGCAGTGATCATGTGAGTAGAAGCATTGGGATCGTTCAAACTGCTGAGTGATAGCATCCACTTTGAGCATGCCAAATACCATTGTTTGGCATTCTGATACAAGCACTACTACTGTAAAGTCACCAAAGCAGCTCAGTAAGATCTTCCACAATGCCACGGGAGCTCTGCTGGTACATGCATAAGTCACAGACAGAATGCAACAGTCATGGTGCTTGCATAGAGATAGTACTGCGATCTCTGAGATGTCACTGTCTCTTTTCTGTTCTTATACAACATGTCAGTGGTGCTTGTATTGTGCAACCTGGGCTTGTGCTGGTTTATGAGGTGACAGTATTTGACTTGTTTCTGGTTGAGGGGGATAGAGTTTTTGTTCTGCATTTTCTCCCTTTTTTGAGAGCATAGTTTCATTCTCTGTTGACTTTTCAAGGGCACAGAAAAGAAACAATTAATAAATAAACGGGTATACATACAGTCCGTTTTCATAGATGATGCAATCGATTGACATGAGTACACAGAGTAGTGCGAGTGCCTTGAGAACACCGTTAACTCCCAGTGCATGCAGTGTCAGTACCTTCATTGCAGTAAAAAAGCTGTGATATATCCATCATAGTGAAAATTATCTGATTTTTCCAGTGAATTCATGGCGCTTTGTGCCAATGCAGTCAAAATGCAGTATGTGTGATAGAAGCTTTTCATGTAAACTGCTCTAGTATTAATCTTTCCAGTTCAGCAATATCAGCTAGGTCACCGACTTGATAACTCATGTTTCTTAATCTGGGTATAAATTTTAGATGCCAAAATTTCCAAGCTTTAAACTGCCCTTAACCCTTTACTAAATGACAAATTTTTGGACTGGACCAAAATTAAAGCATCTGCAGACAACAAATTAAATCTTGTTAATATAATGATTTCTGACTTTGATAGGACAAAAAATATTGTGGGAAAAGGAGAAAATGCTGGTTACCAGCATTTTCTCCTTTTCCCGCCATGTTTTCTTCCCTTTCCAAAAGAAATTTCAATTTTTCAGTCACTGTAAATTTTGTCGTCTGCAAACGCTATCAATTTGGACCAGTCTAACATTTTGTTGTTAAGTAGAGAGTTAAGGGACTGATGTTACCGACTTTGAATTACCTGTTTATAGCATGTAAAGGTAGGAGGTTGGGAAGGTCCTACTTGAATAGTAACTCTTTACCAAACGACACAATTTTAGACAGATCCAAATTTAAAGCATTTGCAGACGACAAAATAAAAGTGACTGAAAATTTGAATATTAGTTTTGGGGAGGATAGAAAACAGTGTTGGACAATGCTGGTTACCAGCATTTTCTCCTTTTCCTACTATATTTTCAAAAGGCTTCTTTCTCAAGATCGTTAAAGAGTTAACAGGAAGTAAATCTCAACTGCCATGCCAATCCCAATACTGAAACATGATGTATCACACAATATCTAATGACTCTACAAAACAGGACACAACTATTGACTTTTTTTAACTGTAATTGGAGAAAGTAAATTCCGTATGGCTAAAATGCTGAAGTTTCTCCTTGATAGAATAGGAAACTTTGAAGGAAAAGGCAAAAATTCTGGCTATAAGCCTTTTCTCCTTTTCCTATGATGTTTTCTACCCTTCACTGAACAACTTTCAATTTTTGAGTCAAAGTCATTTTCCCACAATATTTTCTTCTCCTCAATGAACAAATTTCAATTTCTGAGTCTAACTCAATTTGTTGGCTGCAAATACTTTCAACTTAAACATGTCAAGAATTCTGTTGTTTGGTACCAATTTAACTCTTAACCACACAATCCCAATTTTAACGACCCCAAGGGAGAAAGCTTTTGAAAACATTGTGGGAAAACGAGAAAATGATGGCTACCAGCATTTTCTCCTTTTCCCACAATGTTTTCTACACTTCCAAATTGAAACTTTAGTGTTTGAGTCACATTTATTTTGTCATCTGCAAATACTTTCAATTTTGACCAGTCCAAAATCTTGTCGTTTGGTAAAGAGTTAACTCTTTAACATACAACAAAATTTTAGTCAAGTCTAATTTGAAAGCATTTTGCAAACCACAAAATAAACTTGATTCAAGAATTGAAATTTGTCTTTGGAAGAGTCGAAAACATTGTGGGAAAAGAAGAAAATGCTGGTTACCAGAATTTTCTTCCTTTCCCACAATGTTTTCAAAAGTTCTCTTCTTCAGGGTCTTTAAAACTCAGGATTGTGTGGTAAAAGGTTGTGTCTTTAAACCAAAAGATAGAATTTTAGCCTACACTAACTTAAAAGCACTGCATAAGCAGCTCAAAAGATTACTGCTGTTTTTCAAAGGCTATAAACACAGTGAACAATGGAGAAAATGCTAGTTAAGAGTATTTTCTCCTTTCCGAGCAATATTTGCAAAAGATTTCTCCTACAGGGTGGTTAAAACTGAGATTGTGCAGGCATTTCTAAAACAATATTTCCTGAACTCTTTACAAAACGACAAAATTTTCGACCGGTCCACATTGAAAGCATTTGCAGACAACAAAATTAATGTGACACAAAATTTAAAATATGTTCTAGGACAGTAGAAAACATTATTGGAATCAGAAAAAATTCTGGTCACCAGCATTTTCTCCTCTTCCTAAAATGTTTTCAAAGGGCTTCTTTCTCTGATACATGAAAACCTATGATTGTTTGGCAAAGAGACAACTCTTTACCACACAATCCCGACTTTTAACGACCCTGAGAAGGAAAGCTGGTAACCAGCATTTTCTCTTTTTCCCACCATATTTTCTACTCTTTCAAAATCAAAATTCAATGTTTGATTCACATTTAATTTGTCATCGCAAGTGCTTTCAATTTGGACAAAATTTTGTCATTTGGTAAAGAGTTAATGGGTCATGTAGCCTCTGAAGAATACACAATGGTAGATTTTACCCCATTAGTTTGCAAAAAATTGTGGAAATGTCACATGGTTGATTACAGGCGTCAAATATTGGGGAACTGTATTCATAAAGAACAATGATGCTATATCAAAATTTTGATCTCATTAAAAACAGAATATTATCTGCTTCATTTAAACCTGACACAGGTCAAAATCATTTATTTAATAAACCCATTACCACACAATCCCTACTTTTGACAACCCCAAAAATGAAGCCTTTAGAAAACATTGTGGGAAAAAGGAGAAAATGCTGGAAACCAGCATTTTCTCCTTTTCCCACAATGTTTCCTACCCTTCACAAAACAAATTTCAAATTTTCAGTCACTTATATTTTGTTGTCTACAAATGCTTTGGATTTGGACAAGCCTAAAATGTTGTTGTTTGGTAATGAGTTAAATCAATGATCAATTTTCTCTTTTTACCCCCTCGGCATTGCTCAGCATGTGTCCCATTTTCTTAATTTTTTTTTTTTTTTGAGGGGGGGGGGGGGGAAGGAAACTCCCTCTGGTCACCCTAAACACTCACACAAAAAATCAATAAGTTCAGACATATGGTTCTCACTGAAATTGATGGAATCTGATTTCAAGACTGCTGATCTGGCGGCCATATTGTAAATTGGGATGCGGCTATTTTCGATAGGAACCTTCCTTTAGACACTCTCAAAATACACACAAAAAATCAAATTAATTGGACCAGCTGCTTCTTTATATATGATTGGAAATGGAAAGTTTATGGCATGACACCGACGGCGGACGGACGTGGGACGACATAATGCCCCGCTTCTTTTGAAGTGGTGGGATAAAAATCAGTTATTACGGCCAACAAAGCTCATTTACATATGTTAAGTTTGTCTATCATCCTTTGTACCAAAATAATGTGCGGTTTTGATCATTTGGCAGGCCTACTACATGATTAGCAGACGCCATCTTTCAACAACTCGAGGAACTCCTACTCGACGTGCGTACTTCAAATTTGATCACATGAAAAATCTAGTAATCTAATCTAGTTCCAGTTGACCTCGGCCCTAGAAGTGAACTCAAGGTCTGACGATGAAAGCCGACAATGACCTCGTCCCAAAGCAAAAGCACAAGAAATTGCGAGTTAGATTGGGGGGGGGGGGGGGATTGTCCAGGGGGTAATAAATGGAGGGCTATTGTCTGGGGGGCAATTTGCCTTTGGGGGGTAATTGTCCAGGGGGTTATTGTCTTGGGGGGCAATTGTCCCGGGGGGAATTGGCAGAGGAAGTTGTCCAGGGGGCAGTTGTCTGGGGGGGGGAATTGTCCTGATACGCCGAAAATATACAAACGAAGCTTCAAACATAGCATCCGAAGTCCTAGACATCATGGAAAATAATTAACTATTTCTTATGTTATGGATTTATAAGTCACGTGCAAGTCACTTACATGCCCACAATGCTTTTTTTGATTTTGGCGGGAAATCTAAAAATAGATTAAGAGGCTACGTAGCCTTTTAAGGGAATACCACCAAAAAAAAAATTTTTTTTGTAATTTTATGACTCTTAATTACTGATGATTTGTATTGTTTTTTCATATAAATTTCAGTGACTTATATATTTCTTAATTTGGTGTGATGTGAAAATTCTAAATACCCTTCTTTAAAAATTGACAGCATCATATTGGAAAAACTAGAGCTGTCACTGAATTTGACTTAATACTCCCTGCTAGCGCTTTGACAGAAACAGGTAATTTTACAAAAAGATTTTTAAGTGCAAGGGAAGATTACCCTGAAATCATAGGGAGTAGATGATTGAAAACTGTGCCTCGCACAACTTCAGTATACAATCAATGTATAAACAAACTTTCAATATAATAGCAGTGAAACTGTAGGAGGAGTTCGCAACAGTTTCAATACAACTGAAAGAAAACTGTAGGAGAAGTTTGCGACACAAAATTACTGGTATTTTATAGTCAGATGGATGGTATGATAAAAAAATGTCAAGTTCAAAGGGAGATAATTCATTAACCAGGAGGAGTTGACACATGGACAGTATACCCTGAAAACATGTTTTGTGGGGGTTTAACAAGCCAGTACTGGTTACAAGCATTTTCTCCTTTTTCCACAATGCCTTTGAACCTTTCTAAGCAAATTCTGTCATCAGAGAGGGGTCTTGCATGGCTCAACACTTGCTATCTGGAGGTCCCAGATTCAAGCCTCACTAGATCTGTTGGGTTTTTCTTGGAAGTTTCCATTGGCAAGGCACTTCTGAGCCCTAGCTTAGTACTGGTGAAACTTTGGAAATACATATTGCAGTGATATGACTGAAACATGTTGAAAGCTGTCAATCAATTTAATCAATTAATCTATCAATTAGAGCCATATTTTACTTTGTCATCTTTAAAATGCTTTGAATTTCATTTAGCTCTTTACTACATGACAAAATATTAGACTTGTCCAAATATACAGCAATCGCAGACAACAATTTAAATGTGGCTCAAATGGTCCAATTAGTCTTTGCTGTGATGGAAAACATTGTGGGAAAAGGAGAAAATGCTGGTTACCAGTGTTTTCTCCTTTTCCTACAATGTTTTCAAAAGGCTTCTCCCTCAGAGTTTTCAACCCTCAGGATTGTTCAGTAAATGGTTAAGTCCAAAACCTTCTTGCCTGGTCAAAAAAAATAAATGACTGTAAAACTACCACACACCCAGGCAGACTGAAGAAGGAAATGTTGAATGTCTTGTCTTCCGTGTGAGCTAGAATTTCATTATCTTACAGAAAAAAAAACACACAAACCATCCATAGATAACCTCAAGGAAGATGGCTTTTGAAAGACTGTGGGAAAAATGAAAAAATGCTAGTTACCGGTATTTTCTCTTTTTCCCCCCGATGTCTGATACTTTTTCTTAAGCTATTTCTTACCACTTGAGCTATTTTCAAGTTGTCGTCTGCAAATGCTTTTTCGATATGGACCAGTCTATAATTTCGTTGTCTGGTAAAGAGTCTATCATAGTAGTTGAAGTGACTTGTGTTTTCCTGTTTTAATTCAATTTTCCTCCTTTTTTCCCAAGCTGGTTACAATGTAGGCAGCAACACTTTAATAATTTGTTACAGTTTGACCTCAAACAAGAGAGCTATTGGCCCTAAAGCATTCACCTTAGTAAAGTCTTCAAAGCTGATAAAGCTGAAAAATCCTGATTTAAGGTAAGACCTGTGTAATGGAAAAAAGCTATTTCCACTAAAAATCATCCTATAATGGAAAATGAGTATTATTGAACTACTTTCACCTTTCCATTTTTTCCATTTTTTTCCTTCTTTGAATTATCATTTATCAATCTAAATGATTCTATATTATCAATTCAAAAAGTGATAATAATTACCTCCCTTTTCAGAAAACTAACAAAAGTATCAAAAAATAATTTCAAGATAGACATAAATGGAATTTCTGATCCATTAGAAATGTGCAAAAATATTATTTCTGCATAAATCCTTTTTTATTGTTATTTATCAACCAATTAGAATTTTCACCGGAAGTGCATTACACAGGTCTTACCTTAAATGTTGTAAAGCACACAGTTAGAGTAACCTACTAACTGACCTGAAGCAACCCAAATTCGACCATGTCTGAGATATCTGATGTACACAAACATTCTGACCAAGTTTCAAGAGTATCTGCCTAAAAATGCCTCTTCAGTGCATATAAGGTTCTTATAAGATTTAGCCCAGTGAACTAACCACGTAACCCAATTTTGAGCTTGACAAGTATGTCATAAAGACAAACATTCCGATTGAGTTTCAAGAGTTTCAGGCTGAAAATGTGGCCTCCAGATTTTACACAAGCTTTTTCAAACACTGGTCCAGTGACCTACTTTGTGATCCCACACATCCTAATTTCAAACTTAACCACAATGTCATCAATCCAAACATTATCAATGTGCTTCAAGAGTTTTAACCCTTCACCGAACAATCCCTGTTTCTATGACCCTGAGATAGAAGCCTTTTGAAAACATTGTGGGAAAAGGAGAAAATGCTGGTTACCAGCATTTTCTCCTTTTCCCACAATGTTTTCTACACTGCTGGTAAGAAAGTTCAATTTTTGAGTTGTGTTTATTTTGTCGTCTGCAAGTGCTATCAATTTGGACCAGTCTAAAATTTCGTTGTTTGGTAAAGGGTTAAGATCAAAATGTTGTCTCTAGACTGCACACATGTTTTATTTTTAAGATTTGGCCAATGACCTGCTTTTTAACTCTTTACTAAACGAGAAAATTTAAGACTGGTCCAAACTGAAAGCCTAATTGCAGACATCAATGGGACTCAAAAATTGAAATTTGTTCAGGGAAGAGTAGAAAACATTGTGGGCAAAGGAGAAAATGCTGGGTACCAGCATTTTCTCCTTTTCTTACATTGTTTTCAAAAGCTTTCTTTTTCAGGGTCATTAAAAGTCAGAATTGTGAGGCAGTACCAGAATTTTCTCCTTTTCCTACAATGTTTTCAAAAGCTTTCTTTTCAAACTTGTCCAAGATATCAAGACAAAGACTCTGACCTGATTTAATGGCTATCAGGGTGATAATGTGGCCTTTAGAGTACACACATGGTTTTTGTAAGCTTGACCCAGTGACCTACTTTTTGGTCAGACATAACCCAATTCCAAATTTGTCCAATATATTATCAAGACAGTTATTATGATTCAGTTTCAAGAGAATTTGGCTGAAAGTGTGGCCTCTTAAGTGCACACAGGCTTTTCCTAAGATTTGCCCTGGTGACCTACTTTCTGACCAAACATTACCCAATTTCAAACTTGCCAAAGATCAAGACAAATATTTTGATTAAGTTTCATCAGTATCTGACTGAAAATGTGATCTCTAGTGTGCACACAAGGTAAATGTTGACGACCACACAATGCCAGACATAGCACCACCACAAAAGCTCATCTTGAGCATTTTGTGCATAGGTGAGCAAAAACAGGTAAAGGGGTTTGATGTACAGTCACACAAGGTATTCTTTTTTGATAAAAGGGTAACTTTTCCCACAAAAAGAATAAAAAGATTCTCAAATTACAGAAATTTTAGTTTCCTTTTCTAGCAGAAGACAAAAAAAAAACTCACTAGTGACTGAAAGGAATATTAATTTGTAACCAAACAATAAATTAATTCTTTACCTAACAGTGCCAATTTTTAATGACCCTGGGAATGAAACCTTCAAAAAAATTGTGGGAAAAGGAGAGAATGCTGGTAACCAGCATTTTCTCCTTTTCCCATGTTTTCTACCTTATTGAACCATTTGAGCCCCAATGAAATTGTCGTCTGCAAATACTTTGAATATTGAATTATTGAATTTTGTCGTCTGGTAAGGAGTTAAGGACTTCTACAAACTGAAGCACTGGCAAAAATCATGTCAAATGTGAGAGTTACTATGTATCTCAAAACAAAGGATATTGCTATGACAGGACTGGTTACATTTGTAACTGTTAAAAGCCATTTTCAACATTTTTTCAGTTACATCATAGCCGACGGTGTACCTTAACTCATTACCACACGAGAAAATTTTGGACTGGTCCAAATTGAAAGCATTTGCAGATGACAAAATAAAGGTGACTGAAAAATTGAAATTTGTTCTGGAAAGGGTAGAAAACACTGTGGGAAAAGGAGAAAATGCTGGTTACCAGCATTTTCTCCTTTTTCCACAGTGTTTTCAAAAGGCTTCTTTCTCAGGGGTGTCAAAAGTAGGGATTGTGTGGTAATGGGTTAACCCTTTACCCCATAAGGCATTTCTATGGTACCTCTAATTGACCCTAAATAACAGCAAGGATGAAGCCGTTTCTTATGTGCATATGACACCTTTTGATAGCAGAGAAAACATTGTGGCAAAAGGTGAAATTGCTCGTCACGAGCAATTTCACCTTTTGCCACAATGTTTTCCAAAGGCTCCGATAAGCAATGCGTAGAAATGAGTATCTATGGAGTAAAGGGTTAAAAGAATAACCAGAAGGAATAAATCCTGTAGCAACTAGAGCTGTCACTAAACATGATTATACCCCCCAGGATCAGGACCTGTCACAAAAACAGGTTCTTTGTCACAGAAAGCAGACTGGTTTAGTACAAAATTAAGAGTTGAAAAAAAGTTCAAGGAAAGATTATTTTGCAACAAATCGCAGTAGATTCATGAAAACTGCACATGCAAAACTTCATATAAATAGGAACCCTGTGTGTAAATTCTAGTTCAGTACATGAAAAACTCTTGGAGTATTGCTCTGGACAAATTTTTGTCTGCAGGCAGATGGACTGACAGGCAGAAGAACAGACAGCCATGGCAATTCCAGTATACCCTACCCCATCCACTTCGTTGTGGGGGGAAGGGGGGGGGGAATATGATAATTATCATCAGTCCTTAGAAAGAAGCTGGCTGAGCTAGGGACTGGTTACTTAGCAGCCCCTTTATTTCAAAGTCTTGTATGTTACCAGCAGCGCTACTAGGCTAATGGCAAAAGAAGAAGAATGCTGGTTTAGGTTATGATGTTAATCACAGACTATTAACTCTTTACCGCAGAAAAAAATTTTGGACTGGACCAAATTGAAAGCTCTTGCAGACCACAAAATAAATGAAAATTACATTTGAAATTTGCTTCCAGCAGGGCAGAAAACATTGTGGGAAGAGGAGAAAATGCTGGGTAGTAACAAATTAAATCTTTTTGACTTGGAAAGGGTAAAAAATATTTTGGGAAAAAGAGAAAATATTGGCTTCCAGCATTTTCTCCTTTTCACACAATGTTTTCCATAAGCTTCTTTCTCAAAGTCGTTAAAATTCAGGGTTGTGTGGTAAAGAGTTAACTCTAAAATCTTGGACTTGTCCAAATTAAAAGCATTTACAAACAACAAAATAAATGTAGCTCAAAAATTAAAATCCATATTTGAAAGGTTTGAAAAAATGGTAGGAAAAAGAACAAATATTGTTTACCAGCATTGTCTCCTTTTTTCCACGTTTTCAAAAAGTTTCTTCATTAGGGCTGTAAAAAGTTGGGATTGTGTGGTAAAGGGTTAATCAATCGTCTGATACAAGGGTAAATTTCCCTTACAAAAGGGATTGACAGATTCTCAAATTTCAACAGTTTAGTTTCCCTGTCAGCAAAAAACCAATAAAATGATTGTTAACTTTTTAACAAAATAACGAAATTCAGCACCTGTTCATAATGAGGGCCTTTTGCAGACAGCTTATTCAGTGTTGCTTAATACAAAATACATATGGTTTTGACAGAGCAGAAAACATTGTGGGAGAATACTGGTATCCCATATTTTCTCTTTTTCCCACATTTTTTTCTACTCTACTAAACTATAATTCCTCAATTTTTTAGTCACTTTTATTTTGTCCTCTGCAAATACATTCAACTTGGACAAGCCTTATTTTAATTATGTCATTAAATTTTGTTAAAGAGACAATGTTGTGCAATTTATAATTTAAATGGTTTAAAATGTCTGACCCTTTTTTGAGGATTTAAAGAAGAGTGTGAACCAAAAAGCACGGTCTGTATTCACTAACCATTCCTAGGAACATTCTTATTCTTCAAGATTTCCTGGCTATGAAAGTAACAGAACTTCTGTTTGGCTAAACCAAATAGTTTAGCCAATTAGAAGTTCTATTACTTTCACATTGACGAAATTCTGAAGAATTAGACTAAGAATGTTCTTCAGAATGGTGAATACGGACCCATGTTTCACACTGGTAGTAAGTAGTATGATGTATCTACACTGTCCTTCACAGTCCATAACCCATCCTACCACTGTCCTTCACAGTCCATAACCCATCCTACCACTGTCCTTCACAGTCCATAACCCATCCTACCACTGTCCTTCGCAGTCCATAACCCATCCTAACACTGTCCTTCGCAATCCATAACCCATCCTCAGATGTTCATAGCTATGCAGCTCACTATGAGTAAACAACAAACTTTTAGACTGGTAAAAAATTAACCCTTTACCAAACAATCACTGGTTTTTACAGCCAAGAGGAAGAAGCCCTCTGAAAACATTGTTTTCTACCCTTCCCAAAACAAATTTCATGTTAGTTTTAATGTCTGCAAATGCTTTCATTTTGGACTATTCTAAAAATCATGTTGTTTGGTAAAAAGTTAAAAGTGATAGCAGATGACAAATTAATTTTAGCTAAAATGACAAAATTTTACTATGAAAGGGTAGAAATGTTTAGGGTAAAGGGGAAAATGCTGAGATCCAGTATTTTCTACTTTTCCCATAATGTTTTCTTACGATTTTCTCCTGAAAGTGCCAAGCCATAGTTGCTCAGACCACAGGAATTTGACATTCTATAACCAAAATAAATGATCAAATATGAAAAAAAAAAACATATCAAGCCACCAGATACAGCTTTTATTGCTCCAGGTAGGCCGAATGGATGTCATTGGTGCAATCCTCTTGCCAGCCACTTTTTGAGGATTGATGGTAGTCATTACGACAAGATTCATTTCTATCCAAATGCTAATCATTGTTTTAACGATAATTATATGGAAAAGCAGCAAGTGGCTTGGAAAGACTATTATACTGTGCAGAAAACTGGTAACAGTAACTCCAGGAAAGCATGGATAGGTGCACTGGCCACTGCAATTGAGGTAATGTTGAACTTGGGATTAAAACTGTCCACTCTCCACAAGGTTGTTAAAACTTTGAACTTGAGGAGTTATCTTGAATGCTCACCATCCTAAATTCCCGAATGTTGCACATTGCAATGTAAACATTGAAACTTTACCTAATACGTCTATTTTCTCTTGACCCTGGCTGACACTTCAGCACATTCCTGCGTGAAGATGTTTCAGCTTTCAGAACACTTGATATCATGTAGTAACAAGAGAACTCTACTGTACAATAAAATTATACTGCTGTTATAATAACACCTACCAAAGTCTTTTTACCCTTTACCACACAATCACGACTTTTATCGACCCTTAGAATAAAGCCTTTTGAAAAAATTGTGAAAAAAAAAGAAAATGCTGGTAACCAGCATTTTCTCCTTTTTGCACAACATTTTCTACCCTTCCCAAATGAAATTTAAATTTGTCAGTCACATTTATTTTGTTGTCTGCAAATGCTGTCAATTTGGACCAGTCTAAAATTTTCTTGTGTGGTAAAGAGTTAACTCTTTCCATACTATAGACAACACCAGAAGCTTTTATGGACAATGTAGATCATGATCAGACTGCACAGAATGTGCAGTCTGATCTCTGATCTACACCGTCCACTGCCATAATCTAGATTATTACCAAACAGTCTCTTGATCTTGCAAAGGAAATGGAAACTAACAAAAAAATATTTATCTATTCAGAAGTTAAAGAGTTACTGGTTATCCTCTGCTCATAAACCCAGGCTGTCAGGATTCTGAAGATGTTGGCTTTTGAAAACATTTACAGAAAAGGAGGAAATGCTGGTTACCATTATTTTCTCCGGTTCCCCCAAGTTTTCCCGACCTTTCATAGATAACTTCCATAATTTGTATCATCTATATCAACAAGAGCTATCACTAAACATGATTATACCCCCAACAGCTCCTCGTCACAAAAACAGGTCTTTGTCACAGAATGCAGAATGGTTTAATACAAAAGTAAAAGTTGAAAAAAGTTACAGGGGAAATAATTCCATAACAAGTTCAAGGGGAGATAATTAAGCAACAAATTCTAGCAAGGGCATGAAAGTAATACATCCCATCATAACATGTACAGAAACATTATGTATAAAATTGGGTTCAGTATATGCAAAACTCTATGGGTAATGCTCTGGACAACAACAATGCAGGAAACCTTGCAAGCTTATGGAGAGATAATTTGGCAACCAATGGCAGCAAGGTTGTGCGGAATTAAGAGAGTTCAAACTTGCGCACAAAATCTGTTCTAAACTTTCAACTGGTTTTGTCTTGATCGTCTCTGTACCCAGAGGTGACCAGTCAAAAAGTAACATTGCCCTTGGGGACACTTATCTGTACTACACATATCATTAGCAATATTTGGCATGGAGACACAAGAATGTTATATAAAAGAGGATGAAATTGGTTGAAAACTAGGTAAAAACTGGCTAAAATGACTATATATGTATGTATCTTTAAGAATTTACTGTTGTCAAATTCTCTTTTTAACTCATTACCAAACGACAAAATTTTAGGATTGTCCAAATCAAAAGCATTTATAGACGACAATATAGAAGTGACTGAAAAATTGAAATTTGTCTTGTGAAGAGTAGAAAACATTGTGGGAAAAGGAGAAAATGCTGGTAACCAGCATTTTCTCCTTTACCCACAATGTTTTCCAAAGGCCTCTTTCTCAGGGGCGTCAAAAGTAGGGATTATGTGATAATGAGTCAACAAAACAGTTTCCCTCTAAAGCATTATAATTGAGTCATGATTTGTCAGAGGGGTTTAATGCATCTGTAAAAAGTACAAGGATTGATCCAGGTCAGCCTGACATGCGGCAAAATATTTTGCTATTGGTCAATTTTCTGCATGTTCTTGGATCATTTTGCCTCATGATTCAGTTGTACTGTAGTAGAAGGGAAATGCACACTAGCTTAGGCTCATGCATATTTCCCATAAATACAACATTTCATTTCTATTCTGTACTATACCACATCAGACGTTTTCTGAGCCTGTATTCTTTAACTATTTGTAAGAACATCTTATTCTTAAAAGTTTTTCTAATTTTGAAAGTAACACAACTTATGATTGGCCAAACCAAATGATTTAGCCAATTAGAAAATGTGTTACTTTTTAAATCTAGAATTAAACCAAGAGAATGCTAAGTGAACACAGACCCTGATGTTATCAACACTCACGGCGGGGAATCACATGACACAACAATAAAAAGAATGACCGACATTTGAAGAAATTCCTCCACTTCTGGTAAGAAAATCTTCAATAATTCCGTTAATACATGACCGATTGGAATTTGGTTTGAAGCAGAGAAGGCGGAAGGACTCCAGGGATTTGCTCAATGTGTTAGATTTTTTAAACAACACCTGATAAAAAAGTTATTGACGGGCAAACAAATTATCCAGGGTAAAAAATTTGTTTGCTCGTCAATAACTTTTTTATCGGGTGTTGTTTAAAAAATCTAACACATCAAGCAAATCCCTAGAGTCCTTCCGCCTTCTCTGCTTCAAACCAAATTCCAATTGGTCATGTATTAACAGAATTATTGAAGATTTTCTTACCTCAAGTTGGGGAATTTTTTCAAATGTCGGGTCATTTTTGTTGTTGTTGTGTCACGTGATTCCCCGCCGTGAACACTGTCCATGTAATTTATGGTGTTATTCACAGTTTTCTAATTTTGAAAGTAACACAGCTTCTGGTTGGCTGAATCAAATTTACCTCTTAACCCATTACCACACAATCCCTACTTTTGACGCCCATGAGAAAGAAGCCTGTAGAAAACATTGTGGGAAAAGGAGACAAGAGGACCATGATGGTCCTATATCGCTCACCTGAGTACCAAGCAGCACATGTCTAAAATAAAGATATATACCAAATAACAAGGTTCAAGGCCAAATGATAATGAAACAGGAGCAGCAAATTGTTGCAATCTAACTTGAGACTTTGAAGTTCCATTCCATACAAGCAAGAAATACTGTAAAAATGAAGATCAAAGTGGAATTACTCAAAATTCCTGCTACGTAGAGTTATTGTTCTTGTGCACTGTACTCCGTAATATTGCAAAAAACATGAATACCAAGTTTGAAGTCGTTCTGACTTAAGATGACAGTTATATTTAGGGCAGGCACTAAATGCTGTAAAAATGACATTCAAAGGGAAATAACTTAAAGACAGCACAAGGTACAGTTTCAATTCTTAGGCACTGCACTTCCAAATACTGCAACAAATAAGCATACCAAATTTCAAGTCATTCCTCCTTAAGATGACAAAGTTTTGCTCCTGACAAAGCAAGAAATGCTATAAAAATGAAGGGGGAATAACTCAAAATTTGTGCTAGGAAGTTATGGTTCTTGTGCAATGCACTCCATAATTTTTCAACAATCATGCATATCAAATTTGACAATGTTCAGGCTGTAGATGACAAAGTTATATTCCAGACAAGTAGAAAATGCTGTAAAAATTTCAATCAAAGGGAATTAACTTATAGACAGTATGAAGTAGAGTTATGGTTCTTTCACACTGCACTCTGTTTTATTGCAATAAACATAAATGCCAAGTTTCAAGTAAAGTGGACTGGAAATGACAAAGTTATGCTCCAGACTAAGAACTATTCTAAAAAAAACTTTCTAATTCAAGGGCAAATAACTCCCGTTGTTCTGGTCACCCATAATCGGACTCATCTGAGATCTTAGAGTCATATATGTTTTGACCAAGTTTGGAACTAATTGGTTGATATTTGTAGATGCTAGAGTGTAAACAAAGTGAAATACAGCAATTTTTTGAATTCAAGGGCAAATAACTCCAGTTGTTCTGGTCTGAATACATCCATAATCAAACTCATCCGAGATCTTATGGTCATGTATATTTTGTCCAAGTTTGGTGTGGATTGGTTAATAATTGTAGATGCTAGAGTGAAAACAAAGTCAAATATAGCAATTTTCTTAATTCAAGGGCAAATAACTACGGTCGTTCTGGTCCGATGACACCCATAATCGAACTCATCCGAGATCTTATGGTCATATATATTTTGACAAAATTTGGTGCTAATTGTTTGATATTTGTAGATGCTAGAGTGTAAACAAAGTGAAATATAGCAATTTTCTTAATTCAAGGGCAAATAACTCCAGATGTTCTAGTCCGATTTGACTAGAGTGAAAACAAAGTCAAATATAGCGATTTTTCTAAGTCAAAGCAAATAACTCCGGTTGTTCTGGTCCGATGAGACCCATAATCAAACTCATCCGAGATCTTATGATCATATGTATTTTGACCAAGTTTGGTGCTGATTGGTTGATATTTGTAGATGCTAGAGTGTGAACAAAAATGAAATATAGCAATTTTTCGAATTCAAGGGCAAATAACTCTAGATGTTCTGGTCCGATTACACCCATAATCAAACTCATCCGAGATCTTATGGTCATGTATATTTTGTCCAAGTTTGGTGTGGATTGGTTAATAATTGTAGATGCTAGAATGAAAACAAAGTCAAATATAGCAATTTTCTTAATTCAAGGGCAAATAACTACGGTCGTTCTGGTCCGATGACACCCATAATCAAACTCATCCAAGATCTTATGGTCATACACACTTTGACCAAGTTTGGTGCTGATTGGTTGATATTTGTAGATGCTAGAGTGTAAACAAGAAAATGTGAACGGACGACGGACGGACGGACGGACGGACGGACGGACGGACGGACGACGGACGGACGACGGACGCAGACGGACGGTGAGTGATCACAATAGCTCACTCTGATCACTTTATGCTCAGGTGAGCTAAAAATGCTGGTAACCAGCATTTTCTCCTTTTTCCACAATGTTTCCTACCCTTCACAAAACAAATTTCGAATATTCAGTCACTTTTATTTTGTCATCTGCAAATGCTTTTAATTTGGACCAGTCTAAAATATTGTCGTTTGGTAATGGGTTAAATCAAGAATGTTGTTATGAAGGGTTGATGAATAAGGACTCTGATTCAGTCATTCTCAAAAAATGGGTACAATTACACTTGAAAAAATGTCCAAATTTTTAGTTTCTCAAATGATTATCATATTTACTGGATAGTAAAATTCAACTATCGAATAAATTATCTGCAAAGTTTGACACACTCAACATCAACCATCTCCGAGAAATGTGCTGGCAAAATAATCAAGCGTCAGGCTCTGTTACGGATGTTAGAAACACTACCTTAACATATGTTGGGTGATATAAACCTACTTTTATGACAAATACATGTTGTTTAAGTTTGAGATTTTGACAGATAATTTCATAACTCTTACAGAGAACAGCAAATATTTGGCCAAGTTTTGCGACTACATCAAAAATACATTATCATACAAATTGATATTCTGAGAAAACATTTATTTTAATAAAACATTGTCCAATGTTTGTAATTTAAGTACTCTAAATGAGTGATGGAACACGTTTTTAATACAAAAGTGGAACCAATAAACTGCAAAAACATTTTACTGACATATGCTATAACATCACATAATTATGTATATACCAGTATTCCTGGTATGAATCAAGCCAGTGCTTTTGTTACGGAGGTTAGCAAAACGTGTTCATTTAAATGAAACAAATAAATCTAACGTTATCGTTGCACCCACAACATGATACCATTAGCAAGCAGCAATTATTTCTTTCAAGACACTAAGTTATTAAGAGTATTCTCAGAAACTAAACTGTTTAACCTAGTTCCGGACAATATTTACACCAGAAAATGGGTTAAGTATTAAGGTGTATTAAACAGTATCTGCTCTTTTTGTTTAACAAATAATGGAACCCACACAATAATAATATATAAACATCTTGAGAACCGTACGGAATGACATCACTGATATAAACACCAGCATTGCCGATAGAAAACTAATTAATAATTTTGTTATGGATACTAACAAAAATGGAAAAATAGCCAAATAAGAAATATAAAACTTTCTTTTGTATAATTATGCAACATTAGTATACAACTTTGATTCTTATAAGACACTCAGTTATTTTGTGCCTTATCAGGATCCAGGCTCTTTGACTTTAAATCTGTTGTACCAGAAAACCTAACTGGTTAGCTAAGATGCTGATGAGAGAATGTATGCTTAATCACTTTCTGCCTTTAGTTAACTGGATCGCTCTCTTTCATCTTTGTTCTTTCTCTTTAAAAAAGTCTTTATTTTTCCTCTCAGCCTTTAGGTCAATTTCTAATGCCTTTCAACGTTTATGACTGTCATTTTGCAACAAAAATCATGTGTTCGGATGTAGGACTTTGAAGTAATATTAATGCCAGCATGACGTTATCGAATTTACCAATTTTTAACCGAGCTTATTTTTATTTTCAAACCTCCACTGACTTCCAATGTCCGTAACGGCACAATTTAACACTATCAAACATTATTTACGTTAAAAAGTTTTTCTAATGTTAACATTTATCTAAGTCATAACTCTATTGAACAAGATTCAATCCATTTATGTCAGGCTGACTTAGAAAAATCACAGATTGAGAAACAATAATTACTTCATCTAACCTCCGTTACGGTTTAGTACCGTTTACATAAATTTTTATCATCATTTTTGCTCTTTTCACATTTCACACAATATGTGACGTCTTCACAGACTGTAAAACATGATTTAGGAAATTCAAAACGGATCTAAATTGATTTCATAAAATAAAATGCATATGGCCGCGAGTCTAACCTCCGTAACAAAAAGGGAAGGATTTGATTGTTCAGAAATATTCAATGTTGACACTGGTATTAATACGGTGAATTTATTTTAAAAGACACATTCCTTGTGCTTATGATACAAATCTACAATAATCATTTAGTAGAAACATAACCGTTCAATAGTATGTTTAATATTACAAGAGAACTCATTTGGCACCTACTTTCAACCTCCGGCATGGGTTCCAGACACAACACTTGCAGCCGGTTGTTTTTATTTTGAACATATACATTGGTGGCGGTGTCAAAATAGGTCATACCCTCAGAATAACATCTTAAGTGAAGTCACTTTTGTCAGAAAAAATATTTCGTTATGGATGTTAGACGTTACGGATGTTAGAAATATTTCATTGAAACTGACATTTAGCGGAGGAGATGCAGGAGAGACTCACATGCACTTTTTCAATTATCTATCCTTGATTGTGTCCAAACTAAAACGGTGTCAATTTCACAGGGACCAATCAATTTATGGTAGAAAAAGCCGTTACAGATGTTAGAAAAGAATTTTTCCCAAGTAGCTTTTTTGTATTTCATATGAAACACTCAGTTCAACTTTAAGGGAATGTTAAAAATTATTGAAGGGTTGTGAGCTCTATTCATTCCACACCTGAAAAAAGGTATTTTAGAGTACATGACACAGTTCAAAAGACTTGCAATAAAGTGATCAAAATGTGTTACGGACGTTAGGTATGATTTTGCGACAAATGATTTTGGATGAAGGAATATATAAGCTCTGGCTATAATTAAAAAAAGTATCCAAATACAGAAGATGTTAGTTGTGTCAGTTGAAAAAATAAAGTATGCGACCCGATTCTTCCCAATCTTAAGATACAGCAGAAGTACACAAACTGTGTATAGTACCTGCGACAGGCAAAATTTAACAATATCCATCCAATTAAAAGGATACTATTGTCACAAAAATGAATTTGATTACTTTCTAAGTATACTTAATGTAGACTAGTATCATCAGTGGTATAAAAATAATTGGTCTGTCTGTCATTTGTATGTAATCATTTGAGTAATTCACATATTTATTGTTGCGACAAGTATTTTTCGTAATTGTACCCATTTTTGGAGAATGACTGTGATTGTTATCAACATTGTTCATGATGATTGTGCTCTTCTTGTCTTTTCATGTCAACAATAATTTCTGTAGTATACTCAGCCCTTTATCAAACAGTTTCAAAAACTCTAAGGAAGAAGATATTTGAAAACATAGTGGGAAAAAGGAGAAAATATTTGTAACTAGCATTTCCTCCTTTTTCCACAATGTTTTCTGCAATTTCAAAGTTGAATAATCAGTTTTGAGTTATATTTATTTCAAAAGCTTTCAGTTTGAGTCAAATCTGAAATTTTGCCTTCAGTTAAAGAGTTAAATCTTTAAAAAACCACCAGCTTTTGGACTGTATCAAATTTCGAACATTTGCAGACGAAAAATTAAACATTTCCCACATGGCAAGAATACTGATGTCTCTTTGATAGGATGGAAAATAACGTGGGGAAAGGAGAAAATCTTGGTTAATGGAAATGTTTTCAAAAGTCTTCTCTTTCAGGGTGCATGTATTTAAACAAGGGACTGTGTGGTTAAGGGTTAAACAGCAGTATTGTACAGCTTATTTGCGAACTAAATTCTGGCTGAGCCAGATATAGTTAACTCTTTATCGAGCAACAAAATTTTTGGCTTGTCCAAACCGAAAGCAATTGCATTTGCAAAATAAGAGTGCCTTGAAAATTTGAAATTTGTTTTGTGAAGGGTAAAAAACAGTGTGCTAAAAGGAGAAAATGCTGGTTACCAGGATTTTCTCCTTTTCCCACAATATTTTCTACAGGCTTCTTCCTCAGGGTCATCAAAAGTAGGGATTGTGTGGTAATGGATTAATAGTAGAAAGGACATGAAACAAGGGAAGTCACTAAAGTCTTGTATGACGCGCAGTTTGGCCAACCGCTTTCCAAAGATTGATAATACTTGTTATTCTGAAAGGACTCTTTCCTCCCTCAGTAATGATCATTGCTTCAGCAAAGGTTCAGTAGAAAGTCAACCCAGTGGTTTGGAAAGAATCTGATAATTATGAAAAGGTGATTTGAACCCCAGGAAAGAATGGTAGGGTGCACTGTCAGCAACAATTTAACAGAAATACACGTAATATGGAAAATGGAATTCAACTTGGAACAACCAGACACATAAAATGAATTTCAGTTAAAACATATTATCCTTTTACCACACAATCACAACTTTTGACACCTCTAGGAAAGAAGCCTTTTGAAAACATTGTGGGGAAAGGAGAAAAGGCTGGTAACCAGCATTTTCTCCTTTTCCGACAATGTTTTCACCCCTTCCTAAAACAAATTTCAATTCTTTATACACAATTATTTTGTCATCTGCAAATGCTTTCAATTTGGACCAATCTAAAATATTTATCTTTTGGTAAAGAGTTAATATTGTACTCTGATTGAGAAACAAGTTTTTATGGCTTAAACTAATCTCTTCATTATAACTGTCTCCTGAAAATTAGACCATTCTCGCCAATAATGCAGGCCAATGAACAATCCCAAAATTGACACTCAATTCCTGGTATCAAACTTATGGTTATAAGGCTAACACTCTTCCTCACTAACTTCAGCCAACTCAACTCCCATTTATGGAATGAAGAGAATTTCCCTCAACTTACATTTATGGAATGAAGAGATTAGAAAAACCCTAATCACACTGTATGAAACCTCGAAGCGATTTCATACAAAAGTGTGATTAGATTTTTTTTTCATACCTCCATGAAAAAAAAAAATTCTCTTCATTCCTTATAATCTAATAATTTACAGACAACATACATCCTAAGAAATAACTCAAACTGCATTCATTTTCTTTAGATTTAAATCTAATGATGGAGTTTCTTATGCCCCTTCCACTCATATTTTTATGGCGCAAGAATACATGAAAACAGTTTTCAGATCCCCAATGTGGAAAATTAACCAATAGAACAAAAGTAAATGAGCAAAGCAGTGTGTAGGACCCGCAAAAATAACTTTCAGCCAAAGTAGTTCTGGCTCAAGGTGATCTTTTTGTTTTCATGGAGCTATGAAATTTTTTTTCAGCCAATCAGAACTCGCCAATGTTCATGAACACAACTGATATTAAATTATACAAAAATACACAATGAGTATGTAACAGGATTCAGAATATTTGTGCATGTGAACTGTATGTTTATGAATATTTTGAAATCTAATGCTAGTAACTGATCTATGTCGTTTAACTCTACCAAACAACAAAATTTTGGACTAGTCCAAATTGAAAGTATTTTGCGGAACACATTACTAACGTTTTACCAAATACATGTAATCCCTTGTTTTTACAACACTTATAGACAGAGGCCGTTTGAAAACATTGTGGGAAAAGGAGAAAATGCTGGTCACTAGGATTTTCTTCTTCTCCCACAATGTTTATACCCTGCTGGAAACAAATTTCAATTTTTGAGTTATGTTAATTTGTTGCTGCAAGAGCTTTGAATTTGGACCAATTTGACTTTGAAAATTTTGTCCTTTGGTAAAGTTTTGTTATGGCTCAAATGGGGATATTTGTCTTTGATAGCACGGAAAACACTGTTGAAGAAGAAGAAAATGCTGGTGAGTATCTCTTTCTTCTTTTCCCACAATATTTCCAACAGGGTTCTTCCTCAAGGTCATTAAACTTTGGTTTGCTTGGTGAAGGATCTGAAGATTTATCCAAGCATCATTTCTAAAATCTGCTATATCTTATTTCAACTGCAGAGGCTAAGTTGTCTATATGCAAAAGCGCAGTGCTCAGCATACACTTTGCAAAAAAAAAGAAAGTAAAGATACAGGACTTTACCCCCAAAAAATATCACTATCTAAAGGGCGCCAAATAGTTTCTACAATTCAAAACTCTCATGGGTTAGGCCCATCAGATCCTGACCTGCGAAATTCCCTTCCTGAAATGACACATCACACCATAAGATTTTCAGACATACCCAAATTGAATTTGCAACATCAAAATAAATGTAATTCAAAATTGAAAATTATTTTCAGAGGGACAGAAAACATTAAGGGAAAAGGAGAAAATGCTGGTCTCCAGCATTTTCTCCTTTTTCTAAAATGTTTTCGAAACTTGTCTGTCTCAAGTCATTAAAACTCAAGACTGTGTGATAAAGCGTTAAACTGCACTTTGTGCCTCAGATAGTATATTTGGTACTCCTTTTACTTATTCCGTATGATGGGCTGGCTTTGCCCCTAAAATGGCTTTTAAAAACCTTGCCAGAAGATACTCTTTGGCTCGACCAGCCCTCATATAGCTAAGCTGGTAGAGAGTAGGATCATGACCAGGGTCCCAGGATGTTTAGGGTCACTTGAGGGTGTGGGTTTGATCCCCATTGCTGGCCATCTTAATATTTTAATGGTCTTTTGTATAAGACGTTATAATCGGGTATTACTTACAATGAGTTTTGTCCTGTATTTGCACTTTCACCCATGACAATACAAACAGTCTTCAGTGGGCATCGCCCATATGGGTAATTGTGGCAACAATAAATAAATGCAAAGTCAATCAACACTATCGCTGTCAACTTTACAAACAGTGATATGAAAAATATAACAGCCTACCTGGACCAAACCAGTGGATATAGCTCAGTAGGTAGAGCGTAGGACTTGTGAACACAATGTTTCAGGTCACTACAGGTTGTGGGTTCGAAACCCCAGCTGGCAAATTGAAAAATTACTTATAGTCATTTGGATGAGACATTAAACCTAGTTCCCATGTGACAGTGCTATATGCCGAGCACAATAAAGAACCAGGCGAAGCTCTCAGGCGACCTGTATCCTTGCACTATCCCCCGTAACAACTAACGGTCTTCTGGGGGCGTCGCTCAAATGGGTAACCAGAAGTGACGATAAATAAACAGAAATAACCAAACTACCTAGACAAAAAAACAAAGGTTCAGGTTTTTTCTTTACTTTGAAATTCATAATATACTGACAATGACAAAAAGTGACAAAAGTATGAATTTAAAGTAATTAATTCAGGTGCAGAACTCTGACAACTTGAACAACAAGTAGTTTTATGAAATACATGTAGAACAACAAGTAGTTTTATGAAATACATGTATAACACCCATTTCATTCCCCAAAGGAGAGTTAAAATTAACAATATGTGCCAAGATTTTACAACATTATTTTAAGCCTAAGAATATTAATGGCTACTTTTTGAATAGTTAACCTTTTACCATACATTCCTAACTTTTAATGACCCTGACGAAGAAACTGGATTTGAAAACATTATGGATATAGGAAAAAATGCTGGTTGCCTGCATTTTCTTCCTTTCTCATCATGTTTTCTGCCCTATCAAACACAGAAATCTCAATTAATCTTTTACCAAACAATCCCAGGTTTTTATGACCCAAAGGAAGGAGTCTTCTGAAAATATTGTGGGAAAAGGAGAAAATGCTGGTAACCAGCATTTTCTCCTTTTCCAACAAAGTTTTATTCCCTCCTGAAACAATAAAATTTCAATTTTTGAGTTACATTTATTTTCTCATCTGCAAATGCTTTCAATTTGGACTAGTCTAAAATTTTGTTGTTTGGTAAATACCGTAGTTAAAAAGTATAGAAAACAAGGCAAAGATGACATTCTTTTGGTGTTCAATCAATCCACATTTTAGTCGCTGGCAGAGAAATTAATTTCAAAACTAAATTAACCCATTACCACACAATCCCTACTTTTGACGCCCCTGAGAAAGAAGCCTTTTGAAAACACTGTGGGAAAAGGAGAAAATGCTGGTAACCAGCATTTTCTCCTTTTCCCATAGTGTTTTCTACCCTTCCCGAAACAAATTTCAATTTTTCAGTCACCTTTATTTTGTCGTCTGCAAATGCTTTCAATTTGGACCAGTCTAATATTTTCTTGTTTGGTAAAGAGTTAAAAACTGCCAGATCACTCTGTCCTATTGTTTACTTTTTACATAATTTTAAAATTCATTTTTCTGCCAACAACTTACACTAGGACCAACAGCACAACAGGTTGTCACCTTCATAATATTTCCCATGCTTTTAGGATGGTAAAAATCAAATTCAAATGCATTTTAATTTCTGCAATGTCCTCTTGGCCAATATTGGGCCTTTAATAAAAGAAGTACCAGTTCTAAAAATAAACTCTCTGGTGTGTTTGTAATCGCTTTCTAAGAGTTTGACAGAGAACTTCTCAAAAGGAAAAGTTTGATTTATTGGGGATAGTGCTGAAAAATGTATTGTAACTACTTTTGAAATCCATGAAAAGTAACTTACTAGTATTTTGGATAAAATCCTATTCTCTAATGAGGGTGGTTTACACCTACGCTTCAACCATTTCGCAAAATGACAAAACAGATATTGAATTACTCTATATAACCTACTCTATTAAATAACCCTCGACTCTTTTCCAACTCTTATTTACTCTTTACCACACTTTCTGAAGTTTCAACGACCCTGAAAGGAAAAGCCTTTTTAAAACATTGTTGAGAAAGAGGAGAAAATTCTGGCAAACAATGTTTTTTTCTCTATCATAGAAAGAAGTCCATATTTAACCTGCATTCATTTTGTCGTCTGCAACTGCTTTGAGTTTGGTCTAGTCCAAAATCTTGTCATTTTGCAAAGACTTAGATAACACCTAACTCTTGTAAATACAGTAATTTGATTTTGGACTGGACCATACTCAATTTAAAGCTTTGGCAAGGTAGATAGCTAATTCTGGCTCAAAAGCCAAGATTTGCCATTGACATGGGTAGAAAAACATCATGGAGAAATGAGGAAAGGATAAGTCTCCATTTCCCATCATGTTTGCAATTGTCTTCTTTCTCATGTATTTACCACACAATGACAAGTTTTGACAACCCTGAAGTAGAAACCTGGTAACCAGCATTTTCTCCTTTTCCCACAATGTTTTCTACCCTTCCCAAATCAAATTTCAGTCATGTTTATTTTGTCATCTGCAAATGCCTTCGATTTGGACCACCCTATAAATTTGTCATTTGGTAAAGAGTTAACCCATTACCACACAATGCCTTCTTTTGACGCCCCTGAGAAAGAAGCCTATAGAAAACATTGTGGGAACTGGAGAAAATGCTGTATTTTCTCCTTTTCCCACAATATTTTCTACCCTTCCCAAAACAAATTTGAATATTTCAGTCACTTTTATTTTGTCATCTGCAAATGCTTTCAATTTGGACAAGTTTAAAATTTTGTCACTTGGTAAAGAGTTAAACATCAGATTGTTTGAGGCAGGGTTTTTCCCAAGTCAGAGCAATCATTGTTTTTGAGATAAGTATTGACTGACAAAGAATGCTGTCTGATCTGGGAATCATTATAGTCAGACACTTCATATTTCGTGAGATAATCTAGCTGAACAGCCTAGAGACAAAAGTAGCCCATTTCCTTTATTTGCTGTTGTAAGGGGTGACACATAACAAAACAGGAAGTTCATCAAATCACTCGACAAACTAGTATAATACAACCAGCTAATTAAGTCTGTACCAAACAAGCGCTGGTTTTAACAACACTGGGAAGAAAAGCTCTTGAATACTTTGTAGGAAAAGGAGAAAATACTTTTCCCACAGGGTTTTCCATTCTTTCAGAGACAAATTTCATAAACTGAGACACTTTTAATCTTCCTTCGGCAAATGCTCTTAAAATGGATGGTTCTAACATTCTGTTGTTTATGTAAAGAGTTAGGCCTTTATCACATGAGCCAAATGTGGACTTGTACAAAACTGAAAGCATTTGATACAAAAGAAAATATTGTGTAAAAAGGAGAAAAAACTGGTTACCAAATCACTCAATAAACATGTATCATTCTACTAGCTATTTGACTCATAACCAAAAGACAAAATTTTAGGCTGATCCAAATTGAAAGCATTTGTAGACGACAATTCAACTCTTGCTAAAAAGATGATTTCTGCCCAGGATAGGGTAGAAAACAGTGTGAGAAAAGGAGAAAATGCTGGTTACCAGCATTTTCTCCTTTTCCCACAATGTTTTCAAAAGGCTACTGTTCCAGACCCGTAAAAACCAGGGATTGTTTGGGAAAGGGTTAACTCTTCACCAAACAGATTTGGCCAAATTAAAAGCACTTGCATATGTAGAATATTTGTTTTGTCAAAAATTGGGTAGAAAACATTTTGTGAAAAGGAGAAATTGCTGGCTACTAAAGTTTTTTTTTCCCTTTTCCCATCATGCTTTCAAAAGCCTGTAATCTTGGAGTCATTAAAACTTGTTGAATAGGGAGAAATCTTTACCACACAAACCAAATATAGAATTGCAAAAACTGAGTGCAACTGCAGACTCAATTGAAATTCCCATTTGGGTAATTTTAAAATTCATGATTACCAGTAATTTTTTTTTGTCATTTTTTTTTGGGTCATGAATACATTAGATTATTTGATAAATGGTGAAAGTGTCAGAGACGAAAAATATTTTGAGGACAGAAAAAGATCCTTTAGGGCTCTTTAACCCTTTTGCACAAAATCCCGACTTTCGATGACCCTGAGAAAGAAGGCTTGTGAAAACATTACTGGAAAAGGAGAAAATGCTAGTAACCAGCATTTTCTCCTTTTCCTACAATGTTTTCTACACTTCCCAAAATGAATTTTAATTTTTAAATTCATGTTTAGTTTGTGGTCTCAAATGCTTTCAATTTGAACAAGTTTAAAACTTTATTGTTTGGTAAAGATTTAACCACATGACAAAATGTCACTCATTGAAATTGAAAGTATTTGATGGTAACAATTAAATATGACCCAATAAAGAAAAGTTGTCTTTCCTAAGGAAGAAATCATCGTGCCACCTACAACATGTCAGTAACTAGTAATTTGCAACTGACACTAATGCTCCTGCTACTAGAAATGTGCAACCCACATGGGTGTCCCTGCAGCATGACAGCTACTAGAAATGTGTAATCCACATGGGTGCCTCTACAGCATGACAGCGACTAGAAATGTGCAATCAAGATTGGGTGCCCCTGCAGCATAACAGCTTCTAGAAATTTGTAACCCACACGGGCGCCCATGCAACATGATAGCTACTATAAATGTGTAACCCACATGAGTGCCCATGTAACATGACAGCTACTAGAAATGTGCAAGCCACATGGGTGCACATGCAACATGACAGCTACTAGAAATGTGAAACCCACATGGTTGCCCCTGCAACAAGACAGCTACTAGAAATGTGTAAACCACATGGGTGCCCCTACAACATGGTAGCTACTAGAAATGTGAAACCACATGGGTGACCCTGCAGCATGGTAGCTACTAGAAATGTGTAAAAACCCACATGGGTGCCTCTGCAGCATGACAGCTACTAGAAATGTGTAAAAACCCACATGGGTGCCTCTGCAGCATGACAGCTACTAGAAATGTGCAACCCACATGGGTGCCTCTGCAGCATGACAGCTACTAGAAATGTGCAACCCACATGGATGCCTCTGCAGCATGACAGCTACTAGAATTGTGCAACCCACATGATTGCCCCAGCAACATGAAAAAAAAATAGAAATGTGAAACTGGCAATGATGTCTTGCAACCTGACAGAGACAAGAAATGTGATACCTAAGTAGTCACTCCTGCAACATGACAGAGACAAGAAGTGTGTCAATGACATGGCTGCCCCTGCAACTTAACAGACATTAGAAATTTCCCACTGACACCAGTATTCTGCAGTAAAACAGAAACAAGAAATATGCCATTCACATGGTTACCCTGCAACATGACAGAGACTAGAAATTTGTGACTGACACTAATGCCCCTGGAATATCACAGAGACTAAAAATGTGCCACCTACATAGATGTCCCTGCAACCTGACAGAGACTAGAAAAGTGCCATAGACACAGTCACCCCTGCAACATCACAGAGACTAGAAAAGTGCCACCTAAATGGATGTCCCTGCTACACTGACAGAGACTAAAAATGTGTCATTGACATGATTGCCCTGCCACATGGCAGAGACCAGAAATTTGTCATGGACACTGATGCCCCTACAACTTGACAAAGACTAGAAATGTGCCATAGACATAGTCACCCCTGCTACATTACAGAGACTAGAAAAGTGCCAGCTACATGGATGTCCTTGCAATCTGATAGAGAATAGAAATGTGTAACTTACATGGATACCCCTACAACATGACAGAGAACAGAAATGTGCAATCAACATGGATGTCCCAGCAATATGACAGAGAAAAGAAATGTGCCACTAACATGGTTGCTCTTGCAACATGACAGAGAATAGAAATTTGCCACTGACACTGATGCACCTGCAACATGACAGAGGATAGAAATGTGCCACCTACATGGATGTCCTAGCAACCTGACAGAGAATAGAAATGTGCCACGTACATGGACGTCCCATTAAAAAATTGGAATTTGTTTCCAATAGGGTAGAAAACATTGTGAGAAAAGGAGAAAATGCTGGTTACCAGCATTTTCTCCTTTTCCCACAATGTTTTCAAAAGGCTTCTTTCTCGGGGTCGTAAAAACCTGGAATTGTTTGGTAAAGGGTTAAGCCTTCTTTTGCTGAATAAATTATTTGGAACATTTCAAACCCATATAAAAACTCTAATGGTGCCATTTCAAATGCATTCTTTGAAGGGAAATGTCTCCTTATTGGACTATGTAGATCCAAGATCAGACAGCATGTTTTGTGTAGTCTGATCTTAATATACACTGTCTGCAACAAGTCTGCAAGCCAAAGGGTTAATTTCCTGGTAGATTCCATTTCGTCAAGTGTTTTCCATATTATGATTTCGTATTGCTGCATGCATGTATCGATAAATATTCAGGGGTATGGACACAAGTATGACACGTTCGTATATCATTCTTTATGTACAGGGAGTATTATAGACCTGCTCATTTTTCAAAAAACTTAAAACCTTTATCAAGTTGATCCGCCACCTCCATTTTGCTAGGAAAATGACATAGGAAATAAAACGAACAATGTCAGATCATCATCTATTTCTGAAATCAAGGTAACCTACTGGGGTGAAACATCCCGTTCATTCATTCATTTACCTCATAAATAGCGTGCTTTTTAGAAATTCTGCATTTCATGAACACTTTTACTTCCTTTCCACTCTGTTAACACTGATTTTCGTCAATGGAAATTTCTGTGTGGCTTGAATCGGGAAACCGGTTAAACTTTGAATTATTTTATGGTCAAAGGGAGAAAACTCGTACATACTGATACCACTTTCTAAGTGGCACAGTTACGTCCCTTATATGTGTGGACAGCATAAAACCAAGGCCGAATAAACATCATTGCCGTTTGTGAAGACGATCTATACCAAAAAAATGTTGGTAGAGCTGTTATTATTTCAGGAAAATTTTCAGACAGGATTTTAGATACTGCTACTTCTGAAAATATAATGACAAAAGAAAGAAAAACCATGTTGCACACGTGGTTGCGGTTTTATAAGTTGGTTGTTGTCCCCTTGTATTTCGTCACATTTGTAAACAAGGCGACCGCCAAAATTTAAACTTGGAAGTAACAGTTCAATTATCAAGGTAAGAGGTCACGCAGAATATAATATATATCTTATCATAAAATCAACAACTGATGAATGTATACGATAAATAAGATTTCTTATGTTATAATTTAAAGTTTTTAAACCAATGACATGTTTTCGTTCAACTAGGTTTTCGAGGTTATAAACAAATAGCCTATTGTTAATATTGGCTGAATTGTCAAATTCCAGTCATTTGTTCTGTCATTGACCGTAAGGAAGACGGAACAGAAAGAAAAACCTGAATTTTCCAAGTTGCTAAATTATGAAGATAATGCTATGTTGTTGTTATTTCTCGGGCCATTGATGTTGGTTGAGATCCCCCCCCCCCTTTTTTTAGGGAGTTGGGTGATGCAGGGGAGGGGGGGTTGATTGTCACTCTATCTATTCGAGCACTTTATCCCTTAGATAATTAACAGATTTAGAATAACGCAGTGTGCAGCATCCTGCCTTTGACAGAAAAATACCAGCGGGCAAACCATAACTTTTAGAATCAGCACAGACTAAACATCGGTGTACTTATGAACGTGCAACCTGATCTTGAATCTACACGGTCCAATCAGAAGATTTTTTTCAAAAGAAAACTCCTTTAAAATAGCAAAGATTGGCATTATAAATTCGAATTAAAAGATTCTTTTCACTTATTGAGCAGGATAAGGATAAACAGAAGGTCCGGGTGTATCGTGTGGGTATAAATTTACCTTGCACCGTTTCTGAAAGTTTCGGTGTGACTGTTTGTAATGGTTGAAAAAAAGACTCTTCCGAAGGGGGGGGGGGTGACAATAAGGGAGATTACTCTTCCTAACTTATTGATAAAAGATTGTACGAGTTCTTTCCCTTTGACCATAAAAATCACAAAGGACCACTGAACAGCTAAATTATCATGAAAAGGTGCCTAAGTCATAAGTATTTACTTAAAAAATTATGTACATAATCATGTTTATTCAAATTTTAGCGGGAATCAAATTAATCCAGATGAAACTATTTCCATTTCATGAAAAAATTTCCGTTGCGGCCGGTTGTCACCCATAGCATATTTTCCAGTCTGACACCTCCAAATTTTATTTCATTTCTGAAGGATGACCGAAGTACGGGACATTCGGGATGTTGAAGAATTTAAATCAAGCATCAAGAATGCTGCAGGGTATGGCTTAAGCTCTCGTATTATGATTTCTAAAAGTACACACGACGAGACATGTTTGTCATCCAAGCTGAAGACAAGACATGTGTTATTTAATTATAATACTAAGTCAATATGTATTCGGACAGACGGTAATTCGGATATTTTTTTTTACTTTTTTTTTAACATTACGACTGATGTTAACTTCATCAAAGAATCCAATCTCTAATGGCCCCTATATGGAATGACTTTTAAAAACATCCGGAGAGAATGAGAAAATGCTGGCAATCAGCACTTTTTTCCTTTGTCACCAGTGTTTTTTACCCTTTCATTTTCAAGATAGTTTGTATAGTTTTATATGGCAAGCTGTTGGACTCAAACCCACATCACATAATTATTGAGCTATAAATTCCATTTTGTTTACTAAACAAATGAAGCATTAAGTTGACTGGTCCTTTGACATGCAGAAAATTGACCAATAGCTCAGTGTTTTAATACTGAGGTGATACAGACCTGATTGGATACCTTAACTTTTTACCTGTAACCACATATTCCCGACTTTAAGGACCCTGAAAAAGAAGCCTTTTGAAAACACTGTGGAAAAAGGAGAAACAACCAGCATTTTCTCCTTTTTCCACCGTGTTTCCTATCCCTCACAAAACAATTTCAAATTTTGACTTTCATTTTGTCGTCTGCAAATGCTTTCAATTTGGAAAAGTCTAAATTTTCATCATTTGGTAAAGAGTTAAATGCCATTTTTACTGAGCATCGCTCATATTTGGCATTGACGATGGTACAAACAAAGTCTGTAACAAAGAAACAAATGAACAGACTCATAGCAGAAATATAGGGACCGGACAGGTTTCAATCTAGAACATGCGGACAAATGCCAACACCGTAACTTCTGAGCTATAGAGAATTCTCCCGAAAGCAGTTGTTAGGTATTGTAAACAATGCATGAACGAGGGGTCTCCCATAACAAGAACATTGACTCATTGTAAAATGACAACATTCTAGTACAACACAATACAATATTTTATTGGTGGCTTAGGCCTCTGGCCCCTTACACATGAACATAACAGCATGATGCATATACATGTATACCACAAGGAAAAAACAAACAAATGTAAATAGAAGTATGTTTAAACAAGATCAAAATGAGTAAGAGTGAGTAAACAGTGTATGATTACCATCTGATCTACATTTGCACTGCTAGCAAAAGTATAATGGAAAGAAAAACATTTTTTGTTTAAAATATAGATATAAAAGTGTTAATAGAAAAAATTAATTAATTACTGTTGACCATATGCCTTTGGCCTTTTAATTAGGAGAAGGATGAAAATAGCTACATTTTTTAAGATTTATAGATCTTCTAGTGAGATTAAGCTGCTGAATTCTGTAAAGATGCTTTCTGTCTTTGAAATATGGTAATAGAAAACATTATGGAAAAGGGAGTAAAAGGTATTCACTAACTTACTAGCATTTTATTCTTTTCCTCGCAATGTTTTCAAAAGACCTGTTCTTAAAGGTCATTACAGCACAGATTGGTTGATAAAAGGTAAGAGGGAGAGTTTAACTTAACAAGCGATCATACATACACATACAGATCTACCATCTCTGATTTAACCCTTTACAACAAACAGAAATTTTGGAATAGATCAATTTCAAAATATTTTCAGATGATACCGGCATTTTATTATTTTCCCACTATGTTTTCAGGAGCAACGTCTATCAGGTTTGCTAAAAATTTGGATTTTGAGATAAAGGGTTAATTTATGATTTTAGGTCCCTGAGTGTGGTACATTTCTCAGCATCCTGGGCCCCACAGTGTGGACAGATGCACGATGTGATCACAGAACTGGCAAAAGATCCTCAGTACTCCTCTGTGAATTTCTTAAGGGTATCATTGTTACTGTAAAACTACATGTACAATACTTTGTTAACCCTTTACTCCATAGATACTCATTTCTACGCATTGCTTATAGGGGCCTTTGGAAAACATTGTGGCAAAAGGTGAAATTGCTCGTGACGAGCAATTTCACCTTTTGCCACAATGTTTTCTATGCTATCAAAAGGTGTCACATACACATAAGAAACAGCTTCATCCTTGCTGTTATTTAGTGTCAATTAGAGATACCATAGTTATGCCTTATGAGGTAAAGGGTTAATTCGCCTTGCTGCTTTCAATGAAAAGGTTGAGGTTTCATCATATCCAGGATAAAATCCTCATGATCTTCTTCACAGTACAAAGATTATGACATGGTTCTAATATCTCTGTTATAACATCAAACCTGTACAAGTTGTTAACTATCAAAAGAGAAACCTATCCAACAAAGGAAACCCTGAAAATATTTATGACCTAATTATGCCCCATTTTCGATTTAAAATTTTCGGTGAAAAATCAAGTTAACCTAGCATAGCCTTAGCACCTGCTTGTGAAGCTTCTGTTCGCTGCTGTAATTGAAAATTTTGGAAACAGATAAGGAAAGGAAAAATTGCTCCTCACTTGCTGTTGATTCAGCCCTGTTCAATTTGTCATTTGCAAATGCCTTCAATCTGGACCTGTCTAAAATTTTGTGGCGTTGTAAAGAGTTGAAGAAAAAAGTAAAATTTCTATCTGTAAATCTTGCACCAAATACTTGTAAGTCCAATAAAAATCTTCAGTTTAGAAATAAGACCAGTAAAATTGCAATACTGTATTATAATGGCTTTAGTTGTTAGTATTTCATCAAAGCAGACAGTGTAGGTCAAAGATCAGACAGCACATTTTGCACAGCCTGATCTTGATCTGCACTAGCAGCAAAAGCAAGTATGGTTGTGAAAAGTGTTTTACAAGTGAACCCTTTACCACACAAGGACGCCTTTCAACGACCTTAAGGAAGAAGCCTTTGGAAAATACTGTGGGAAAAGGAGAAAATGCTGGTAACCAAAAGTTTTCTACCCAATCAATAAAAACTGTGTCAATTGAGCCACTATGAAATTGTCATCTGAGAATGCTTTTAATTTGGATAGGCCTAAAATTTTACCATTTGGTAAAGGGTTAAATACATTAGAGTTTCAGATTTCTCTGTTACCATACATTCACAGACATTATTTTAACTAATTCTACAGTTAGAAGCAGAGGATTTGCCAGAAATTTCAGAACAGTTTGAGATCTCTGCAGTACCAACATTTATATATATAAGGGTAAGTAATTCGATAGATTTAGTATGATAATTCTTCCTTGGGAGAAAAAAAAAATTGTATCTTGACAATTGAACAATTTTGTAATACCCCCGCAAATGTTTTCGGGGGTATACTGGAATCAGCCTGTCTGTCTGTGTGTCTGTCTGTTCATGTGTCCGTCCTTACGGGCCTGACATTGTGAGGTTAGGGGTAAGTGTACATTTAGTCTCCATGGGGTTCATTCCGTCCATCTGGTAGGTATTGGGTTAGGGTTAAGGCTTAGTGGGGTTGAAAAAAGCACTTGTGGGGTTGTATTGGGTTGCATTGAATAAAGAACAATTCGACCCCACAAGGTCCGCCTCATAAGACCGTTCGTGCGTGTGTCCGTCTGTGTACAAAATACTGTCAAAGCGCTGGCAGGGGTATAAAGTCACATTAAGTGACAGCTCTAGTTTCTGTGAGAGAGGAATATTTAGGCAACATATCAAAATTTTCATAATACTTACAGCCAAATAGATATGGGCCATACCCTGTGGAAAGGGCTTTTATGCATCTGCATAAAGTATCAACCCATGTCAGCCTGTGAAGTCAGAGCAGGCTGACATGGGTCGACACATTTTACAACTGGTTAATTTTCTGTATGTCCAAGGACCATTCTAGCTCATGTTTCAGTCGGATTTTAACTCTTTACCACATAATGCCGACTTTTAAAGGCCCTGGGAAAGAAGCCTTTTGAAAACATGGTGGGAAAAGGAGAAAATGCTGGTAACCAGCATTTTCTCCTTTTCCCACAATGTTTTCTACTCTTTTCAAAGGATAATTGCACCATTTGGGTTAAATTAAATTTATCATCTGCAAAGACTTTAAAATTGGACAAGGCTGAAACTTTGGCGTCTGGTAAAGGGTTAAGCAAAAAGGATTTCATGTTTCAATATAATTTGAAGGTGTATATATAATTTGTCAGAGCATTTCTATACAAAATGTCTTACATACTCATTGTTGATGAGGGAATATGCAAATGGATTAATATTGGTCGAGTGTTAGGAAAGTAAGAATTACAAAGGTATGGATGGTTCTAATATTTGAGGAGAAGAAATAATTTCACAAATGACCATTGTTATTCCAGAATGAAAAGCAAGTTGATCGAGTGGATGGTGCCAATGCAGCAGAGATTACCAAAAAAGTCAAGACTTTGTTGTCACAGTCAAATGTCACAGTCCCAGATCTTCCAAAACCTCAAAAACAGGTTAACACAAGAACAATTTACCTACTTTACCTTCTTAAGCCTTTATCACACAATCCCAAGTTTTACCTCTACCAAATGACAAATTTTCAGACTGGAGAAAAATATTGGCTCCATTTCCCATAATGTTTCCAGCAACCTGCCCTGAGGGGGTTGTTTAAACTACAGATTGTTTGGTAAACTTTTTACTACAAAATCTTGAGTCTTATCATCAAGTGGGAAGAAGAAGCCTTTTGAAAGCATAGTGGTAAAAGGAAAAAATGCTGGTAACCAGCACTTTCTCCTTTTCCCACAATGTGCTCTACCCTTTCAAGGTTAGAAATCATTGTTTATTCTACATATTATTTTGCGAGCTGCAAATGCTTTCGTTTTCCCACAAGTCTAAAGTTTCGTTGTTTGGCAATGGGAAATTACATGTATCTTTTTCAGGATATCAATACAAGATTAAAAAATCTGATCAACGCTGCCGAGGTGATGCTGTTTATGAAAGGGACGCCGGCAGAACCCAAATGTGGTCGGTAAACTTTTATCTCTTTACCACACAATCCCCACTTTTAATGACCCTGAGAAAAGAAACCTACAGAAAACATTGTGGGAAAAGGAGAAAATGCTGGTAACCAGAATTTTCTCCTTTTCCCACAATATTTTCTACCATATCAAAGTCAGAAATCATCATATTAACAAGATTAAATTTGTTGTCTGCAGATGCTTTGAATTTGGTCCAGTCCAAAAATTTGTTGTTTGGTACATAATTCAGCCTTTTCTGGACAACAAAGTAATAAACTAGTCCAAATTGGAAGCATTTTCAGACGAAAAATTGAATATAAGTAATAAGATAGTTTCTGTCTCTGATAGGGTTGAACAAATTTCGGGAAATATCTTGGGACATTTTACATTAGTATCTACAACATAGGTTTAGGTAACAAACAATGGTTCAGGAGTAGAATATTCCCAACTCTATTGTCATGGGAGACGACTCCTTCATGCATAGCTTCGTCCCAATGTACCTAAATACAATAACAAAACAACTTTAGCTCAGTTGGTCTTTTAATCCATTATCAAACATCCTGAGTTTAAAAGAGAACGCTTTTATAAAACATAGTGGGAAAAGGAGAAAATGCTGTTAACCACCATTTTCTCCTTTTCCCACAACGTTTTCTAACCCATCCAAAACAAAAATTATCATTTCAGCTGCGTGAAATTGTCGTCTGCAAATCCTTGCTAGTTCACTAGTCCAAATTTTTGTCGATTGGTAAAGAGTTAAACCTAGATAGACAAGGATATTTGCCCAACATGGGTTTTAATCCTGGTAGAGGCAGTCTGTATTTCAGCTATACATTTGTTGCAAACTTTCAAGTTCGTAAGAATGTACATGTCTTTGCTTCAGTTGTGCCGATTCAGCATTATTTCATTGTCAAGCCTCATAGAGAGTTAACCCTGGACTTATCACTCTGTACTTTGAACAACCTTGAGAAGAAAGGCTTTTGAAAACATTGAGGGAAAAGGAAAAAAATGCTGGGAACCAGCATTTTTTTCCTTTTCCCTCAATGTTTTCTACCCTTTCAGAGATAAACACCCTCATTATAGCTACATTTCATTTGTCTGCAATCCTTTCTATTTTAGACAAGGATACAATTTTGTTGTCTAGTTTAAAAATAACCTTGTGACTCTTGTGTACTGAATAAAATAGATCAAAGACAATTGATTCATATTACTGTTAGAGGCTGTTAACTTGTCATAGTGTCCCATATACGGATATTAAGATGTCATGTGACAGGAGGTCAATTGGACTAATGACCTTTTCAATATACATGTACATATTAATTATAGAGCTTTCAAATTAATTCATTGCCTTCTGAATCCATCTTGTAGCAGATGACTATAATGACATCTAGATACGATATGCAGAATCATCATGAATTATCTCTTTACCAAATGATAGAATGTTAGACTGCTCCAAATTGAGAGCATTTGCAGGTGTCATAAAATATTTTTATTATTGTAAAATTCTTTGTATATAAAATATGAATGAAATTATTCAAATTGAATTTAACTCTTTATCACACAATCCTGACTTTTAATGATCCTGAGAAAGAAAGCCTTAGAAAACATTTTGGGAAAAGGAGAAAATGCTGGTAACTTTCTACCCTGCAAGAAAAGAAGTTCAGTCACTTTTATTTTGTTGTCTGCAAACGCTTTTGATTTGGACAAGCATAAAACATTTTTGTTCGGTAATGAGGTAAAGATTACTATGTCTGTGTTTACCAACCATTCTTAAGAACATTATTGGTCTTGTTGTAGACAGAGAAAGTAACATGTCTGATAGGCTATACCATTTGACTCAACCAATCAGAAGATGTGTTACTTTCAGATTTAGAAAATTCTTAAGAATTACACTAAGAATGTTCTAAAGAATGGTCAGTGAATAATTATGTCCACTGAAAACATTGTGGGAAAAGCAGAAAATGCTGGTTACAAGCAATTTCTCCTTTTCCCTCTATTTTTTTCAAAAGCCTTTTCCTCAGGGTCATAATATCATTGGATTTTTTTTGTAAACACTAGTTTTGAGATAGAACGTATGTTACAGCATGGGTTCAGGTGGTAAAAATCTTCAAAAATTCCTTTTTATTGTTATTTTCTGTCAGAATGTGTGGCAGACTGATTAATTGTTTCAGTGATTATAACTGTTTCGTAATTATTACTTCATTTTTGACAAAGTAATGTCCGATTATACAAAAGGAAAATATAAAAACGTTTAAAGACTTCAGTAGTGAGCCAGATATCGGACAGGGTCAGGCCAAAGGCTCACTTATACTAATAAAATTTTCTCTAGACATAGTTTGGAAGCCTTTTGAAAACACTGTGGGAAAAGAAGAAAATACTCACTTTTCCCACAATGTTTTCTACCCTTCCCTTAAAAAATTTCAAATTTTCATTCACTTTTATTTTGTTGTCTGCAAATGCTTTCAATTTGGACCAGTCTAAAATTGTTGTTTGGTAATGAGTTAAACTCCAGTCCAAATACAGATACAAAAATCCAACCCAATCATATTTTCTTACATGTATATATAACAGAACATCAAATCCGAGGTAATACTTACGGGAGGGATAAAACATTTTGCCACAGATCTATTTGGACCACAAAAGGCCACAGCGATGAAAAGTGAATCTACTTTTTACAACACTGAGAAAAAAACCTTTAGAAAACATTGTGGGAAAAGGAGAAAATGCTGGTAACCAGTTTTTTCCCCTTTTCTCACAATGTTTTCTACCCTTCACAAAACAAATTTCAAATTTTCAGTCATTTTTATTGGGTCGTCTGCAAATGCTTTCGATTTGGACAAGCCCAAAGTTTTGTCATTTAGTAATAAGTTAAAAGATTATTATGGGCTAGACCCAAGCAAAGCACAATACATCATTTGAAAAAGGAAAAAATATGTTGGCTAGCAGCATTTTCTTTCTTTTTCCCCATTGTTTCCAAAAGCTTTGTTTTTCCTGATGATAGTGGAATCACGAAATGGTATCGCTTGGGGTTAACCCTTTACCACTCAATCCTGACTTTTTACGACCCTGAGAAAGAAGCCTTCTGAAAACCTTGTGGGAAAAGCAGAAAATGCTGGAAACCAGCATTTTCTCCTTTTCCCATGTTTTCTTTTCTTCTCAGAACAAATTTCAAATTTTTAGTTAGATTTGTCATCTGCAAGTGATTTCATTTTTGACCAGTCTAAAATTTTGTCATTTGGTAAAGGGTTAAGCAAAACCACAGTTTTGATGGAAATTGTATGCAACAGCAATGTGCAAGAACAACTGTAGCTGCTATTAGGGGTCTATATTTTGAGAAGAAAGGAAAAGAAATGAACATGTCATTATGACATAATCTATGTCCATAATCAATGCTCAGTACATACATCATGACGGCTATAACTTGTCAATAATTTATTTACGTGATTGGCATATCATGTCTCATTATTTTTTTATTAGCCACAGCATTTATTATTGACTTCTGATTGCTGTGAGAGAAATAGAAAAAATGATAAAAAAAATATGTAAGATACATGCTATAGTCAACCTATATTAGATTGTATGATAATGATTATGCACAGTGAGTTAACCCTTTACCACACAATGCTGACTTTTAACGCCCCTTGAAAAGAAGGCTTTTGAAAATACTGTGGGAAAAGGAGACAATGCTGGTAACCAGCATTTTCTACTTTTCCCACAATGTTTCCTAACCTTAGATTGACAGATTTCCTATTTTGAGTAGCATTTAAAATTTCGTCTGCAAATGCTTTCAATTTGGACAAGGCCAAAATTTTGCTATGTGGTAAAGAGTTAAAGGTACAATGGTACAAGTCAATATGTTAAACTCGTTACCACATGAGAAAATTTTAGACTGGTCCAAATTGAAAGCATTGGCAGACGACATAATAAAGGTGACTGAAAAATTAAAGTTTGGTTTGCAAAGGGTAGAAAACATTGTGGGAAAACGAGAAAATGCTGGTTACCAGCATTTTCTCCTTTTCCTACAGCGTTTTCAAAAGGCTTCTTTCTCAGGGTCGTTAAAAGTCGGGATTGTGTAGTAAAGAGTTAAATGACCCTGAGGTAGGAAACGTTATGGGAAAAGGAGAAAATACACATAAGCAGCATTTCCTCCATTTCCTGCAATGTTTGCTATCCCACAAAAGACATGTTCTATAGCTACATTTTATTTGTCATGTGCAAATTCTTTAAAATTTGACCAATTAAATTTTTTTGCTTTGATAAAAAGAGTTGCTGGCAACAAACATTTTGACCTTTTTCAACAATTTTTTCTATTCTTCAGAGACACATCTTGTAATTTAAGCCATGTTCAAATAGTCTTCTGCAAATTCTTTTGATTTGAACAAGTCTGAAATTTTGTTTTTTTGTGGTTAACCTTTTACCAAACGATCTCTGGTTTTTACGACACGGAAGAAGGAGCCTTCTGAAAACATTGTGGGAAAAAGCTGGTTACCAGAATTTTCTTGGTTTTTTTTTTTTCCCACAATGTTTTCTACTCTCCTAAAGTCAAGTGTCAACTATTGAGTTACATTTTTTGCGTCATTTGCACATGCTTTCAATTTAGACAAGTATAAAATTTTGTGTTTCGATAAAGGGTTAAGTGCTAAGGTTGCTAAAACTAAGAACTGTTTGATGAAGGGCCAATTGCATTTTTCTATATGTTCCATTTCCAGGATTCAGTAAGCAAGTGATCCAGATCTTGAAGGATACCAATATCAAATACAGTACTTTTAACATACTGGAGGACGATGAAGTGAGACAAGGTATAGAGTAGCATTGGTGCAGGTTGCAAATAGGGGATCTTACACATATTATCATTTTTACGAACTCTGTAAGGAATAATTCTTGGTTTTTATGATCCTGAAATAAAAGCCTTTTGAAAACATTGTGGGAAAAGAGAAAATGCTGGTAACCAGCATTTCTCCTTTTCCCTTGATGTTTTCTACCCTAGTGGAAACAAATTTAAAATTTTGAGTTATGTTTAATTTGTCGTCTTCAAGTGCTTTCAATTTGGACTGGTCTAAATTTTGTTGTTTGGATAAGAGTTAAACGAGTTGACTAAAATTGTATGATGAATACATTTTCGTCAACAAGTTTGATAAAAATGATAATACAAGATCAGGAATGTCAGATTCTATGTATCACATAAAACTAATGACAAAATATCCCGTATCATCACCCTTAGCCTCTATACCATATACAGGTCCATGTTTACACTGTAGATTGGTTTCAGATGTGTCCATACAAATGTAGATACTTCTTTCACATTTACACCAAAAGAAAGAGTGAAATTGTTTATAGACCTATTTCCACACAAATATTGATTTTCACTCATTACCAAACAACAATAAAATAGGCATGTCCAAATCGAAAGCATTTGCAGACGTGAAAATGAAAGTGACTGAAAATTTGGAATTTGTTTCCTGAAGTTTGGAAAACATTGTGGGAAAAGGAGAAAATGCTGGTTATCAGCATTTTCTCCTTTTCCCACATTGTTTTCTAAAGGTTTAGTTCTCAGGGTTGTCAAAAATAGGGATTGTGTCATAATAGGTTATGAGACTTTAGCTGCATTTCTTGATTTTTATCAAACATGAAAATCAAAAAATGGCCACGCATACACACCTTAGCAACACTGACTTCATATTTCCAAGAAAAGGCGTAAATGTATAAATTCCCGCTGAAACTGTGGTTTCCTTTATTCCTTCCTTCATTCATTCATTCATTTGATTTAAAATGGCTGAATGAGAGCAATTTTCATACATGGTCAAGTAAATTTTTTGGCAGAGGATATCATTTCAATGAAATCGGCTTTTTTCAGTTTCTTTCTCTGGTGACAAGAGTTGTTGAATTAGCTAAGTAGTGCAAGGGAATTACTTTCAAATGAAGAGTTAGAAAAAGAAAATTGGTATTTTTCACTGACCATAACAATGAAATATCAAACCAGAGCTCCAGATAGAAGGCTGACTTTGATTTCAAAAATGAGAATATTAATTGTTCTCCACTAAACCCTATGTTATGGGTACCCATTAGCATCGTCTCACCGAGACAATTCTAATGAGTACCCACAACATAGGGTTTGGAAGAGAAATAAGGGATTTAGAATACCATCACTTAGCTCCCTCTTACCTGGACCTCTGTCAAACAGTAACCCACTGTTATTTCTTGATAAGAAGGGGATGTATTTGAATTTACAGGTCTAAAGAGTTACTCCAACTGGCCGACATATCCACAGTTATATGCTAAAGGGGAGCTTCTTGGAGGTCTGGATATTATCAAAGAGTTAGCTGAAACTGGAGAGTTAATGTCACAACTTCCTCAACAACAGACACTAGATGAGAGGTCTGTCTGTACATATGTCCATTAGTTTGTGTATTAGTTTGTGTCTCTGTCTCTCTGTAAAATATTTCTTTTCCCCCACCCCCTTCACAGACAGCTAACAATAAATTTAAAATAGTTAATTGTCATCCTTTTAAGAAACTCTTGAACTCAGCATTCAAAGTTTTAATGACCTTCACGAAGACAGCTTTTGAAAATTTTGTGGGAATAGGAAACCAGCATTTTCTCCTTTTCAGACAATGTCCTCTACCTTAAGGCCTTACCCAACAAATTTTAATGTTGGGGTCACATTTATGTTTTCTGCAAATGCTTACAATCTGGACTGGCCCAAATTGTTTAGCTTGGTAAGGTTTTAACTCATTACCAAACGACAAAATTTTAGGTTTGTCCAAATTGAAAGCATTTACAGACGACAAAATAAAAGTGACTGAAAATTTTAATTTGTTTTGTGAAAGGTAGAAACATTGTGGGAAAAGGAGAAAATGCTGGTTACCAGCATTTTCTCCTTTTCCCACAATGTTTTCTGAAGGCTTCTTTCTCAGGGTCGTCAGAAGTAGGGATTGTGTGGTAATGGGTTAAAGAGTTAACACTAGTTTTGTTATTTAACAGGCTAAAAGCGCTCACAAATAAAAAACCAGTGATGTTGTTTATGAAGGGAGACAGACACGCCCCCAGATGTGGATTCAGCAAACAAACTATAGCCATTCTAAATGAATCAGGGTAGGTCTAGCCTCATACAAATACCTCAAAAGCTTTAACCCATAATCATATAACAAAATTTTGGACTGGACCAAACTGAAGGCATTTGATGTCAACTATAAAAGTATAGCTAAAATGATGATTCCTGTCTTTGAAAGGGTAGAAAACATTGTGGGAAGGGAAAAATGCTGGTTTATACCAGCATTTTCTCCTATTTCCACAAGTTTTCAAAAGGCTTTTTCCTCAGGTTCGTTAAATGTCATCATTGCGTGGGAAAGCATTTACAAGCATATTTTCATAGTCTTTTACTATAAAATTATCATCTACTGTAAAGTGGCTTAATGGCATATCTTTCAATGGTATAAAAGAAGTGCATAGTCCAATTAGAACATGCCTACATGTATAATGCAAAAACTGAGCAAACATGTGAAACTTCTCTGAAGTTGATTCTTGTTTTATTGACAGTTTTGTTTGTATTCCTGTGAAATTGCAACAAAAGAAAACCTGACCAGATTTGTAATTTCTAGTATTTCTTAACTCTTTACTACACAAACCCGACTTTTAATGACCCTGATGAAGAAGCCTTTTTGAAAAATTGTGGGAAAAAGAGAAAATGCTGGTAACCAGCACTTTCTCCTTTTCCCACATTGTTTTAAACCCTTTCCATATCAAATTTCAATTTCTGATTCAGATTTATATAGTTGTCTGCAAATGCTTTCAATTTGGATCAGTCCAAAGTTTTGTCATTTGGTAAAGAGTTAAAACGGCACTGCCATTGATGACATCATTACATCATTGATAGTCCATTTGTGTCTGCATTGCAGTGACATCGCTATTGGTTCCTGTGCACATGTTTTCCTCTGGTGTATGCAATACTTAAAAATTTCAGGCTGCACATCTGCAAAAGTTTTTTTTTTATTCCCCATTTTCAGGATTGAATATCAAACATTTGATATCCTGACAGATGATGAAGTCAGACAGGGTTTAAAGACTTTCTCTAATTGGCCAACCTACCCACAACTTTATGTAAAAGGAGAGCTGATTGGTGGATTAGATATTATAAAAGTAAGTGGTCTGCATTGAACTAAAAAAAGAAACATCTATTCAGTGCAATTTCTCCTGGACTGGACCAGGCTAAAAGCATTCGCAGACAACAAATAACATGTTGCTGAAGCAATTGCATTTGTTTCTTTTTAAACTTTGGGTTGTATGGTAATGAGTTTTACAGAGCATCTCGGATGTGTTTAACTCTTTACCACACAATCCCGACTTTTAACGACCCTGAGATGAGAACTTTTTGAAAACATTGTGGAAAAAGGAGAAATTGCTGGTACCAGCATTTTCTCCTTTTCGCACAATATTTTCTATCCTGCTGGAAACAAATTTCAATTTTTAATTGTAGTCTGCAAGTGCTCTCAATTTTGACTAGTCCAAAATTTTGTTACCACACACTCCCATGTTTTAACAACTCTGAGAAAGAAAGCTTTTGAAACAATTGTTGGGAGGAGAATATATTTGTGAACAGCATCTTCTCCTTTTCCCACAATGTTTTCTATCCTGCTGGAAACAAATTTAAATTTTTGAGTTACGTTTGATTTGTCGTTTGGAAGTGCTTTCAATTTGGACCAGTATAAAATTTTGTCATTTTTTATCCATATATTCACCATATGTCATTATATTGGCAATTTATCCATGTTGAGCTAATCTACTTAATTTCACATTTTTACAGCATTTTTTCTCTTTAGCTGAAAGGATGTATCTTTGAAAATTAAGTAAAACGCCAAACTAACAAATTTAGTCGCCAAAATCATTTCACTGAAAGCCTCCCACCACAGATTGATCAGAAAAAAAAAAAAAACAGACATGCAAGGAAGAAAGCATTTTCTCCATTTTCCACAATGCATTCTACCTTGCCAGAAACAAATTTCAATTTATATGTTACATTTATTTTGTTGTCTGCAAGTGCTTTCAGTTTGGACCAGTCTAAAATTTTGTTGTTTGGTAAAGAGTTAACTTTTGTTTCTTTGCAGGAGCTTCAAGAGTCAGATGAACTTGTAAATATACTGAAGGAAGGACAGTGAAAATACCAAACACAATGACACTGAAATTTACAGAAAGGAACAAATATTCCGAAAATGGCTGGAAGAGAAAATGAGAAAATTGCCTTCAAACACAGTGTGGGCAGGAATCCATACTAGAAACTGGTTTCTACATCATTGTTTTGGAAACTGTTAGCTTTGGTTTTTCTTTCTGCTATACTATTAACCCCTTCCCAAACAATCTCTGGTTTTTACGACTCTCTGAAAGAAGCCTGAAAACATTGTGGGATAAGAAGAAAATGCTGATAACCAGCAATGCTGGTAACCAGCATTTTCTCCTTTTCCCACAATGTTTTGTACTCTTTCCAAAACAAATTTCAATTTTTGAGCCACTTTTATTTTGTCATTTGTGTGTGCTTTCAATTTTGACAAGTATAAAATTTTGTCATTTGGTAAAGAGTTAATCCTTTTCCACTGTGTTCAGATTTTAACATCCTCAAGGTGGAAGGCTTTTCAAAAACATAGTGGGAAAAGGAGAACATGCTGTTAATCATTTCTGAGTTTCGAGTACCATGAGGAAAAAGGCTTTTGAAAATATTGTGGGAAATGCTGGTAACCAGCATTTTTTCCTTTTCCCACAATGTTTTCTACTCTTTCAAAGTCAAGTACAGTAGCATAATTCCAGCCACAATTTGATTTGTCATTGTTATTTGCTTTGAATCTGGATGACCCAAAATTTTTGAGGTTTGGTAAAGTGTTAAGACTTTTCTTTACTATCACAAGTTGTTATAGCCATTTGGAATATAGCTTTTGAAAACATTGTGAGTAAAGGAGAAAATTCTTGTTACGAGAGTTTTCTATTCCCAGAATTTTTTTTTTTACCCTATCAGAGGATGTAAGTTCATCTTGTGTGCAGCTGTGCATGTGTTTTCATTTCGGGAGAGTCTAAAATTGATAAAATAATTTATTTAACCCTTTACCATGTAATCCCAGTATTTCCTCCTTTTCCCACAATGTATTCCACTTTATAAAATGTCTTTTGTTAATTTAATGTAACAGTATGGACAATGACAAAATTCTGTAGTCAGGTAAAAAGATAAATGGATTTTCCAAAATATCTTCAGAAAGTACTGGGACTTGAAAAGTTTAGAATCTATATAAGGAATGACTTAACCCATTACCACACAAGAAAAATTTAGACTGGTCCAAACTGAAAGCATCTGCAGACGACAAAATAAAGTTGACTGAAAAATTGAAATTTATTCTGGGAAGGGTAGAAAACACTGTAAGAAAAGGAGAAAATGCTGGTTACCAGCATTTTCTCCTTTTCCCCACTGTTTTCAAAAGGCTTCTCTCTCAGGGGCGTCAAAAGTAAGGATTGTGTGGTAATGGGTTAAAAATTATACATACCACATGATCTCAGTAAGATGAAATGTCATCCTAGTAGAGAGTACGCAAGAAATCAATAAAAATCCTGACGAGGAACTTAAATTTTATTGTTGTTTGTAAGCCCTTTTCCTAACCTTATATCGAGTGATTCCTTATGACTTACAACACGTGAAAAGGAGCATTCGGACATTTGCGTAGTGTCATCTTGGATCAGCCTGCGCAGTCCTCACAGGCTAAACCGAGATGCCACTTTACGACTACAATAGATATTGTGCTACAGCAGACTTGTGCAAAGCAGAAAATTACATAAAAACTGAAAGTGTCGTTTCGGATATGGCTGAAGAGACTGCCCAGGCTGATCCGAAACGACACTTTACGCAAAATGAATGCAGGTATTTTATAATGCTTACTAAATGATGGAATTTAAAAATTGATTTTATAGATGCCCCTTTTTCGTGTGTTGCATTCCAATTATTGTAACAGCTCAAACAAGGAAAGTGATAGTGAAAACCTTTTCTCTTTTTCTAATTTCAAAGGAAAATCAGTTAAAGCTACTTTAGATTTTTGTTTGAAGTCTAAATTTTTGTTTGTTGGTACACAGATAAAATTGTTATTATGCTTGTAAACGAAGTTGAGATGATCAAATTTGTCTTTCATAGATATATGAACCAATTATAAAGCAATCTCGTATTTGGTCAAGCACAGGAAAAAGACTTGAGAAAAAATTGCAGGAACAGAAAGATATGCTATTATTGGCATTTTTCATTTTTGTCCACAATGTTTTCTCCACCATTTATTTGAAAGACAAATGACAACAAATTACTTAAAAAAAGGATGTCTTGAATCATTTCGTCTGATAGAAAATTAAAAGACCGAGAATTTTGAATTATGTGTTGCCATAATACAATGGCTGTGATTCTCGCACAAAGTTATCTTCAGTTCATAATGCAGTTTTCTATCAAAGACTCTCTCTCTCTCTCTCTCTCTCTCTCTCTCTCTCTCTCTCTCTCTCTCTCCTCTAAGACTGTCTTTCTCTCTAAGACTCTCTCTCCTACCGAAGATGCTCCCTCTCTCTCTAAGAACCTCTCTCCTGTTCAAAATCTCTCCCTAGGACCCCTCTTCTATTTAAAAAGCTCTCTTTTTTCCCTCCCTTTCTCCCCCTAAGATCCTCACTCCTATTAAAGCTCTTTCTCCCCTCTCTCTCTTCTGTTGAAGTAGCTCTCTCTTTCCCTCTCTCTCCTCCCCTCCCCTCCCTCTCTCTCTCTCTCTCTCTCTCTCTCTCTCTCTCTCTCTCTCTCTCTCTCTTTAAGACCCCCTCTCCTATTAAAGAAACTCTATCTTTTCATCCCCCTCTCTTTTCACCTCTCTCTCTCTCTCTCTCTCTCTCTCTCTCTCTCTATCTCTCTCTTTCTCGCTCTCTCCCACTCTCTCTGTCTTACAGTAGAGATGTTGAAAATGAACACCAAAAATACACAAAAAGTCCTGCCTGTCAGTCTTTTCCCTAAATCATATACGGACCTTCATCCGTATCGGACTTATCAAGTCACGAGTGACGTTGCTACAAAATCAGAAGGAGTGTCGTATCGCAACCTCTGAATGCTTTAGCCTTTAGCAAACAGTGCAGCTGGTTGACGACTTTGAGAAAAGGGATCCATTCAATACATTGTCGGGAAAGAGGAAAATGCTGGCATATATATCTAGTAGCCAGGATTTTATCCCTTTCCAACAACGATTTCTACCAGTTTGAAGACACAAGTCATCTTTTTTAGCCATATCTTATATTTCGTAGTGCGCAAATTTCAATTCGGTCCAGCTTTTACCATTTACCAAATAATCCCTGGTTTTTTACAACCCAGGGGAAGTAGCCTTCTTAAAACATTGTGTGAAAATGAGAAAATGCAGGTAACCAGCATTTTCTCCTTATTTCCACAATGTTTTCTACTCTTCTGAAGTCAAGTTTCAATTTTTGAGTCACGTTTATTTTGTTGTCTGCAAACGCTTTCAATTTGGGTAAGTCTAAAATTTTGTCATTTGGTAAAGAGTTAGTTTTGTCACTATGATTGGTAAAGTGTTAGCCTTCAGAGACTTGCCTTTCAATCTAGGATAGAATTTTGGTCTATTTACAGTATGTTTTTAGCTCACCTGAGCACAACGTGCTCAAGGGGAGCTTTTAGGGTCACTGGGTGTCCGTCGTCCGTCGTGCGTCGTCCGTCGTCAACAATTCTTTAAACATCAACTCCTCCTAAACCGCTGGGCCAATTTGGACCAAACTTGGCAGGAATGTTCCTTGGGAGGTCCTCTTTAATTTTTGTTCACAGAATTTGATTCCGTCAAAAACTCTGGTTGCCATGGCAACGAAATGGATTTTTTTTTACCAATTTCTTTAAAAATCTTCTCCTCTGAAACTGCTGGTCGGATTTTAAAATAATTTCACAGATATGTTCCTTGGGTGACCCTTTTCAAAAAGTGTTCGTGAAATTTTGATCCGTCAAAAATTGTGGCTCTGGTGAATGGGGGCTACTTGCACTATACAGAAATCAAGGAATTCTTTAAAAATCTTCTCCTCTGAAACCGCTGGTCGGATTTTGAAATAATTTCACAGATATGTTCCTTGGGTGACCCTTTTCAAAATTTGTTTGTGAAATTTTGATCCGTCGAAAAATGTGGCTCTGGTGAATGGGGGCTACTTGCACTATACAGAAATGAAGGAATTCTTAAAAAATCGTCTTCTCTGAAACCGCTTGTCAGATTTTGAAATAATTTCACAGAATTGTTCCTTGGGTGACCCTTTTCAAAAATTGTTCGCGAAATTTTGATACGTCAAGAAACATGGCTCTAGTGAATGGGGGCTACTTGCACTATAGGGAAATGAGGAAATTCTGAAAAAAATAAACTGTTCACAAAATTTTGATCCGTCAAGAAACATGGCTCTGGTGAATGGGGGCTACTTGCACCATAGGGAAATGAAGAAATTCTTAAAAATTCTTCTTCTCTGAAACGGCAAGACAGATTTTGAAATGATTTCACAGAGATGATCCTTGGGTGACCCTTTTTAAAAAGTGTTAACAAAATTTTGATCCGTCAAGAAACATGGCTCTGGTGAATGGGGGCTACTTGCACTATATGGAAATGAAGAAATTCTTGAAAATTCTTTTTCTCTGAAACCCCTTGTCAGATTTTAAAATAATTTGACAGAGACGTTTCTTGGGTGATCCTCGCTCTTGTGAATGGGAGCTACTTGCACTATATGGACATGATGAAATTCTTGAAAATTCTCTTTCTCTGAAACCCCTGGTCAGATTTTAAAAGAAATTTTCCGAAATGTTCCTTGGGTGACCCTTTTCAAAACTTGTTCGTAAATTTTGATCCATCAAGAAACATGGCTCTCGTGGATGGGGGATACTTGCTCTTATACAGAAATGAAGAATTCTTAAAAATTCTTCTTTTTGAAACTGAGGGTCAGATTTCGGAATGAATTTTACAGGTGACCTTTTGAAAATTGCTAAGCAAAATTATAAATTTGGTTCCAATGTTTCAATACCTCAAAAAAAAAATAGGCTATGGTCATCTCAAAAATTCAGGTGAGTGATCCAGGGCCATCTTGGCCCTCTTGTTTTTTTAATCTTTCAGTAGCGTTTAATCCTGATCAGGGACACTCGTTGTCAGCGCATGTCATATTCTTCGAAGATTCGACCTGTCTTATATGACGCATCACTTTCCCCAAGATTTAGGGGATTGTAGTAATACGCGCTATAAAGTACCAATGGAGAAAATGGCTTTCATCAATACGTTTGATGAGAAATCGGGCCCATTTTAGCTCCATGTTTCTCTTGACTGCTGACCATAGCTGAATGAATCGCACCAGGAAAGGTTTTATGGACTAAATATTATTTTAGTTTGAAATTCAAAATAACGGTTGTCGCGTAGAAAAGTAGCCCGGTTCTGTACCCACAATGCTTAGATTAGATATATATGTGAATTTGTAGAATGCCATCTAGCGGGAGATAATGCAGGAAAGCATAAATAGGTACACGACATACAACTGAAATAATGTTGAAAGCGGCGTTTAACACCAACTAATCAATCAGTCAATCCTTCGGGAATCGCAATCTATTGAATGGTTAATTATTCGATTGATTGATAGACCGGCACGGCTTTTCGCAACTTTTAAGATTGAAATATTCTCGGAAGATATAGTAGAAAACATAGTGAAGAAAAGGAGCAAATGCTGGTTACCAGCATTTTCTCCTTTTCCCACAATGTATTCAGAGCCATCTTCAGGGTCTATCGATCTGGGGTTTGTGTGGTAAACAATTAAACGCAACGGTATCCGTAATATTTGTCAGTGGGAGCTGTCACTGCACTCTATCTTTCCAGTCAGTTTTAATTATACACGATTATATAGCAAATAAGGTTTAATGCCTTTCCGGACAGCTCTCGTCACCTGGATAACAAAAAACTGGCCTTATATTACGACCAACCTGTCAAAAGTGGTCATTCTTTCGTCATTTAAGTTATAAAGCCGTCCAAGGTCTTTTCCGCGTGGAACAAAGTAGGTTATATGTCTGCGAGGTTCGTCCGTGTTCAGGTGCCTTTTCTTCTTTCGTATTCATACGCATTTTTCAAAGGTAGTGTCATTTCTGACCCGATTTGTATGACTTACTTTCAAATCCTTTACCACACAATCATGCGTTTTCTCTCATTACCAAACGACTATATTTTAGGCTTGTTCAAATCTAAAGCATTTGCAGACGACAAAATAAAAGTGACTTAAAGTTTGAAATTTGTTTTGTGAAGGGTAGAAAAGATCGTGGGAAAAGGAGAAAATGCTGGTTACCAACATTTTCCCCTTTTCCCATAATGTTTTCTAAAGGCTTCTTTCTCAGGGTCGTCAAAAGCAGGGGTTGTGTGATAATGGGTTGACAACCCTGTGGCAGAAGTCTTTAGAAAACATTATGGGAAGATCGAGAAAATGCTGGTAACCAGTATTTTCTCGTTTTTCCCATATTGTTTTCTACAACGTCAAACACAAATTCTATCACTTGAGTCACATTTCAAATGTCTTCTGCAAGAGCTTTCAATTTGGACAAGTGTGAAATTTTGTCGTCTGGTAAAGAGTCAAGCTGATGCAAATCATTTTACACCAAAAGAAAATTCAGGCGGGCAAAAAGAATTCAGGCGGGCAAAAAGATATGGTATAACAGTACTGTGATTTTTTCGAACAAGAGACATGCATAGTTATGATGACGCAAATAGTTTTATACATAATGAAAATAACAGTTTAAAACTGACGAAAATCAAAGTACTTAAATTCCCGACAGACACAAATCAAAGCACTGAAATTCCTGACAGACACAAATCAAAGCACTGAAATTCCCGACCGACACAAATCAAAGCACTGAAATTCCCAACAGACACAAAGTCTACCAGATTTTTTTTTGTTTGTATTGGAGTTTAACGCCATTTAAACAGCTTAGGTCATACCATGGCGGCCAGTGACGCACCCACGCATTTCCCGGCTTTCTCACAACAGTACTGACACAACCTTCGTTCCAAAGCCACTGACTACTGTTCTCACATGCATCAGTTGTCAGTGTCGAAAAATCGCCGGAAAGAAACTTTGCCGCAACGAGATATCGAACCCGCAACCTCCAATTCACTAGTCTATACTCTTACCACTTAGCCACCCGGCCGGGCCCTAATATCGTGAGTTATGCAAGATGTTCAAATTAACTAGTGTTTTATTATTTCGCTGTGCTAAACTTAATGCATAAACATACCTTCCTTTTTTCTCAGTGTAATATAACCATCGCGATTTTTCTGATTTTACACACGTTTGCTACACGCAAATATTGCGGTAAAATTTCTGTACGCTCCGTTGCTACAGCATTACTGACAAAGATTTATCAGTGAAATTAGCTATCAAAAATGATCATGACAAGACAAGTCTGCTAACTTCACCACCGCAAGATTCAAAACCTCATGTAAATTTCAAAATTTATCCTACTTATGGCTTGCAACACACGAAAAGGGGCATTCGGACATTTGCGTAAAGTGTCGTCTCGGATCCGGCACTTTACGACTACATTAGAATTTGAGCTACAGTAGACTTGCGCAAAACAGAAAATTACATAAAAACGGAGTGTCGTTTCGGATTAGCATGCGTGGAATGCGCAGGCTGATCCGAAACAACACTTTACACAATTGTCTAAATGTATCTTTTCGCGTGTTGCAAGCCATTTTAGAGACCTGTTTAAACATGTCACAAACTAGAGTTCTTGAGACGTAGTTATATGAAAAAAAGAATCTGACGTTCGTTTAACTCGTCAACAAAAGTCAAGGGCTCGCCTCATAACAACTGTTCTACACTTTTTCAATAATATTTCATCTCAAATGCCAAATCATATTAGATTCTTTAAATATACTCCTAGCAATGTCCAGCAAAATACATATTTCACAGATTTCTCCTTATTTTACGATACAGAAATAGAAAACACTTTTAGGAATAACTTTTCCTTTTGCCATGATGTGTTCAATAGTAATTACATGCCTGAAGTAAACGTTCAGCAAATGGTAATATAACTTGACCCTTATCTTGTTAAATGAATGCAGTAAAACTTTTGAACCGATACTGAAAACCCTAATCTTGCTTCGTCAAAGGTATTTTTGGTGGCAAATATGCTTTCATCGGACAGTGTAGATCAAAGATCAAATTGCACAATTTATATAGTCTTATCTTGATCCACAAGGTCAGTGAGGCGCACTTAGCAGCCTAAAGCTTCATTCTACCAAACGACAAAATGACTCGACCTAATTGAAAGCACTGTTTCGTAGAAGGTTAACAATTAAAAACCTTTCAAACATACAACCGTAAAGGACACATGCCTTCAACATAAACAAAGATATAAAAGTTGCATTGTTACGATATTTTTACGACCTTGGCCCTCGACGGGCCTCAATATTCCTGTCATAGACCAACCCTATCGACTATAAAAAGAGTTGAGCTTGGGTGATTCTTGGATAGGATTGTTCGGGTCTCCAGTTTCACCTAACAGGTAAGTAAATATTCAGTTAATGTTTATTAAGTACAATCTACATACATGTATGCTCATAGGACATTATTCAACAAGTTTTGCAAAAATGATAACAAGGTATGAAAACATGTTCATGGCATTATTAAAAGCTTTTTTACTCTAGTATCCGTCGCTGTAGAATCCTGTCTACAAGACAGTTGTAATGAGTTCTTAAAACATCGTTTACATCTTCAACACAAAAGAAAAATCATCAGGTTACACAGATCGTATCTAGAGTTAAGATTGTTGCCATCCTATATACTCGTCCAAATTGAAAGTATGTGCTGACGACGACAGGTGACTAAAATCAAGGGATTCGTCTTTGAAAAGATAGAAAGCAAGGTGAGAAAAGGAGGAAATGCTGGTTACCAGCATTTTCTCCTTTTCTCACGATAATTTCAAAGTCTTCTTCATCACGGTGGTTAAACCTGGAGAAATGTCTGGTGAAGAGTTAACGGGAGTTAAGAAGAACTAGATGGATTTTACTCTTTGAATCTCGATATACTTATAATTTTTGTATTTCTTCATTTAAAAGATAAAAAGGAATCTACTATTTTCTGATGCTTTAAACTTCTTGTACATGCAACATATTTCTTCAGAACCCATGGATACTTCAGTTCGAGGCTCTGTTATAGTTGAAGGAAATAATTGTGAAAAATATCAGATAGTGACAAATTCGTGTCTTTGGATTGCATGATAGTATGATAATATGTTGTCAAGAATTTGTATATACAAGGTTCTGTATGTAACCTTTCACGCAAAAAGGAACTTTCTGGGAACTGTGAAAAGTGTCAACCCTGCGAATTGCGCAGGCTGACAACGGTTGACACTTTTCGATTTAATTTTTTTTTTTCTGTTTGAAAAGCGGCCATTGTACCTTGTTATACATTCATTTTTGAATTATCAACTTAAAATGACCTTCACTATCGTTGATATGTTTTTATCTAATTGATGTATAGAATTCCCAGATGGTTTTTTGGGGGTGATGGTTCACACATTTTTTTTTTTTTCGTCTTTATATGTCTATGTAAAAACATTTTTTTTTATGTCAGTTGAATTACAGAAATTATTTTTCATAATAAGTTGTATACAGAGATGATCTTATATGAGTGTTTATTTATTTTCTTAAATGAGTGTTTATTTATTTTGATCTTTAAATATCAAACGAGTTGACACGAATTATGTGATGCGAGCCTTTGCGAGCGTGATATACATTTCAATCAACGAGCTTGATAAATATGATAAAATATAACCACGAATGAGATTCTATTTAGCACATAAAATGAATGAAAGACAAATATGTATCTTCCATCATCTCCTTCAACTCATATTAACGTAGTGTACCCGTAATAAAAAACAGATATTTCCACTATAATATTATTCTAGAAAATTTGCTAAGATTAAAAATGGGTATTATTGTACTACTTTTATCGAGCCACTTTTTTCTTTTTGTCCTTCCTAGAATTATCACTTATGAATTTAAAACAGTTATATTCTCATTACAAAATGAGATAATTATTACCTCCATTTTCTGGAAACTAACAAAAGTATCAACACATGAGTTAAAGATAGATGTCAAAGGAATTTCTGGTTGGTTAAAAATGTGCAAAAGTATTATATCTGTATAATATATCATATCTGTATAATATAAATCTGTCTTTATCAACTGTCAAGAAATTCTACGCCATGCACTAGAAGTATTATGGGTCCACTATCTTAAGTTCACGGGTCCATATTTATAGATGCCCTTCGGTTAGAAATGTGTGCATGTGCAAGAAGATTGGTCCATGAAATGTATGTATTTTTTTTTCTTCTTTATTATTTCAGCCATGTTCAAGCTTTGTGTATTAGCCGTCTGTGTCGCCGTTGCCACTGCAACCTTTTACAAAGGAGGATACGGTGGATGTATGTCTTTTTTTTTTATAATTTCTCGATTTAACCCTTGACTAAAGAAACTAAAGTTTAATAACCCTGAGGAAGAATGATTTTTAAACAGTGAGGAATTTTGATTTTTCTTTTAATCCTAAGACGGCCAAAATAAATTCTTACTGTACAAAAATATTTTTGACTTGTCTAAATTAAAAACATTTGCAGACGACAAAGTAAATGTTACTAAAATATGAAAATTGCACTCAAAGCTTACGGCACTTTTTGGGGACAAGGATAAAATGTTGGTTACCAGCAATTTCTCCTTGCGCCATGATGTATTAAAGCCTTCGCCGCCAAGTTCGTTAAAACATCTAGGATTGTTTGGTAACGGGTTGACTCTTATCCAGACTGTGCAGTTCCTGACATGGCCAAGTTACAAGCATTTGTGGACGAAAACTGGGATATATATGGGCCAGACGATGATATTAGATTCCTTACTGACACACAATAAAAAATAATTACAGGAATTTTTTTACATTGAAAATAAGACAAATTATGAAAACTATTGCACGGATATTTAGGCCCCAATACCTTCAAAAATTATGAAAGCAATTCCATCAGTTAAATCTCCTGAAAAAACAGTACAAGTAATTACATCGATGATCAAGCAGAAAACACTTTGACAAATTATGAATGAAAACAATTACACGGCTGTTAAGGCCAGAATACTAGAAAGTATTACAAAGATGCCAAGGCCTGGAAACTCTAACAAACCACAAAGGCAATTAAGGGGATAGCTATGCCAAATTACACGGATATTTAAGCCAGAATACTGCGCACTAGTACGAAGATGTCAATTCCTGAAAACATTGATAAATAGCAAAAGTCAAGACCTGAAAACACGGATAAATAGCAAAGCAATTACAGGCATGGTTAGGCCAAATTACGCGGATGTTTAGGCCAAGATACTAAAATCTATTACAAACATGTCAAGGCCTGAAAACTGATAAATGAAAAAAGGTAATTACAGGAATGGCTAGGCCAAATTATGCGAATACTTAGACCAGGATACTAGAAACTAAGACCTGAAAACACAAATAAATAACAAAGCAATTACAGGGATGGCTAGGCCAAATTACGCGGATGTCTAGGCCAGAATACTAGAACAATTTCAATAATGTCAAAGCCTTAAGAACTGATAAATATCAAAAGCAATTACAGGCATGGTTAGGCCAAGATATTCTAGGAAACGATTTAACAATTACGAAAATATCCAGACTCAAATACCCTTACAAAAAAAGAGGATATTTCGGCCTGATATACAGGCCTCAGTATCATGACAAATAATGTAAATAACTGCCAGGATATTTCGGCTTACAATATCCTAAAAGAATAACAGATACACTTTCAACGATGACTTAGTTTTAACAGATACATTTTCAACGATGACTTAGTTTAACCCTTAGTCTGCTAAGTGCGACTCAATGAACTTTTGCGGACAGTATGGATCAAGATCAGACTGCACAGAACGTGCAGTCTGATCTTGGTTCCATACTGTCCGACAAGGAGATATCCCCCGCAAAGATAGAAGAGAAAAAATAGCAAAATTTGGGTTTATACTTTCGACATAACAATTTCGTTTCACTTATTCAGCAGGATAAGAGATAATATCCTGACAAATAAACTCATGTATGCTAAGATCAGGGCCTGTATTCACCAACCATTCTTGAGAATATTCTTAGTCTTATTCTCCAAGGTTTTCTAAATTTGTAAGTAACACAATTTCTGATTGGCTAAACCGAATGGTTTAGCCAATCAGAAGTAGTGTTACTTACAAATGTAGAAAATTCTGGATAATAACATAAAGAACGTTCTTAAGAATGGTTGGTGAATACGAGCCCAGAAAAATTATGGCGAAAAAATCACGTATATGTAAATGCCGTAGCTACATGTACTCGTAAGAGCGTACTTCTATGTAACTTGGTCTTGATTTCCTTCAATGATCATACTATGTTCTCATTGAAATTAGTGTAATGAAAAATTAGCATTTAAAAGAAAGGTCCAGAGATCATGAGATTTTTACATAGGAAAATAGTGAAGAATTCAGAAACCGAACTTACAATCAAGCATGTGTGCAGCCTGATCGTATAATATAATTCTTAAGCGAAACGTCTTACGTCAAATATGGTAATGCCAGGCTACAAAGAGAATGAGATTACCCTAGATCTGCACAATCACTATGATTTTACATGTGTTCTCCAGATAGAGGTGGCTATGGCGGATATGGCGGCTACGGCAAATATGGCGGCGGGTATGGCGTTCGCGTTGGAGGCGGATATGGCAAATACGGCGGCTATGGTGGTAGAGCTGGTTATGGTAATTACGGCGGCTATGGTGGATATGGTGGATATGGTAAATACGGCGGCTATGGTGGATATGGTGGATATGGCAAATACGGCGGCTATGGTGGACAAGGTGGATATGGCAAATACGGCGGCTATGGTGGACAAGGTGGATATGGCAAATACGGCGGCTATGGTGGATATGGCGGCTATGGTAGTTATGGTGGTTATGGCAAATACGGCGGTGGATATGGTGGCCTTCAAGGCGGCTACGGCAAATACAGTGGCGGCTACGGAAAATACGGCGGATACGCTGGCCCTGTAGTCGGTGGCGGTTACGGCAAATACGGTGGATACGGAGAAGGTTACGGTATTGGCAGAGGCTATGGTGAAGGCTATGGCAAATACGGAGGATACGGTGGTGGAGTTGTGTATGCCGGCAAAGGTTACGGAGGTTACGGCCAAGGTTACGGAGGTTACGGAGGTTACGGAGGATACGGAGGATACGGAGGAAAATAGTAAGCTGTTTTTACACAAATAATGAAAGTCACTCAATCTATAGCAGTGCAGATTAGAACGTATGAGTCTTTTTTGATTTAAGCACATCAGAAACATCATGCTGCGTTTTTTGTTTGTTTATTTTTATCATTATAGTCATTATTATTACCTACGTCTTCCGTTGACAGCTACAGACAATGAACACCAAGATCAAACAATACAAAAAGAGCACTTTGTCCTCTAATCTTTATAAACTGATTTAATTTATAAGAAACACGAACGAATACTGTTAACCCATAGTCTGCTATGCGCAACTCACTGACCTTTTGCGGACAGTGTAGACCCTAGATCAGACTGCACAGAACGTGCAGTCTGATCTCGGATCTACTCTGTCCGATATGAGATTCCACACACATATGTGGTGTCCATTTTTTGTGAGGTAGAGCATCGGCCTCGTAACCATAAGGTCTTGAATTCGATATCAGGGAGCGGGTGTCATCTTTGGGATTTTCCATTGACCCACATGTTCGGGCCGAGTACTGGTGAAGTTCCCAGGAAGCAGAATCAAGAAGAGATTAGTATAAGTTGTAAGAATTTGTTTCTCGATCTATGTAAAATAAATAAGTTTAACCAAGGAGATACTATTCTTCAAAAATAAAGTTTGAGGCAGCATTAATTTTACTATAGACTCGAAAGTTTTATTTAATTTACTTAGCAGGACAATGGTTAATTTTCTGCATTTTTTTTTTTTTTTCACTCACAGATTGAGAATGCCCACATTATTTTCTTTAACTGATTACCAAACGACAATATTTTAAGCTTGTCCAAATCGAAAGCATTTGCAGACGACAGAATAAAAGTGTCTTAAAATTTGAAATTTGTCTTTGTGAAGAGTAGAAAACACTATGGGAAAAGGAGAATATGCTGGTTACCAGCATTTTCTCCTGGGAAAACGAGAAAATCCTTTTCCCACAGTGTTTTCTAAAGGCTTCTTTCTCAGTGTTGACAAAAATAGGGATTGTGTGGTAATGGGTTCTCCTCGGTAGTTATTGGTAACTTGTGTGGCAAGAATCATCACAACGTTCCTTTTAATGTTGACTTATTCATGAATTCGATAGCTATGGAAATTTGAATTTTTATGAGCGGCAGTCTACAATAAGGAGGTTTAAGAAATTTTCGCTATGCATTACATTAAGCAAGGCGTCAAAAGATCATAACACCTTGTTCCAGAGCTCCAGAAAGAGGGAGTGTGCAACTGCTTTGAATTTGAATCAGTCTAAAATTTTGTCGTATGGTACAGCGTCAAGTTACGATGTTGATAACGAAATTCTTAACCGTGTACGGGTTGGTGTTCACAAACCATTCTTAAAAGTAATACAAGTCTTGCTATCGAGAAATTTGTAAATTTGAAAGTAACGCAACTTCTGATTGGCTAAACCATTTCCAATCAGAAGTTACGTTACTTTCTTAATCTTGAATCAGACATTTGAATTGAATTGAGAATGGTTTGTAAATACGATAAGATCTTTAACCTTAATTATTATTCTCACTAAACAGCGTCGGTGGTTACGGAGAAGGCTATGGCATGAGTTATGGCAAAAAGGGCGGATTCGGACGAAAATAGTAAGCAATTAATAATCTACATTTTGTTTTATCAGTAATGATTGGTGAACAGTTATATTAACCCTTTGCTCCACAGATACTCATTTCTACGCATTGCTTGTAGGAGCCTTTGAAAAACATTGTGGCAAAAGGTGAAATTGCTCGTGACGAGCAATTTCACCTTTTGCCACAATGTTTTCTACACCTTCAAAAGGTGTCAAATACACATAAGAAACGGCTTCATCCTTGCTGTTATTTAGGGTCAGTTAGAGATACCATAGAAATGCCTTATGGGGTAAAGGGTTAAACTTACTCTTCTATATTTGGTACTATCGATGGAATGCTCCTCTGTTATCTCCCGCTAGATGGCATTCTACAAATACACATCAATCTAGTTTGCGCATTCTGGTTACAGAGCCGGACTACTTTTCATAACAGCAACCTTTACTTTGGATTTCAAAATGATATAAACGTTTTCTCAACAAAATGCTACCTGGTACGATCTATCCAGCTATGATCCGCTAGTAGGTAACCTATGCACCGGCCATTTGTTAAAACAGTCTCTACATGCTTGGTTAATAGGCTAATGACTCATTATCTCCCGCTAGATGGCATTCTATAAATACTCATCTATCTGATATGGGCATCCTGGGTATAGAGCCGAACCACTTTCCTACGCGACAACCGTTACTTTGAATTTAAATAAAAAAAAAAGGTTTACCCAATAAAACGCTACCTCGTGCAATTCACTCAACTATGATCACCAGTTTAGTGAAATCTGTTGCTAAAGCAGGTCTGATTTCTCCACAAACTTATTGATACGTAAAAGCTTTTTTTCAACATTGCTACTTTATAGAGCGTAATATTTACAGTCAGCCCGCTTTCGGGGCTAGTAGTGATGTGTCATATAAGACAGTCGAATCTTCGAAGAATATGACATGCGCAGACAACGGCTAATGACTTCGGTATGAGCCGTACTTTTCCCAAGTATACGATGGGTCGGGTGATGCATCATAGCAGACAGGTCGAATCTTCCACGAAAATGACATGCGTGGACAACGAATGCTTGTCTTCTAAATTTTAACTACCGTAGGCAAAATTGCCTGCAATTTCCTTTTCTACATTTTATTAACCGGTGGGAGGGGGAAAGAAAAAAAGAAAAAGACTGCAATTTCCTTTTCTACATCATAATGCAATTTTCCTATTCTACAATTACTTATCGGAGAGAAATAGTCTGCAATATTTTTTTTCTGCATATTGATTTATTAGAGGAAAAACAGTCTTCAATTTTCGATTATACATTTAACCCTTTACTCTATAGATACTCATTTTGACGTATCAACAACAGACAGCTTATGAAAACTTTGTGGGAAAAGGAGAAATTGCTCGTAACGAGCAATTTCTCCTTTTCCCACAATGTTTTCTACTCAATCAGATATTTGTATCTTCATTTGTCCATATTTTTGACATCATATCTTTATTTGCTGCTGAAACTGAAGAGCCCCAAATTGGAATATGAGGTGAAGGGTCAATTCATCGGAAGATAAATAGTAATTTCCTTTTCTACATACATGTATTATTTATCGGAGGAAAAGTTGTCTGCAATCTCTTTCCAACGTTTATTTATCGGAAAGAAACAGCCTACAATTAGAAATAAATAGTTTCCTTTTCTGCATTTCTTTGTCTGTCAGAGAAAATAAAAAACGTCAGTTTCTTGTCTTTTTCTGCCTATTCCTCTTCACATTTGCTGACTTAGTCTTGCCTAACCATAAGCCAGCCAAAAGATAAGAAATCAACATATACATATAAACTGTACAATAATTTTAGATTTAATCATTATGCAATTTGTTTATTTTGTACTCTGATGTTTAGTGGTGACATATCAAACGTTATAGCACGAAATTATTTATTTATTTATTTATTTATTTATTTATTTATTTATTTATTTATTCATTTATTTATTTATGTGTCTATTCATTTCAGTTAATCACCATACATGTGCTTCTTTCATCCATGGTTTCACGGGTAACAGAACCTTGCTTACGTATCAACGACTGCCGAACAAGAAATGCCATTTCAATTATAGTATTGTTTATAGAAATTGAGCAATAAATGATTTGCAAATCTACCAGTATACTTTAAATTACTACCAAAATACTTTGATTTTCGCAGAACGGAAGTGCATTGACCGCATTACCGTCAACGAAGTGTTTCAAACTCGGTGAGGAAAAGTAGGTCTCTTTAATGGACAACAAAATTCAAAACTCGTCCATGTTGAAGTTATTTGCAGACGACATAATAAATGTGTCTCATTCAATGCAATTTATTTTTCAACAACTGAGAAACAATTAAAAAAAAAACAGTAAAATGCTGGTCACCATGGAGTCGTGAAGGCACTTCATCATTTTGTGAAATGTTTACGTTTTACCTGACGGCCAAATTTAAAACTCGTCCAGATTCAAAGCATTTACAGAAAACAAGTAAATTTCAATGCTCAAATAATGGGATCTGTTCTGAAAACATTGTTGGAAAAGAAGAAAATGCTGGCAACCAGAATACAACTGAACTAATGTTGAAACGGGCGCCCCTCCCCCATTTCAAAATATTTGACAGTATAGATCAAACTCAGTCGCTACTTTTCGTGCGGTCTGATCTACACCTAAATTGCTAGTATTGTCTACAAAGGAATCATGTAGTTTATGATAAGCAAACTATCATATTCAATATACAAATATACAGGTACCTCTCAATTCAGTATATTTTAGAGAGGGGGTGCGATTTGGAAGTTATTTGTTTATTTGTAGACTGAAAGATTTCCAGAAATCAAAGTTCAAAACACATATCGTCGGTTTACTTCAAAAACCTCATAATTACAGTTTGTTTCAAGCTGTAGTTACAAGGTTGTTGATGTAAACCGACGATATACATCTTATACAAATTAAACATTTAAGAAACAATCTTGCGTTTTCACAACTCTGGAAAAGACTGCTTTCAAAATCATCATGTGAAAAATAAAAAAATGTTGGTAGCCAGCCATGTCCCCTTTTCTCACATTATTTTCTATCCTTTTAAGACAAAATCCAGTCATTGAGGTCACACCGAGTGTGAATATCGTCTGAATGAACTCATTTTGGATAAATCTAAAATTTTGTCACGTGACAAAGAATCATTGGAAATGCGCAAATTAAACCAGAAACTAAAAACAAGATGACGCAATTATCAAGATTATTTCCATTGGGTTTGAGAACTTCGGAAGTATCCTGTCAAAAAATGATTTTAATGTGGTATGTCATTACAAAGTTCTTTCTCTCACCCAATCTTAAACACACTACACTCCTGTTGGGGGTGGATCCAACCCTATTAAAAAAAACGAAATTTTATACTTAACATAATTGAAAGCATTTGCAGGCGAATAAATAAATGTTGCTCAAATAATTTTGGTCTGTGATAGGCTAGGAAACATTGTGGGAAAAGGAGAAAATGCTGGTGTAACCAGCATTTTCTCCTTTTCCCAAAATGTTTTCAAACACCTTGTCCTTCAGGATCGTTAAAAGTCGGGATTGTGTGGTAAAGGGTTAAACCTTTTAATAAAAAAAGCCTCGTGTGTGACGGCACCAAGGAAAAAAAGGAGGTTCTTGAAAACATAGCGGGAAAAGGAGAATATGTTGTCGACATTTGGGTGAAATAAGCAAAGGAAAAAAAATGTGGGTTATCTTGCTCCTTTTTCCGCAATGTTTTCACAAGCCTTCTTCAGGATCGGTGAGTCACAAGTTTATCTGGCAATGAGTAACAAGGGAGGAAATACAGTCAATTATTTGAAGAAAGCAGTATCGAATATCCAGTATAAGGGTTTTCCTAATTGAATATTAATGGGTCCCAAATTTAAAGAATTTTTTTATGAATGATTGAAAGAGGTTAAAGATCTTGCGATTATATCATTTTGAATTAAATTGGTTTTACACTAACTCTTTCCATTAAGGGTGGGTTTTCGGTTTTCCACCTTCTGTATTTTGCTGAGTACGCTGGCTTTTCTCTTACCCTTGGTACCCCTTGGTATTGACTTCTACACCGATTTGGCAAGTTTAAATAAGTTTCGTTGATTCTCTCAGCACACTTTACGAGGCTGACTGAAATGGTGCGAGTTTAATTTGTGAGGGTTTGCCTTCTGGCCAACATATCGCATCAATTTTCAAAGAAGTGCCCTTCAATATCTAGATATGTTTGCCGGTGTAATGCAGATTAATGACCCTTCCCGACAAAATGAACCATGGGTCATTTCACTATGTAGAGAAATTACCCATGGGTCATTTCACTACGTAGAGATATGATCCGGGTCATTATTCTACGTAGTGAAATAACCCTTTGGGATCATTTCTCTACGTTGAATAATGAGCCAGGTCACTCCTCTCCTAGTGAAATGACCCATGGGTCATTTTGTAGGGATGGTCATTTCTCTGCATTTTGCAAGGGCCTTATTGCCATTTTGAAAGTCATTTTCTTGACCGCTCAGAAAGTTCCCCACTTCATATATGACGTCAACATCTGGGCCTGTATTCACCAATCATTCACCAATCATTCTTAAGAATATTCTTAGTCTTATTCTCCAAGAATTTCTAAATTTGTTTGAAAGTAACGCAACCTCTGATTGGCCAAACCATTTGCTGTTTTCCTTGTCTTATTCTCCAGGAATCTCTAGATTTGAAAGTAACGCAACTGCTGATTAAATAAACCATTTGGTTTAGCCAATCAAAAGTTCCGTTACTCTCAAGTTTGGAAATTCTGGAGACTGAGACCAAGTATGCCCTTATGAATGGTTGGTGACTATGGGCCTTAGACAGCGGGTACCGGAAATTGTCTTTTTCAAGTCTGATAGAGCGAAATGAGAACAAATAATGTAGACCTATACTCAACCAATTCAAAATCTCAAATCGTTGATGGCAGTCACGGCAAATGGAAGACAGCATCTTCGGGAGCCAAGTTTACGATCACTACGTGGATCTTACCTTGGCTGATTGAGCCCGATTTCGAGATTCCTGCTGGATGCGCCTTCTATTGGATGCTGGTTATTACCCCTCTTTACATCATATTTCTAAAAGCAAATGAAATATCGTTTTACAAACCGTTTACGAATACCACGTGGGTTTCCATGTTTTACCTTCTATTCGAAGGGAAGAGACCTTGTTCTATTTTTATCAAAGATGAAATGCTACTTGCGATTTCATTCGTTGCAGCTAGAGCTTGCTGTATCCAATGAAAAAGCGTATCGGGGGAATGTCAAAATCAAGCTCGATCCGCCAAGGGTAGATTAACGGTAGTGAATCGTCAGTCTTGGCTTGCGAAGATGGGAAGACAGGGACATTGTTCCTGCTGAAAAAATAAACCTTTACTGAGTTTTCGGCGGCACTTCAGTTTTCGCATAGTTGCATTTTTTTTTCCAATTTAATCCTTTCCCATGCAATCCCTAGTTATTATGGCTCTGATACTGAAGCCTTCTGAAAACATTGTGGGAAAAGGAGAAAATGCTGGTTACCAGCATTTTCTCCTTTTCCCACAATGCTTTCTACCCTGCTGGAAACAAATTTCAATTTTTGAGTTACATTTATTTTGTCGTCTGCAAGTGCTTTCAATTTTGACTTGTCTAAAATTTTGTCGTTAGGTCAAAGTTAAACATACTTTATACCACAGAAAGACAATATACATGAGCAATCAATTACAATCAGTTAGCAAGGATGATTAGTTTCCTTCTAAGTGATGCACTTTTTGTCCCTTTTGAAGACAATTTACCATCAAAATACTGACAGCATCCAGGAAAACCGAGGCCATAACCTTTCCAACTGATGGAACGCTCTTTGCCTTCTTTTGCAGAGCGAACCACGGGGCTTCCATTGTTTAGACTTTTTTGGCTTCTGGGGTGAAATGATGGACCACAGTCGCAAGTTTGCAGGATCTCCCTTTACCTCATTACCAAACGACAAAATTTTAGATTTGTCCAAATCGAAAACATTTGCAGACGTCAAAATAAAAGTGACTGAAAATTTTGATTTTTTTTTTTTTTTTTTTTTTTTGTGAAGGGTAGAAAACGTTGTTGGAAAAGGAGAAAAATGCTGGTTACCAGCATTTTCACCTTTTCCCATAATGTTTTCTAAAGGCTTCTTTCTCAGGGTCGTCAAAAGTAGGGCTTGTGTGGTAATGGGTTAAAAGGTTCAGGTTACCACGCAACAAAGTTCGCTTTTTATTACATGATAGACTAAGAGCATTTGTCTTTACAAGATGTACCTCGAGATGGAATCTCTCTTTCCTGTGATTTCCCAATTGTTTTGGCCACATATGTCATTTGCCTGCCAGCTATAATAATGTCATGGAATTAGTGGGCCATTTTTGGGGTAGCAACAACAAGTTGGCTTCTTTAAAAAGAAGCCAGGAGAGGTCACAATTAATGTTTTCAAATAGTTTAATGGTTTTTAATTTCAATACATTTTGGTACATGTAAACAAACAAGTAAAAATGCCGCAGCGTAGAAACCTCATAATTGTGCTTCACATGACGTTCATTTGGCCTTCTCGTCCCTTTTTCAAGTCGCATGATCTTGTCCAGCAGTCTTCTTTCTCTTTTTTAATGAAATTCTTTTTTTCTTTTTCTGCTGCTTTGATTTATTTGCCTATTGAAAAAATACAATTATTTGAGGGGTCACTTGCTGACATGGCAAATTGATTTGACAAATATTTTTCTGATATTCGTCATATAAAAATAAACCACACCTATTTCCTGTTTCGGTTTTTTGACTTCGCTTTATTTACAAAACCACGACGAAAAAGACTGTGTATCATTACAATTTCGCAAGAAAAATGGATTTAGACGGCAAATTCTGTGGCAGTCTGGCTTTTAAACTCACCACTGATGGCGAGGTCTGATGACTTCTCCAATAACAGGTCATCCAGTACAGATGTCATTCTCATAGCTCTGTCTCCCACGTTTTAATTCAGCTACCCACGTTTTCACAATTGCATATGAAGGGGCGTCCATCCATACTTTTGCTATCGAATCATGGCGGAGGTCCAGATAGAGGGAGTGATTTTGATTTCAAAAATGAAAATATTAATAATTCTCCACTAAAACGTATGTTACGGGTGCACATTAAAATCGTCTCATTGCGACGATTTTAATGTGTGCCCACAAACATATGGTTTGGAAGAGGAATGATAGATTTAGAATACCATCACTCCTTTTTATTCGGAACTCTGGTATCAGTATGGATATTTCTGGGTGCTACACATTTCTTATTCAAAAATCGATTCACTGTTTTTTCAGCTATTTTGTCAATTTTCAAAAGTCACTTGCCTTTTTCACTTAAAAGTGCCTCCAATTTGACACGAACTGACACCAACAAACCTTCGGCCACACAGCCTTAAATAATCAGCAAATAGTAGTGCAGAAAAAGGGACATCCCTGCTCAAACTTTTCAATACAAGGCTCACACTTTATCAACCAGCCCCTTGTATGTCAATTGTCCGACTCATTGTACTTAAAAAGGTAATGGCACCTAACTGGCTCCTAAAGCCAAACGTTTTTGCCTTTGTAATTGTTGATGTCACAGCTACCCTTGGGTGAAAACGTTAAATATAAACCCCTGCTGCTTGTAGTGCAACGCTATTGATGCGGTCTGTCGCGAAAAATGATTCCCCCGCCCCCCCAAAAAAATACCCAGTTTTGTAAAAAATTACACAAGATGCATATTTTAGACCTGCCTTCCATGTTGTTTATAATAAAACATAGGAGCAAAAGTATAAGAAAAAAATTCAAATGAGACAACTTTAGTATCTACGACCCGGAAGCAAGTCAGTGTGGTAAGGTACCCACTCATGATCACATTTTGGCTGATTCCGTATCTACATCTAACCTCGTCTATATGAAAGGGGTGTCCATTTTGAAATACTACCAGTCACATGATATTTAACATGGCGGCTCCCATGTAACGGCCACAGCATTACCTCCCGCTAGATGGCATTCTATAAATAATCATCTATCTAATTTGGGCATCCTGGGTACAGAATCAAACCACTTTCCTACGCGACAACCGTTACTTTGAATTTCAAACTAAAATAAACGTTTACTCAATAAAACGCTACCTCGTGCAATTCACGAGATCGTGATCAGCAGTTTAGAGAATTCTGGAGCTAAAGCAGGTCTCATTTCTCCTCAAACGTATTGATAAAAGCTATTTTCTACACTGCTACTTTATAGAGTGTAATATTACAGTCTGCCCGCTATCAGGGCTAGTGATGCGTCATATAAGACAGTCGAATCTTCGAAGAATATGACATGCGCAAACAACGACGGCCACGGCAGTCATAGTGTTTTGCTAACTCCACTGAAAAATACCTACGAAATCGATAGACCAAACTAGAAAATAGATGTTAATACTGTTTGTCAATGGAAATGTTCTTAGAAAGATTTCGAGAGAAAACAGCGGTTCATGTTTTCTTTTCTGATGGGAGCCTTACAATTTTAAGAACGGTGAAACCGCATATTTCTGGCGGAAAAAATGTACCGTGTATGTGCATATGTGCATATCAAGCTACGTAATACAGCCGAGGGTCTTCATCAACGGACCATCCGAGGTTTGCCGAATGGTGCGGCACTCTTTGGTTAAAATAGCATTTGTTTTATTTCACGGACAGAATATATCTAGCAGCCTGTCATGGAAAAAGGTATGAAATACTGGTTAACGACTTTTTTTTCAAACTGGACATGTCCAAATTTTGCACTTTGGTAAAGAGTTAACTCTTTACCACACGGCAAATTTTTTTACCTATCCAAACTGAAAGCATCTGATGCTGACGATTTCATAGTGGCTGAATTGACACAATTTTTATTTGATAAGGTAGAAAACTTCGTGGGAAAAGGAGAAAATGCTGGTTACCAGCATTTTCTCCTTTTCCCACAGTGTTTTCTAACGGCTTCTTTCTCAGGGTCTTCAAAAGTAGGGATTGCGTGGTAAAGGGTTAAAAACTTGATTGCTTAGTATAGAGCTACACCACTTGTAAATAATCAGTGTCAGTATTTTGATTTCGAGTGAATGTCACGCTTCAGGTTTGATTTTGCCTGCAAAATACCTGCTTTTGATGCCACATACTATTTCCGGTCCAACGAAAAAATGCACGATTGTTGATAAAAAATCATAGGACCAAAAGTCCTGAAAGGCGGATTTGTGCCGATCAATAAATAGGTCAGGATTGTGCAATGATATGAGAAAAATGAAAGTTATTTTTTCTCACACAAATTTTAATTAAGTCAGATGTTATTATTACTTATGTAAGAAGCAGTGGATTTTTGACAGGCAAAAACTGGCCGAGAAGTCAACAATTTTATTAGAAATATTATATGTATTCTTTATTATACGTTTTAGCAAAAAAGTCCGTTGAGGTTATTACTCAATGGAACAAGCAGTGGGAAAGGGACGGCACGGATGGGGGCAAGGAATATATTTAAATAATACATGTCCGAATTTCGCAGGCTGACCGGAGTTGACACTTTTCGCTTTAATGACATTTCCTGTATGAAAAGTGCTCATTGTAACGTGTTGTACCATTTTTGAATTAACAACTTAAAATGACCTGCACTATAGTTGATCTGTTTTCATCTAATTGGTGTACAGAATTTCGAGATGGTCCCTTTTTGTGTGATGGGTCACATTTGAATAATGCAATTAGAACTAGTATTGTTGTAGTGTATTAGCAAGGCAAAAAAGAAAAAAAACCAATGGCTCATTATCTGGATGATTAGAAGTAAAAATCTCAGCCAATCAGATGGACAGTATTGGAATTGTCCTTAACCTTTGGGCTGCTAAGTGCGACTCGCTGACCTTTTTGAGACAGTGAAGATCAAGATCAGACGGCACAGAACGTGCAGTTTGATCTTGGATCTGCACTGTCCGATAAGAATTTTTTATTCCTAAAGCATACTTTTTAACACATGGGTTTTTACTATCGAATTGAAATTTCGTTTTACTAGTATTTAGCAAGATAAGGTTGAATGAATGTCACAACTAGAGTCACATAGTCTAAATAACTAAAGATCTGTGGAGTTGAAAAGTAAAGGAGTGACGAATTTCACGAGATAACTGACCAATGGATGTATACCATTTCCTTGAAAAAAATTATTGAATTTCATCTAAATGCTATCCCCCCTGGTTGGCTGTTAATCTGTCGGCCTGCTCCAAACTTTCTTTACATGTAAACTCTACTCTTTCATGTTTATCATCTAGTTATCAGTTTAGAAAAAAAGACAAAGATAAACAAACTTAGGAAAAACATGCGATCTATTGAAGCTCCTATTTAAAGCAAAATTGTTCCCCTAAAGGACACAATCATATCAGGTAATACACCATGTACTTTTATCACTACTATTTTTTCATATACTATTTCACATTCATGACTATGATCTCCCGGTGCAAAGGGTCAAAATATAATGATGTTAATTGCTATATAATTGAATTCTATTCAATGTTGAAAAGTTTTTTTGTTGGAGAGGTGACAAGGAACTATATTTGGGGGCGCCAAAAAAAATCCAACTCTGAAATGTCTAAAATTTCACAAGGATGGACCCAACCCTTTTTCTTTTCTACCCAACTTGAAAAGAAAGCCTTTGAAAATATTCTGTAAGACATGGAGAAATTGCTCGTAATGAGCATTTTCTCCATTTCTTAAAGAATATTTTCTTTCTGTTTCGAAACTACGTTTTCTTTTGGCCGTGTCCATCAAAGTTTTATCGTTAAATTTTCATCTTTTCCTTTCAGGAGACCAGAAATTCGTGAAGCGGAAAATCATTGTTTTCGGGGGAGGGGGGAATCGTGTATAGAAAATAGACTAGGCAGTGACGAATTGCTAAAAAAATAAGCCCTGGAAAGTCCGAGACACACAAACATATAAATGCAAGAATCATAGTGCAAAAAAGGTAAATAATACAACAAGCTTTTACGAAGAACTTTTCTGTGGAGAAAATGAACATTCTGTCTTTTATTTGTATTTATTACGTTATATATCGTCATTCTCTCTCTCTCTCTCTCTCTCTCTCTCTCTCTCTCTCTCTCTAATACGCTGTCAAAAGCTGCCTTGTACCTATTTTTTCATTAATCTCGTGTGTTTATCAGTGTATCAGTTGCTACACAGCATACTTTTGCTCTAAGAAGAGAAAAGTAATACAAGATCACTCTTATCGAGATCATATATTCAGATTCCTGACCAGTTGGTTGTTTAAAATATAACAATTATACAATTCAAAACAAGATCCCCACTGTATGGCTGATTTCGATTGAAAATTTCTAGAGCGAAACGCCCGCAAAGCACCGGGCACAAGAGTGTAATGTGCGCAAAAAGGGGGACAGAAGATATTTTTAACATGCATTTATAGAAATAATATATTATTTTCAATTGCTAAATAATTCATAAGTTCATTCTTAAATACTTCTGTATAGAAGAATTAAATTATAGAAATCTGTTAAGGTTATAAGAAATTTGTCGGTCTGCATCTTTTTTTGAGGTAGATTTTTTATCTATTTGCATAATAATGTTTGTTTATGTATTTTGACTATGTACATCTATCTATCTATCTATCTATCTATCTATATAACTATCTATCTATCTATCTATCTATCACAGGAGTCATTGCTCAAATCGGGATGTGAAATGGTTGTAAAACCTTGATTACTGTCCTATGTTTATTATTTTTGTTCTATTGAGCGCGATTAGGGAAGAAAACTCTGATCCATAAATACCATGGCTACAACGCAATTCCAACAAATTTAAAAAAAATGCTTAAAACACGGGCTTCACTATTCCATATGTTTCGAATTCTATTTCAGTGGCTTTTCTGGTGTGTGCGCATGTCAGTGGAAGTTCCATTTCCGGTTCAAATGACACCATATTGGCTGTCTGTGGAGGTAACTTCCGCCATGATGACAACCGAGCATATCAATTAAGTTTACACCGACTTCTCAGGAGAATCGTTTCCCGTACACGCATTTTGAAACATCAAATTAGACAAACGTTAGATTTATATGTGAGTTATACAATCATGTCCTCTATCTTGTTACAGAAATCGTGATAAAACCTTAACTCTTTACCAAACGACAAAGTTGTCCAAACTGCAAGCATTTGTAGACGTTTCTTAGCATTACAAGGGTTGAATCATAATTTCAAGGGTTTGTTTTTTTTCTTTAGATCTCAATAAATTTCTTTGGCCTAGGTCAAACATTAGACTGCAGTCTGAAATTTTGTAATCTGGTAAAAAGACGGTGTGGTGTCCAGGATAATGAAAGATTTTGCAAAAAAGAAAAGTGAATATTTGAATGTCTCCTACTAATTTCACTCTTTACCATCCACAAATTTTTGGACTGGACCAAATTCAAAGCATCTGTAGACCAAAAATTAAATCTTGGTTATATGATGATTTCTGACTTTGATAGAGTAGTAAATATTGTGGGAAAGGGATTTGGTTGGTTGTTTTGGGGTTTAACGCCACTTTAACAGCTAAGGTCATATCATGGCGGTCGCTGACGCACATGTGTTTCCTGGCTTTCTCACACCGGTACTAACACAACTTTCTTTCCAAAGCAACCGACTACTTTTCTCACATACTTTAGCAGAGGTAAGAGGCGAAAATACGTCGGAAAGAAAGTTCGCCTCAACCGGGTATCGAACTCACAACCACTAGATCATGAGTCCAACACGCTCACCACTGAGCCACCCGGGCTGGCTGGGAAAAGGAGATAATGCTAGTTACCAGCATTTTCTCTGTTTCCCACAATGTTTTCTATAGGCTTCTTTCTAAGGGTAATTATGGTCAGGATTGTGTAGTAGAGACTTAAACGTCAAATTACTTAAAGATTTAAGGACTTAACCCCAAAAACACGATCAAATTCAAGAGTTGCAGAATTAAAAAGAAATTCTTAGTAGATAAATAAATAGATAATGCTAGAATATAAGAATCATGGAAAAAGTAGAAAAGACTGTGGAAAAATGTGTCTTAGAAAGGGAACGAAAACAGTGGACTGAATGGAGAAAACGCTGATTGCCGGCGGTTTCCTCCTTATCCCACAATGTTTTCAATGATACTTCTTCGTCGTGGTTGATAAAACACGAAATAGCGTGTTTAAGGGTTACCTTATCACAAGACACTAAAATTTTTAGGCTTGTCCGAAAAGAGAATATTTGCATAAGAAAAGTTCAGTGTAGCGAAAGAGAAGGACTATTTTTGAAAACATTGTAAGGGCGGAAGAAAATGCTAACTGCCAGGTTTTTTTTTTTTTACAATATTTTCAAAAGTCCTCTTCACAATGGTCGTTAAAACAGGAGTTAGTGTGGCAAATGGTAAAAAAAACACGGGAACATACAACAAGACGATGCTTCGAGGATTTTTTTAAAAATTTTATTAACTCAATTTACATTAACCCTTTTCAGTACATTAATCCTTTAACATCTCTGTGAAAGAAGTCTTATGAAAAGACTGTGAGAAAAGGAGAAAATGCTGGTAACCAGCATTTTCTCCTTTTCCCTTAATTAATGTTTTCTTCCCTAACTGAAACATATTTTAATTCTTTAGTCATATTCATTTCGTTGTCTGCAAATGCTTTAATTTGGATCAGTCTAAAATTTTGTCGTTTGATAAAGGGTTAAGCATGTTTCCAGCATTCTAGGATCGAATGAATTCTTAGCCCTTTACCCCAGAAGGCATTTCTATGGTATCTCTAATTGACCCTAAATAACAGCAAGGACGAAGCTGTTTCTTACGTGTATAACTATGACACCTTTTGATAGCATAGAAAACTTTGTGGCAAAAGATGAAATTGCTCGTCACGAGCAATTTCACCTTTTGCCACAATGTTTTCCAAAGGCTCCTACAAGCAATGCGTAGAAATGAGTATCTATGGAGTAAAGGGTTAAGCATTTAGTTCTGATGTATTTGAGTGTTTCTTTTACATAAATCTATCCTTGTAGAAAATTGAAAATACACTGAAATGAACTTCTTCTAAACGGCCACTTTTGTTTCTCCTATAAATTGGAGCAAGTATAAAAAATGTCAATAAAAACAAATTGTGACGTATATCTGGACGTCAACCATAGTATTGTGGTGAAAAGTTCCCGATTTTGCCAAAAGAAGAACTTCCTTTTTTCGAAAAAAGGAAAACCAGTTGCTTGCGCATGCGTCGTGTCTACCAGCCAAAACAGTTTAAAAAATGAGAAGCATAAAATACTGAACTTCTGTAAGCAATTAGAAAAAACATGACAATTATTCTCTGTGAAAGAAATGTTATCCGAAAAAACAAGCATGAAGTTTTCAAAAAATGATATTTCAATTTACAATGTTGAGTGAATGGACGACGAATAAGTTTCTTCTGCGATAAAATTGAGTGAATTCTCTTCAGAATTTGATGCAGGTATGTTTTCAGACCGGGAAATTATTCTGCAAAAAATGAAACCAAATATCCCGTCTATTTTATAGGCAGCGGACGCGAAAAAACGTCAATGGGAAATTACAGCTTAAAAGTGGCCGTTTAGAAGTTCGTTGCAGTGCAGTTCTCACGCTTATTAGGAAAAGGGAAATAACTTTAAATTGTATATTTTGTCCCATACATTGTATTACAATTTACTTCCCTTCAGCCTATCTGGTATCTTGATTTATTTTTTATTTTGACGTAGGGTTTCCTTCGCTACCTTTACTTCGTAGAATGATTTCAGTTTATGCATTTGATTTTTTAAAACGTTTGTTTTTTTCTTTATCAGACATCTGATCGTACCCACAACATTCCTATTATTACCAACCACCCGTGTATCGACGACATCATGCCAAGAACGACAACCACTGAAGTGAACAGAGATAACGTGAGTTGTCTCTCTTTTGTTCTGTCCGCCATTCTTTAACTCTGTAACAAACGACAAAATTTAAGACTGGTTCAAATTGAAAGCGCTTTCAGACGACAAATAAAACGTAACTCAAAAACTGAATATTGTTCCAAGCAGGATAGAAACAGTATGGGAAAATATTTTCAAATGGCTTCTATCTCATGGTCGTAAAAATCAGGGATTGTTTGGTAAAAGGTTAATTTGATTTTGAACAACTTCAGAAATCAATTTGAATATTCTTCCTTTTTATTATCGTTACCAGTTGTTCATGTTAAATAGCTTAGTCCAGATACATGAAGAAACCTTCCCGAAGTTTTTCCTGGTTCTTTAACATACTCGGTGTACAGCGCCGTCACTAAGACCCACAAAAATAGTCTCTTCGTTATTTTCAACTGGCAAGCCACTCCTTCGCATAACCTCCCGCTACATGATTCCACAAATACTCATCTATCTAATTGGGGCATTCTGGGTACAGAAGCGGACTACTTTTTCAAAACAACATTCGTTACTTTGAATTTCAAAATGAAATAATCGCTTACTCAATAAAACGCTACTTTGTGCGATTCATTCAGCAATGATCGGCTAGTATCCTATGCATCAGCCATTTATCAACACAGTCCCTACATGCTTTGGTAATAGTCTAATAGCTTCGGTATAAGCCCTGCTTTTCCTAGGTATTCGGCCGATGATTGATGCGTCATAGCAAACAGGTCGAATCTTCGAAGAATATGACATGCGCAGACAGCGCACTCCTTCGATTACCGCAAAACAAATCCTATACTCTGCAACTCAGCTAATGCGACATATATTTAACCCATTACCACACAATCCCTACTTTTGACGCCCCTGATAAAGAAGCCTTTTGAAAACACTATGGGAAAAGGAGAAAATGCTGGTAACCAGCATTTTCTCCTTTTTCCCATAGTGTTTTCTACCCTTCCGAGAACAAATTTCTATTTTTCAGTCACCTTTACTTTGTCGTCTGCAAATGCTTTCAATTTGGACCAGTCTAAAATTTTCTCGTGTGGTAGAGTTAACTGAAAGGGTCCCGCCTGGCTCAGCGGTAGAGGCCACGGATTCGAGCCTCACCAGAAGCTTTTTTTTGTCGTGGGATGTGGTCTTCGGCAAGAAATTTTAGAGCCCTTGCCTAGTACTGGTAAAATACAGGACATACTTGAATGTGTGAGCTGTCGCTATGATGTGACTTGAAATAGTATCGAATACGGCATAAAACATCTATCTATCTATCTATCTATCTATCTATCTATCTATCTATCTCTATCTATCTATCTATCTATCTATCTATCGGTCAGTCAGTCAGTCAGTCAGTCAGTCTGTCTTTCAGTTTATTAATCAATTTTACTTGATGAAGTTCTACTCTTTGTATAATTGGCGTGCAACACGTGAAAAGAGGCATTCGGACATTAGCGTAAAGTTTCGTCTCGGATCAACCTGTGCAGTCTACACGGGCTTATCCGAGACGACAGTTTACGACTACATTAGTTTTGTTTCTCATTAGATTTGCGCCAAACACAAAACTGCAAAGAAGAAAATGCTGTTTATCAGCATTTTCTCCAATTTCCACGATGTTTTCAAAAGTCTGATGATGAAAACTACCTTCGAATGGGTAGAAAACATTGTGAGAAAATGCTGGTTACCTGCATTTTATCATTTTCCCCCACGATGTTTGCACCAGGCCCATGTCTTGTTCCAGGCCGTTAAAATGGCGGACAAAATTGTTACGTACAACATTCATACTCTGTTTTCAGCTTTCTAACGACCTGTCAGGCGATTACAACATCGCCATCAATATGTATGCAGGACTACGTCTGATCCAAGTCCAAGAAGAAAGCCGTGCCTATTTGGAGTCATATCAACCTCTAGAGAACATCTTGAAAGATATTCTATGTGCGATGCATAGAGCTTTGGCCTCGTTTGGAGACCAGAGGTCACGTGACTTGGATATCGCGCCATCTATCGACAGTTGTGAGGCATCAACCCATTTTGAGAAGATTTATCGCAACTGGATGATTCTGAGAAATATGTACAACTTGGCAAACCAGTTGTTCGATAAATATAGCGTGCATAAACGATTGCATGTGCAATAATGCTACGTGAAATTAACACTCGATGCCGATGCCAAACTCATCTTTTTTTTTCATTTTATTTTATTTATCATTTATTCATTAATCCATTACCACACAATCCCTACTTTTGACGACCCTGAGAAAGAAGTCTTTTGAAAAGCATTGTGGGAAAAGGAGAAAATGCTGGTAACCAGCATTTTCTCCTTTTCCCACAATGTTTTCTACCCTTCACAAACCAAATTTCAATTTTTCAGGTACATTCATTTTGTTGTCTGCAAATGCTTTCAGTTTGGGCAAGCCTAAAATATTATTGTTTGATAATGAGTTAATCCATGTGTTAAGTTAATCCTTAAGCCATGACAAAAGAAAAAAAAAATCACCAGTGAATTTCAAGCTGTTAGAAAAACAAGAAATATTCCCATTTCAAATTCTTTTCGTTTGCACTGGATTCCTAGGCAAAACTCGCATTTGCGTTTCATTGACCAGTTATTTATTACTCATGACTTAAGGTAAGCCTAACCCTTTACGAAACAATCCCTGGTTTTTTACGACCCTTAGATACAAGCCTTTTTAAAACAAAAAGTAAGAAAAGGAGAAAATGCTGGTATCAAGAATTATCTCCTTTTCCCACAATGTTTTCAACTCTTCTATGGTCAGGTTTCAATTTTGAGTCAGTCTTATTTTGTCGTCTACAAATGTTTTCAATTTGGACCAGTCTAAAATTTTGTCGTTTGGTAAAGAGTTAAACCTAAAGCTATTAGAATACCAGTAAATTTCAAGTCAATAGAAAAAAAAAACACAAACATTTTTATTTCAAATTCATTTCGTTCCCCTCAAAAATATTTCACCATAACGAACAGTGTAGATTCAAGATCGGGTTGCACATTCTGTAACACTTAGCAGATACCCCTTTACCAAATGACAATTTTGTAAACTTGTCCAAATTGACAAGGGGAGAAAACATTGTGGGAAAAGGAGAAAATGCTGGTTACCAGCATTTTCTCCTTTACCTACTATGTTTTCAAAAGACCTTCTCCTAGGGCCTTTAAAACTCGTGATTGTGTGGTAAAGCGTTAATTCTTGCTATTGTAATGTTATTATACCAATGTATATTTGAGTCAAATATATTTATTGAACATTTGAAATCATCTTGACAGAGTTATTTGTAGTCATATACAAACCTGAAGTAGTAAGTGGAATACTTTGGGGGGGGGGGGGGGGGGGGGGTCCTGACGAATTAAGTACAGTATTAGATCGAAAAATGTGCTACCTGGTCTTTAATTAATCCAACCTGCGCAACATATTTGAAACAGGGTCCGTATGCACTGTCTTTCAACATTTATATCTGCATGGCTCAAAAGTTGGTATAACGGGTCTTTAAACATTTAGACCTGCATGGCTCCACGTTAGTATGGAGGGTCTTTTAGAAAGTAATCTTGAATGGCTCAATGGGTTTGATGAACTTTTTCAACATCTAGACCTGCATTATTCAATAAATGGACAAAATTTTACAAGGGCGACGACTTTCTCCACATATGCAAATATTGGATGTAAAACGGGACAAAATGAGTCACGTGATAAACAATGTGATTCCTACTGAGCTGTTAAACGATCACGTGATTTTCATAAACGGTTTAACACGGCCCAATGTAATGTGCCCTGCTACAGAAATAAGTGGTTTGCGGCGCCATTGATGTTAAGCATCAATATTTTCTTGTAACTCTTTTTGAAGTAAAATCTTACTTTACTTTAGTAATTCGTCAATATAGAGCTAAATCTTTACTTGTAGGCGCGATGTGAAGAATATAACGAAAAAATTCCAGTTTCTGAAGGAAAGGCTAGCTCTGCTTTAAAATATTGATGGTTTACTGGTATCTTGCTAATCTATCACGCTAGTAACCCACAAAGAATCTTTTATTTCATGCATTATGCAGGGTTTAGACGGATGTAATGGTAATGACAACCACACATGAAAAACAAGGATTACATCCACACGATTTTATTTTCCAAATAACCCGTTACGTATGATTCTCGTGCCAGGTTTTCACGACCTTGTAGAAGACTACTTTTGTAAACATAGCGAGAAGAGGAGAAAATGCTGCTTTCCCCACACTTGTTTACAACCTCTCAAAGACAAATCACTACTTTTGAGCCATATTTAACTTGCACCTTGTATATGCGTTCAATAAAAACGAGTATTAAATTTTGTCCTCTGATAAACGGTTAAACCATTCTACATGTGCCAAGGGGTTAACCCATTACCAAACGACAATATTTTAGACCGTTCCATATTGAAAGCATTTGCAGACGACAAAATAAAAGTGACTGAAAATTTGAAATTTGTTTTGTGAAGGGTAGAAAACATTGTGGGAAAAGGAGAAAATGCTGGTTACCAGCATTTTCTCCTTTTCCCACAATGTTTTCTAAAGGTTTATTTCTCAGGGGCGTCAAAAGTAGGGATTGTGTGGTAATGGGTTAAGGTAGTGGACCCGTAAAACTTCTAGTGCAGCATGGAATAAAATTCCATGACAGTTGATAAATACGGACTTAAACACAATTTAAACGCTCAGAAATTCCTATGTTGTCTATCTTGAAATTATTTTTTGATACTTTTGTCAGTTTTCAGAAAAGGAAGGTACGTTGTTATTATTATCACCCTTTGTAATGAGAATATAGTGCAGTGGTTTTAGATTCATAAATGATAATTCTAAGAAGGAAAAAAGGAAAAAGTGGCTCGGTTAAAATAGTACAATAATACACATTTTAATAACAGCAAGTTTTGTAGGATAATTTATTGTCACGGAGAGAGGTTAGATATATAAGCACTTTAAACCTGCATGGCTCACGGCGGGGAATTACGTGACGCAACAACAACAACAATGACCGATATTTGAAAAAATTCCCCGACTTCAGGTAAGAAAATCTTCAATAATTCCGTTAATACATGACCGATTGGAATTTGGTATGAAGCAGAGAAGGCGGAAGGACTCCAGGGATTTGCTTGATGTGTTAGATTTTTTAAACAACACCTGATAAAAAAGTTATTGACGAGCAAACAAATTATCCAGGGTAAAAAAATTGTTTGCTCGTCAATAACTTTTTTATTAGGTGTTGTTTAAAAAATCTAACGCATCAAGCAAATCCCTGGAGTCCTTCCGCCTTCTCTGCTTCAAACCAAATTCCAATCGGTCATTGGCAGAGGTGGGATAATGACAACTGCCGCACAGGCGTTGCCTTATCCATGTATATTCCCCTGGTGTTTCGGAATATACATGCTTGTATATAGGTCTCGGGGTCGGGACTTCTCAAAGGGGGGGGGGGAGGAATGTCACGGAGAGAGGTTAGATATATAAGCGCTTTAAACCTGCCTTGCTGTTGAGCTAGCTTTTACAGCGATGCGTGCATTATGTTAGTGCCTGGATGGGTGACCAGGTCGTTGCACATTACAATATCATAATGGAAATAGCTGTTTTCTAGAAGGGGTCCACTACCTTAAATGCATCTGCAAAAACTATTGATCTAGATTGACACTATCAATAGCACAAAGTGCCCATAGGAGACACATTTAATGGCTAATCAGTGAACAGATATCGGTGATTCAGTAAATCTATAGTTCTATGAACAATATAGCCATTATTTCAAATATGCCAGGGGCGTTTTGCACCATGCATCCCCTGTCACAGAGCTTGATTCCACGAAGTATGATTGGCTAAGAATTAGAAATGGCTTTGAAATTTGGAAGCAAATAGCGATATACGTGATTAAAGCTCTGTTGCACGCCTCATTTCTCAAAACAGTCCTGTTTCAGATTTCTCTGGCAGATCAACCGTCAAAAGTGGCGATATTGACAAACCTGCAAATTCTATCATTATTAAAGGTGGGTACTTAGAATTTTCACATCACACCAAATCAAAAAATGATATATATCACTGAAACTTATATGAATAAAGAATACAAATCATCAATAATTAAGAATCATGAAATTACCCCAAAAAATTCTTTTGGTGGTATTCCCTTAAAAGACTACGTAGCCTCTTTAGTTATTTCTAGGTTTCGTGCCAAAAATAAAAAAAAAAGCATTGTTGGAATGTTAATTGACTGGCACGAGACTAATGACGCTTAAATTCCATTACATAACAAACATGTGATAATTTTTCATAATATCTTCTTCGGATGCTATGTTTGAAGCTTCGTCTGTGTATTTCCGGTATGTAAATGAGCGAGTTGTTCATATAAAAATAGAACGTGTTTCCCGTCGATGTCGACCTTGGCCGTAGTAAATCTTTAATTTCTCCTGTTGTCGGATGGTTTTCGACTACTGGGTTTTTATGAATGACATTTATAATGCTTTGGGAATATAAGGATGATATTTTTGTATTTTTTTAAAATTTTCGTCCAAAATTCTGAAGGGCCACCTTTAAACTTAAAACAAAATTGATATATCAACCCTACTAAGGCAAAATGGGGTTTAATGCATCTCAGTGATGCATCATACCGAGCAAATCACCATATCGTCGGTTTACTTCGAAAACCTCGTAACTGCAGCTTGTTACAAGCTGTAATTACGAACGGTTTTCGAAGTAAATCAACGATATTTGATATGGGTCAATAAAACCCATTCTCACAACCGATTGAATTACTAGGTACTCTGGTCCCTTTACAAGCAGAAAATTGACCAATGGTAAACGTTTTGACTCAGGTCAGCCTGCGCGGACTGCTCAGTTTGATCTGGGTCCGTACTTTTTACAGGCCATGGCTCATATGGTTTCATTAACATTTCAAAATATGTAAATCTTTGTTCATAACACATTGCGCACTACAGTTCTTTGATTACATGAACGTGATAAAAAAAAGTCTGACATTTCGTTGGTTTTTGGAGAAAACTTGTATAAAGTTGTTTTTCTGTCGACGAGTTTGATCAAATCGTATCCCTTAACATAGATGCCCCTGCCTTCCTTGCGTGGACCCATCTACAATCAACCTAGTACCGTAAATCACACGATTTCATAAAATTGGCTGGAAATTAGAATATGATACAGATCGCTGAATGATTGTTGTCCAATTAAACCATTCGGTGCCAAAGACGGTTTTCAATGGCTCTTCTTGCAGATATGTGGGTCAAACCTTTTATCGCGCATTTCTGACTTTTAACGACGCTAAAAAAGGGCTCCTTCGAAAACAAACAAATATTTACACTCAACTGATTAAGCCCGAAGAAGGCGTCGCACCACTGTGACCTGATTCCGAGTTATATAAGTCAAAGCCTATCCACTTTAAAAATTTGGATATAAGCAAATCTGCAGAACTATTTATCAAGAAATGGAAAGACATACCAAAAATATGTTTCTGGTGTTAATGATTTCTGTGGAAACTGATTACAAGAGTGCTATTTGTTTGGGAAATAATTACCTATGCCAACAAAAAGGAACATGGTCTACCTCCCGTAAGCGATTTTTTCTCCCGTTACTTTTGAAGAGAGGGTTTTCAAATAAAAAGCACAGCTGATGGTTAGGGATGGTGAATTTCAGTCTATCGCCAATCTGGCAAAAAAAATAGTGGTGTCACACTAGGGACGATTAGCGTATTTGATTCATGGGTACTTTGATGTCGTTGCCCTCTGAACAATGTTCTATATACAAAGTCTTTCAATCTTCTCTTTTCCCCTACGCACACCATCATAAAATGCCAGTTCCACTATTGTGATGTTTACAATCATAACAGAATAAAGGATGCGATAAAAATCTTGCCAGTGAAATAAAATCGACACTTGAAGCGTGGGTGACAGAAAAAATCAAAAGCAGTTTTCTTTTGAGAGAATAACTTTTGATTCTACTAACTCAAGCACCTTGTCACCGAAGCAGCACAATCAGAGAACGGAAATCATCGGTTTACTTCAAAAACCTCATAACTACAGCTTGTAACAAGTTGAAGTTATGAGGCTTTGGAAGTAAACCGACGAAATGATTTTACAACAAAGGTCACCAGTGACCTTGACCTAGAGCAGGGGAATATATAGTCGGTTTACTTCCAAAACCTCGTAACTACAGCTTGTAACAAGCTATAGTTACGTGATTTTGGAAGTAAACCGACGATATATTATATGAGCCATGCCTTTCGAAATGAGGGTTTAATGCATCCGCAAAGATTATCAACTCAAACCATTAATGGACAGGTTTAAGTAACAGTTGCAGACACAGTAGATCAAGATCAGACTATATAGAAGGAGCAGTTTTATCTTGGATCTACATTGTCCACTACTTTGCCAGATATTTTGACAAAAACAGTCTTGATATTGCAATATTATGAGGTTATTTAACATGCTTGGGTACAATACCGAATTTAATTGGATTAGTACACTGCAGTTTCTAACTTGGACGTGTATTAAGGGTCCCTATAAAGTAAGAAACGGAACCGAAACGAAACGCAACGAAACGGAACGAAACGTTACGAAACGGAACGAAACGTTACGAAACGGAACGAAACGTTACGAAACGAAACGAAACGCAACGAAACGGAACGAAACGCAACGAAACGGAACGAAACGAAACGAAATAGAACGAAACGGAATATAACGTGAACGAAACGAAACGGAACGAAACGAAATGAAATCTAGCAGCGTTTTTTTTTTTAAACTTATCTTTTTGTCTCAATTTATCGTTTTTCTGTTGTACTGTTTCCAATTGTTTTATCCCACAGTGTATTTAAGGCACAAAAAGGATTATGTCGCTGAATTTTTGCGATTTTTTTTGCATTGAAAATCTGGTCAAAGTCAAGATTAAGCACTTAAAACGATAATCCTCTACAAGGGAGTGTAGTTTTAAGGTTGCACAAAAAACATATTAGGTGCAATTTTAAATATTTGACGTGTAGAGAAAATTTAATTTTGTTCTGTCACTATGGTATCAGAGTATTATCACAGGGCGCCGGAATATGGCGAGCCTGGGTAGCACAGTTGGTAGCGTACAGGACTTCAAAACATGGGTCGCCAGTTCAAATATCCATTCGACAAATTTCTTTCCAAAGATTGATGATAGTCATTGCGACAGGATTCATTCTCTCTGTCCTGTGATCACCGATAGTAAGCAATTAAAAGCAGCCAGTGGCTTGGGAAGAATATTACTCTCGAAGTACCAAAAGTAAAAATAACAGCAGGAAAACACAGATAGGTGTAATGCAGCGATTTTGTTTGGTTTGTATTAGAGTTTAATGCCTTTTTAACAGCGTAGGTCATATCATGGCGGTCAGTGTCGCACTAATGTGTTTCCTGGCTTTTTCACACCAGTACTGACCAAGTCCAGGTCACGAGTCTAATGCGCTAACCACTGAGCGATCCGGCCGGGCCCAATGTAGCGATACATGCAACGATACAACTCATGTTGTATAGGGCGTTAAATCTTAAGACATTGTAGTAAAGAGAGAAAATGCTGGTAACGAACATTTTATCCTTTTCTTAAAACATTTTCAAAAGTACTAGTATTCTCCTTTAGGGGCGGTGAAACTCATGATTTTGTAACAAGGGGTTTGTTTCTTTCATGTTTAAATCGAAAACTGAGGTCATATCTGTTCTGCAATGAGAGCTGTGATCGTATGGTGGTTAGTGCTTTGCGAAGTAGCCGACATTTCCGGTTTGAATCCTGGTTACGGCAGGTCTGTGACCGTCGCTATCTCGGCACAGCTTAACAATTTTTAGCTGGCCTTTGGGTTGTAAGGCGTCTTACACCACTTTTCATACGATTTCAATTCTATGACTGCTTCGGTTGACTCTGCTGACGTTTTTTATTGTTTTTACCACACAAGCAATTTCATCTCTTTCCTCTTTGTTGTGCATATTGTTGAAAATGTAACACTACGATTAGATACGAGCCTTGCTTTTGGCAAAAGGGAGTTTAATGCCTCGCAGTTATACATGATACCAAGTAGGTCATCATATTATTATGGATACATAATTTCCCTCTTTGTTTAAAAGCCGACTGAATCACGAAGTACACTGGTCCTTTGACAGGTAGAATATTGACTAGGTAGAATATTGACTAACTAGCAAACATTTTCAATTAAGATCAGCCTGCACAGATTGCGCCATGCAGCGATACAACTGATATAATGTTTAGTTTAAACATATTCATCTTACATCGATTGAAAAACAAGTTCTTACAACTTGTACTTATCTCTCGCTATTCTGCTTCCTCGGAACTAAACCAGTACTCGCGCCAAATGTGTGGGCTAATGAAAAATCCCAAAGCTGACACCCGCTCCCGTGTATCAAACTCGGGACCTGATGATTATGAGGCCGACGCTCAACCCTACGACCACGGACGCCACACAATAATGTTGAAAAAGGTGTTAGACACTATATACAGTCAATAAAATCAAGCGTTGGAATATTTCAAGTATGGTTTTTTTCCCAGGGTTTTAATTCTTAATTTGAACAATATTCTGTAAAAGAGAGCTTAACGAATCCGTAAACCGTAAACAGTATCCACCCAGGTCAGCCTGCGCAGTCCCCGCAGGGTGACGTGAGCCGAAACCTTTCCCTATTGGTCACTTTTCTGCCTGTCAAAGGACCAGAGTACTTCATGTTACAGTGCAAAGTTACACACAAAAAAAGACTTCATGGATCTAAAATTGTGTGAGGACCTACTTAGTATCGTGCATCACGGAGATGTAATCACGGAGATATATTAAGCCCCCTTTTGCCGGAGCATGTATCATTGTATATTTCGTTAACTGTAAGTTAGTATTAACTTATTTTAAAGTCGTCTTTTGGGGCTACTGTTAGTTAAAATTTCTTTATGTACTTTTTAAGAAACCTCTATTTCTATTTAAAATGAACTAGGACAGAGCAAACTGGAAGGTTTCAAACAGTGACTGAAAGGGAAAAATAGTGCATAAAACTTTTGATGTATCCAGAAACCTTAAAATGAATAGGTACATATGCCGCAGACATAATTTCTCTTAGAAAAATAATTTCAAACCTAACATTTTCCAGGGTCCTGAGTGGCTCAGTAGTAAAGTGTAGGACTTGTGACCTGGAGGCTTTGGGCTCAATCCTCACTGGATCCACTGGCTTTTTTGTGGCAAGATCATTCAGAACCCTAGCCAGGTACTGGTGGAACTCACAATACATGAATCTGTAAGCTGTTGCCGTGATATAACTGAAAAATTGTTGAAAGCGGCGTTCAATCTAGAATCAGTCAATCAATCAAAATCGTCTGTCCCGGTCTCGACGATTTTTTACGTATGTCTGTTTCATGCAAAAAAAAAAGACATTCAATATAATTAGCCATGTTCAGTGACATAAGGTCTTCGAGGCTACTATTTTGGGATAGAAATCAAAGTGATTGAAAAACAGACAGTGCATGAAGAAAGGTGATATCTGCACAAATGTACAAAATTTAAATAAAGACTCAAAACCGGCATTCTAATTCGTCTGATATAAAATGGATTATTTTTCTAAAGCATCTTGTAAGAATCCAAACCGGTTTCATTACCGGCAGTAGGTGTTATCAAAAGGTCTCGGTAGCTCAGTCAGTACTATACAGGACTTGAGAACAGATAGTCGCTGGTTCGATTCCCTACTCTGCCAATTTCTTTTCGAGGACTGATGATAGTCATTGCAGCAAGATTCATTCCTCTTTCGTCGAAGGCCGTTGTGTCGGCGAGGGTTATGTAGAAAAGCAGAAAAATGGCATGTAAACAACGTTATGTTGAAAACTTTTGTAAGAAATTCCAGGAAAGCACCGATAGACCTGCACTGGCAGCTGCTTTGTAATTGAAATTATGTTGAAATCGGCGTTTAACGCCATACAAAATCAATCATTCATAATCGGTTATCAATGCATTCAACCTTGCTGTATTTGGACATGAATTTTTAATCACAGTATTTATGGAAATAATATACAAAATATCAACCAGACTGCGACGTATTTGCAGTACTGATGGCTGCCAAAAACCATCTTTGCCAGCCAAGGCTGACGATTCGCTACGCTACTCTACCCTTGGCGGGATTTTTACATTTCCTCCAATACGCTTTTTCATTGGATGCAGCCAGTCCTAACTGCAACGGATGAAATCGCTCGTAGCATTTCATCTTTGATAAAAATAGATCAAGATCACTACCCTTCGAATAGAAGGCAAACATGGAAACCCACGTGGATGTCTTCTTATCACTTTCATGTGTATTCGTAAGCGGTTTGTAAACCGATATTTCATTGGATTTTAGAAATATGATGTAAAGGGTGTAATAGAGGGCGCATCGCAGGAATCTCGAAATCGGGCTCAATCAGCCAAGGTAAGATCCAGGTAGTGATCGTAACCTTGGCTCCCGGAGATGGCCAGAAACATGAAGAACATTTTATTGGAGATTTATGCCATAGCGAAGTAAACAATAGTCTAAGTTCACTCAAACCAAGATTAAAATAAAATGTCTTCATTTAAATTGTCAAAATTCACCAAAGTATCACGATCATAGTGCGCCGTCAAAATTTTAAGTCTTACTTCGTAACAATTTCGGCAATCAAAAGTAGGGTTATTTACAAAAACAAATTATGTTTTCCTTCTGCTTGATTTTGTACCAAAAATAGCACTCCGTTTCGTTTCGTTCCGTTTCGTTCTCGTTCTATTCCGTTTCGTTCTATTTCGTTTCGTTTCGTTCCGTTTCGTTGCGTTTCGTTCCGTTTCGTTGCGTTTCGTTTCGTTTCGTAACGTTTCGTTCCGTTTCGTTGCGTTTCGTTCCGTTTCGTTGCGTTTCGTTTCGGTTCCGTTTCTCAGTTTATAGGGACCCGTGTATTAACAGTCATTCAATTAATCATTTAGTAACACTACTGTACCACTACACTACTATACTACTACTACCACTTCTAATTCTTCTGCTACAACAACTACAACCTTTAGAAGACTTTGCAGGGGTAGTCTGTCGATAAATATGGCTTTTGTTTACTGCATATTGACCTTCATGCATTTGTCACTGGAACTTTTTTTATAAATATTCGTATCGCCTGCGGTGTTGATGATTGGAAAGTCTGAAATTGTATCCCCATGACATTTTCGTCGGTTACCTTCAAAAACCTCGTAACTACAGCTTATTTCAAGCTGTAGTTACTAAGTTTTTGAAGTAAACCGACCTATTGCATAAAAATTACACTGTACCCTACCAAACAATATTAACTTGGGTAAAAATTGAAAGCATTAATTTTGCTGACGAAAATGCAAAGCAAATCCGACGGTTATCGACCTTGAAAATTAAAGATCGTATGAACAATGTGGTAAAAGGAGAAATGCTGGTAATCAGCATTTCCCCCTTTTCCATGTATGTTTTCCCCTATTTCATAAACAATGATCACCACAGCAATCCAAGACAAGTCTACAATTTTGTCGACTGGTAAAAGGTTTCCCTAGCAGACTAAGTGTTTGATAGAGTAACATCATTGTTTAACCATTACCACACCGTCCCTACTTTTAACAACCCGGAGAAAGAAGCCTTTAGAAAACAATGTGGGAAAAGGAGAAAATACTGGTAACCAACATTTTCTCCTTTTCCCACAATGTTTTCTACCCTTCGCAAAACAAATCTCAAATTTTCAGTCACTTTTATTTTATCGTCTGCAAATAACGTTACTTTCTATTTGGACAATCCTTAAAATATTGTCGTGTGGTAATGAGTTAACAGCCTGGCAAGTGAACCAAGAAATTGATTTCTCTCTAGCTTCCCCTTATTCTATATCCTATGTGCAATGTGCCTGCGTTTTTCACTCGCTTTATGGACATACACGTGACGTCTTTTAACCGTGAGGCTGTTGAGAGCGACTCGCTGACCTTTAGCGGACAGCTAAGATCAAGATCAGACTGCACAAAACGTGCAGTCTGATCTTGAATCTACACTGTCCGATTAGGGGATATATTTTTCTCCAAAATACGTTTCAAACAGCAATATTTGGAATTTTACCATCGGCTTGAACAGTTTCATTTCTTTTCTTTTGCAGGATAACGGTTAATTTTGGCGGGATATTAACAGCTTTTTTACTGTAAAAAAATTATAAATGATAGTTTTCTAAACTTTACGAGAAGGAATATACTTATTTCTTCCCATATATATTTTAAGCCTTTGGGTGCTAAGCGTGGGTGAATGACCTTTTGCGGACAGCGTAGATCAAGATCAGACTTCACAGAACGTGCAGTCTGATCTTGGATCTACACTGTCCGATAAGGAGATATATTTCCTCCAAAATATCTTTCAAACAGAAATATTTGGATTTTTACTATCGGCTCGAACCGTTTCCTTTCTTTTGCAGGATGACGGCTAATTTTGGCAGGAATTAACCGCTTTTAAGTCATTACCAAACGACAATATTTTAGGCTTGTCCAAATCAAAATCATTTGCAGATGACATAATAAAAGTGACTGAAAATTTGAAATATGTTTTGTGAAGGGTAGAAAACATTGTAGGAAAAGGAGAAAATGCTTGTAACCAGCATTTTCTCCTTTTCCCACAATATTTTCTAAAGGCTTCTTTCTCAGGGGCGTCAAAAGTAGGGATTGTGTGGTAATGGGTTAACAGTTAAAAGAAAGGATTGATGATAGTTCTCTGAACTTCACGAGGAATTTATAGATTAAATTGACGGATAAATGAAGCCGTCAACCCTTTGATTGGGTTGACAAGTGAAACTGTTTAGGTGGGTCGGTCAGAAAAGAAACATTGAAAGAGCTTGCAAAATTCTTTTTTTGGCATAATAGAGGCATAATAGTGGCTGCAATGTGAATAAATCGGTGTAAAAGATATAGGTAAATTTCATTCATACCAGTTAAAAGTATATTATGAAGATTTTTCAAAGAACGAATCACCAAGTTCTTATCAAACGCATCCCTGTTTATATTAAAATTAGGTAATTGTGCTATGGGTCAATTCTACTTTTAATATTTAACCCTTATTCTGCTGAATAACTGAAATGAGATTTTTTATTTGATCGAAAAAAGAAACAAACATTGGTATCTTAAAAATGTTTTGAAGGAATTGTATCTCCTTCTCGGACAGTGTAGATCAAAGATCAGACTGCACGTTATGTGCAGTCTGATCTTGATCTACACTGTCTGCAAAAGGTCAGTGAGTCACGCTTAGCAGCCGAAGGGTTTGTTTCACTTTTATTTAGGCTGTTTCTTAAGAAAACTTGACGGTATTCTCTAGCTCTTTTGTCGTCTGTATTGTCGTCTGCGTTGTGCAAAAACAGTTATATTTTACTTTGATCATTTTAATACTATAAAAATTTACATAAAATTCGTACTAATAATTATTAACTAGATCTATCAAAATAAAAAAAGTACAAGAAGGGCAGATAATTATCTTTTTTTTTTTAAACAGTTATGCGCCTTTTTCAGCTTAGAACTTTCGCCGAAAATTTGTTTTTGTTTAACATGTCTATGGAAAAAAGCGGGGAAAATCGCTCCCATACATTCCAAAAGCAGCATGTTTGAATAATGGAGATTTTTATCTTCTAAGATGTGGACTTTGCGAACATGTCTATAATAAACCTTAGATTACATGGAACTAACTGTCGTGCATGTGCTTTCTTGTGGATAGTTGTACTCTTCAAGGATATACCAGGTAGGTGGAAAATTGTCAGTCCAATATCTGTACAGTCGTTCTTGATTTACAAAATCTTCGACAAATTGATAAAAGGACAAAACATTTAGGAAAAGGAGAACATTTTTGTTATTCATGTCGCTCCGACATGTATGTATTAGACTGACTGATTGATTGTATGGAGTTTGGTGCCGTTTTTAAAATAATATGGCGGCGGCCAGTGGCCCTATCAATGCTTTCCTACAGTCTCTTTTACCATTCTTCTGGACAGTTTTCTTTCCAAGCCATTATCTGCTTTAAATACTTTCTCAATTAACCATCGTCGAAACAATGGTCCACGGTGGGAGAGGAATTAATCCTGTAGCAATAACTATGATCAAAAGAGGGTTTAATGCATCTCTGTAATGCATCATTTGAAGCAAATCATTCTTGTAATCGTTGATTCACAGAAATCCAGTTTGTCTCACAAATGACTGGATCCTGCGGGAGAATCGGTCCTTTGACATGTAGAAAATTTACCAATAGCAAAAAGTTTCGGCCCAGGTCAGCCTGTGCGGACTGCGCAGGCTGACCTGGGTTGACACTTTTTGCAGATGTACGAGTATTTAACCCGCTTTTCACAGAACATTGCTAATGTTTTATTGTTTCTTTGTTGTAATTTGAAGCTCAAGAAGATTACCAAACACCAAGACACTACATTCTGAACCTGACTCAAACTTCATGGTATGATGCTGCCGATATATGTACTCAAAATGGCGGCACCCTTGCAACGATTTACGACTATTCAACCGTACCCGACCTCAATCTTGAAGAATCTGTGGAAGAGTATGTACTATAACCTCTGCTAATTTTAATTTGTGTAGGCTTACTACGGACGAAAAATGCGTTTACTGAAAAGAAGAAATGAGACCATTGCTAAATCTTATGCTGCTAAATAAATGAAGCAACAACTTCAACTAAATAGTAAAATCCAAAATTTTGCTATTTCAAAAGGCACATTTTTCATAGGAAAATATGTCCTTTTCGGGCGGTACTCCATTCTATTGTGCATCAAAATAATTGGTTGTGTTGAGAATTAGATCTAGACGTCTCAAACTCATAGTTTTGGGGTATAAACTTAATTTTACGCAATATAAATGCATGGTTTCTCTCTCAACCCATCCTGCATCCTACCACCAAAGGATATTATTCCTAATTCCCCCTGTAAATAATCAAAGGGAGACAACCAATACACAAATAATCCAAATTTGGCACCAATATTCTCCCTTTAAAAAGAAAGAATTATTAGTTTGCTTATGAGGTTAACATTCATGTATATATTGACTAATATTGTTCGTTTTTTTTAATTATTAATTCCACACAATGGCTTCCTTGACAAGTGCCATACCAGCGTTTCCAATGCTTTGATTTGTATTTCAGCGCCGTTTTAAATGTTGCTTAAGTCATATCACGGTGACCATTGGACCCTTCAAATGTTCATATGATTTCTTCCTCTATGCTATCAACTTCTTTCGCCAGTACTTCGCTCATTTTAGCAACTGGCTGCTTTCTTACATATATATGGTTGTAAGAATTCTATTTTCAGCGATGTGAGAGAAATAACTCCTGTCGCAATAACTATAACCCATTCTCGAAAACAGCTTGTCCTGGCTTGAGACTCGAACCGGTGGATACTAAATCACCAGTCCTTCACATTTTGAGATGAAGGACTGAAACTTACCCAGACATCAGACATAACGAAAGAAATGCTTTAACCACCAACTGCAAATCCATGTCTGGATACGCCAAGACTTTGAACCGGTCGAAATGACTCTTTTAAGCATTCCCCACACAATACCGAGTCATGGCGATCACGAGGGAGAAGGCATTGGGAAACATTCTAGGAAAAAGAAGAAAATGCTGGTAACAAGCATTTTCTCCTTTTCTTAAGGTAAGACCTGTGTAATGGAAAACAGCTATTTCCACTAATATATCATCCTGCAAAATTAGCTATAATTAAAAATTAGTATTATTGAACTACTTTCACCTTTTCATTTTTTCCATTTTTCCTTCTTTGAATTATCATTTATAAATCTAAAACCCCTATATTCTCAATTGAAAAAGAGATAATAATTACCTCCCTTTTTAGAAAACAAAGAAAAGTATCAAAAAAAGTTTCATGATAGACATAAACGGAATTTCTGATCCGTTAGAAATGAGCAAATATATTGTTTCGGCATAAATTCTAATTTATCCTTATTTAACAACCAATTAGAATTTTTGCCCCATGTTCACCGGAAGTGCATTACACAGGTCTTACCTTAAAATGTTTTTCCCCGTCAAAGAACTTTGCTTTATCTGTGGAACATTCGAATTTGTCTTATGCAGATGCTTTCAATTTAGAAGGCCTAGAATTTGTCGTTTAATAAGCGCTAAACTGCTGAAGTTAAACGATAAAGGGAGATAACAGTTGCTTCGTACCAAAAAACTAAGAGAAATTTCTCGCCGGAAAAAAAAAATAATTCACTGATATTAAAGAGATCAGATCAACATTATTGATATTCATATAATGTAAATGATTGTTTTCTCAGCTATTTTTCCATGTGTCTAAATGTTTTCATAAACAGCTCATAGTAGATCCATTCGTATTGTGTTAAAAAGAAATCAATTATTAGTGAATTTTAACTCTTTTTTTATTCTAATTAATTTTAAAAAAGCATCAGCAAAGTTGTCATGTGGATTGGACTTTACAAGACGGACAACAAATCCTGGATTTGGAACAGTGGCGAGAATATAACATATCGTAATTGGGATGCAGACGATAGTTTAGGCAATGGCTGTGCTGCAGTATCCGTTCGGCAACCGTACACTTGGTTAAGTTTATCGTGTAGTCTGCGGCTTCCGTTTCTATGTCAACACATAGGAGGTGTGGTTCTGTTCTTATTTTCTCTTTTCATACGCTATCCGTAAAGCATATCGTAACACATCGTAACTACAGCTTTAAATAAGCTATAGTTACGAGGTTTAAGAAGTAAACCTACGATAGGTATATGGCCCATGCTCCTGCAAGAAACGTTGAATGCATCTCCGTTATGCATTGCCATGTAAGTCATTACAAAGTTATTGATCAGTTAAATCCGTTTTGTATAATTATCTGCAATTCTTGGTTAAATTGGTCCTTACATGTGCAGAAATTTTACCAAAAACAAAAGAAATTCGACACAGGTCAGGTGGCAGGTCGACCTGGGTCGGACATCTAATAGACGTATGAAATATATTTTTTCCACAGGGCACGGCTTCTATACATTCTACATACTTTCAAAGTAGAATGTGCAGAATGGTTCGGCTTTTAAACAGATATATTACCCTATATATAAGGGAGAGAAAAAACACAAGGGATTTGTTCTCATTTAACACCGGAAACAGATAATAGCGATTGCATTGACAGTCTCTAAAATATGAAATCTATTTTCTCTTCATTGTAATCTGGGTAATCTTCCAGTCATCAGGAGCAACATTTCACGTGAAGAGACAAGAATGACTTTAATTCCATGAAATAAGGATGAATTGGTTTAAAAACTGCCTGAAAAGGAGTACAGGTGTATCTTTGAATAAATTACCGTATGCTAACAGCTAACATATCTTTGACTTTTTTCTGACAGGAGAATGCGACTTTAAGGTTTACAAGAATGCAAGTATCGCTGCACACAACTACATGTATTTGTACCAAAAGACTGTCGACGAGTGCAAAAACGTTTGTCTGACCACTACCGTGTTCCTGTGTCAGTCATTTGAATACGAGAGCGCTGCAAAAAGATGTCAGTTCAACAGCGGAAACAGATGGACCTTGGCCTCCTATTACGCCGATCACCAGGGCTGGGACTATTATCATCGAACATGTAACTCAGGTAATAGTTTAACACTTTATCAGACCACAAAAAAAATGGACTTATACAAATATAAAGTATTCGCCGACGACAACTTATATGTAGCTCACCTGAACAACCCTAAACGATATGATACCGGGAATCCCCACCACTGTACAGTTCTATGCATGTACGTCCCATTATTTAAGAACTGAGAAAGATAGGAATGCAATGGAATGGTGGCTTCATTACGTTAACCAATAATGTACTGAATGCATACGTAATGAATTCAATATGAATAGTAATTCCTTTGACGCATGACATATATACACTGTACTGATTTTCATGGGTTTTCGCGATATAACGGAGGGAAATTTACGGTATCATACCCCCTAACCAACCCTACTTTTAACGACTCGGCGGGGGATGCTTTGAAAACTATGATGGAAAAGTGGAAAATGGTGGTAATCGATTCTAAATTAAACTCGACCGTCACTGCAATATCCCTAGACAAGATGTGTTATGTGAATTGTTTCCAAGGCAACGGTTAACAAGATACTGAGGACGAAATACATGTATTTTTTCACTGACCAAAATTTGAAACAACTCGATTCAACTGCTTTATAACGTGGTATGACAAAGGCGATGTAGTATAAACCAAGGTGACGAATGCATGGTTGAAAAAATTCAAAATATGTGTATATACTCATTTCGCATTTTTCAACCCTGCATTTGTCACCTTTGGTCCAAACGATCTTTATGATATTCTACATTCGTGCACTGTCCTGAAACTCTGAAATTCCATCTGTCCCATTATATGTCAGAGAGGTTACGTATAGCAGACGAATAGTCATCGTCTAAATAAATGTACATTCAACATAGACATAAAAAAACTAACCTTGATATATATCGGCTCTTGTTCCTCCAAGAATAAACCCCTAACGTAATCCATAACACTTTCACAACAGAAATCTTTCTAAATAAAAATAGCGGCGTATTTGGTCTATCACACAAATCACGTGCATGCATGTCTTCCATTCATGTGTTTAATTAATTCATTTTTAATCAGTAAAACACAATGTACCGGTCATGATTGCCCCAAATTGGTCATCGAATAGTGTAGGGAAGGATTGATTGAATGAAGTTTTACGCCGCTTTGATTATTATTAGAGTCTTATCAGGGTGACAACTCATATATTTATCTATTTCATAAGAAAGATTGCTTGAAAGACCTTTCAAGTATGAAATGCATTTTCTTGCCGTTGTAATCTGTGCAATCTTGCAGCCGTCAGAGCCAACATTTGGCATGAAGCTTGGTTGGTTGGTTGGTTGTATTGTGTTTTAACGCCACTTTAACAGCTAAGGTCATATCTGGGCGGTCGGTGTTTCCTGGCTTTCTCACACCGGTACTAACACAACTTTCTTTCCAAAGCCACCGACTACTTTTCTCACATGCTTCAGCAGCGGTGAGAGGCAAAAGTACGCCGGAAAGAAAGTCCGCCTATCATGAGTCCGACACGCTCACCACTGAGCCACCCGGGGGTGGGAGGGTATCTTTTACGATAAAGTATTCATTTCTTGCCAGGGGAAGTAGTAGGATCGCTGCTTGATCTTTCAACAACATCGACTGAAGCCATTTTTACATCAACGTCAGAACTCATCTCACCGACGTCAACCGTAATACCGGGTAACATAGTTCTTTACTTTCTGTCTTTTGTTTAGCGTTTGAGCATTAACCCTTTACCACCCAACAAAATTCTAGGCTGATTCATATTAAAAGCAGTTGCAGACGACAAAATAAAAGTACCTCAAAAATAGAAATTTGTTTCCAGAAGGGAAAAAAGACATTTTAGGAAAAGGAGAAAATGCTGGTTGCCAACATTTTTTCCTTTTCCCACAATGTTTTCAAAAGGCTTTCAGCTCGGGGTTGCAAAACCAGGAATTGTTTGGTAAAGGGTTAACCAAACGACAAAATTCTAGACTTATCAAAATTTAAAGCATTTGCAGATTACAAATTAAATGTGGCCATCGTTGTTACGTCAACGTCAGAACTCGTCTCAACGACGTCAACTGTAATACCGAGTACAATTACTATCCACTTTCTGTCTTTAGCTTACTTTTCGAGCGTTATCTTTACCAAAAGACTAAATTTTGTACTTTGTTATATTCAAAGCATTTGCAGATGACAAATTAAACCTAGCCATCGTTATACCGTCACCGATAGAACTCATCTCACTTACGTCATCTTTTATACCGAGTAACATTGTTTTGTGTTTTCTGTCTTTTGAATAACGTTTCAGCTTCACCGCTTTACCAGGCGACAAAATTGTAGACTTGTCCAAATTGAAAGCATTTGCAGATGACAAAATGAATGTGGTCTTTGTTGCAACGTCAACGTCAGAATTCAGCTCACCGACGTCATTTGTAATACCGGTTAAGATACCAGTCCAAATTATTACCTACATTCTGTCCTTTGTTTAATGTTTAATTAACTAATGTTTTAAGTCTAGAAGTTGTGTCGTTTGGTGAAGAATTAATTCTCTCTCTCTCTCTCTCTCCCTCTCTCTCCCTCTCTTTCTCTCTCTCTCTCTCTCTCTCTCTCTCTCTCTCTCATTTCCTTATCGGACAGTGTAGATTCAGGATCAAGATTTTTTTTATTTCCATAACGGACAGCAGTCTGATCTTGGATCTACACTGTCCACCAAAGATCAGAGAGTCTCGCGTAGCAGCTTAAGGGTTAATTATCCGAGCTAAACTGGGACAGGCAAAATAAAAATATCAAACCGAGAAAATAAATTTCCTTTCGTCGATCACTGTATGGGCCAATACTATACATTGCAATACCTTTAATTACCTCTTTACCGCTTTACCCTACGACAGAATGTTGGACTAGTCCAAATTGAAAGCATTTGCAGACGAAAAAATAAATGTGAATCAAAAATTGACTTTTGATTTTGGAATGGGTAGAAAACATTGTGGGAAAATGAGAAAATGCTGGTCACCAGCATTTTCTCCTTTTTCCTCAATGCTTTCAAAAGGCTTCTTTCCCAGGGTCGTCAAAAGTCGGGAATGTCTGGTAATGGGTTACGTGTCCTTTCTTGAATAGGAGGTAATTTTCCAATTTTCGTTTTTTATGCATACACGTTTATTCCATTAGTTTATAGTTATGTGCTGTGGTGGTGCGATGCAACATTACTACTTCAAAGCAAATCATTTCTAATATTAAGTTCACTGCAGTCAAAGTTTGATTGATCTTTTTAAGATATTTAAGAATTAATCAGCTTCAAAAAAAGGATATTCATGTACTAATTTGGCCTACAAATTAGATCATCACAGAAATCCAGGCTTATTGAAATGTATATCTTGGTTTCTTTTAACTTTTTCACAAACGACAAAATTTTAGACTGGTCCAAATTCAAAGCACCCGCAGACGACAAAATTAACCAAACTCACACATATTGAAATTTGTTTCCAGCAGGGTAGAAAACATTGTGGAAAAAGGAGAAAATGCTGGTTACCTTTTCCCACAATGTTTTCAAAAGGCTTCTATCTCAGGGTCATAGAAATCAGGGATTGTTTGGGAAAGGGTTAATTAAACGATAAATGAATTGCAGTGTTGCAAATTAAACGTGTCAGTCGTCCGTTAACCTTTATCCAATCGACTCTGTTTTTGAACAACCCTTACAAAAAAAAGCTTTTGGAAAAAATTCTGGGAAAACTATAAGATGCCGGTAACTAGAAATATTTTGTTTACCACAGTGTTTTCTACACTGGAAACGACAATCACGTTAAATTAAACCGCCTTTCATTCGTCGTCCGCACATATTTTCAATATGGCACATTCGAAAATGTTGTCGTCTGATTAAAGAGTTAAAAGCTAATAGGATTTACTGATTAATAGATTAATTGTATGGCGTTTCACGCCGTATACAATATTATTTCAGGTATATCGCAGCGGCTAAAGCACCTTTTGTGTTTTCCTGTAGTTTCTGTACCAGTATATAGAACAATATTCTTCCCAAGCCACTGGCTGCTTTTCTACATAACCATTGTTGAAACAATGACCAGCGGTGATAGAAGAATGAATACTGTCGCAATGACTGTCATCAACCCGCTGATTACCGACATTTCTCTTTTTCCCACAATGTTTTCAAAAGCTTTCTCCTCGAGAGTCGTCAGAAGTCGGGATTTTGTATCAGAGTTTTTAACATGTAATTTCAGTCATATTCAGGGAACCGAAATGTTTTGAAAAGTTTTTAAAGCAGTCAGGCTTGTACTAGGAATTATACAGTAATACATAGATATTTGTGGGGTTTTTTTTTTCGTCTGCGCAACTCGTGAAAATATTACCGGTGGTGTTCACGAGATGAAATAAATTTCGATCTTTCACCAAAAAAAACAAATGTACTATTTATTTCATATTTTTAACCCTTTCTGGGAGGAGCTTCATCAAATCCAGTCCAGTTCTTTTCCGTTATTCCCCGTGGCCTACCACTCCCGCATAGCAACGCATTACAATATTACGTCAAGCGCAAGAAATGTAAGGTATATGACGTCGTATTTCCCATCTGGTTGTGAGGCACGCGCAATTTACCTAGGCAACAAGAACGTGAAAATCGGTATTTTCACTGGTGGTACCAGTGTTAGATCGAAACATATTTTCACTGCTATTTCTCGATATCCTACCGGAAAGCTTGAAATAAAGTAATATTAGTGCAACAAAAGTATTGTTTTCTCACAATTTCTTCCAGTAACCAGCACAACAGACATCCAGTGTTCAGAGATTTTCGTCACAAAAGATATATTCATAACCAAAGATATTTTTCAAACCCACGAGCTGATGATTTCAAAGAACATATATGTTACCAAGGAGATACCTGTAACACGTCACTTAATGGTAACCAAGGACTTGGCTTTATCAACAACAGTGACTGAGACGGCAACCGTAACCATGACGACCACGTCCACAGTTACTCTGACTCCATCGCCGGTTTTCTTCTTTCCATCGGAGTCAGTTTACAAGGATCCCGTAGAAGAACTGAAAGAGCTAGAAACAGAGATCAAGCAAAGAGCGAAGACGATGAAAAAAATCAGTGTGATGGATGATCGACCCTCAGCAACTTATGTCGGGTACCTCGCCATTTTGTTTTTGAGCTGCGTGTTTGGCGCCATTCTTCTCTTCGATCTCTTGACCGTTTTCCAGAGTGGAATGTTTAAAAAATGTTCCAAAAAGTTTAAAAATAGTAAAGGTAAGCCAGATGCTGGCTTAGATTCAAATATTCAGAGAAAGATAGGAAGTAACATTGGATCAATAGCGCCTGAACGATTAGATGAAAAGTCAGGGAATGAAGAATATCACTCCCCTTTAAATAAATCTAATAAATTGTTGTGGCGAAAGTCTGGTTTGGCTGTAGGCGATAGCGGAATCGGTGATTCGAGTTCTGAAGTTACTTGCGCCGAGTCTACAAGCACTAACGAAAACATTAAAGAGAACAGTGACGTTGTAACGATTGAATTTCGAGACAAGTTTGATGACAGTGCAGGTTCGAGCCCAACTGCTTCTACGTGTATATCTACAACTGGAACAACTTTGAGCGAACAATTTGGTCCAGATGACGACATAACTTTTGCAGATGACGCAGATGATTTTGAGGCCATGGCATCAAAAGTGCCAATTTGGAACACGTATGAAGATTTCAAAGTTGTCCATGCAGATATTACCACACACCTCTGAGTGACCTAATGTCCTAAGTAAACTCTTTAATCCTGAACCGTATAGTTCCGACTTTTAACGACTCTGAGGTGAAATACCTTTTGAAAACATTAAGGGAAAAGGAGAAAATGCTGGTAACCTTCACAACAACAGATTTAATTTTTTGAGTCACTTTCTTTTGTCGTCTGCAAGTGCTTTTTAGTTTGGCCCAGGCCAACATTTTATCATGTGGAAAAGAGTCACAGTCTTAATAAAACAATAGCATTATCGACAAGTGGATGATGCAAGTATTTACCTGCGACAAATAGTTTAACCCATTACTACACAATCCCTACTTTTGACGCCCCTGAGAAAGAAGCCTTTAGAAAACATTGTGGTAAAAGGAGAAAATGCTGGTAACCAGCATTTTCTCCTTTTCCCACAATGTTTTCTACCCTTCACAAAACAAATTTCCAATTTTCAGTCACTTTTGTTTTGTCGTCTGCAAATGCTTTCAATTTGGACAAGCCTGAAATTTTGTCGTTTGGTAATGAGTTAAACATATTATATTTTATAAAAGTTGAAACGACAAATTAGATGACGTCCACATGTTAGTGTGCGTCTTTGAAAGGGTTTAAACAGTGTGGATAAACTGGAAATGCTACATACCAGCAATGTCTTTGTTTTGTAAAATGCTTTCGAAAGCCTTTTGCGTTTGGGTAGTAATTTTTGGTATCTTTGGTAGTATGTATTCTTATTGTTGTAGTGACATCAAAGTCACAAGAAAGATAAACAAAATTAGGAAAAAAGTTCTAAATACATTTTAGATACATGCATCAATATCAAAGTCAAGACAAAGAGAAACATAAAGAAAGAGCTACTCTTCGTCTACGTCTCCGCCCCTTAAAAAAGGTATGATTTAGATAAAAATGCATTTTAATTACCTCTTTATTTACTTTTGCCGCTATTTGTTACAACTCTAACTAAACGCACACCTACGTATCGTCTTTTGTAAATATCAGCCGTTAGATTCAAGTTCTTAAAGGTGGGTATTCAGAATTTTCACATCACACCAAATTTAAAAATATATGTATCACTGAAATTTATATGAAAAAACAATACAATTCATCAATAATCAAGAATCATAAAATTTCAAAAAAAAATTTTTAGGGTGGTATTCCCTTAAAAGGCTACGTAGCCTCTTAAGCTATTTTTAGATTTCCCGCCAAAAATTAAAAAAAGCATTATGGGAAGGTTAAGTGAGTAGCACGTGACTAATCACTCTTAAATTCCATAACATAACAAACATGTAATTATTTTCCAAATGTCTAGCACTATGAACGCTACATTTGAAGCTCTGTCTATATATTTCCGGTATGTATATGAGCGAGTAGCTGATGTAAAAATAGACGGTGTTTCCCTTCAGTGTCAACCTAGGCTGTAGTAAATCTCCAATTTCTCTTGTTGTCGGATGGTTTTCGACTGCTTGGGTTTTATGAATGAAAATTATAAGGCTTTGGGAGTATGAGGATTCTTTTTTGTATTTTTGTAAAATTTTCTGAAGGGCCACCTTTAAGAGTGTTGCCTAACTCGACCTATAAATCTTATGAACTATCTTTTATGACTTAAAGAAGAACAGACCAAACCACAAATCTGTTTCAATGTCTGTGTCAAGGAGTTAAGTCTTTACCAGACAACAAAATGACAGACTGGTCCAAATTGAAGAAATCTGTAAATCAAGGTTTGGTTCAAATGATTTGACTTATCCTTGAAAGGCTTGAGAACACTGCTGGACAGGAGAAAATGCTAATAACCAGCCTTTTCTGCTTTTGTTGCAAAATTTCTAAAAGCTTCCTTTCCTCATAGATAGTTGTAATATAAGTGATCATTCGATAAAAGGGAGAAAGGATTCTAAATTATCTAATACAGTATTTATTACCAGAGAACATAAAAAATACGGAATCCCGTAGGTAAAAGAATGATGTGTCACATAGTTTTCATTTCTATATACTAAATCCGTGAAATGAAATAATAATTTTTTTTTTCAAGAAATCGAAACAATAAATTGCTTAAATTGAATTATCAAAACACTAATTTGTTTAATCAAAATGCTGTTTAAAAGAACGCTGTGTGTTAGGAATACTCGCTAGTTTTCGTTCACCATAAATCGATTTTTCATGAACAGAGTATTCTTTCTTTTTATCGAAATGGAATTTCGATAAACGAAATTTATTTCGTTGAAAAGGGATGAGCATTGCGCTAAAGCGAGTTATTATTTCTTTCACTATTGTAATTATAGTTATATAACCATTATTATTAATATTGTTATTATTAGTTAGAGATAATTAGATTTCTCGAAATACGTCTTCGTTATAATGAATTTATATTTCATTTGATCGATTTTTAACAACGAAATAAAAAATGTGTGCCAGATGACACGTACGAGACTTCGTAGAGATTCCCAGCAATGATCAACAAGTTTTAAGTTCAAATGTTAATGCTCTGTTTTATTTGAGACATCAGTCCGCCATACAACAGTATCGTAACCCCTTAAGATGCATATGCTGCCAAAGAAGATCAAAATCAGACTGCACAAAACGGGCATTCCGATCTTTTATCAGTTCTGTCCTCTGTGCCGAAACATTCTCACAAAACAACCTTTAACCAGCAGATATTTATGTATTCTTTCTCAGTGTTTTTGTTTTTACCACACTGAAAATTTCGATTTTGTTTAATAGGGGTTTTAGGTCTGGTGTGATCTTCGTGTCCCATTTTAAAACTTGCTTTTTTTACCATGTTCTACCGACTGTACAGGCACTGACAAGTATATGTCAGTGATATTTGTCTTACACTTTTAAAAACTAATTTTTCGCAATAATGATGATGATGATGACAATGATGGTGATGATGGTGACGACGATGATGATTGGCACAGCTTTTTCGTTTGTTTTTACTGGACTTTTACTCCGTTTCAACAGCATAGGGGTTATATCTGTGGACCTACACGCCTGTTTCCTGGCTTTCTTACACTAGCTCTTCCACAGCCTTTCTTTCTTTGTCACTGACTACTTTTCTCACATGCATCAGAGGTGAAGTGCCGGAAAGAAAGTTCAACTCAACCGTGTGTCGAATCCGCAACCACAAGTTCACAAGTTCTTTCCAAGCCACTGGAAGCTTTCCCACATTACATTCATCGAAACAATGGTCAGCAGTGATAGAGGAATGAACCTTGTCGCAATGACTATCAAAAGTCCTCGGAAAGATACTGGCCGAGCCGGGGACCGAATAAACGACCCCTCTTCTCAAGTCGAAATAAGCTACCGGGGCTCTGCGTGAAAGGTAAGAAAGTACCTCACTCACTCATTTCTATTTTAGGTCCTATTAAAATAGACATTAGTCACACTGCTTCCCTGGTGTCATAAAACATGCTCTTTTGTACATATAAGGTATTTTAAACCCTTTACCCAACAGATAGTTTTAGTCATAGCCAAATTGAAAGCATTTGCAGGCGACAATTTTAAAGTGGCTCAATTGACACAATTTTACTTTGATAGCGTAGAAAACGTTGTGGGAAAAGGATAAAAAAGTGGTTGCCAGCATTTTCTCCTTTTCCCACAATGTTTTCAAACGGCTTCTTCCTGAGGGTAGTTCAAAGTCGTCATTGTGTGGTAAAGGGTTAAACAGTAATTCCCACTAATGCAGTTGGAGATGAGTCACGTAATGCCATAAGAGGGGTATAAGACATCTGCAAAATAAATCCACCAATGACGTTTTGCTTTAAAATTTCGACATGTTCAAGGACCACTCTCCTTCATGATTCAATCCGTTCTTAGATAAAATGTTGTCCGTTTTCACCAAATCATCTATAGGAATGTTCCACGTCCAGTTACGGATTTAGATAGTAACCTACCTCCTGATTAGTAAAAACATTTTTGTTACGTTCAGAGACAGGAAAAAAAAGATAGAACTTTTTTTAAGAGTAAATCTCTGGAAACTAACAAAAGTATCAACAAATAATTTCAAGATAGACATGAAAGGTATTTCTGGTTGGTTAAAAAATGTGAAAAAGTATTATATCTGTTTAGATCTGTTTTAATCAACTATCAGAAAATTTTTATTCCGTGTTGCGCTAATCAACTATCAAGAAATTTTTATTCCGTGTTGCGCTTTAAGTGTTATAGGTCTACTACCTTAAACGGTAACTTCTGTGTATGGAACCATTCAAATCATGTATTAAACCAACTGTCCTCATACGATACAGATTCATTAATATGTTAAACCCAACTATGTTTATATGAATGCATTTACCCGTATATTAAACCAAAGAAGCATAGTATTGTTTGGAATCATCGATATATTGCATTAAACCGTGTTTATGTTAATGCATTTATTCGTATATTAAACCAAAGAAGCATGGTATTGTTTGGATTCATCGATATATTGCATTAAACCGTGTTTATGTTAATGCATTTATTCGTATATTAAACCAAAGAAGCATGGTATTGTTTGGATTCATCGATATATTGCATTAAACCGTGTTTATGTTAATGCATTTATTTGTATATTAAACCAGAGAAGCATGGTATTGTTTGGAATCATCGATACATTGCATTAAAACGTGTTTATGTTAATGCATTTATCCGTATATTAAACCAAAGAAGCATGGTATTGTTTGTATTAATCAATATTTTAAACTAATTTATGTGCATAAGTTTACACAGTTTCGTTCAATATATTTGTAATGAAACCATATATTACAATAAAACGGTGCAATGAACTGTAAAAGAACGATATAAGACAGCCATGGCTCTCCGTAGTACTCAGTTTGCTTGCCTTGTTGGCGTCTCGTATCAGTCAACGCCACCATTTTGGATGTTGTAATGAAAGAGTAGTTAGGTATACGGGGGCTTCCGAAAGATAAAATATTTCCACGTGGATTTTTGTCAATACACTTAAAAATATGTTTGGGGCACATTATCCTATCAGATCGCGAGAATTTTCTTTGCGGTATAATAATGATTTTTGTTACTGGTTATTGTTCTGTTTCCACATTTCTCTCAAAAGAATTAAAGACGGTATTTTCTTTCCTCTGAGTTTTACACCTTTTGTGTTCCATTTACCTTTTTGATACCGATGATTCGATTGCATTTAAAGTACATACCCTCGTGTCTCTTTCTCATTCTAATTGGATGGATAATCGTCCTATCACGCGTCACTAGACAATTCAAGGTTTTTTCCGCCCACTCACAGAGGTCAGTTAGATTTGACATCTACAATCTTATTAAAAAGACCACTAAAAGGCAAGACTTATCTTTATCATGTCACAAAAGCCATTTGGCCCGCCCAGCTTTATTTATAATGGGTAGTATATTTCGCTAATTCATCATTATAATCGTTATTAAACCTTTCAGCGCCACAAGCGAAGACATAGGGGATAATTGCGTCGGTTTTCTTCGAAAACCTCGTAACTACAGCTTGTTACAAGCTGTAGTTACGAGGTTTTTGAAGTAAACCGACGATTGTCTGTTTTGTATTATAACCGAAATTTCTTTCATCGAGTGAAAAGTGAGGGCTATTCGCCACTCATGAAAAAATGGCTTCAGCTTTTCACGAATCTGTTTTTCACAAGGTTGCACAGGTTACGACGAAGAGAAAATGCAGCTCATGTTTTGGAGACCTTCACAGGAATCGCTGCTACCGTACTCGGTTTTAAGTGGAGATAAACTCCAAATGTCTGCCCATGTCATATTCTTGGAAGAATCGACTTGTCTGATAGGACGCACAGCTCGGCCTAAAGTTGGGGGGATTGTAGCAATACGTACTATGAAGTAGCAATGGAGAAAATGGCTTTTATCAGTACGTTTGAGGAGAAATGAGGCCTGTTTAAGCTCTAGATTTCTCTAAACTGCTGATCATAGCTAAACGAATTGCACAAGGCAGCGTGTAATAGAGTAAACGTTTATTTCAATTTGAAATTTAGTTTGAAAGGTAACGGTTGTCGCGTTGAAAAGTAGTCCGATTCTGTACCTAGAATACCCAAATTAGATAGATGTATATTTGGAGAATGCCATCTAGCGGGAGATAATGGACAAATTCCTTGAGACGTTCCATTTCTTACAGCTTATATGTTAGTAGTTTATTTATGTTTACACAGCTGAGTCATTTTGCACACTTTTAAGTTTTAACAACGTTTCTATTTTTTTCTCTCTAGCTGTAAATAAGGATGTACCTTTCAGTCAGCTGATATAAACCAGAATAGGTCTAGTTTTTAAACTTTCTTTATGAAGGACACGATCAGGGTTAAGATAAAGCTCTTGAAATAACCCTTAACCCATTACCAAACGAGAAAATTTTAGGCTTGTCCAAATTGAAAGCATTTTCAGACGACAAAATAAAAGTGACTGAAAATTTGAAATATGTTTTGTGAAGGGCAGAAAACATTGTTGGAAAAGGAGAAAATGCTGGTTACCAGCATTTTCTCCTTTTCCAACAATGTTTTCTAAAGGCTTCTTTCTCAGGGGCGTCAAAAGTAGGGATTGTGTGGTAATGGGTTAACTACTTATCACGTGACAAAGTTTTAGCCTTGTCCAGATTAGTCCTTTACCAAACAATCCCTGGTTTTTACGACTCTGAGAAAGAAGCCTTTAGAAATCATTGTGGGAAAATGAGAACATGCTGGTAATCAGCATTTCCTCCTTTCCCACAACGATTTCTACCCCCCTGGAAACAAATTTCAAATTTTTGGATTACATTTTTTTTTTTGTCGTCTGCAAGTGCTGTGAATTTAGACCAGTCCAAAATTTTGTCGTTTGGTAAAGCTTTAAAGCATTGAAAGACGACAAATAAATGACGGACATTTGCAGAGGCCCTCACAATACTTTAACATCTGCTCGAACCGATAGCCTAAATTGACCAAAGCCTTGACGTTTACAAGTTACAAGTTATAAGGTCTGACACTTGAGCTTTACCGGTGTAATGCAGAGAAATGACCCTCCCCTACAAAATGACCCATGGGTCATTTCACTACGTAGGGGAATGACCTGGGTAATTATTCTACGTAGAGAAATGACCCCAGGTGGTTATTTCCATACGTAGAATAATGACCCGGGTCATTTTTCTACGAAGTGAAATGACCCATGGGTCATTTCTGCTTGTAGAGGAATGATACATGGGTTATTTCTCTGCATTACACCTCCTAGTTGTATCACCCGAACGCGCTACCTCACAACCACTGATACCATTCTTTCACATGACAATATTTCTGCTAGTGTGTGATAATTAATGGACAGATAAAATGACATTATCACCATCACGTGCGGTCAGGTACCTAGTCGGATGAATTGCATGTCAAAATCTGGGCATTGCGGGGAGTGTGCGATCAGGTGATTCGTGATAAACTCTCATGCTGTGTGAAAAGGGGGTTTAATGCATTTGCCAAAGAGCATCGACCTAGGTCAGCCTGCGCAGTCCGCGCAGGCTGACCTAGGTCGAAACATTTTGCCAGTGGTCAGTCTCCTGCATGTCAAAGTATCATTTACCGCATGATTCAATCGGTTGGTTGGATGGTTGTATTGGGTTTAACGCCACTTTAACAGCTAAGGTCATATCATGGCGGTCAGTGACGCACGCGTGTTTCCTGGCTTTCTCACACCGATAATACAAGTTTACACAACTTTCTTTCTTAAGCCACCGACTACTTTTCGTACACGCTTCAGCAGAGGTGAGAGGCGAAAGTACGCCGGAAAGAAAGTTCGCCTCAACCGGGTATCGAACTCACAACCACCAGGTCATGAGTCCGACACGCTCACCACTGAACCACCCTGGCGGGCAATTCAGTCGGTCATTGGACAAAATGGAAATAACGGACCCACAACTATGTGACATCTTGCTTGGTATTATGCATCTCACAAATTCATTTAACCCCTTGTTGAAAGCAGCCAGCTGCTCCCAAAGAGTGTTGTTTATAGTACAGAAAAACCGCAGGATTGCATAACTAGGAGCGCTGACGGGTCTATAAATGATATACCATCGAAGGTTGTTCAAACCGCGTGAACAAACAGAGGTGCATTCTTTAATTTAAACCTTTTTATTCACATCGATTGAGAAACAAGTTCTTACAACTAACACTCATCTCTCTCGATTCTGTTTTCTCTGGGAATTACACAAGTACTCGCGCCGAATGTGTGGGCCAACGAAAAATCCTAAAGTTGACACTCGCTCCCGGGTATTGAACGTCGGACGTGATGGTTACGAAGCCGACGCGCTTCCTAACGACCACGGATACCATTTATTCACATGAGCCATGCTCTGACAAAAGGGTGTTTACTGCCTTTCCGTCAAGCATCACACCTAGCTAGTCTTTACATGCTGGTAGATCTATAAGATCCATTTCGTCTAACAACTGGATGAATACTAAGGTAGAATGGTCATTGAAAATGCAAATAAATACCTAAAACAAGAAGTATCGATCCGTGTCAGACTGTGTTTTTGCGCAGGTTGAACTGGGTAGGGACTTTTTTGTCCCTAGATGCATTAAGCCCTACTTTTAACACAGCATGATTCAGAACTTTTTCCTTATTTTCTGCCGAAGCATCAACCGGTGTGGTCCCAAAAACGTCATCGAGTGATCGAACGATTTCGAAATGATTACTCTCCTAGTTGAGGACCACTGCATAGCGAAAAAGGTTAACCTCATAAGGGGCCAAAACGAGACTCGTGGACCTTTAGCGGACATTGTAGATCCAGATCAGACTGCACAGAACGTGCAGTCTGATCATGGATCTACAATGTCCGATGGGGAGATATCATTCCGCAAAATATAACTTTGAAACAGCAATTTTTGGGTTTCTACTGTCGAGTCGAAAATTTAATCTTAGTTGTTTAGCAAGATGAGGGTGAGATTATTTATGAACGTTTTCCAAAACAAAAGAGTGGTATGAGTAATATTGTACTTTTAGATAAATCGAAACCAATCAAAATGATCGATTATATACGTCGATGATATAGAACTACTCCTTTCGTCGGTATGTAGACGTCAAAATTTCACGTGACTATATTGACCAATCATTTTGTATCAGATGTTTTTAACTTGTTCCGATGACTCTATATTTTCATTGGTGGTTTATTTATAGGCATTAATAAGAAATTACCGGTATAACATGTATTTTGATAAAACATAATTTATGATGCTTATAACTTCTAAAAGTCTCACTGTGTTTAGGAAGAAGTCTGTAGATAGATTGCACGATATCAGTGTAGCTGTAGGTTCGAATCTTATGCTTAGCCGAAATTCTCTCCTGTTATAACCTTTTTCCAAATGGCAAATTTTGGACCAGACCAAACTGAAAGCATTTTGCAGAGGACAAATTAATAGTTGCTAAAAAGATGAATTTTCTGTATGATAGAGTAGAAAATATCGTGGGAAAAGGAGAAAATGCTGGTTACCAGCATTTTCTCCTTTTTCCACAATGTTTTCAAAATGCTTCTATTCCTGACCCGTAAAAACCAGGGATTAACTGGGAAAGGGTTAAACGAACGCCCTTATAACATAAATTACTTGACAGCTAGAGCACCGGAAAGAAAGATATACATGTACACAGAAGATGAAAAACAAAGGTTCGTTAGGTGTCATGACCTTAAACACTTTTCCGCCGAGACCAGGTGGCTCAGTTTGTATCGTGCAGGACTTGAGAACAGGGGCTCCTGGCTTCGATCCCTGCCTTGGTCAATTTCTTCAATTTAATCATAAGTAGTCATTGCGACAGGATTCATTCCTCTCCCATCGCTTACTATTGTCTTGATGATTTTTACGAGGGAAAGCAGTCTATGGCTTGGAAAGCATACATAGTTGCACTTGCCGCCGCTATATAATTGAAATAATCTTTAATAAGGCGTTAAACACCAATCAATCAATCAATAAAACAATCAATAAAACAATCAATCAATCAATCATTGCTTTTCTATCTAAAAATGTTTTTGTCTAGTGTCAGGTCGGATTTGTTTTTTCATATTTAACCCTTTACCACATAATGACGACTTTTAACACCCTTGAGGAAGAAGGCTTTCGAAAACACTGCGGGAAAAGGAGAAAATGCTGGTAACCAGCATTTTCTCCTTTTCCCACAGTGTTTTCCATCCTATCAGGATCAAATTTCATTATTTGAGTCACATTAATATTGTTGTCTGCAAATGCTTTCAATTTGGACAAGGTCAAAATTTTGTCGTCTGGTATAGAATTAAAAGATCAGACTTCAAATGCTGTGGGGCCTGATCATGATTCAGACTCTTCAGACACTTTACGCTACCCTCAGCAAATAACGAGTGAAATATCAAATGCCTAACATGGGAGTCTATTTGCTTTGGTGTGTCTTTATTTTGATTTACACTCTCTACCAAACGACAAAAGTTTAGACTGGTCCAAATTCAAAGCATTTGCAGACGACAAATTAAATGTGGCTCAAATGATGGAATTTGTTTGTGAAAGGGTTTGATACATCATGGGAAAAGGAGAAAATGCTGGTTACCACCATTTTTATCCTTTTCTCACAATGTTTTCAGATATCCCTTTTCTCATGGTCAAAAAAAAAGTCGTGATTGTGGGGTAAAGGATTGAACAACCATTTTTTTTTTGTTTTACTGTCCCGTGAAAGCGAAGAGGTGGTACAAGTCGCTCTTACTCCACCTTTTAATGACACAATATTTGAGATATGCGACATTTCACATACTAAGTTTATAGATGGCCCTTTAGATTTTGGGTCGAGAATTTTACAATCAAAGCGTTGAGAACGCCGATGTGGCATTTGTCAAGGAAGCCACTGTGTGGAATTAATGATTTGAAAACAAGAGGGACATAATGGCCTTGGATCGCTCACCTGAGTCAATAGGCGAAATTCACTCCTCGTGCGTAATTCAATTTCTGACCGATTGTCCGGTTAATTGAGCATAAAATATGGCCTCTAGAGAGTCCACAAGGAATTTCCTAAAGTTGACCTAATTTATCACCCGACTGATCAATTTTAGAACTCATAAAAAAATGTGAAAACAAACATTCTGAACCGTTTTCAAGTTTATTGAGCAATAAATATGGCTTCTAGAGTGCCCACAAGGTATTTCTTAAATTTGACCAAGTTACGTAGTTCATGGCCCTAGGTGCCCCAATTCAAAACTCACTCAACATTTAAATAAGACAAACATTCTGATCAATTTCCTAATTTCCTAAAGTTGGCTTGATTTATCACCCGACTGACCCAATTTAGAACTCATTGAAAAAATTATAAAGACAAACATTCTGAACAGTTTTCAAGTCAGGTGAGCAAGAAATGTAGCCACTAGATTTGAACAGGTTCACTACATACCAAATAACAAAGCGTTATGCTTTCCAGTTTGAATAAAGAAGAACTTAAAAGTTCTCCTTCTCTGTTCCTTTGTTCGAACGTGTGATCCTCGGAGCGGGTCAGTTTTGACGCCAACGAAATCATTTGAACAAACTTGGTAGAGATCCACTAGGAGATGCTACATACCAAATATAAAAGCTCAAAACCTTCCAGTTTTCGCGAAGGAGAATTTTAAAATTTTCCTTTTTTGTTCCTATGTTTGAATTTGTGAACCCTGGGCCGGGGCAAGTTTTGACCCCAGAGGTACAACATGAACAAAATTGGTAGAGGTTCTCTAGGAGATGCTAGATGCCAAATATCAAAGCTCTACGCCTTTAAGTTTCAAAGATGAAGAATTCTAAAGTTTTCTTTGTTTGTTCCTTTGTTCGAACTTGTGGCCCCCGGGGCGTGGCCAGCTTTGACCCCAGGGCCACCATATGAACAAACTTGGTAGTGGTCCACTACGAGATGCTACATACCAAATACCAAAGCTCTACGACTTCTAGTTTCGGCAAAGATTTTCAAAGATTTTGCTATTTTTTTCCTTTCTGTTGCTATGGCAACCAGACTAAAAGGGTTGAATTCAATGTCTTGAATACGTTTGGTAGAAACTTCACCAAAGGAACATCCCTACCAAAGAGAAATACTGTTTAAATATTAACCCGAAAATCAACCTCCTAAGCAAATTAATATGTCTCTTTGGTTAAAGGGAGATTACTGGTGCCTAAGTTTGCATCATTTGTGTATTAATAGTCTCCCTTTTTGATCTTTCAAGAGGAATCAGGAGTAACGTCCCTTGATGGAAGGATTCATGATAGGTAGATAGAGAACCCATGTAAATACATTGAAATCAATTAATTTTATACCTGGATACTATGATTTTGAGATGTCTTTGGTCGTAAGAGTCGAATTCTCAACATTACAAGTAACTTTTCTACCTGAAAATATTAATGCACAATCAAATGAGTGGCGTGCAATCATGGGACGAACAAGCCCAGATACGAACTTGTTTTGGAACGAACAACCCCGGAAGCAAGTGGATAGAAGACAAATTTTGTGCATATCATTGCGCCAGTAGAAGCCTATGAAGAGCTATATTCCAACCAAAAGGAGGTATTTCAGCGATCTATGGCCTTTTGCTGTTTATTTCAATACGCCATTTCCAATTATATATCTGAATGCTTTTGAAAAAATCCATTTGTCTAGAAAAAGTGAGTTTAATTGGGTTTATTTCCTTCGGTTTTGCACAAAATACAATACATGCTCTTCAGAATTCAATTTTGAACATTTATTATTGACCTCATAGTCGCATTGTCTTCGACAAATGCCACAAAAAATGTTACTATAAATATCACATTTGGAGGTTTCCTCTGTATCCTACATAGTAAGACAAAGGTGTGCAACGAAAAGGACGATAATTCTACTCCCGCTCCCTTTTAGAGATATCATTTAACTCTTTACCATATGACAAAATTGTTAGCCTTGTCAAAATTGAAAGAATTTGCATGCGACAATTTCAGTGTGGTTCAAATGGTGCAATTTTTCTTTGACGGGGAGAAAACATTGCAGGAAAAGGAGAAAATGCTGGTAACTTCTCCTTTTCCCACAATGTTTTCAATACACGTCATTCCCAGGGCTGTTATAAGTCGGGATTGTGGTAAAGAGTCAAACGAAAACGGATAAAATGAACCTAGATACCGTTGCAGGTGGGTACAGTAATGATTTTTCTTCTATACCCTGACCTTTGAAAGTTCCAAACGGCTCTTGCCATCAAGCAAATAGCTCTCATCTCAAAACTTTAAAAAAAAAGAAAAGCTTCCATATTTTCCGGATCGTCATGCGCTGACGTCACATGATTTGTAATCCTGCAGTGAATAAGAATTAAACACTCTTTTTTAAACAAAGATTTTTTTTTGTTGGTGTAATAATGAAATTATTAAATCATCAATTCGTCAGATATAATTAATTTTTTCATTTGACTCAGTTCTCCAATTTGCATCTCCCGTTTAGTATATTTTCGAACGCGTTTTTACCGTTCATTGGTCAAAAGCTTTGGCGAGTCTTTTGATAGAAAATTCATGTTAGTTATCATTTGCTGCGCCATAAAAAATTGTCACCTGACGTCAGCATTGCATTGCGAAAATGTTGAAGCTTTTTTTTTTGGAGATGAGAGCTGTTGCTTGATGGCAAGAGCCTTTTGTTACTTTCGAGTAAAAGATCAGGTTCTGTGCAGTCTGATCTTGATCTATGCTGTCTGCAAAATCCCGTGGCGCTCATAAGATTAGTATATGGGTCCTTTCTACAGATTGGACTGGTCCATTTTATAAAACTTTTTTAGAACTTTTTACAAGACAACAAAATTAAAGACTTGTACAAACAGTCAGAACCAAGTCTTGAATACGACATCTAGAACATCGCTAAAAGGGTGATTTTGTTGTGTTTTTTTTTTTTATCAAGATGGGAAAACATTGTGGTTAAATGAAAATAAAATGTTTATCAGCCATTCCTCCTTTTCGTAAAATGTTCTGAAAAGTCCCTTTTCTCAAGTTCGTTACCAATAGACAGAGCTTATAAACTACAATGACTTTGTAAATATCACTTAAATTATGAAGTTTGTCTTCATCGTAAATATCACTTAAATTGAGAATTTTGCCCTCTATAGCGAAAGAAAACGTTGTGGGAAAAGGAGAAAATGCTGGTTACCAGCATTTTCTCCTTTTCCCACAGTGTTTTCAAAATGCCATTCTTACTCGAGGTTAGTTAAAAACCCGGAATGCTGTGATAAATGGGCGAAGGGTTGGAAGTACAAATCCTACGATAACGTTATTCATGCTACATCATGGTGATGAAATTCTGGACTTTTTTTTATCGTCAAAGGCTTGACGGTCTTCGCAGAGTCAACAAATATACCTCACACACAGAGTTTTTCTTTTGTTTATTGTTTCTCAAAACCTCAGAATAGTAGGATGGTGAAATCTTAATAAGATAAAGAATTTGTTGATTAAAAAAAAAAAGAGAGAGAAAAAAAAAAAACAGGCGCGGTACAAGAGCAAACAGACAGGGAAAGGTGTTAAAACAGGAAGGCGGTCTGCGGTTTACCCTTCGGAAGCATAAAAGCAACGGATTTAGAACTACCAGGAGCAAATTGTTGTATCGCAACAGAATAGCATGGACAAAATAGTCGGCGTTTTTTGTGCCTTTCACATTATCTTATTTTCTGTTCTTGTCCGCGAAACTTATTCTTACCGACACAAAATGGCACACAGAGACACTATGGCTTTCGCTCCGTGCTGTTATGTAGACATCTTTTGTTACACGACATGTGTGAACAGTGGCCACAACTGGAGAGCGCTTGTTGCTGATGAGTCCTTTTCGGCTTTGAGTCTACCAGAAAACCATAGGCATCGCCATCACCATGGTTACCGATCACATAGAAGAAGGGCGAGAAATAAGCGTGAAGTCAATAAAAAGGATAGTATGAGAAAATTTAGGTAAATATTATTTTATTGTTTTATCATAATAAATAATCACTGATTTGCTTAAATTATGTGAACTTGATGTTTTTTGCGTGATAGGTCACATTTATTGTGGGAAAAAAGGTATTAACATGTATAAACAGACTTAATACCTTTTCGCCTATTCTGCTATACTAAAGCCAACTTTACTTAAATCATTACAAGACGACAAAATTTTAGGTTTGTCCAAATCGAAAGCATTTGCAGAAGACAAAATAAAAGTGACCAAAATTTTGAAATTTGTTTTGTGAAGGGTAGAAATCATTGTGGGAAAAGGAAAAAATCATGGTTACCAGTATTTTCCCCCTTTTCCCACAACTTTTTCTAAAGGCTTCTTTCTCAAGGTCGTCAGAAGTAGGGATTGTGTGGCAATGGATTAATTTGGTTTACAGCAAATAAATTTTTATGGTCTTACACTCTAAATTCTTTACCAAACGACAAGATGCTTGACTCATCCAAATTGAAAGCATTTGCAGACGAAAAATCTAACGTTGCTAAGATTACAATTTCTGTCTCTGATGCAGTAGAAAACATTTTTTGGAAATGGAAAAAATGCTGGTTACCAGCATTTTCTCCATTTCCCACAATGTTTTTTTAAAGCCTTCTCTTTTGGGTTTGTTAAAAAGTCGGGATTGTGTGCTAGAGAGTTAACTCTTATATAAATTTCTACAAACCTCATCAACTTATATAAACTTGTAAGTCATCCTCTAAAGATAGTTAATACATCTACGTAAATCCTGAAGGTAAAATGGTCAATCGACATGCAAACAATTTATTAATAGCAAAAGGTTTCGACCCATCTCAGCCTGCGTGGTATAGGGATGAAATTCATTTTGTCAAACAACCAACCCTTTATCAAACAATCCCTGGTTTTTACGATCCTGAAAAAGAAGCCTTTTGAAAACATTGTGGGAAAAGGAGAAAATGCTGGTTACCGGCATTTTCTTCTTTTCTTTCAATGACTTCATAAGACTTTTCTATGATGGGTCTCTTCAATGTCGGAACTGTCTGGTGAAGAATTCACAATTTACCACACAATCCTTAGTTTTAACGACCCTGGAAATGAAGCCTTTTGAAAACATTGTGGGAAAAGGAGAAAATGCTGATAACCAGCTGATAACCAGCATTTTCTCTTTTTCCCACAATGTTTTCTACCCATGTTGGAAACAAATTTCAATTTTTTAGACACGTTTATTTTGTCGTCTGCGAGTGCTTTAGATTTGGAACTGTCTGAAATTTCGTCGTTTGGTAAAAAAAAACTAACTGAATCATGAGATTGGATGGACACGCAAAACATTTACCAAAAAAGCGAAAGGTTTAGACACAGGTCAGCTTGCAACGACTGCACCGTCGGACTGTGTGACCTGTTTCGATAGCTTTCGCAAATGCATTTGACTTCCTTTTCAGAGTGCTTGAATTACGCATAGATAGAATATAGAATGTGGTATACGTGGCTGTGAGGTAGAGCGTCGGTCTAAGGTCCTGAGTTCGATACTCGGGAGCAGGTGTCAATTTTGGGATTTTTCATTGGCCCACATATTCAGCGTGAGTACTGGTATAGCTTAGAGATACTTAATATAAGTTGTTAGAACTTGTTTGTCAATCGATGTAAAATAAATATGTTTAAACTAAAAACTAAACTAAACTAATGGAACAGATTCTATCTATTGCTCAGTTATACCCATTTCATGGGTTAAAGGCAAACGTAACATATAAAAGATTTATTTAACTATACATAAAAATACGGCATTATACTTTAATACAGACATAAAGTTATAGAAATAATAGAAATTATATAAATTATAGAAGATAGCAGTTATGTTCGCCAATGAGAAAAAAATGGGGTCAAGAAATTCATAAAAAATCTGGATTTTGCTTTGATCAAGTGTTTCTAGATTTTTTTTTTAAGGGTGATCTTTGTGGTCTATCATAATCATAAACTTGTATTGTGCAATCCCAAAGTTGACATCCGCTCACGGGTATCGAAGTCAGGACCTTATGTTTTTGAAGCCGACGCTCTACCTCACAATCACGAACACCACACATTTGATTTGTAACTCTTTGAGTGCCACTACAAACCAGTTCCGTTTGTAGCAGCGCTTACATTCTTTTTTTAAGAAATTAAACTTCAAATTGCAAGTATTTATCTAATAATCTTAATTGATACCAAAGCAGTATAGATTCAATTGCTGTGGCCTAATCTTGACGTAAACTGTTTGAAAATGCAACAGAAGCGTCTGAAATTATCATTAGAAGCGTCTGAAATTATCATTCGATAAGAAAGATTAAAACATGTAAAACGAATTCGATGTTCAAGGGTTGAATTATTTAGATATCAAACTATGTAAATATCATAATTCTTAATTAACCCGTTACCACACAATCCCTACTTTTGACGACCCTGAGAAAGAAGCCTTTGGAAAACAATGTGGGAAAAGGAGAAAATACTAGTAACCAGCCTTTTCTCCTTTTCCCACAATGTTTTCTACCTTTCACAAAGCAAATTATAAATTTTCAGTCACTTTTATTTTGTCGTCTGTAAATGCTTTCGATTTGGACAAACCAAAGATTTTGTCGTTTGTTAAGGACTTCACACGTGTTTCATTAGATGTGATTCAAAACACGTTCACGGATGCTACAGATCAAGACCAGAATGTATGGTGTGGTACAGTCTGATATTGTCCTACACAGTTCGATGAGGCGACATTTTCCAGGTGAAAATAAAAAAAAAATAAAAGAATGAAATGGCAATAATCTGATTTTTAAGTTTGGCTTGAAAAATTAATTTCATTTTGCTGTGAAACTCTTCAGAGGAAGACAAAATTTTAGACTTGTCCAAATTGAAAACATTTTCAGAGGACAAAATAGATGTGGCTCTTATTATGAAAATGTGTTTTCTGAAAAAGACAATTGTTGGAAAAAGAAAAAATGCTGTTTACCAGCATTTTCTCCTTTTCGGAAAAAAAATGCTGGTTACCAGCATTTTCTCCTTTTCCCACACTATTTTTAAAAGTCGCATTCTTTAGAGTCGTTGAAACTCGAAGGGTTTGTAATAAAGGGTTTAGTTATTAAATTTCTTTATTTCTGACACTGTATACTTGTTATATTGAAAGGCTACGAATTCCTTTAAGTAGGTTCTTAAATCCGTGATGTTACTCTCGAAAATCAAATGGCTCGCAACACGCGAAATAGGTCTTTCGGACATTTGCGTAAAGTGCCGTCTCGGATCATCCAGATCTGTCCGCGCAGGCTGATCCAAAACGACACTTTTCGTTTCTATGTAAATTTCTGTTTTGCACAAGTCTACTGTAGCACAAAATCTAATGTAGTCGTAAAGTGCCGTCTCGGATCAGCCTGCGCGGACTGCGCAGGCTGATCCGAGACGACACTTTACGCAAATGTCCAAATACCTTTTTTTCGCGTGTTGCAAGCCCTATGCAGTTAAAATATTTCCGACTTTTATTGCTCCCAAAAACAAGAAAGCTTCTGAAAACATTGTGAAAAAAGGAGAAAAATTCTCGAAATGAGCATTTTCCTCTTTTTTTTCCGACAATATATTTCCTATCCTTTCAGTGTTATGACATCTGCAAGTGCCTAAGATTTGGACAAGTCCAAAACTTTGTCACCTAGTATAAAGTTTAGAAAGCTTGCTAATTCTGATTTTGTGAATTGAGCTGAACATGTTAAAAATATAGAAAAGAAAACAGAATATTGCCAGGTTTTTTTACCCATTACCACACAATCCCTACTTTTGACGACCCTGAGAAAGAAGCCTTTTAGAAAACATTGTGGGAAAAAGAGAAAATGCTGGTAACCAGCATTTTCTCTTTTTCCCATTATGTTTTCTACCTTTCACAAAACAAATTTCAAATTTCAGTCACTTTTATTTTGTCGTCTGCAAATGCTTTCGATTTGGACAAGCCAAAAATATTGTTGTTTGGTAATGAGTTAGCTACTTTTCTTAATAAAATGCTGATTTTCGTCTCATAACTCACACATTGCACTACTATCAAAGGGGACATAAGTGCATATACGTCTTGTGGAAGGTAAAAAGGACACTGTACAGAACATATAGATGTGCACCGTCACAAAATTTTAACAAACGTTAGAATATGACTAAAAAGATCCCTTTTTTTTTTTTTTAAAGATTTTTAAAGTTTGAACAATATATTTAATGTATTTGAAAAATAAAACAGCATGTACATGCTACAAAAAGACAAGCCATTGGACATAGATATTATAGAAAAAGGATTAAAAAGAATAAAACTAACAACTTGATTATTTATTTATTCATTTATTTATTTATCTATCTATTTGAACAACTAAGATTTATTTATGTAGCAATAAAGACAGCGATAAAAAGTTACCTTTAGATATAGTAAAATCAAAATAAGTCTAATGTCATTTGAATAAATAAGAAAATTGCTGGAATCATGACAGAGTTCGGATTACTAAAACCTAAAATAGGCCTTTTTTGTGTCTAACTCAAGACAAGAAGAAGAGACTTTAACCCATTACCACATAATCCCTACTTTTGACGCCCCTGAGAAAGAAGCCTTTTGAAAACACTATGGGAAAAGGAGAAAATGCTGGTAACCAGCATTTTCTCCTTTTCCCATAGTGTTTTCTACCCTTCCAAGAACTAATTTCAATTTTTCAGTCACCTTTATTTTGTCGTCTACAAATGCTTTCAATTTGGACCCGTCTAAATATTTCTCGTGTGGTAATGGGTTAACTCTATACCAAATGACAAAATCACAAACTAGTCTAAATTGAAAGCATTTGCAGACGACAAAATAAATGTGTCTTAGAAAGAGATATTTGGTTTAAGAAGGGTAACAATCATTCTGGGAAAAGGAGAAAATGCTGGTTACCAGCAAATTTCTCATTTCCCCCCCCCCTTCTCTCTCTCTCTCTCGCTCGCATTTGTACCGCAATGAATTATGCATAGATAGGATTTCGTATGAACTGGTTTTTCAAATGAATAATTATTACAATTACGAAAATATTGGATGTAAATTTACAAGGCTGTCAATTAAACTCCAGTTCGAAAAACAAAAATATAACAATAATAATAATAATTGTTTTGGAAAGGGTAGAAAATAATGCGGGAAAAGGAAAACATGCTGGTAACCAGCTTTTTTTTTTCCAACAATGTTTTCTACCCTATCAAAGAAAAGTTGCGTCATTTGAGCCACTATGAAATTGTCGTCTGCAAATGCTTTCAGTTTGGATATGCCTAAAATTTTGTCGTTTGGTAAAGAATTAAGAGATACAAGAATGATTAAACTTTTATAAAATAAAGATAAAATGGATTAAAAAATAAAACTGCTTGCAAACTGCCTGAAGTGAGGTATAGATGAATATGTAAGTCATTATCAGACGAAACAATTTTACACTTTCCAAAATGAAGGCATTTGTATACGTCAAAATGAATCTGTCTCAAAAAGTAAAATTTGATTTTGGAAGAGTAGAAGACATTGTGGAAAAAGGTGAATATGTAATTTCTTCTTTTCTCAGAAGCCATCTGTCGTTAAAACTCAGGGCTGTGTAGTAAAGGATTAAACAGAAATGACAACTAAGACCTTAATACAAGGACTACAAAAGCGAATTTTGGATAATGATAAGTGCCTGTATAGGTCGGTTGCTCTAGCGGAAAAGTTTGCGTCACCTAGGTTGCATTTTATTGGGGCGCCGCATGAGCGGCGGCACTGTATGAAATACAGTCGCTTTTAAACAGTACCTACGGAGGCAGCCATATTGTTTAATCGGCTTCCAGTCATTTCGCGAGGTCATTTCGTACCTAGGCCCTTTCGTACAATTTTGGTCATTTCGTACCGAATTTGGTCATTTCATGCCCAGTTTTTAATACCAATTTGGTCATGCAGAACCTAGTCTTAATATTATTTTCTTGTGATGTTTGCCGAATGACAACTGCTTTTGTGCATAGCTCAAACTGAAATTATGTTAAATTTCGCCGAAGAACGGCTATGACTGTGTCTTTCTCTTTTAACTTTATAATTGGATTCTAAGGATTGTTTATGGCTTCTCAGTTCATTTCTCACCAATTTCTGCATAAACTTAGTTTGGACAATTTGAAATGCTGAAATGTGCCTTATTTCAGAAACAACTGATTCGCGGCGCCAGTGGTGTTATGCATCAGACTTTTTTCTTTTGGAACTTTTGAAACTATACTAGAAGATTGCACGGCCCAGTACACGCAGCTTTGTACTGTATAACTATCAGTACAACTCGCTTCTTTCCGACGATTTCTGTTGCACTTGTAACAACGTTTCTGTCATCTGTCTAACGATCCCATTTTTCTCGGTCGTTTATGGCATCGGTCGCTCCCTAACACTCAACGGAGCTTTACAGGTCAGGAAAAATTATAGGAGAGGCAAGCAAGATTATGTAGTATCAACTGTCTGAAAGTTGTGAGGCCATCACAAAAATCAGAACACGCTTTAATCCTTTACTCCATAGATACTCGTTTCTACCCAGTGCTTGTAAAAGCCTTTGGAAAACATTGTGGCAAAAGATGAAATTGCTCGTGACGAGCAATTTCATCTTTTGCCACAATGTTTTCAATGCTATCAAAAGATGCCATATACACATAAAAAACGGCTTCACCTTGCTGTCATTTAGGGTCAATTAGAGATATCATAGAAATGCCGTATGGGGTAAAGGGTTAACCCTTTACCAGACGGCAAAATTCTAGACGCATACAAATTGAAAATATTTGTCGGGGACAAATTAAATGTACATGTAACTCAAATATGAAATCTGTTCGTCATCGGGTAGAAAAAATTGTAGGAATAGGAGAAATGCTGGCTCTCTGCATTTTCTCCTTTTCCCTCAATGTTTTCGAACGCCGTCTTCCCTAGGGTCTATCAACTCATGATATATTTACAAAGTCGGCTGTCTTGCATCTGCTAAAAATGTTATTAGATTTTTTTTTCTTCGTCTTATAATGTCAGAGGCATGACTAAACAACAAGCGGGTGACATAAATCAAGATCAGACTGTACGTTATGTGCAGTCTGATCTTGATCTATGCCTTCCGCAACAGCGTCTATTTTTCACCTATGTGGCCAGAATAATTTAGAATGTTCCCTTTTTTTCTTGTTCCGTTTTGTCACCTTTTTTCGTGATGAAGGTCATTTCAAAATACTTTGATCTAACTCATGAACCAATGTAAGGATATCATGACGCAATTTTCGGAAACATTGTGCAGATTGGAAAAAAATGCAGTTTCTTCGTATTTTCTGGAACATATTCTAAAGTTAGTTTTACCTTTCCGTGAAACGCCGTCGCTATGGGTTTTTGATGATCAGTGACCAACTGCGTGTCGACGACAAATTAACTGTGAATCATTTGATTGGAAAGCGTAAAGAAGCTTGTACAAAAAAAGAGACAAACCCCCCCCCCTTTTTTTTTTAGGTCGTAAAAGCAAAAGAGCGCTTGGTTTAGTTTAAACAGTATCTATTTTACACCGATTGAGAAACAAGTTCTGGCAAGTTGGCAACGTATACTAATTTTTCTCTATTCTGCTTCCTAGAAACTGCACCAGTACTCTCGCCGACAGTGTTTGTGACAGGATGATTGTATGGTGTTTAACGCCTTTTTCAACATTATTTGAGTTATATCGCGGCGGCCAGTACACTTATCGATTAATTCCTGGACTTTCTTTTACCACTACTTCGCACAATTTTCTTTCAAAGCCACTGGCTACTTTTCCACGTGATCGTCGAAATAATGGTCAGTGGTGGGAGAGGAATGAATCCTGTCGCAGTGACTATTATCAATCCTCTCAAAGAAATGGGCCGAGCCAGGGGTTGTGGCCAGGGATCGAACCCTGGACCCCGTGTTCTCAAGTCCCGCACGCTACCGACTGAGCTCCCGGGGCTCGACGCCGAGAGTGTAGGCAACTGAAAAGTCTCAAAGCTGACACTAGCTCCAGGAAATCAAGCTAGTGACATCATGGTTATGATACCGACGCTCTACCTAACAAGCGGATCGCTTGGTAAAGGGTTATAAACTTTAAATTCAAAATAATGGGTTCATCTTCTAGCACAGTCCGAAGCCTTTACAATAAAAAAAAAACTCGACTTGAAATAAACCTGAGAGAGAATGTTTTTAAAAATACTGTTGGAAAATGAGAAAATGCTGGTTACCAGCATTTTCTCATTTTCCAACAATATTTTTTACTTTCCCACGTACAAACTTTGAAATGTATTATTTGGGCCACACTGCATTTAGACGTCTGTAAATGCAACATGAATGAGCTCATTGTCACCTGATAAAGTGTAGATATTTTATTCAGACACGTACGTAACTTGTACGCAGTAATAATACACACCCAAACATTGTAATAAAATAAATAAAAAAAAAATCGTTGTCTTCGTATGTCACAGTCTTCGAAAATTCGACATTTCTGCTAGGACGCATCACTATCTCCTAAAAAGGAGAAAATTGATATGCCGCAATTAACTCTTTACTCCATATATACTCATTTCTACGCATTGCTTGTAGGAGCCTTTGGAAAACATTGTGGCAAAAGGTGAAATTGCTCGTGACGAGCAATTTCACCTTTTGCCACAATGTTTTCTATGCTATCAAAAGGTGTCATGTACACATAAGAAACGGGTTCATCCTTGCTGTTATTTAGGGTCAATTAGAGATACAATAGAAATGCCTTATTGGGTAAAGGGTTAAAGTAGAAATAGAGAAAATGGCTATTTAAACAATACATTTGTGGGGAAATGTGGACTGTTTTTCGTTCGAAATATTTCGAAAATTTAATCATTTCAAATGGGAAAAAATAGTTTTCATTAATTTTACTCTTAATTTACTGCACATCTTTGAATATACAGTTTCTAAATATAGACTTTAGGGACCAGTATTCCTGCAAGGTTTTCCCACAGACATGTCAACAAGAAGTGTCTGAGATTATACCTGTGCTATTGCCCAAATCTGAAAGGCCTGTGGTTTGCGTACAAAATATGAGCTTCCTTGAAGTTAAAATTTTGAGAAATAAAGCTGAATTATTTCAAATGATAAAACTGTGACTTAAAATGGATATGACGACACGAAAACATGTCGAAAACGTGACGATTTTCACGAATAGTCGGTAGTTTATAGACATTGGTAATGTTATCATGAGGTTTAAAAATAAGTTGTACTGAATCACATTGGAAGAGTACTCATTTCCTTGACCTAGGATTTTTTTTTTTGTTTTTTTAGTTGTGCAACGTTTGATAATAGATTCGATGAATATAAAGTATACATTTAGCGCTTAGAATACATAATCAAAATGTTTAGTTGATAGCCTTGGCACTAAGACTACATAGCGACTGTTTATTTCAAAAACCTCGTAACTACAGCTTGTTACAAGCTGTAGTTACGAGCTTTTCGAAGTAAACCGACGATAGTTGATGATTTGTTCATGGTTTGCGGCTCCAGACAGCGTTATAGAAACTTACTTGCTTATATACTGCATGCTCAGACGACAAAATCGAAACTTTTCGCTTTATGCCAGCACTTTCAAACGACAGATTCGAAAATATTTTGTTTCTGGCCTTTATGCCAAGATTATGTTCAGACTTCATAATCAAAGTACTGAAATTACTAATGGGAAAGCTGGGTAATATGCTATAACAAGGAACCATTTCATCAAAAATTCACTCATCTGACGGTTGACAAGTTTTGTTTTTTGTTTTCCTAAGATTGACAGCATTATTTCATAACTATTGTCCTTGAAATCGTCTTTCTAAGAGTCTTGCATGCGATTTTAGCTGCTAGGGTAATAGTCTAATAGTTCGAATCTTCGAAGAATATGACATGCTCAGACAACGGGTAAATTGTTAAACTCTGAATATCACGACAACAATTCAAATACTGATTTGCTCAGCCAATCAGATGACCAGAATTGAACCTGTAATTTGAATTCAATTTTGATTTGTTAATCTTCAGTGGGAGATAGTTTACAAAAATGTGTTCTAAGGCCTCCTTTAACACTTCAACTTGATCAAGGTCACCTGTTTATAAGTGCATGGTCCGACTTACAGGACATATGTTATCCCCCAGAGTGACAGTTTCTGATTAAAATGACTTTGTTTGTTTCTATACATCTCCCTTTGCTGCAATATACCTTGGTTTTATCTGTTTGTGGCCAAAACCAACGGCCATCCACAACACAACACTATCCCGAGTGTTTACAACTTCGAGGAAAAATGAAACATTGTAGGAATAGTAGGAATGCTGGTAACCAGCATTTTCTCCTTTTCCCACCAGTTTTCTGTCCTTTAAGAATTGGATCCTGTCGTAAGAGTTGCATTTAATTCACCATCTGTAAGTCTTTCAACCCATTACCAAACGACAATATTTTAGACTGGGTCCAAATTGAAAGCATTTGCAGACGACAAAGTAAAAGTGATTGAAAATTTGAAATTTATTTTGTGAAGGGTAGAAAACATTGTGGGAAAAGGAGAAAATGCTGGTTACCAGCATTTTCTCCTTTTCCCACAATGTTTTCTAAAGGCTTCTTTCTCAGGGGCGTCAAAAGTAGGGATAGTGTGGTAATGGGTTAAATTTAAACAAGACTAAAATTTTATCCCCTAATAAACTGTCAAACGCTCGCTGATTTTAATATTCGTTGCTTAAGATCATATTTTTAAAGACATTTTCATGTTTGTACCATGGATTTTGCGACTTGGTACACCATACATCCAGATATATAATTTCTTTTTTTTATGATCTATTTTTAGTATACTTCACTTCTCTTAACCCATTACCACACAATCCCTACTTTTGACGCTCATGAGAAAGAAGCCTTTTGAAAACACTGTGGGAAAAGGAGAAAATGCTGGTAACCAGCATTTTCTCCTTTTTCCCACAGTGTTTTCTACCCTTCCCAGAACAAATTTCAATTTTTCAGTCACCTTTATTTAGTCGTCTGCAAATGCTTTCAATTTGGACAAGCCTAAAATATTGTCGTTTGGTAATGGGTTAATTATCTTAATTTAAAAAAGAAAGCTCCAACAACCTTAACTGATATGTAGCTGTTGGCAAATAAACCTTCCTGTCTGAAAAAGTAAAAATTCTCTAGCCATTTGGAATAAGTCTGGAAGAAAGCTATTTCTTTATCGGAAATGTTAAATAAAATAAAGTGACCCGTCACGCAAAAAGGGACCATCCGGGAATTCCGTACATAAATTAGAGGCAAATCTGTTTAAGCTGTTAGTTAAAAAATGATTGTACATCAAATTAGAATAAATACTTTTCTTACAGAAAATTTTATAAAAGCGAAATGTGTCGACCCTGGTCAGCCTGTGCAATTTGCGCAGTCTGACCAGGGTCGACACTTCTTGTAGTTCACAGATGGTCCCTCCCTTTTTACGTGACGGGTCACAAATAAAACAGATACATTTAGTCAGATGGGCACAGATTAATATCAATAATATTCATTTTAATTTATCTCGCAAATGGTAGATCCAAGATCAGTCTGCACCTCTTGTGCAATCAGATTTACATCTATTATCTTCCCAAAAGTACATGAATCTCGTCAAAGGATTTATATAATCTTGATAGGAATCTCAAACAAAACGCCCTATTGGCAGCATAGCGGCTGGATCACGGTTGCCAAAAAAATAGGGCCATTATTCAGCACGTGTTGCTAGAAAATTTTGCAGATAATGTCATAAGATTCGGTACTCAAAGAAATTACATTAAAAGTGATATATTATCGAATCAACGATCGAACTTTTATTAGACACAATTTTGATAGATTGTCTAACGCTGTGTTTACCTTAGTTAATAGAGTGATTTAACTTCGAAGGCGTAGGTGGTGTATTTAGGCTGATAAACGTCTTAAATTTGTTTGCCTGTCTTACCGTGGTATTTTAATCCTTTTATTGCTATAGGCGAAAGAATGGGGCTCTTTGTGAACTGTATAGATCAAGATCAGACTGCACATTCTGTGCAGTCTGATCTTGGATCTATACTGTTCGCATTTTACGTCCAAGCTATCGGATAAGAATCGTTCCAATTTTTTTCGGATTTAATTTTTGGGCGTCGAAAAAAAGCGGACTCTGATTTATTTGGCGCCAAGAGGGTTAATAATCTAGATACCCCTAAGCTTGTCTAAGCGACAAAAGTTCATACGGTACGAGTGTGCGTGGGTGTGCAGTCTTACCGACGGGGAGGGGGGAGTTAATAAACGGAGTCCTTCATTGGACGTGTTTTGAATAAAAATGTTAAATCAACTCATTACCAAACGACAATATTTTAGGTCTGTCCAAATCGAAATATTTGCAGACAATAAAAAAAGTGACTGAAAATTTGAAAATTGTTTTGTGAATGGTAGAAAACATTGTGGGAAAGGGAGAAAATGCTGGTTACCAACATTTTCTCCTGTTCCCATAAATGCTTCTTTCTCAGGGTCGTCCAAATCGACCTTGGCTTCGCGATCTTCGTTAGTCGGATACGTCTTTACTCTTCGCGACTAAAGGGTTTAAAATATCTCGTTTCTATTTGATGTCATAAGTATTATTTTTCTCTCATTTCAGGCTGATTTTGTTGAGTGAAAAGACATAAAACCACATCCTGCCAAGCTGCCGACTCTTGAAATCATCTACCTCTGTAGAGCAGGTGCGCGTATATCCTTCCCGTGATGCTTTCTTCCAGTTGACGTCACATCCGCTGTGTACGCGAAGCGCTCTGTGCTGCCATGACATCTTGAACAAACCATTTGCACGCAGAAATAAGTGAAAGTACCTGTCATTTTCCTGGCATTCCTGGACTGCTTTTTGCTTTAGATACATGCATTTGAATTGAAGTCTACTTTGGTTCAGTCATACAAACAAAGTGTGTTTTCCGGTAACTTTTTTGTGTGCGTGTGTATGATGCTTTATTTATAGCGTGGTAGAAAATCAGTAAATATTCTTCTTTTTTTTTTTCAATTTCATTTTATTAACCCTTAACCTGGTATCCTGCTATATAACTAAAATTAAATTTTCAATTCGATATTAAAGACCCATAATATTGCCATTTCAAAATTATGTGCAGGGGAACAAGCAATCTGGTCTAGTAATTTCTTTACTAAACAATCCCAGGTTTTCACGACTCTGAGATAGAAGTCTTTTGAAAACCTTGTGGGAAAAAGAGAAAATGCTGGTAACCAGCATTTTCTCCTTTTCCCACCAGGTTTTCCATCATTCCAAAACAAAAAACAAAGTTCAATTTGTAAGGCACATTAATTTTGTCGCCTGCAAATGCTTTCGATTTGGACCAGCTTTTTGACGCATGGTAAAGAGTTAAATAATTTGTCTGTGATAGGGCAGAAAACATTGCACAAAAGGGAAAGGTTCTCTCTCTCTCTCTCTCTCTCTCTCTCTCTCTCTCTCTCTCTCTCTCTCTCTCTCTCTTTGTCTGTGGGAAAAAATGCAATAAATTTTGAACTTCAGAATAGAGTATTATTTATTTTTTTGGACCCTTACTCTCTTTTCTCGCACTTTCCCTTTCATTATGGGTGACAGTGGTGTACAGTGGTAGTGACTTGGCCTCTTGCTTCAAAGATCCAGGTTCGAAAAAAGCCAGGTTTAACCTTTTGAATCACCCTAGACCACGGCTCGAGCACAAACTTTGGTTTCCAGGAAGAAAACACCGATTGTGGCTGAACAGTATGAATTGAAGAACTTGTTTCACAATCGGTGTAAAGTATATACGATATTTTCAAAATGAACAAAAGTTTCAGAGGGTAACGCCTTAACCTAGGGCTGCTGGGCGCGACTCATTGACCTTTTGCGGACAGTGTTGACCAAGATCAGACTGCACAGAATGTGCAGTCTGATCTTTGATCAACACAGTCCGATGAGGAGATATTGGAAATATCATTTCTCAAAACAGAATTTTTAAATAGCAATATTTGGGTTTTTACTATCGGACGAAAATTTCATTTTAGATTTTCAGCAGGATAACGCTTTAAACCTCATTACAAAACTTCTTGCAAAACACTCATGAAAATTGTTCTTCTATAGAGTGGTTGATTTATCTATCAACTCTCATCTCAGCTCCACCCGTCCGTCCGTCCGTCTCTTTCCTCTCTCTCTCTCTCTCTCTCTCTCTCTGTCTCTCTCTCTCTCTCTGTCTCTTTTTCCCTTTCTCTGTCTCTCTTTCCCTCTCTCTGTCTCTCTTTCCGTCTCTCTGTCATTCTGTCACTCTTTCCCTCTCTCCTTCTCTCTCTCTGTATCTCTGTATCTGTCTCTCCTTCCCTCTCTCTGTCTCTTTCGTCCAAATTCTATCCGTGGACTGAAGAGAGTCATAATCATAGGATGCACGTTGTATTATCATAATCAGAATGCTACTTGGGCTTTGTTTTATGGAAAAGCTGCCAGTGGCTTGGAAAGAGTGGTTTGTGTAATGTCGATGGCTTCTTCATCGATCGTTTCAAAGATCGCTTTTGAAAACATTATTGGAAAAGGAGAAAATTCTGGTTTTCTTCCACTTCAAAGAAAGAGCCCATCTTTTGACCAGCTAAATTTTTTATAATGGATAAGTCTAAACTTTGCTACGGGGTAAAGAGTAAAGAATCAATGTCAAACACGTGACTGTCACGTGACGATTTGCATCGTGCGTCATCCTCCCACGACAGTCATTTGATGTTAAGATAAATATTTACTGATAAATTGTTGAGGAGCAATAAGTTAGAAGTTAAGATTTTTCACGGTGTCGTAAATCTATTACTGTGTAACCACGACTCTTCACTCTTTAACACTTTACCAAACGACAAAAGTTTAGACTTGTCCAAATTGAAAGCGCTTGCAGACGACAAAAATGAACATAACTTAAAAATTGAGATGTGTTTCTATCAGAGTAGAAAACATTGTTGGAAAAAGAGAGAATGCTTTTGAATGTTTTCAAAAGGCTTCTATGTTTTCAAAAGGCTTCTATCTCAGGTTATTAAACACACGAATTGTTTGGTAAAGGGTTAAAACTTTACCAAACGACAAAAATTTAGACTTGTCCAAATTGAAGCATTTGCGGACGATAAAACAAATGTGTTTGAAAAAATGAAATTTCTTTTAGGAAGAGAAGAAAACATTGTGGGAAAAAGGAGAAAATGCTGGCTACCAGCATTTTCTCCTTTTCCCACAATGTTTTCAAAAAGGCTCTTTTTACAGGGTCGTAAAAACCAGGGATTGTTTGTTAAAGTGTTAAAGAGTTTTTGAAGCCATTTTGGAAAAAAGTATAAAGATCAGTTCAAGGACGTGGCGATCATAAAACACAATATGGCTCGCAACACGCAAAAAGGGCCATTTTGACATTTGCGTAAAGTGTCGTCTCGGATCAGCCCGCGCAGTCCACACAGGCTAATCTGACACGGCACTTTATGACAACATTAGAGTTTGTGCTGCAGTAGACTTGCACAAAACAGAGTATTAAATAAACACTCTTCATAGATTGCGTCTTATATTACTTTTGTTACGGGAGGTAATAAATTGTTGTTATGATTAGCAGATTTAGCCCCCTTTACTGATTCTAAGGTGTCACACCACTGTATTTTTTGCAATATTGAAAATAGACTGAAATCGAGCGTCTTTGACACTTCAAAGATTACTTAATGGCAACCTTTTGGCTTCTCCGTCACTTGCTCTCGAAAGAACATCTATAGTCCTCCAGAAAATGCAACAAAATAAAACATGTCACCCGATTGTATTTTTTTCTAAATCCCAACTATTACAGATGCCTTACAATTTGTCGTCTTATAGAAAAACTGTTCACGGCCATGACCCCAAGTTTTTTTTTTTAGTTTTTTTTTTTCCAGTGAAAATTAGTGCCATACAGTTTTCATTATACAAGAACCGGACAAGTACGCCCCCCCCCCCCGTCTAAATTTTAAACAAATACGAATTATATTACAAGAAAGTATTGATGCACAACATCAATGGCGCCACAAATCACTTGTTTCTGAAATAGGGCACAACACAGCGGGTTATTTTTTTACGCCAAGGGCATCACTTGAACAAACGTAGATAGCTAGATTTTTTTTCTGTATAAACTATAAAAATATGACATCATAAAAGCATTATACATTAGATTTCATGGGCATGATAATGAAATTTTGACAAACTGTTTTACAAATTATATTCAAAAACAAATAATGGCACACACAAAAAAAGGATTATAAATCCCTTATTTCCATCGTGGTCCTTGAAATTGCAAGAATATCGTATCCTGGAGTCATAAGTTTTGATTCCCCTGAGTCATTCATCTTCTTTGTCATTGATTTTTTCTCACTTTTAGTAAAAATAAATTAGTATCTTTCAGCTTTAGCATGTTGCCTTTTAAGTTAAAACCTTTACTATGATTGTTTGTGGTCTATATTTTTTCCCAAGACTTTGTGTAGACTATGGAGATACCTATGTTTGTTTATACTAATATGAAATGACGCCTTTCATTGGTCTGGATTTTTATATGTAGTGCATCACCATCCTATACTCTATATAACAAAATTTGCTAATATCGACACTGGGGCAAGCAAACAAGAAATGAAACAACATTTTTAAAGAGTGTTTTGATGTTTCTCTAGTCTGATTCCCAGCACTTAGCTCATTACCAAACGACGTAATTTTAGGATTGTCCAAATCGAAAGCATTTGCAGACGAGAAAATAAAAGTGACTGAAAATTTGAAACTGTTTTGTGAAGGGTAGAAAACATTGTGGGAAATGGAGAAAATGCTGGTTACCAGCATTTTCTCCTTTTCCTACAATGTTTTCAAAAGACTTCTTTCTCAGGGGCGTCAAAAGTAGGGATTGTGTGGTAATGGGATAATCCGCCAAATTTGTACTGCTGCAGTGTAATGGGAGTAACCAGTGTTAAATATATGGCTTTTCTTGAAAGCTCTGTGATGTGGGTACGCATCAGAACTTTCTGTGGATGATGCTACATGCAGTTAGTATCCATAACATTGGGTTTCAAAAACAGATAATTTAACATACAAAACACTCAGTTTTCTGGAGCACTAAGTTATCCTTTAGCAGTTTTAAATTTGAAGTTTGATAAACATTTTCAAACAATATAGAAAGTGTGTATATGTCATATCCTCATTGTAACACTATTGAAAATCAAAGAACGCATTTATCCTAAATGTATGCTCACCGCCATATACTCCCTGAAATACTGTTGAAAAGCAAAGAAAGCATTTATCGTAAAGGTATGCTCGTCACCATATACTCCCTGTAGCACAGTTGAAAATCTAAAAAGGCAATTATCGTTAAGGTATGCTCGTCGCCATATACTCCCTATTATACTGTTGAAAATCAAAGAAGGCGTTTATCGTAAAGGTATGTTCGTCACCATATACTCCCTGTAATACTGCTGAAAATCAAAGAAAGCAGTTATCGTAAAGGTATGCCCGTCACAATATACTCCCTGTAGTACAGTTGAAAAACTAAAAAGGCAATTATCGTTTAGGTATGCTCGTCACCATATACTCTCTATTACACTGTTGAAAATCAAACAAGGCGTTCATCGTAAAGGTATGCTCGTCACCATATACTCCATGCAGTACTGTTGAAAATCAACAAAGGCATTTAACGTAAAGGTATGCTCGTCACCATATACTTCCTATTATACTGTTGAAAATCAAGGAAGGCATTTATCTAAAAGGTATGCTCGTCGCCATTATACTCCATGTAGTACAGTTGAAAACCAACGAAGACATTTATCGTAAAGGTATGCTCGTCACAATTATACTCCCTGTTGTGCTGTTGAAAATCAAGAAAGGCATTTATCGTAAAGGTATGCTCGTCACCATATTCCCTGTAGTACATTCGAAAATCAAGGAAGGCATTTATCGTATAGGTATGCTCGTCGCCATATTCTCGCTGTTGTACAGTTGAAAATCAAGGAAGGCAATTGTCGTAAAGGTATGCTCGTCGCCATATACTCCCTGTAGTACATTCGAAAATCAAGGAAGGCAATTGTCGTATAGGTATGCTCGTCGCCATATTCTCGCTGTTGTACAGTCGAAAATCAAGGAAGGCAATTGTCGTATAGGTATGCTCGTCGCCATATTCTCGCTGTTGTACAGTCGAAAATCAAGGAAGGCAATTGTCGTATAGGTATGCGTATCGTCATAAATATTGTTATACTATTGAAAATCAAGGAAGGCATATATAGGTCGGGTATATCAATCGCCATTTCATCATTGTAATACTGTTGAAACAAAACTTCAGTAAATATTGTAAATATTTTTTTGTTGCCATTGATCTTTTGTTGTTGTTGTTGTTGTTGTTAAACCTTTAAAAAGGTAATAAGAGGTAAATGTGTACTGGTATTTATTACATTAACGACATAATTCAGTACAGTGTACTGGTATCTATGTTAGAGCTCTATGGAAAATGCAATGCAATGGTCGTAATGGTGTTTTGGTCGCCTTGCTTTCATTCTATTAGTATTGAAAACGACTCTAATCAGCAAACAAACATACAATACAGAAAGATAAAAACAAAATTTGATATCGTTTATCACGTGGTCCTAATTAGGTACAGAATTTCCCTGTACCTTTAAGAAAAAGTGCCAAGAAAATGACATAGCTATTTCAACTGTCTACCACACTACACAATATTGGACTAGTCCACAGTGAAGCAACTGTAGATGGCAGAGAAATTGTGGTTCAAATTGTTCGATTTGCCTTGCGAAGGGTAGAAAACATTCTGGAAAAACAAGAAAATGTTTGCTACCAGCATTTTCTCCTGTTCCCTCAAGAATTTTCAACAGTTGAAGTCTTCACGGTCGTTAAAACTCAGGAGTATGTGGATAAAAGTTAAGGAAAATATGCCGTATTAAAGCACCTGTGAAGTCCAAAAAGAGGTAATTTTCACTGTTTACTACTCGAAAATATAAGGGATAACTCATCACAACACACATATATAAAATCGGAGAAAACCCGAACGTATAAGTGCACGAAAATGCATGGAGAAGCCCGCCGATTTTAGAGACGCCATTGATCGAGACAACCTTCGTTATCGTTCGTTCGGACGAAGTCTTCGAGAACGTCACGAGATAACATTGGTGCTATGACGTTAAACACAGGACTATGGTTAACACTTCCAATATTATGTCATCGGAGAGTATGATTACTCCGTTTCTGAACCTGTTTTCCTATTTCGATGTAATAAACTGTTCTTGTACCGATGATAAACGAATAAGCGACGATCAGCCTGTGCCATCATTTCTGTTTACAATGTCGGTAAACATAGTTTTTCAAGCCTTGAATCAATCTCCAAGCAGAGTTGTCGTTCGTTACTCTCACCATACATTTCTGCAATGGGCTAAATGACAATAATCTTTATTTTGTTACTGTTTAACTGTTTCATGAGTAACATTATGAAGTAGACAAAGGAAATATGATTCTGGATACATTATAGGTGTATTCAAACTGATGAATTTACGTGTATACATTGGAACTTTTTTTCTTTTCGAGCTTCTTTATTTATCAGAATCTTGCGCCAATTTTAACAAAAATGGCTGCGCCCATGAATGATGACAACAGTTTTGGCACACCGATGGATCTTAATTTATTAATTTATAAGATTTAAAAACAAGTTATGGTCCTTAAAAAGACATTCAAGGTTTTCAAAAAATCCCTCTTTTTCACATTTCCAACCACTTAGTCTGATTGACCGTATGCTGTTTAAACAGCACACAAAGTAATCGATATTGGTCTTTCTTTCACTAGCGTTTGTGTCGCCATTTTGAGCTTTGGTCATGTGACGAAATTTATCACGTATTGACGGACTACTTTCTCAGCCCACTATGTACAGAGGTGAATGTGAATGATCCGGGGTGCAAGAGAGTGGCCTTGAATGGGGACAAAACGATCAAGTGAATGAAAGCTTTGTTTCGACTCAATGAATCGTCACGTGGTGTTTACGTCACTATTACGTCACTGCGGAGATTTACGTCGAAAATTCGGCTAATCGTCGACAATTATCGATGCAAACAAACAGATAATGCGACATGTTAGGATCTGTTCTAGTTTTAAAATTCTTTTTTTCTGCCATTGACTGGAACTTTTAAGAACTGCACTTTTACATATCTTTAAAGTCATAATAATCGTCATAATTTTACTTGGTATAAATGAAATTTACTTTTATCTTATAAACAAGGGTTTTTTTTTTTTTTTTTGCATTTGGACATTTCTGTGACTTTAATGAAATAGTCTTAACTCTTAGACAGACGACATCATTTTGGACCAGTCGGAAATTCAAAGCATACTCGTATGCAGAGACCAATGTAACTTTCTACCAAACGACAATTTTTTCCACTTATACAAGTTGAAAAGGATTTGCAGAAACAAACAAAAAATGAATCTCATTAAAAAGTCTAAGTTTGTTTTTGGAAGGGAAACAACATTGCAAGAAAAGAAGAAATGCTGGTTAACAGCATTTTTTTCTACCACCACATGCTTTCAAAAGGCCTTTTTATCAGGGTCGTTAACTTTCGAGATAGTGTGGTATGGGCTTAATCCATTACCACACAATCCCTACTTTTGACGAGCCTGAGAAAGAAGCCTTTCGAAAACATTGTGGGAAAAGCAAAAAATTCTGGTAACCAGCATTTTCTTCTTTTTCCACAGTGTTTTCTACCCTCCTCAAGACAAATTTAAAAATTTCAGTCTCTTTTATTTTGTAGATCTAGTCTGCAAATGCTTTCAATTTGGACAAGCATAAAATTACTATTGTCGTTTGGTAATAAATTAATCCGTTACCATACGACAATATTTTAGACTGGTCCAAATTGAAAGCATTTGCAGACGACAAAATAAAAGTGACTCAAAATTTGAAATTTGTTTTGTGAAGGGTAGAAAACATTGTGTGAAAAGGAGAAAATGCTGGTTACCAGCATTTTCTCCTTTTCCCACAGCGTTTTCAAAAGGCTTCTTTCTCAGGGGCGTCAAAAGTGGGGATTGAGTGGTAATGGGTTAACGCTTATTATCTCTGGAAGTATCAGTTAATATAGATCCAAGATCAGGCTACAGTTTTCCTGCATTCCGATCACGAACTCTAATCTTAATGTACATTATTTCAGAGTAGCATGGCCGATCGAAGGGATAACATTCTCGTAAAAGACAATTCTATTGATAAAAATCACGTGACCTCACCTAATGAGCGTGGAACAAGACCACTCACGTAGCTCAAGTTTCTCTCTAACGAGGTATATTAGGTTTCTGGTCTCGGATAGATAAGCTTTTAATTGTTTGATCTGGAAATAGGCCTTAATGAGAATTGTTCTTTAAAGAAGCCTAACACTATTTTGTACCCCATTTTTGGCGGAAGATATTTTGTATTGAAAAATTATAAAGACATGATTGTTTTTTCTGAGTTGGAAGGGAAGGGGGAAAGGGGAGGGGTTTACTCAAAAAAAGACTTTACATTTGCTGGAATCTTTAGCTCTTGACCAAACGACATGATTTTAGAGTAATCCAAATTGGAAGCATTTGCACTCCAAAACTGAATTTGATTTTAGAAAGGGTAGAAAACATTGTGGGAAAAGGATAAAATGCGGTTACAAGCATTTTCTTCTTTTTCCCACAATGCTTTCAGAAGTCTTCTTCCCCTTGGTCGAAAATCTAATATCGTCGTAAAGTATCGACTGCGCAGGCTGATCCGAGACGACACTTTACGCAAATGTCCGAATACTCCCTTTTTTGCGTGTTTTAACCCTTTACCAAACAATCCCTGTTTTTTACGGGTCTAGAATAGTAGCCTTTAGAAAACATTGTGGGAAAAGGAGAAAATGCTGGTAACCAGCATTTTCTCCTTTTCCCACCATGTTTTCTACCTTATCATAGACAGAAATCATCTTTTCAGCAAGAGTTGAATTGTCGTATGCAAATGCTTTAAATTTGGTCTAGTCCAAAAGTTTGTTGTTTGGGAAAGGGTTGAGCCATTTATCAGCTGCAATTCTTTTAACATGGGCAAGTCTAAAGTTTGTTTCGTGAGGTAGGCCCATGGAGTTATACCTTGAGACATAACCAGAAAAAAAAGAAGTATTTTGAAAACATTCTGTCAGCATTTTCTCCTTTTCCCTGAAAGTTTTCAAATTGGTACAAAGACAAATTCTATCATTTAAAAACCCTTTACCAAATCACAAAATTTTAGGCTTGTCCAAATCGAAAGCATTTGCAGACGACAAAAAAAAAGTGACTGAAAATTTGATTTTTGTGTGTGTGTGTGTGTGTGTGAAGGGTAGAAACCGTTGTGGGAAAAGGATAAAATGCTGGTTACCGGCATTTTTCCTTTTCCTTTTCCCAAAATGTTTTCTAAAGGCTTCATTCTCAGGGTCGTCAAAAGTAGGTATTGTGTGGTAATGGGTCAATCGTTCCCACACTTGAAATGGTGTCCGTAAATGCTTTCAATTTGAACAAGTCTGCACTTTGTCGAATGGTTAAGGAACGAACAAAGGGGTGTAGATCACAGTAATATTGGTAAGGGGGAGAAAAAAACAGCGTACATCATTCGCAACAGTGAATTCCCATTACGGAGATGCATATAAACACAAAGTATTGGACTTGAGGAATTTCAGTCAGTGGGCGTTGGCCAAGTTGTAGGGTATACTCGACTCCTAAAGAAACCATGTCCGAGAAAACACACGAAACCTATTGTTATCAAACTTTTGGGAACGAATTTTCAGGAGCGCTACGTGAAGTGGAAAATGGAGAATCGATATACTATTATGAAGGTATGACTCGAGCCCCGATATGCATGAATATAATCAATTCCACACTGAATGCTGAAAACATGACCGAGGTTGATCTGCCGAAAGTATATGGTAACGCCGATCATGCCCTGGACGCCTACAAGGTTCTCGCCCCTTTCTCGTTTGTGCTCATGTTCGTGTTGATCGCTGTTTGTTTCACCGTGTTTTTCCTGAATTACAAACGGATTTCACCAATTTCAAACAGTGTTTATGCCATGCTCATAAGCATAACCATTTTTAACTTTTTGACGGTTGCCGGATCATTTGTGGAGCATACATATTTGTACCAGAAGAAAACCGACCTCGGGATGCTGCCTTTTGATGCTTGCGAAACTCTCTACGGGCTGGAAAAAATATCTCAGATATGTCACGCTGTCTCTGTTTGGTTGACGGCATCAATGTGTGTGCAGAAATGTATCTGTGTATGTAAACCGTTTGCTGCAAACCGGATCATTAGCATCAAGGTTACTTTGTTTCTGATTGTTATTTCTATCATACTTGGGACGGCTCCTTTCGTCGTGCGCTTTGTTGACAGTACTTTTATACCCTATACATTCACCGTTGATGACGACGCTGGAGATACATTTATCACATGTCGCCGAAAACTGGCTAGCTTCATTGCTGATCCGTTAAAATACCGACGAACCATGGCCTGGATGAGTGTGCTGATCACACGTCTCGTTCCCTGCTTCATCATACTCGTGACGTCCACCATGATCATTGTCGAGCTACGGAAAAACAGCAAGATGATGAGGAAGATGAGCCAAATTCATATTAACCAACCTTCACTGAATGATCCAGGGCAGAGGACACGTGTTACGATGGTGGTTTTCTTTGTAGCTATGGTTGTATTCTGTGTGGAGGTGTCCACCAGTATCGTGTTTGTTCTGTACATCATCCAGGTGTATGAAGATGTCGACATTTTGGACACAGAAACAACCAGGAAAGCCGCGTTTGGAATCGACATCGCTTTGTACCTGAGCTATGTGATCATTTTGATGTCGTATTGCCTGACTCCACGTTCATTGAGGAACTTCAAGAAAAGATTAACGGAGTTCACAAGTGGCCAGGCACTAACAAAGGGGGCAATGGTTCAGTAGAATGTGCGACCTTTATGGACAGACATTCGTAAAGGGCCCGTATTCACCAACCATTCTTAAGAACATTCTTAGTCTTATTTTCTTGAGTGTATCATCTATGTGACAGTAACCGAACTTCTGATTGGCTAAATCATTTGTTTTGGCCAATCAGAAGTTTTTTTTTTTTTTGTTGTTTTTTTTTTTTTTTTTGTCGCAGTTAGACAATCTTGAAGAATGAGACAAAGAACATTCTTAAAGGTGGGTATTTAGAATTTTCACATCACACCAAATTAAAAATTATATATATATCATTGAAATTTATATGAAAAAACAATACAAATCATCAATAATTAAGAATCATAAAATTACAAAAAAAAAATTTTTTTAGATGGTATTCCCTTAAAAGGCTACGTAGCCTCTTAAGCTGTTTTTAGATTTCGCGCCAAAAATAAATAAAGCATTGTGGGAATGTCAAATGACTGGCACGTGACTGATAACGCTTTAATACCATTACATAACAAACATGTAATAATTGTTTTCCATAATGTCTTCTTCGGACGGATGTTTGAAACTTTGTCTGCGTTTTCCTGTATTTAAATGAGAGAATTGATAATCTAATCAAAGTACTGAAAGTACTCATGGAAGTCGATTTTAGAATTAGATTGAGTAAATGAAGAAATCGTTCCCCCTGGTCTGAAGGTGCATTCAATTTGGATGTAAACAAAAGTTTCTCATCATGTGCAGAGTGAAATAGTCAACAAAACTCAATACTATTTAAGATGAAACAGTTAAACAAAAAGAAGAACAGAAACAAAGCTTCTTTTTTTTTCACTTTAATTTGAAAGAAGTATCATCTTCTCGTAACATGAATCGAGTACCACAACAAAATGAATATTATGTAAAGGTAGTTGAAACAAGTAAACAGTATATTTGTGAATAAACACCTCCATCTCAAGCAGGACATGTCAATACCCTTTCGCACACAATGACGACTTCTGACTACTCTTGGAGAGAAGCAGCTTGAAAATATTGTGGCAAAAGTAGAAAACAATCGAATACTAAGTGTTACATTCTTATCCCAGTGCTTTGTCTCAATTAAGACCTGTCAAAAAGGCTCGCAAAAAAGACTGGGAAGTTTAACCCATTACCACACAATCCCCACTTTTGACGCCCCTGAAAAGGAAGCCTTTTGAAGACAAAGTAGGAAAAGGAGAAAATGCTGGTAACCAGCATTTTCTCCTTTTCCCACAGTGTTTTCTACCCTTCCCAGAACCAATTTCAATTTTTCAGTCACCTTTATATTGTCGTCTGCAAATGCTTTCATTTGAACCAGTCTAAAATGTTGTCGTGTGGTAAAGAGTTAACTTTGAACTGCATGAAAAAGAAAATGTGGCTTTTATTGCATAATATTTCAAGGGACCAAAACAAAAATCTCATATTTTTTTTTATATTTTCGAAACATCAAAATAAGTAATAATAGCTTGTAAAGATCTTTCTGATATTTTTTTTAATTGTATGCCCTTGTAGTATGATGAACATTGAAAGTATATTTTAATACTTCAGCTAGAGTATATTCTCATACTGTTAAATTTATTTAATGCAGAGAATACTTCTAAGACAAATTTAGGGACCATACCACTTGTACAAAGAGAAATAAATGGCCCTTGAATCAAAACTTAACCCATAGCCAACTAGCCCGATTTTTAAAGTTGTTCGGTATATTTTTGAAAACACTGTGTCCAAAGGTAAAAATGCTTGTGACAAGCATTTTCATCTCTGCTGATGCTTTGAGTTGCAAATAAATGAAAGTAAAAAAAGCTCAAAATCTTATACTTGATGATGATTTTTAAAAAGAAAACATGAGTACATGTATTTAGCCAACAACTTGCACACTATGTCAAAGGAATCTACAGATAAACACTGGTACATTGCAACACAATGCTTTCTTCATATAATCCAAATAGTGTCTCTTTCCAATAATGTTTATATTTATCCTTTCAGTACCTTTTCCACTTTTTTGGCCGTTTTTTGAAATTGTCTGCTGAAATCTGGGACAATTTAATTTTTGTCTGCTAGTAACTATTTATTAAACAACAAAATTTTAGACTGGTCTAAATTGAAAGCACTTGCAGACAACAAAATACAGGCAACTCAAAAATTAAAGTTTTCTTTCAGGCAAGGCGGAAAACACTGTGAAAAAAGGAGAAATTACTGGTGACCAGCATTTTCTCCTTTTCCAACAATGTTTTCAAAAGCCTTCTATCTCAGGGTCGTGAAAACCAGGGATGATTTGGTAAAGCGTTAATTGGTTAAAGAACAGGCAAATATAGTAAGATACAGCATGTAAACATAAAGGTAGTGGCAAAAATATAATGAACATGTACCAAAAAGTAATCAAGTGAAAATAAATACACAAAAACCTGACTAGCCAGATGATGTGCATGTAAAATACCAATCTATCACTCTATCTACATAAAAAAAATTTAGTCTTGAAACGATTTGCAAACAAGAAATGAACTTTTGCTCAAAGTGTGCAGTAGCCTTTTGAAGAAAGAAAACATGGTGACCAATGGAGTAAATATGCATTACAAGCACTTTCTCGTATATCGAAAATGTTTCCGAAAGCATTCTACCTCAAGTCTATAAACTAGAGACGCTTGAGCGCCTGTATCGCTCCACAGGCCTGATTTTTCTGTAACGGCGAAGAGAAGTTTTTAACAATTACCATTCATTCCTGCATTTTAGGTCACTTTAAAAGAAAAAAAGCTATGAAAACGTGAGAAATGAAGAAAATAAAAGTAACCTGCATTTTCTTAGTTTTACACAATAATTTCTACCCTTTTTGATACAAGTTTTACTAATTTGAAGATTTATTATGTTGTCTGCAACATCTTTCAATTATGGCCAGTTATAAAAATTTTGTCTTCTGGTTATAGTTAACTCATTACCAAATGACAACATTTTAGGGTTGTCAAAATGGAAAGCATTTTGTAGATGAAAAAATAAAAGTGACTGAAAATTTAAAGGTTGTTTTGTGAAGGGTAGATAACATTGTGGGAAAAGGTTACCAGCATTTTCTCCTTTTCCCACAATGTTTTCTAAAGTCTTCTTTGTCAGTATTCAGTTTGATTGGATATCAAAATGCCTTATCACAACAGTGAAGCCCTGTCCCTCTTTGTACTAGGTCACCAGTAGGCCAACAAACCTTTATCAGAACTAATCAAAGTGCAGAGGTTCTCTTGTTTTATATGAAAAGGATTATAGATTATGTAAAGCAACCATATTTAACTCTTTACCAAACGACAAAATTTGGGATGTGACCAAACTGAAATCATTTGCAGACAAAAACAAATTAAACATTGATGAAATGATGATTTCTCTCCTTGATAGAGTAGAAAACACTGAGGGGAAAAAGAGAAAATGCTGATTACCAGCATTTTCTCCTTTTCCAAGAGTGTTTTCTAAAGACTTCTTCTTTAGGATCGTTAAAAGTCAGGACTGTATGGTAAAGACTTACCAGCATAGGAACTAACCTCCAATACAACAATGAAATCAAAATGAATAGTATGAGAGAAGAAATTTTTCAAAGATTTTACTTTATACCATAAAAGGAAAATGAGTCTCCCATAAAAGCCATGTTTTTTGACGGATCTTTTTTTTTAAGGAATTCTGTAGACCTCTATCTAAGGAACATTCCTGCAAAAAAAATAATGCTATCCAATTAGTGGTTTGGGAGGAGAAGACTTTTAAAGGTTTTTTACTTTGGTTGCCATGGCAACCAGAATTATTAATGGAACACAATTATTTGAAGGAATTTGAAACAGGACCACCTAAGGAACATTCCTGTAAAATTTGGTAGAATCCAGTCCATAGTTTCTGAGGAGAAGTTTTTTTAAAGAAAAAGTTTACGGACGCACGCACGTAAACATCTTTTTTTGTAGAGATTAGTCGGAGTCTGCACTGCTGTAGTTTAGTGCTTTACGTAGTGGCTCTTAATGATGGTGTACTTGTTTTCTGCAATGTATGCCTGCAACTCCCCTTCTACTTGGGAGGATGGCTCCTGGCAAGTCTGAAAAAAAAAAGCCATTGAAATTAAAAAAAAAAAAATGAATTTACTTTTGAAAATCAAACAAACAAGTTAGTATGAAATTCCCACACAAAACAAGAGCCGTCAGAGACGGGTTATGCTCCCCGAACAAGTGCTTGTCATAAAATATAAGAAATTGATATAAATTCACTTCTTTTATCCTAGAAGAACCTGTTCATGCCCCCCAAAATTTGAAGTGAAAAGGCAATTACTATCTTAGAGATAGCCAACATAAACTTGTAGAGGACAATAAGCCCAATAAGCCCCCTTTAAGCCTCCTTTTTCCATAAGACAGTATTGGATCATTGCAATAAATACAACGGATGTGTGGTTTGTGGCATTTTTTAATAATAATTAAAAATTCGAAATTTCATAAAATTTTGAGCAGTCATGTAATAAATATTACATAAAACAATTTTTTACATGAAGCCCCCTTTTTCCGAGACGCAGCCTGAAATTGAGAAAAACTAAGAGAGGTACCTGGGCAACGTTCCAACAAGTTCAGATTTGAAATTTCACAAAGGTTTGAGCACTGATAAAGGAGAACCTATTGAAAAACAATTTTTTGCATGAAGTCCCCTTTTTCCGTGATGCAGCCTTAATTTGAGAAACAAGAAAAGACGTATTTGCGCATTAATCATTCATAGATTGCAAAAACAAAGGGCACATGTTGAAACTTGTAAAACAAGATATAACCATGAAATGTTGACAAAAACTGAACAAGATATTAGTAAAAATTGCAATTTTGCATAAGGGCCCCTTTTTCATTTTACAAGAAACCCCCTTTTTCCATGACAGAGGGTCAAATTGAAAAACACATAGATAAAGAAACAAGAGCACATGGTGAAACTCTGTATAACCATGAAGTTTAATGAAATTTTGACCAAAACTGAATGAAATATTAGTAAAAATTGGAATCTTGCAAGAAGCCCCCTTTTTCCATGACAGAACGTCAACTTAAAAAATGCCCAGATTAAAAATAGCAAGGGCACATGCTAAGACTTTCCATCAACAATATAACCATGAAGTTTCATGATATTCTGACAAAAACTGAATGAGATATTGGTAAAAATTGCAATTTTGCATTAAGCCCCTTTTTTCCATGACACGGGGTCAAATTGAAAATCCGGGAAAACTATATCGGCGCATTACCCCAAGGAGTTCATATATGAAGTTTCATCCAATTTGGTCCAAGGGTTGTGGAGAAATCGCTTCGGACGGACGGACGGAAGGACGGACGGACGGAAGGACGGAAGGACGGACGGACGGACAGACGGACGGACAGACGAAGCGGCGACTATATGCTCGCCCTTCGGGGAGCATAAAAAATATTCTGGGCTATTTTTCACACATAATTTGTGTTGGTAGCAGTTAACATTACCAAACAACAATATTTTCGGTTTGCCCAAATCAAAAGCATTTTGCAGACCAAAAAATAAAATTTGAAACTGAAAATTTGAAATTTGTTTTGTGGAGGGTAGAAAACATTGTGAGAATGCTGGTTACCAGCATTTTCTCCTTTTCCCATACTGTTTTCTGAAAGCTTCTTTCTTATGGTCGTCAAAAGAAGGGATTCTGTGGTAATGGGTTAACTATGTTTCCTAACAATCAGCTGCAATATGCATTAGCAATGTAAGGATTTTCTGCAGTATCTCTGCACTTTTCTTGATCTATGCCCATAGAAATTAGAATTTCTGGTGATAATGGAAATATATAATTTGAGTCACAGTTACTTTGAGAATTTTAGAGAATCACAGTGGTTCTATTATTTTCAATAGCAAATGACTGAGGAAACAAGTGAGTCAAGATAGCCCTATTTCAGTCTCCTGAAAAAGAATGTTGAATTATCATCAATGCTGATACAACAATAAGAATGTCCCAACATGTTAGTAAACAAACAGCATAAGATCAATCTTTTTCCAGATCTTACGTTGGGCCATGCAAGGTCTGAAAGAGATTAACTCATTACCCAAATGACAATATTTTAGGCTTGTCCAAATTGAAAGCATTTGCAGACCAAAAATAAATGTGAATGAAAATTTGAACTTTATTTTGTGAGGGGTAGTCCACTCAGTATACAATAAAAATACATCTAAGTGGTCCCCCAATGCCTATATTTGAAGCAAATCTAAATTATATACCACCAAGCCCTCTTAGCCCCATACAACAGTGCAACAAAAGTGCTACTGCAAATTTTCACTTGGGACTACTACGAACCGGAAGCAGTCTAGCAGTGGTGCGACACCCTCTCATCACCTGAGTAATGCCGAAAGGCTAGATTCGTCCGCATTCATATAGAAAAATATAGGATCTGTGTATTAACAAATATTAAGATTTGATAATTATTCATTGAAATGTCATAACAGTTCAAAGAAAATATCTGTTTAGTGCAATAGTTTGACTTATTTCATTTTTTATCTGAAATTCAATCGTTTTATATGTTTAAATGCTTGAATTTCATAGAACTTTTTTTTCGCTGGTTGAATATTGGTGTTGTTGGGTGATTTCCCAAATGCCTGAGCGTTCACATAGGAAGACCGATTACTGACGTAATCGACTTCCAAAAATAGAACGTGTCTCCCGTTGGTGTCATACTGGTCCGTAACAAATCTCTAATTTCTCGTGTTATAGGATGGTTTTCGACTACTGGGCTTTTATGAAGGCAAATTAAAAGGCTATGGGAGTATAAGGATGATTTTTTTGCTTTTTTGTATAATTTTCGTCCCAAAATCTGACGGGCCACCTTTAAGAATGGTTAGTGAATACGGATCCAGATCTCTCTTTATGTTGAGGACAGTATACCAACGGAGTGAACCCTGACTGTGTAGAATGGGCGTTCTCTTGATTGTTATATTCTTACTGTACTTTTCATGTGTTTGGGGCCGTCACCCGTATATGAAAGGTGTTATAATGTATATTATTAGTTGTACGGTCAGGTGGCAGGTGACTTGGAAACTTGTTCACGGCTTTGGCAAAGTGCCTTCGGCTCGGGGCGACATGATTCACCACAGCCGTGAACAAGTTCCCAAGTCCTCTGCCACCTGACCGTACAACGAATTTATCATACTGCAAAGTTTTACTATTACAACGTGTGTAAAGCGAATTTTACCTGTTTTTGTTTTGTTTCAAAAGTTAAGTACGCTGATAAAATGGAATTTTCCTTCTGAGTGCTTCAATTCAATGGAAACTGACGTCAAGGAGACCTTGGTAAAACGCGCTAAAACGTGCCGATTGACGCATAATCTCGATGTAAATCTTGACCGAAGCCGCCAGTTCGTATATTGTGTTGAAAGTGTATTAATTTATACGGGGCTCCCGAAAGGGAAACTCCTTTTACGTTTGTTTTGCCAGAGCACATGATATATCGTCGGTGTGCTTCGAAAACCTCGTAACTACAGCTTGTTCTAAGCTGTAGTTACAAGGTTTTGAAAGCACACCGACGATATATGTTCGAGGCATATCATCCAATCAGATCACGAGAAATTCCTTTGCAGTGCAATAATTGTATTTTTCATGTTTCCGGAATAGTACAAATATTGAAAGATGTGACTTAATGTATTTGAGCCATGCTCTGTGAAAAGGGGGCTTAATGCATCTGCAAAAAGTGTCGACCCAGGTCAGCCTGCGCAGTCCGCGCAGGCTGACCTTGGCCGACACCTTTTTGCTATCGTTCAGTTTTCTGCATGTAAATGAACCATTCTACCTTATTATTCATTCGGTTGTTGAAAAAAAATGGATTTTATGGATCCATAATAAGAACACGATGACTTGTTGATAAAATGCATCGCAGACATGCGTGGTTCATATAATAATAGTTTGCAACATGCGAAAAAGAATCATTCAGATATTTGCGGTCAGTGGCGTCTCGGATCAGCCTGCGCCGAATCCGAAACGCCACTTTCCGTTTTTTATGGTTTTTTAGCTCTACTGGCTGAAAGCCAGCAGAGCTTATGGCGGGGTTTCCGTCGTCCGTCTGTCCGTCCGTTAGTATTTTTCTTGTTTACGCGATAAAGTCTGCATTTGTAGTCAGATTTTTGTGAAACTTGCAGTTTGTTTATCTCATCAATAGCTTCAACCCTATTGAATTTGAGAAAAATCCAACAAACTATGTTGGAAAAGTAGCCATTTCAAGTTGAAAATTTCAAATTCTTGTCTACGTGATTAGGTCAGCAGTTTTGGTTGGATTTTCACAAAACTTGCTCAGTTGCTTTGTATTATAAACAGCTCGAACCCTATTGATTTAAAAAAAAAATCTGACTATCAGTTTTGGAAATGTATCCAATTCTTGTTTAGGCAATGAAGTTCACAGTGTTGATGCAATTCTTTTGAAGCTTCATCAAGGGATTGAAAATCTACTTTGTCTTTTTGCATCATGAATTCATAATGTATACTAGTTTAAAAGCAAACTCTGCCAGTAGAGCATATTCAGGCCCTTCAGGGCCTTCTAGTGTTTTTTTTGTTGTTGTTGTTGTTGTTGTTGTTTTGTTTTGTTTTGCGCAAGTCTGCTGTATTAAGGCCCCCATACACGATCAAAATTTTCGTCAATTATCTGATGTCAAATAATTGATATCAATTAATTGACGACAAAATTGATCGTGTACGGGGGACACTGATGGCGAATTATTTGAATCAATTATTTGAAGCAAGTATTTTACGGATCAAAGCTCCGTTGATATTTTTTGACAGCTCATCAATGTTTACTGATATGGCTTCATGCATGATGGTATCTTTTTTCTGTATTATTGGCCTCACCAGATTCAGAAGTTCATCATATGATGCAGCGTCCATTCTCAGGAAATTCCTGTAATCGTCGGGTTCATCATCCCTTAACTCTCTAAGCAATCCGGCATGTCCGAGTTGATTTCGAAGGAGAAACCATTTTTTTCGACCACTTCCTCCTCCTATTTCGCTTTGGAGCATCCCCCAAGGCAAGAACTAGTGCCAGTGGGATAGATCCCTTCAGTTTGAAGATTTTGATCAGAATGAAAATTGACAGAAAGTTGAAGACAACATTGATCGTGTGTGGGGAACATCAATTATTTGAATCAATTATTTGACAAATAATTGACGAAAAATTTGATTGTGTACGGGGGCCTTTACTCGAACAAATTGACATGAAATAGATGACCTCTTTTAATTTATATTTCACTCTTGAATTATTGTCCGAACTTAGCTTCGGCTAATGTCGTCTGCATGCAGAACTTTGTGCGTGATTTTGAACTCTTGATGCAGCTAACATATTTAGGCCTACCGTTGTCTTTAAAGAATTCTGGAAATACCTGAAATAAACATTTTTTTGTTGGTGTAAATTGGTAATACGTGGTCAGTGACATAGATATAAGATGCACTTTCCATGTAGTCTGATCTCGATCCGTATCACCCGCAAAACCTCTCATATTTTGACCATGGCACTGTAAGAGTCAAACCAAACATTTACCGTTAACAGAATTTCCATATCGTCTGTTTATACCCGATAATATAAATATTCACTCTTTAATTATTCTTTGCATAAAGGTCAATTTCAGGTTTCGAAAGAACACCTATGGTCCTCCAGAAAATGCAACAAAATAAAACATGTCACCCGATTGTATTTTTTCCTTAATCCCACCCATTTCAGATACCTTACAATTTGTCCTCTCATAGAAAAACTGTTCACGACCATGACCCCAAGGGTTTTTTGTTTTGTTTTGTTTTTATTTTTCCAGTGAAAAGTAGTGCCATACAGTTTTCAATATACAAGAACCCGACAAGTGCGCCCCCCTCCCCTTTGCCTAAATTTCAAACAAATACTAATTATATTACAAGAAAGTATTGATGCATAACATCAATAGCGCCACAAATCACTTGTTTCTGAAATGGGCACAACACAGCGGGTTAATTTTTTACGCCAAGGGTTTCACTTGAACAAACGTAGATAGCTAGATTTTTTTCTGTATAAAAAAAGTATGACATCATAAAAGCATTATACATTAGATTTCATGGACACGATAATGGAATTATGACAAACTGTTTTACAAATTATATTTAAAAACAAAGAATGGCACACACACACAAAAAGATTATACATCTCTAATTTCCATTGTGGTCCGTCCTTGAAATTGCAATAATATCGTATCCTGGAGTCATAAGTTTTGATTCCTCTAAGTCATTCATCTTCTTTGTCATTAATTTTTTCTCACTTTTAGTAAAAATAAATAAGTGTCTTTCTGCTTTAGCATGTTGTCTTTCATTTAAAAATCTTTATCATGATTGTTTGTGGTCTACATTTTTTTTATGCTCCCCGAAGGGCGAGCATATAGTCGCTGCTTCGTCCGTCCGTCCGAAGCCATTTCTCAACAACCCCTGGACCAAATTGGATAAAACTTCATTTATGAACTCCTTAGGGTAAGGCGCCGACGTATCTTTCCCAGTTTTTCCATTTGACCCCGCGTCATGGAAAAAAGGGACTTAATGCAAAATTGCATTTTTTATTAATATCTGATTCAGTTTTTGTCAAAATTTCATGAAACTTCATGGTTACATTGTTTATGGACAGTTTCAGCATGTGCCCTTGCTATTTTTAATCTAGGCGTTTTTTAAGTTGACGTTCTGTCACGGAAAAAGGGGGTTTCTTGCAAAATTCCAATTTTTACTAATGTCTCATTCAGTGTTGGTCAAAATTTTATTAAACTTCATGGTTATATTGTTTTTTCAAAGTTTCATCATGTGCTCTTGTTTCTTTATCTATGTGTTTTTCAATTTGACCTTCTGTCATGGAACAAGGGGGTTTCTTGCAAAATGCCAAGGAAAAAGGGGCCTTAATGCAAAATTTCAATTTTTACTAATATCTCGTTCAGTTTTTGTCAAAATTTCGTGAAAATTCATGGTTATATCTTGTTTTACAAGTTTCAACATGTGCCCTTGTTATTTTCAATCCATGAATTATTAATGCGCAAATACCTCTTTCCTGTTTCTCAATTTGAGGCTGCATCACGGAAAAAGGAGGGGACTTCATGGAAAAAAATTTTTTTTCACTTGTATCTCCTACATCTGTGCTCAAAATCTGAACTTGTTGGAACGTTGCCCAGGTACCTCTCTTCCGGTTTCTCAGTTTCAGGCTGCGTTACAGAAAAAGGGGGCTTCATGTAAAAAATCGTTTTATGTAATATTCACTACATGACTGCTCAAAATTTTATGAAATTTCGAATTTTGAATTATTGTTAAAAAATGCCACAAATCACACACTAGTTGTATTCATTTCAATGATGCAATATTGCCTCATGGGAAAAGAGGGCTTAAAGGGGGCTTAGTGGGCTTATTGTCCTCTACAAGTTTGTGTTGGCTGTCTCTAAGATAGTGATTGCCTTTTCACTTCAATTTTTGGGGAGCATGAACAGGTCCTTTTAGGATAAAAGAAGTAAATTTATATCAATTTCATATATTTTATGACAAGCACTTGTTCGGGGAGCATAACCCGTCTCTGACGGCTTTTGTTTCCCAAGACTTTGTGTAGACTATGGAAATGCCTTTGTTTGTTTATACTAATATAAAATGACGCCTTTCATTAGTCTGGATTTTTATATGTAGTGCATCACCATCCTATACTCTGTATAACAAAATTTTCTTATATCGACACTGGGGCAAGCAAACAAGAAATGAAACAACATTTTAAAGAGTATTTTGATGTTTCTCTAGTCTGATTCCCAGCACTTAGCTCATTACCAAACGACATAATTTTAGGATTGTCCAAATCGAAAGCATTTGCAGACGAGAAAATAAAAGTGACTGAAAATTTGAAACTGTTTTGTGAAGGGTAGAAAACATTGTGGGAAATGGAGAAAATGCTGGTTACCAGCATTCTCTCCTTTTCCTACAATATTTTCAAAAGACTTTTTTCTCAGGGGCGTCAAAAGTAGGGATTGTGTGGTAATGGGATAATCTGCCAAATTTGTACTGCTGCAGTGTAGTGGGAGTAACTATTGTTAAATCTGTGGCTTTTCTTAAAAGCTCTGTGATATGGGTACGCATCAGAACTTTCTATGGATGATAGTAATTAGTATCCATAACATCGGGTTTCAAAAACAAACAGATAATTTAACATACATAACACTCAGTTTTCTAGAGCACTAAATTATCTTTTAGCAGTTTAAATTTGAAGTTTGATAAACATTTTCAAACAATATAGAAAGTGTGTATATATCATATATTCATTGTAACATTGTTGAAAATCAAAGTATGCATTTATCCTAAATGTATGCTCACCGCCATATACTCCCTGAAATACTGTTGAAAAGCAAAGAAAGCATTTATCGTAAAGGTATGCTCGTCACCATATACTCCCTGCAGTACAGTTGAAAATCTAAAAAGACAATTATCGTTTAAGGTATGCTCGTCGCCATATACTCCCTATTATACTGTTGAAAATCAAAGAAGACGTTTATCGTAAAGGTATGCTCGTCACCATATACTCCATGCAGTACTGTTGAAAATCAAGGAAGGCGTTTATCGTAAAGGTATGCTCGTCACCACATACTCCATGCAGTACTGCTGTAAATCAACAAAGGCGTTATCGTAAAGGTATGCTCGTCGCCATATACTCCCTGTTATACTGTTGAAAATCAACGAAGGCATTTATGGCAAAGGTATGCTCGTCTCCATATACTCCCTGTTGTACTCTTGAAAGTCAAGGAAGGCATTTATCGTAAAGGTATGCTCGTCACCACATACTCCCTGTAGTACAGTTGAAAATCAAGGAAGGCATTTAACGTAAAGGTATGCTCGTCACGATATACTCCCTGTTATACTGTTAAAAATCAAAGAAGGCGTTTATCGTAAAGGTATGGTCGTCACCATATACTCCATGCAGTACTGCTGAAAATAAACAAAGGCATTTACCGCAAAGGTATGCTCGTCGCCATATACTCCATGCAGTACTGCTGAAAATCAACAAAGGCATTTATCGCAAAGGTATGCTCGTCGCCATATACTTCATGCAGTACTGCTGAAAATCAAGGAAGGCATTTATCTTAAAGGTATACTCGTCGCCATATACTTCCCGTTGTACTGTTGAAGATCAACGAAGACCTTTATCGTGAAGGTATGCTCGTCACCATATACTCCCCGTAGTATTGTTGAAGATCAACGAAGGCATTTATCGTGAAGGTATGCTCGTCACCATATACTCCCCGTTGTACTGTTGAAGATCAACGACGGCATTTAACGTAAAGGTATGCTCGTCACCATATACTCCCCGTTATACTGTTGAAAATCAAAGAAGGCGTTTATCGTAAAGGTATGCTCGTCGCCACATATTCCATGCAGTACTGCTGAATATCAACAAAGGCATTTATCGCAAAGGTAGTTCCCTCCGTTGTACTGTTGAAAATCAACGAAGGTATTTATCGTAAAGGTATGCTCGTCACCATATACTCCCCGTAGTATTGTTGAAGATCAACGAAGACATTTGTCGTAAATGTATGCTCGTCACCATATACTCCCCGTAGTATTGTTGAAAATCAACGAAGACATTTGTCGTAAAGGTATGCTCGTCACCATATACTCCCTGTAGTACGTTTGAAAATCAACGAAGACATTTATCGTAAAGGTATGCTCGTCACCATTTAATACTCCCCGTAGTACTGTTGAAAATTAACGAAGACATTTATCGTAAAGGGATGCTCGTCACCATATATACTCCCCGTAGTATTGTTGAAAATCAACGAAGACATTTATCGTAAAGGTATGTTCATCACCATATACACCCTGTTATACTGTTGAAAATCAAGAAAAGCATTTATCGTAAAGGTATGCTCATCACCATATACACCCTGTTATACTGTTGAAAATCAAGAAAGGCATTTATCGTAAAGGTATTGTTACGAGTCAGGCGTAACTAGAAAGTAGAAGCCAGCAACAAACAATAACAATTGACAGAATTTATTAACAAAAATATCAAATAAACAGTGACAATATTACAATAGTACAAAACAATACCTTAGACGTTAAATTAAAAGACAAATTATTCCAGTCTTAATTCCAATCTGATCCTGATCCAAACTGGATGTAATCCAAGCACACGAAGTAATCCTCACTTTAGTCTAGTCTGATCCGAATCCAAATTGAATGTAATCCAAGCACTAATTATAGGACACAAACACAAGATAATCCCCACTGTAGTCTGGCAATCATGTATTAACTAGTGAACACTGAGATGTAAAAAGCTTTTCCTTTTATAATAACAGGGAAACTTCCAGAAAATTCATGTTAAAATCAGTTGCATAATTTCTGGTAATCAGATTGTATAAAGGCCTGGAAACTTCCAGCACAATATTCCACAAGAGTGAATCCAGTTCTAAAAATAGCAACAGGGGAAAAAAATAGATACACACATGAACAAAGCTAGTCTCAACAGACTCTATTCAAAACTACAACACTGTTTTGCAATGGGAGACCCGTATATTTGATGAACATGACTGGAAGTTGACATGAAATGTAATGCAACAAAAAACAGAAAACAGAAAACAGCATGCATCAATCGAACCGGAAATCATATTTACATACATGTTTATATGTGGAAAAAAATACACCTTGCACATTTATGGTACAGGTTCGATCGAATATTTCTCACCGGGATCCGAGCACCACACGAAAAACCCCCACTTTATGGAGGAAACGTGTATCCAACGCCGGAGGCTCGAGTACATCCCTAGAAATACTGAACTGCGTGGAAAGTTCAGACATGCTTGCATCATGAAAAAGAAATATATATATATGTATATTTCTTGATACTTAACCAAATTTTTTACTTTGAAAGCACTTCCGAATTTGAATTTAGTAAAGTTTGATGTTCACCTGACGGTGGTCTCCGTAGAACTGACTATTCTTAGTCATTCTATTTAAAACACAGCTACCTAAACTGGTCCAACCAGTTTTGCACCCGACCCTGTTTAGACAAGTATTCTCCGCTATACGATGTAACGCGGAGAATAGATAAGTCTCAACAGACTCTATTCAAAACTACAACACTGTTTTGCAATGGGAGACCCGTATAGAACTACAAAGCTTGAGAAGAAATATTCAAATTCGGAACCATTTCTACATCTGCATTATTCAATTATATCGTATATAGATATTTTAGAGTCACTTTAGAAAATCATAAATTCAATTTCTTTGTGATCGATAACCTTCTTTCTAACGAATCAACGATATAACCATCTTTAGCAACCTCGGTCTTCCATCGACCATGCCTCTTTAAGCACCTGTCGGAAACACCCTCTGCGTTCGCCGCAGCGGTTGCCCCACTGGCCCTTAAACTGTGAGTACCTAAATTCAAATTGGGTGCAACCGAGTGCAGTTTTGCCAAAACGCACTCTCTGACTCTTGTATAACTCAACTTTTTATTAGTTTTAATAAGCTTTGAAATACCTTTAGATCTAAAACAAGGTTTGAATAGGAAATCATTCGAATTTTGCGACAAACCCGCACATGCCATGTACTTTTGCAACATACTATAAGGACAGGCACAAGATACTCCTTTTGCTATTGGAACCTGCCTGCCTTCTCGATAAACATCAGTTTTACTTTTTCGTATTTTTATCAATAGATGATCACTCTTAAAAATAATATCAGAGCAACATAGTGCGCTTAATTCATTAAAACGCATAAAACCTGAAAAGCCTAAAAGAATCATAGAAAGATCTCTCAAAGTTACAACATCTACTGTATCTGAGTAATTACTACATAAAGTCTGTAACATACTGGAATCTATCACATCTTTCTTTTGCACAGGGAAAGAGCGCAGTCGTTTAGACGCCTCCAATAAGTTTTTTACCATACTATTGCTTGTTGGATTTTCTAAGCTATGCAAGGAGTGCATCCACTGTATAGCATATACTGCAGCGGATATAACCGAAAAAGACTTTCCCGAATCGAGCATATGAGTTATATAAATTGCTAATACAATTGGTGATGCTGGTTTAGCCGAGAATCCGTTACTCTTACAGTAATTATCAAAATGCTTAAAACAGTTCATATATTTATGACAAGTAGAATCCGCCTTGGATTGTATCATGTAATCAGCCATGTGCTCCGTAACAGTACCATATTTCTGTATATCCAATCCCGCATTAGCCATATGTCTCTCGATAGTAGGCTTTAAGTTAACACCTGTCAACAAATACAAAATAGTGTTACATATATTTCCGTACGAACATAATGTTTACCCCCCAGTGATTTAACTTTTTAAAAACATTACTTTCAAAGCCATCATGTGAAAAGGCAATGGGCTTTTAGAAAACACTCCATTATGCCCCTTTCCGACACAGATCAAGCCAACTTTCGGTAAAACCTTGAAATCTTTTACATAAGAATTGAAATTCCCCTTACTATCTACTAAACGGGGCCAAAATGCTCCAGATTTCCATTTCGGTACAACAAGTGTACAACGAGCTCGCTCTTGCTCGATTTTGTTTATACATTCAATAATTCGATTTGGAGGCGGAACGAGTCAATTATTGTCGTTTATCCATGACTGATTGAAAGCATTTATACCCTCTGATCCGGGTACCCACCACTTGGAGTTAAAGCGCCTGCAATGATTGTTGTAATGAGTGGAAAATCTATCTACAGTATGTGTACCCCAGATACTGTCGAGATAATAAAACCAATACTTGGATATTGACCAATCGTCACAATCGTGGGACCTGCTTAGATGATCAGCAAGCTGATTCTGATCTCTGGGAATCCATTCTGGGTAAATACAAATATCGTTTTTCATACAAAATTCATTCACCTGTAAAGCGATGCCTTGTAAATCCCCCCTTTTACTTCCATTTAAAAGAATAGATTTAACATTTTTGTTATCAGATAAGAGTTTAACTGATTTTCTTTTTAACACGTCACCGTAACTTTTCAAAACCCGATTAAGGGCTTCAGCCTCACGCCAAGAAGAACTTCTATGTTTTTCAACATCTAGCCAACTACCAACAACCTTACCCTCGTTTTTTATCGGGGTACACGCTTTCCCGCGTTTATCCATATTTTCCAAACAAACAAGACCCGTTAATTTCTCGGGTTCTAAATTCAATCTTAAACCCTCTTCCGCGGGCATGAAAATACCTTCAGCTGACAATATTCCCGCTTCCGGGGGATCACAATCAACTTCCGCTGATATACAGAGCCTTTGCCTCTGCGGGCATCTCATACATGTATCTACTTCCGGAGATATAACACCTGTGACCATTCCTTTGCACTTTTCAGTGAAGGAACAAACATTATCAGTCGCACAAAACAGTTCCATATACCCTCCGTAACCGAAAGCGCTCGCATCGCTAAACACCTGTGCATCACAGGTAATTGTCTGATCTAGACCTTTACCCTTGTTGTTCATAAGTCTAACGTTGTGTTTCCAAAATATGATTTCGGCCATAGCCGTTTCTGTGATCAGAACTGGGGCATCCCAACTGGCCCGGGCTAAAATGCAATTATACATTTCTCTTGTTCTTAAGCGAACAATATTTCCAAGAACGGACTGTAGGGAAATTATACGCCCAATTAACGAAGCTAAGGTACGAACGTGGACAAGCTTGTATTTATCACAGCAAACCTGGTACAGAACTGATTCGATCGCCTTTTCTAGCATTGTTATCCTCTCGGCACTTGCAAAAATTCTGCCTTGCTCATAATCTAGTACATACCCTAACCACGTGCCTATTTTACATGGCACCCAAGAGCACTTATCTTCTGCTATCAGAAATCCGAATTCAGAAAATGTCTCCCTGACAAATTTACTAGACTGAAAAGCTTTGTCATAATTACTGTCCCCTCCTATACCGTCGTCTAAATACATAACGATCTTATGCCCATAAGACCTTAGATATGCGACGACTACTCTCACAGTCTTGGTAAATATATGCCCTGCGCTAGATAAGCCGAAGGGTAGAGAATTAGAAATGAAATACGTATTCTCTCCGTTGTAATTCCAACTGAAACCCAGATAAGGTTTGTGCATTTCTGAAATATCTATATGATGATAAGCACTTTTAAGATCGTAAGTGAAAACGTAGGTACCAGACCCAAATAATCTAAGAGCTACTTTGAGGTCCTCAAATTTCACCTTAGATACATGTATATACTGATTAACATGTCTGCAGTCCAAAACCAGCCTAGGTTTTCCAGCTTTATTATAAGCTACCGTCAGCGGATTAACAACAACAGGCATTTTCTCAGTCACAGAGATCACGCCCTTTTTCAACAAATTTTCGATCTCAGTCGTCACAAAACCCGGATTGTCCCTTGCTGACTTGTTATTTCTCAAACATACGCTGGGCGGAGTTTGCTTAAATGGCAGTCTATAGCCATTTTCCACAACATCTACAATGTACGAACTTTCGCTAACGGAGCGCCATTTATTTAAATACCTTTTTAGTCTACCAACCGGTGACTCCGCACTTTTCTCCTTTAAAGAACATTTCATTTGACTAGGACTTAATGCTATGTGCAGACTATTACTAGTATCTACGCATACTGAACTCTTGATTTCAGACACGGGACCTTGCTCGCTTTCGCAAACTACTTGTTTATCACAGCTTTCCAAGCAAATATTTGAAAAAATACCTTTAGAAATACTTATCTTGTTGTTAGACGTGTTCCCTGGACATTCTTTTCTCCAGTGCCCTGGTTTTCCACAATGAAAGCAAAGCCCTGGTTTCTGCGTTGGGACTGAATTCGACTGCACAGAAATTGTGTGACTACTACCGCCTCGCTTATACGGCCACGCCCTGCTCGTCTTAGCCCTTTTCGCCTTTTCCGCTTTTAGTTTCCTGTTAGCTCTAGCTTCAGCCTTGTAAATCTTCTTTTCGTCTTCCGAGTCCTCCGCGAGTGGGTTCGACTCATACTCGTGTACCACCCTCCAGCCTAGTTCGCTTCTGTCTGCCATCTGGATAAGCTTTTGGCGATATGTCAACATATCTACCGCTAGAATATGAAATACCTTTATTGATTGAATGTTAAAAATATAATGTATATATAAATGATAATAATAATAACCATCATCATCATCATCATCATCCATCATCCATCATTATCATAGTCATCATCATCATCATCATCGTTATCATCCATCATTCATCATGATAATAGTCATCATTCACCATCTTTCATCATCAACATCGTCGCCATGATCATAATTATCATCATCATTGTCATAGTTATCATTCATTATTCTCATCACCAAATTGCCAACCATCATCTTAACCTTTCCGTCCGCATTTTTTTTTTTTTTTTTTAACCATAACATCCACTTAACTATTATATTATTCAAAGCTCAAACATTTACTTATGAATTTTAATATCAAAACTAGCCACAGAAAATGAAGCAGAATTCCCCTTGAACCGACATCTCGTGTGTAACTTAAACCTGCAGCCTTACTATAAGCATTGAGCTGACCACGCCCAAATAGAACATTTTCAAGCAATACTTTCTATTACGAAGAATTGCAGAGCGAAATAAAGCTAAAATATTAATTTTACTGTTAATACGCTTTTCTCTTATTCAATTTATAGAAAACATTATTATTCATTTATTATTTATTTATTTATTGATAATGGAGATATAAAATATTCACACCTTCTGTAATACTGGCTTTTGCATCCGTGGTATTCTCTTGCTCCAAATTATTGCTAGCTTCATTTAATTTTAGTAAAACTTTGCTATTTGCCTTAAACTGCTCTTCGTTACTTTTCCTTTTAAAAGTAGGATGCTCAGCAGCGACCAAAGAACTTATTTTGCAAAGTTGCATATTATTGTTTTCTTCACTTATCTTATGGAACATGGTCCCTATTTCTTCCAATAGCGTTGTCCTGCTGGCTTCTACATTCTGCCTGACCGAGTCTTGAATGAGTTTTTGCGTCTCTTCGTCCATTGTAAAATGCCAACTCCCTTTTTTCTTTTTTCGCGTACTAAAGTTTGATGTTCACCTGACGGTGGTCTCCGTAGAACTGACTATTCTTAGTCATTCTATTTAAAACACAGCTACCTAAACTGGTCCAACCAGTTTTGCACCCGACCCTGTTTAGACAAGTATTCTCCGCTATACGATGTAACGCGGAGAATAGATAAATAATAACTGGGCATGTACATAACAGTATGCTCGTCACCATATTCCTTGTAGTACTGCTGAAAATCAAGGAAGGTATTTATCGTAAAGGTATGCTCGTCACCATATTCTCCCTGTTACACTGTTGAAAATCAAGGAAGGCAATGGTCGTATAGGTATGCTCGTCGCCATATTCTCGCTGTTGTACAGTTGAAAATTAAGGAAGGCATTTGTCGTATAGGTATGCGTATCGTCATATAAATATTGTTGTACTATTGAAAATCAAGGAAGGCATTTATAGGTCGAGTATATCAATCGCCATTTCATCATTGTAATACTGTTGAAACAAAACTTCAGTAAATATTGTAAATATTATTTTGTTGCCATTGATCTTTTGTTGTTGTTGTTGTTGTTGTTGTTAAACCTTTAAAAAGGTAATAAGAGGTAAATGTGTACTGGTATTTATTACATTAACGACATAATTCAGTACAGTGTACTGGAATCTATGTTAGAGCTCTATGGAAAATGCAATGCAATGGTCGTAATGGTGTTTTAGTCGCCTTGCTATCATTCTATTAGTATTGAAAACGACTCCAATCACCAAACAAACATACAATACAGAAAGATAAAAACAAAATTTGATATCGTTTATCACGAGGTCCTAATTAGGTACAGAATTTCCCTGTACCTTTAAGAAAAAGTGCCAAGAAAATGACATAGCTATTTCAGCTACACAATATTGGACTAGTCCACAGTGAAGCAACTGTAGATGGCAGAGAAATTGTGGTTCAAATTGTTCGATTTGCCTTGCGAAGGGTAGAAAACATTCTGGAAAAATAAGAAAATGTTGGCTACCAGCATTTTCTCCTGTTCCCTCAAGAATTTTCGACAGTTGAAGTCTTCACGGTCGTTAAAACTCAGGATTATGTGGAAAAAAGTTCAGGAAAATATGCCATTTAAAGCCCCTATGAAGTCCAAAAATAGGTAATATTCACTGTTTATTACTCGAAAATATAAGGGATAACTCATCACAACACACATATATAAAATCGGAGAAAACCCGAACGTATAAGTGCGCGAAAATGTATGGAAAAGCCCGCCGATTTCAGGGACGCCATTGATCGAGACAACCTTCGTTATCGTTCGTTAGGGCGAGGTCTTCGAGAACGTCACGAGATAACATTGCATCTCATTAGTGCTATGACGTAGTACACATGACTATGGTTATCACTTCCAATATTATGTCATCGGAGAATATGATCGCTCCGTTTCTGAACCTGTTTTCCTATTTCTATGTAATAAACTGTTCCTGTACTGATGATAAACGAATAAGCGGCGATCAGCCTATGTCATCGTTTCTATTTACAATGTCGGTAAATTTAGTTTTTCAAACTTGAATCAATCTCCGAGCAGAGTTGTCGTTCGTTACTCTCGCCATACATTTCTGCAATGGGCTAAATGACAAGAATCTTGTCAAACCGAGGAAAAGATGTTTTGTTGCTGTTTAACTGTTTCATAAGTAACATTATAAAGTAGACAAAGGAAATATTATTCTGGATACATTATAGGTGTGTTCAAACTGAGGAATTTACCTGTATACAATGGAACTTTTTTTTTTCGAGCTTCTTTACTTATCAGAATCTTGCGCCAATTTTAACAAAAATTGCTGCGCCCATGAATGATGACAACAGTTTTGACACACCGATGGATCTTAATTCATAGATTAAAAAGCGAGTTATGGTCCTTAAAAAGACTTTCAAGCTTTTAAAAAATCCTTCTTTTTCACTGTGAAATTTCCAACCACTTAGTCTGATTGACCGTATGCTGTTTGAACAGCACACAAAGTAATCGATATTAGTCTTTCTTCACTGGCGTTTGTGTCGCCATTTTAAGCTCTAGTCATGTGACGAAAGTATCACGTATATTGACGGACTACTTTCTGAGCCCACTTTGTACAGAGGGGAATGCGAATGATCCGGAGTGCAAGAGAATGGCCTTAAATGAGACAAAACGATCAAGTGAATGAAAGTTTTGTTTTGACTCAATGAATCGTCACGTGCTGTTTACGTCACTATTACGTCACTGCAGAGATTAACGACGAAAATTCGGCTAATCATCGGCAGTTATCGATGTAAACAAACAGATAATGCGACATGTTAGGATATGTTCTAGTTTTTAAATTCTTTTTTTCTGCCATTGACTGGAACTTTTAAGAACTGCACTTTTACATATCTTTAAAGTCATAACAATCGTCATATTTTTACTTGGTTGAATGAAATTTACTTTTATCTTATAAACAGGCTTTTTTGCACTTGGACATTTCTGTGACGTTAATGAAATAGTCTTAACTCTTAGGCAGACGACATCATTTTGGACCAGTCGGAAATTCAAAGCATATGCAGAGACCAATCTAACTTTTTACCATACGACAATTTTTTCCACTTATACAAGTTGAAAAAGATTTGCAGAAACAAACAAAAAATGAACCTAAGTTTGTTTTTGGAAGGGAAAAAACATTGCGAGAAAAGAAGAAACGCTGGTTAACAGCATTTTCTTCTACCCCCACATGCTTTCAAATGGCCCTTTTATTAGGGTCGTTAACTTTCGAGATAGTGTGGTATGGGCTTAATCCATTACCACACAATCCCTACTTTTGACGAGCCTGAGAAAGAAGCCTTCCGAAAACATTGTGGGAAAAGGAAAAAATGCTGGTAACCAGCATTTTCTTCTTTTTCCACAATGTTTTCTACCCTCCACAAGACAAATTTTAAAATTTCAGTCTCTTTTATTTTGTCGTCTGCAAATGCTTTCAATTTGAACAAGCATAGAATTACTATTGTCGTTTGGTAATGAATTAATCCGTTACCAAACGACAATATTTTAGACTGGTCCAAATTGAAAGCATTTGCAGACGACAAAATTTGAAATTTGTTTTGTGAAGGGTAGAAAACATTGTGTGAAAAGGAGAAAATGCTGGTTACCAGCATTTTCTCCTTTTCCCACAGTGTTTTCAAAAGGCTTCTTTCTCAAGGGCGTCAAAAGTAGGGATTGAGTGGTAATGGGTTAACGCTTATTATCTCTGGAAGTATCAGTTAATATAGATCCAAGATCAGGCTACAGTTTTCCTGCATTCCGATCATGAACTCTAATCTTAATGTACAGTCTTTCAGAGTAGCATGGCCGATCGAAGGGATAACATTCTCGTAAAAGACAATTCTATTGATAAAAATCACGTGACCTCACCTAATGAGCGTGGAACAAGACCACTCACGTAGGTCAAGTTTCCCTTTAACGAGGTATATCAGGTTTCTGGTCTCGGATAGATAAGCTTTTAATTTCTTGATCTAGGAATAGGCCTTAACTCATCTTTAGCTTTTTACCAAACAACATGATTTTAGAGTAATCCAAATTGGAAGCATTTGCAGACGTCAAAAGTTATATGGCTCCAAAACTGAATTTGATTTTAGAAAGGGCAGAAAACATTGTGGGAAAAGGAGAAAATGCGGTTACCAGCATTTTCTCCTTTTTCCCACAATGCTTTCAGAAGTCTTCTTCCCCTTGGTCGTAAAAACCGGGGATTGTCTGGTGAAGGATTGAAATTAAAAGAGTGACTCAGCGTCTCTAATAACTGAACCATTTGAGAAACTATCACGGTTCCGTTTCTGAAATGCATTTGTTAATGGTTACGCTATACGTATATGTTATTCAATTTGGTTGGTTGTATTGGGGTTTAACGACACTTTAACAGCTATGGTCATATCATGGCGGTCGGTGACGCACATGTGTTTCCTGGTCTTCTCGTATCAGTACTGACACAACTTTCTTTCCAAAGCCACCAACTACTTTTCTCACATCCTTCAGCAGAGGTGAGAGGCGAAAATACGCCGGAAAGAAAGTTCGCCTCAACCGGGTATCGAACTCACAAACACCAGGCCAAGACTCCGACACGCTCATCACTGAGCTACCCGGGCGGGGCTTTATTCAATTTGACGACTGTTAAATTGAATAAGTACTTTTACAAAAACAAAAAAACAAGCGAAATTGGTGGTTCTTCTTGTTCTCTACAAGCGAGTTATGCTACTGTAAAATATGGCTTAACCCATTACCAAACAATCCCTACTTCTGACGACCCTGAGAAAGAAGCCCTTAAACCATTACCAAACGACAAAATTTCAGGTTTGTCAAAATTGAAAGGAATTGCAGACTACGAAAATAAAAGTGACTGGAAATTTGGAATTTGTTTTTTGAAGGGTAGAAAACATTGTGGAAAAAGGAGAAAATGCAGGTTACCAGCATTTTCTCCTTTTCCAAGAATGTTTTCTAAAGGCTTCTTTCTCAGGGGCGTCAAAAGTAGGAATTGTGTGGTAATGGGTCAAAAAAACATTGTGGGAAAAGGAGAAAAATGCTGGTAAACAGCATTTTCTCCTTTTCTCACAATGTTTTCTACCCTTTACAAAACAAATTTCAAATTCGCAGCTGCTTTTATTTTGTCGTCTGCAAATCTTTCGATATTGGACAAATCTGCAATATTGTCGTTTTAGTAATGAATGAATAGAATGAATAGAGTTTTATGTCGTTTGGTAATGAGTTAACCCATTACCACACAATCCCTACTTTTGACGAGCCTGAGAAAGAACTTTGGAAAACATTGTGGGAAAAGGAGAATATGCTGGTAAACAGTATTTTCTCCTTTTTTTCACAATGTTTTCCACCCTTCACAAAGCAAATTTCAAATTCTCAGCCGCTTTTATTTTGTCGTCTGCAAATCTTTCGAGTTTGGACAATTCTACAATATTGTCGTTTGGTAATGAGTTTATGCATCTTCGTGATCCATGGTAACGGGCAAGCCATCGATTACTCATGGATTCACGTAATAGCCACTTCTTTTAAAAACCGACTTTACTCTTTACCAAACGGCAAATTTATAGACTGGGTCAAATTGAAAGCATTTGCAGACGACAAAATAAATGTGACTGAAGAATCGAAATTTGATTTGGTAAGGGTAGAAAACATTGTAGGAAAAGGAGAAAATGCTGCTTACCAGCATTTTCTCCTTTTCCTCCAATGTTTTCAAAAGGCTTCTACCCCAGGGTCGTCAAAAGTCGTCATTGTGTGATAAAGGGTTAATCATAAGCTTGACTAGTCCTTGTACACGCAGGAAATTGAGCAATAGCGAAAAATTTCGGCCCATGTCTGCCTGCGCGGAATGCGCAGGCTGACTGGCTCGACATTCGGCATACCTCGGGTGAAAGGTACGGAATCGGCCGAGTTGTGACGAGTGCTGGGTCGATATATATATATATATATATATATATGAGCGCGGATCTGGGAAAAGGTGCCTTAAGGCGTCGAGTTGTGACGTAGAGATATTGCGGTTCAAAGTTACGTCATCAATTTTGTGATCGTCACATGTTTCTCTAAAAATAGTCGATAAGAGTGTAAGCGAAAAATCTTGAATTTTGATGTAAAAAAAACATCTGTTTTCACTGAAAATTTACTTATTATAAGAAGTTATCGTTTGTTTGAATGACCAATGTTATTAAATTTCTTTTTGATACGAGTTATTTGCATGTGAAGCCATAAATCTGGAGAGGAAATTTATGTAAACCCACACCTTCCGAGAAAGACATCGTAATGGAGGTAAGTTTATTCTTATCGATATAAAGCCTAAGTTGCATTTCCGATTTCAAAGATGTTTTCAAAACACAATGTTGCAAACCTAGCTTTGTTTCCATATCAGTTTATTTTTATTCTCAACCTTAAATGCAGCTTCGTAGGTCTATGGAAATAGACAAATTGCTAGTGACCAGCATATTTCCTTTTTTCCTAACAATGATTTCTCCCCTTTCAAAAACCAAGTCGATCTTTTGAGCCATTTTAATTTGACATGCAACACGCGAAGCATTCGGACATCTGCGTAAAATGCCATTCCGGATCAGCTTGCGCACTCCGCGCAGGCTTATCCTAAGCGGCACTTTCAGTTTTCATGCAATTTTCTGTTTTGCACATGTCTACTGTAGCAAGAAAATCTAATATCGTCGTAAAGTATCGACTGCGCAGGCTGATCCGAGACGACACTTTACGCAAATGTCCGAATACTCCCTTTTTTGCGTGTTTTAACCCTTTACCAAACAATCCCTGTTTTTTACGGGTCTAGAATAGTAGCCTTTAGAAAACATTGTGGGAAAAGGAGAAAATGCTGGTAACCAGCATTTTCTCCTTTTCCCACCATGTTTTCTACCTTATCATAGACAGAAATCATCTTTTCAGCAAGAGTTGAATTGTCGTATGCAAATGCTTTAAATTTGGTCTAGTCCAAAAGTTTGTTGTTTGGGAAAGGGTTGAGCCATTTATCAGCTGCAATTCTTTCAACATGGGCAAGTCTAAAGTTTGTTTCGTGAGGTAGGCCCATGGAGTTATACCTTGAGACATAACCAGAAAAAAAAAGAAGTATTTTGAAAACATTCTGTCAGCATTTTCTCCTTTTCCCTGAAAGTTTTCAAATTGGTACAAAGACAAATTCTATCATTTAAAAACCCTTTACCAAATAACAAAATTTTAGGCTTGTCCAAATCGAAAGCATTTGCAGACGACAAAAAAAGTGACTGAAAATTTGATTTTTTTTTTTTTTTTTTTTTTTTGTGAAGGGTAGAAACCGTTGTGGGAAAAGGATAAAATGCTGGTTACCGGCATTTTTCATTTTCTTTTTCCCAAAATGTTTTCTACAGGCTTCATTCTCAGGGTCGTCAAAAGTAAGTATTGTGTGGTAATGGGTTAACCATTCCCACACTTAAAATGGTGTCCGTAAATGCTTTCAATTTGAACAAGTCTGCACTTTGTCGAATGGTTAAGGAACGAACAAAGGGGTGCAGATCACAGTAATATTGGTAAGGGGGAGAAAAAACAGCGTACATTATTCGCAACAGTGAATTCCCATTACGGAGATGCATATAAACACAAAGTATTGGACTTGAGGAATTTCAGTCAGTGGGCGTTGGCCAAGTTGTAGGGTATACTCGACTCCTATAGAAACCATGTCTGAGAAAACACACGAAACCGATTGTCATCAAGCTTTTTACGACTTTTCAGGAGCGCTACGTGAAGTGGAAAATGGACCACCAATATACTTTTACATGTATGAAAATGTGACTCTAGACCCGTGCAGGAGTCTAACCAATTCCGCACTGAATGCTGAAAACATGACCGAGGTTGATCTGCCGAAAGTATATGGTAACGCCGATCATGCCCTGGACGCCTACAAGGTTCTCGCCCCTTTCTCGTTTGTGCTCATGTTCGTGTTGATCGCTGTTTGTTTCACCGTGTTTTTCCTGAATTACAAACGGATTTCACCAATTTCAAACAGTGTTTATGCCGTGCTCATAAACATAACCATTTTCAACTTTTTGACGGTTGCTGGATCATTTGTGGAGCATACATATTTGTACCAGAAGAAAACCGACCTCGGGATGCTGCCTTTTGATGCTTGCGAAACTCTCTACGGGCTGGAAAAAATATCTCAGATATGTCATGCTGTCTCTGTTTGGTTGACGGCATCAATGTGTGTGCAGAAATGTATCTGTGTATGTAAACCGTTTGCTGCAAACCGGATCATTAGCATCAAGGTTACTTTGTTTCTGATTGTTATTTCTATCATACTTGGGACGGCTCCTTTCGTCGTGCGCTTTGTTGACAGTACTTTTATACCCTATACATTCACCATTGATGACGACGCTGGAGATACATTTATCACATGTCGCCGAAAACTGGCTAGCTTCATTGCTGATCCGTTAAAATACCGACGAACCATGGCCTGGATGAGTGTGCTGATCACACGTCTCGTTCCCTGCTTCATCATACTCGTGACGTCCACCATGATCATTGTCGAGCTACGGAAAAAAAGCAAGATGATGAGGAAGATGAGCCAAACTCATATTAACAAACCTTCACTGAATGATCCAGGGCAGAGGACACGTGTTACGATGGTGGTTTTCTTTGTAGCTATGGTTGTATTCTGTGTGGAGGTGTCCACCAGTATCGTGTTTGTTCTGTACATCATCCAGGTATATGAAGATGTCAACATTTTGGACACAGAAACAACCAGGAAAGCCGCGTTTGGAATCGACATCGCTTTGTACCTGAGCTATGTGATCATTTTGATGTCGTATTGCCTGACTCCACGTTCATTGAGGAACTTCAAGAAAAAATTAACGGAGTTCACAAGTCGCCAGGCACTAACAAAGGGGACAATGGTTCAGTAGAATGTGCGACCTTTATGGACAGACATTCGTAAAGGGCCCGTATTCACCAACCATTCTTAAGAACATTCTTGGTCTTATTTTCTTGAGTGTATCATCTATGTGACAGTAACCGAACTTCTGATTGGCTAAATCATTTGTTTTGGCCAATCAGAAGTTTTTTATTTTTTTTTTTGTCGCAATTAGACAATCTTGAAGAATGAGACAAAGAACATTCTTAAGAATGGTTAGTGAATACGGATCCAGATCTCTCTTTATGTTGAGGACAGTATACCAAACGGAGTGAACCCTGACTGTGTAGAATGGGCGTTCTCTTGATTGTTATATTCTTACTGTACTTTTCATGTGTTTGGGGCCGTCACCCGTATATGAAAGGTGTTATAATGTATATTATTAGTTGTACGGTCAGGTGGCAGGTGACTTGGAAACTTATTCACGGCTTTGGCAAAGTGCCTTCGGCTCGGAGCGACATGATTCACCACAGCCGTGAACAAGTTCCCAAGTCCTCTGCCTTCTGACCGTACAACGAATTTATCATACTGCAAAGTTTTACTATTACAACGTGTGTAAAGCGAATTTTACCTGTTTTTGTCTTGTTTTGTCTCAAAAGTTAAGTACGCTGATAAAATAAAATTTTCCTTCCGGGTGTGTCAATTCAATGAAAACTGACGTCACGGAGACCTTGGTAAAACGCGCTAAAACGTGCCGATTGACGCATAATCTCGATGTAAATCTTGACCGAAGCCGCCAGTTCGTATATTGTGTTGAAAGTGTATTAATTTATACGGGGCTCCCGAAAGGGAAACTCCTTTTACGTTTGTTTTGCCAGAGCACATGATATATCGTCGGTGTGCTTCGAAAACCTCGTAACTACAGCTTGTTCTAAGCTGTAGTTACAAGGTTTTGAAAGCACACCGACGATATATGTTCGAGGCATATCATCCAATCAGATCACGAGAAATTCCTTTGCAGTGCAATAATTGTATTTTTCATGTTTCCGGAATAGTACAAATATTGAAAGATGTGACTTAATGTATTTGAGCCATGCTCTGTGAAAAAGGGGCTTAATGCATCTGCAAAAAGTGTCGACCCATGTCAGCCTGCGCAGTCCGCGCAGGCTGACCTTGGCCGACACCTTTTTGCTATCGTTCAGTTTTCTGCATGTAAATGAACCATTGTACCTTATCATTCATTCGGTTGTTGAAAAAGAACACGATGACTTGTTGATAAAATGCATCGCAGACATGCGTTAAGCAGCCTATTGCAAGAGCGTGGCTCATATAATAATAGTTTGCAACACGCGAAAAAGGGGCATTCAGATGTTTGTGGTCAGTGGCGTCTCGGATCAGCCTGCGCCGAATCCGAAACGCCACTTTCCGTTTTTTATGTTTTTTTTTTTGTTTTGTTTTGTTTTGCGCAAGTCTGCTGTATTAAGGCCCCCATACACGATCAAATTTTTCGTCAATTATCTGATGTCAAATAATTGATATCAATTAATTGACGACAAAATTGATCGTGTACGGGGGACACTGATGGCGAATTATTTGAATCAATTATTTGAAGCAAGTATTTTACGGATCAAAGCTCCGTTGATATTTTTTGACAGCTCATCAATGTTTACTGATATGGCTTCATGCATGATGGTATCTTTTTTCTGTATTATTGGCCTCACCAGATTCAGAAGTTCATCATATGATGCAGCGTCCATTCTCAGGAAATTCCTGTAATCGTCGGGTTCATCATCCCTTAACTCTCTAAGCAATCCGGCATGTCCGAGTTGATTTCGAAGGAGAAACCATTTTTTTCGACCACTTCCTCCTCCTATTTCGCTTTGGAGCATCCCCCAAGGCAAAAACTAGTGCCAGTGGGATAGATCTCTTCAGTTTGAAGATTTTGATCAGAATGGAAATTGACAGAAAGTTGAAGACAACATTGATCGTGTGTGGGGAACATCAATTATTTGAATCAATTATTTGACATCAAATAATTGACGGAAAATTTGATTGTGTACGGGGTCCTTTACTCGAACAAATTGACATGAAATAGATGACCTCTTTTAATTCATATTTCACTCTTGAATTATTGTCCGAACTTAGCTTCGGCTAATGTCGTCTGCATGCGGAACTTTGTGCGTGATTTTGAACTCTTGATGCAGCTAACATATTTAGGCCTACCGTTGTCTTTAAAGAATTCTGGAAATACCTGAAATAAACATTATTTTGTTGGTGTAAATTGGTAATACGTGGTCAGTGACATAGATATAAGATGCACTTTCCATGTAGTCTGATCTCGATCCGTATCACCCGCAAAACCTCTCATATTTTGACCATGGCACTGTAAGGGTCAAACCCAACATTTACCGTTAACCCATTACCAAATGACAAAATTTTAGGCTTCTCCAAATTGAAAGCATTTGCAGACGACAAAATGAAAGTGACTGAAAATTTGAAATTTGTTTTGTGGAGGGTAGAAAACACTGTGGGAAAAGGAGAAAATGCTGCTTTCCAGCATTTTCTCCTTTTCCTACAGTGTTTCCAAAAGGCTTCTTTCCCAGGGGCGTCAAAAGTAGAGATAGTGTGGTAATTGGTTAACAGAATTTCCGTACCGTCTGTTTATACCCGATGATATAAATATTCACTCTTTAATTATTCTTTGCATAAAGGTCAATTTCAGGTCTATTTATTCCATTAATACATAGCACAAAATCTAATGTAGTCATAAAATGTTTTTCTCCGATTTGCCTGGCTGTGCTGGCAGATCCGAGCCGACACTTTACCGCGGCAGTTGTTCAAGTACCCCTTTTCGCCTGTTAGAAACCACAGAGAAAAAAATATGTTCATTTCTATATTCCCTGACATTTTCGGACGATTTTTAAGTTAGATTGTTGTTGTTGTTGTTGTTGTTTGTTTGTTGTTGTTGTTGTTTCAAAAACTTCTGTTGTAGTAAACTTTCGATAAATTCATTTTTATAGCTATAGTAGGAAATATGTGCGAATATGGGTAATCAACGTCATACACGATTAACTCACTACCAAACGACAAAATTTTAGGCTTGTGTAAAGTGAAAGGACTTTCAGACAAACAAAAAATGAACGTATCTCAAAAAATTTAAATTTGTTTCCAGCAGGGTAGAACACATTGTGGGAAAAGGAGAAAATGCTGGTTACCAGCATTTTCTCCTTTTCCCATTATGTTTTCAAAAGGCTTCTTTCTCAGGGTCCTCAAAAGTAGGGACTGTACGGTAATGGGTTAAACAAGTGAGAGCATGTGATGAAAGTAGTGTGAAAGGAAGAGAAATTAGACGTTCAAATATGGCCTGCAACACACGAAAAAGGGCATTCGGACGTTTCCGTAAAGTGCCCTTTCGGATTAGCCTGAGCAGTCCGTGTAGGCTGATTCGAAACGACACTTTCCGTTTTAATGTAACTTTCTGTTTTGCGCAAGTCTACTGTAGCATTGAATCTAATGCAGTCGTAAAGTGCCGTCTCGGATTAGCCTGCGCGGACTGCGCAGGCTGATCCGAGACGACACTTTACGCAAATGTCCTAATGACCCCCTTGGCGTGTTCGCATGATGCAAGCCATGTATTCCCCGCCCCCCCCCCCCCCCCCCCCCCCCGTGCCCCGTAAAAAAAATGAATTAACGAAACGTGGCTTTTTTACTATCGGTTTTAAATTTCATTTCACTTATCTAACAGAGTAAAGGTTATGAAAAAATAAAATGAAACAAATGTGACATATCGATTGAAATAAAGTTTTTCAGATGTTTCTTGGCCGAATAATGTCTCCTTTTTGCGGGCCGGGGTATTGAAGGAAAGAGGCATCACGTGGTTCAGTATAATTAGATTTTCCAAGTAAACATTGTTCAAGTTGATATTGGTAGAAACTTTGTACGTCATCTGAACATTTTCACCTTTCACGGAATTACGATTTCTAGCATAATTATTTTCTGCGGGGAAGTAACTAAGGTCATTATCTCCCGCTAGATGGCGTTCTACAAATTTATATAGATAAATCTATTTAATTTGGGCATTCTGGGTACAGAAGCGGAGTAATTTTTAAAGACACCAACTGTTACTTTGAATTTCAAATGAAATGAAGGTTTACTCAATAAAATACCTGATGCCATTCTCTCAGCTATGATCGGCTAGCATGTAACTTATGCACCGACCATTATTAAAACAGCCCCTACATGCTTGGGTAATAGGCTAATAGCTTCGGTATGGCCTGCAACACGCGAAAAGGGGCATTCGGACATTTGCGTAAAGTGTCGTCTCGGATCAGCCTGCGCAGTCCGCGCAGGCTAATCCGAGACGACTCTTTACGACTACATTAGAGTTTATCCAACAGTAGACTTGCGTGAAATAGAAAATGTGACATAAAAATGGTAAGTATCGTCTCGGATCAGCCGGCGTGGACTGTGCAGGCTGGTCCAAGATAGCACTTTACGGAAATGTCCGAATGCCCATTTTCATATGCTGCAGGCCATATGGAGTGCAACACGCGAAAAGGGTCATTCGGACATTTGCGTAAAGTGTCGTCTCTGATCAGCGTGTGCAGTCCGCACAAGCTAATCCTAAACGACACTTTCCGATTTTATGTGATTTTCAGTTTTACGAAAGTCTACTGTAGCACAAAATCTAATGTAGTCGTAAAGTGTCGTCTCGGATTAGCCTGCGCGGACTGCGCAGGCTAATCCGAGACGACACTTTACGCAAATGTCCGAATGCACCTTTTCGCGTGTTGCACTCCATATAACCCCTACATCTCCCAGGTATACGGGGGATCGGTGATGCGTCATAGAAGACAAGTCCAATCTTTAAATTTATTTTTACATTCTCATTCATTCATGATACTTCATTGTCCAATGGTGATGGTACGCAGCATCATTGAATGATTCATTGATGGATTATATTGTGGCAATCGATCGACTGATTAGTCGTTCAATCGGACTGGTTGATCGAGTGATTTGTCGACCGATTGCGGTACAAATTCCCTTATTCTATATGTCAATATGAGTTTTTCCCTCCACAGACCTATACTTTCAAGTCTCAATACTGAAAATACCATTTCACCCATTCACTATTTACTTATTAATTTATTTAAAGCTTCATATTAGATCATTTTGAATTGTGTGTATTAATAAATCGCGTGACTAAAATGCATTTGATTTAAAAAATTGTTTATTATATGACTATAAACTATGTAGTTTTTGTCAAATAAACGATGTTCTGTTCTGTTCTGTTTGAAGAATAATGACATTGCAGACAACGTATCTGGCGACTGTGAGGTTTTTGTGGTATTTATCGAAGACAATACCACTATGAGTTCAATATTGAATTCTGAAGACTATGTGTCGTATTTTGTGCAAAGCCGAAGAAAATAAATGCAATTAAACTCAATTTTTCTCGGGGATATGAGCTTTTCGGTAGCACTCAGATATGTTATTGGAAATGGCTTGTTAAAAAACACTAGGTGAGGCCATCGATCGTGGAAATACTGATTTTTTATTGAAAATAGCTTCTCTTGCTTATAGCCTTCTATTGTCGTAATAATACAAAATTAAAATTTGTCTACCGATTGCTTGGTCCTGGGCTTTTTTTGTTAAAAACCAGTTTTTCCCTGGCTTGTTCATCTCATGACTGCGCACTACACCATTTGATTGGGCATGAATATTCATAGATCGAAATTATTGAATTTAACGTTCAGAATTAATGTTAGCGGCAAGATATTTCAAAATCATACTTTTCAGATACAAACTTAATTTTATTCCATATATTCACGTGATTTCTCTTTGTATCTATCATGGACGTTACACCAGACAGCTCCAAATGATCAAAGGGAGACCACCAATACAAAAATAATCCTAACTTTGTCATGACTATTCTCCCTTCAACCAAAAAAAGGTATTTATATGCTTAGCTGCTCGACTTTCTAGCCAATATTTGATTCATATTTCTCTTTTTCTTTCAAATTACAAATTCAACACCACGGCTTCCTTGAAAAATACCACTTCAGCGTTTTGAACGCTTTGCTTTTTGTTGTGGTTTTTTTTTTTTCAAATTTGAATCAGGTACACGCTTGATGACACTACACTGTGAAGATTGCTAGTCTAAAAGTTAAAAAAAAAAGTACACGTATACTTACCTTTAGGCTGCTAACTGCGACTCACTGACCTTTTGCGGACAGCATAGATCAAGATCAGACTGCACAGAACGTGCAGTCTGATCTTTGATCTACACTGTCCAATAAGGAGATATTATTCCCCAAAACATTACTTTGAAATATGGTTTTTACTATCGAATTGATAATTTTATTTTAGTTATTTAGTAGAATAAAAAGATAATTGTTATCAAAGTACTGAAAGTACTAAAAGAGGGTGATGGTAGAAATATGCCAGCAAATAGGTTTTAACCCTATGGCTGCTAAGTGCGACTCAATGACCCTTGTGGACTATGTAGATTAAAATGAGACTGCACAAAACATGAGGTCTGATCTCGGATATACACTGTAAGATAAGGGGATTTCCCCTTTCTGATCTTCCGCTCCACCGAAAAAAAAACACTTTGAAATAGCAATATTTGAATTTTTGATATCGATTTGAAAATTTTCATTTCATATATTTAGCAGTTTAACCCTTTACCATACAATTTCTGGATTTTACAACCCTAAAATAGAAGCCTTTGGAAAACAAAGTTTGACGAAGTTTGTTTCTAGCAGGGTAGTAAACATTGTGGGAAAAGGAGAAAATGCTGGTAACCAGCATTTTCTCCTTTTTCCCACAATGTTTACTACCCTGCTAGAAACAAATTTCATTTTTTGAGTTACGTTTGTCATCTAAAAATGTTTTCAATTTGGACCAGTCGAAAATTTTGTCGTTTGGTAAAGAGTTAATGGTCAAGAGTGGTCCATTTCATAAAAATCAATTCATCAGACGATTGACAACTTTTCTCTCTTTTTTTCAGTACGTATGGAGTAATTTTATAACGTTTTTCCCCTTAAAATTGTATATGTACAGATTTTGCAGATAATTTAATGTGTTCATAAAGTGGTTTGGGTTGAATTGAAAGTGGTTTGGGGTGTTTTCCAGGTGGTTTGGGTGATTCTCTTACTTATTCACCCTCGATGTAGACTTTATGAACTCTTTACCAAACAATCCCTGGTTTACAGGACTCTGTTATAGAAGCCTTTTGAAAAACAAAAGAGTGGAAAAAGGTGAAAATGCTGGTAACCAGCTAACAATGTTTTCTACTCTTTCCATAACGAATTTCAATTTTTGAGTCATTTTAATTTTGTCGTCTGCCCATGCTTTCAATTTGGAGCAGTCTGAAATTTTGTCGTTTGTTAAAGAGTTAACCAAGCCATGTCAAAGCTACAAAACCAGGATAATTTCGAATCTTGCCCTTATTCAATGACATCTAACTCAAAAGTTTACTGCTTATGTATTTTTTCTATCGGCGAATTATTTTCACATATCAAATGACACAGACATGTCCATTCATTAATCTATGAGGACTTCTTTTTCTTGAAACACAGGAATGATTTGTCCTCATTAGTATTTCAGTCTATGAGATCTGTAAGGTTAACCCCTTCTAACGACAAATTTCATTACTGATTGATTGATTGTATGGTGTTTAATACCGTTTTCATCGTTATTTCAACTTCAAAGGCGGTGGCCTGTGCACCTATCCATGCTTTCCTGTAGTTTGTTTTACCAGTTGTACCCAATTTTCAAGCCACTGGCTGCTTTCCCACATGACCATCGCCCAAATTCTATTTCTGAATCAATATATATTAGAAAAGCCATCAAATTAAAAGAATGATTAAAATCGAAAAATGGCCGTAATATTTTATTTCATGAACATTGCAAAACAATATATACTAATAAACCATTTCAGTACTATAGACTAAAGCAAGGTCTTTTATGGCCAGTAAGGATTAAGATCAGACTAAAACAGCAACAGTCTGATCTTGTATCTGTACCATCCGTGTGCTTACTTATTCTTTTGACCCTTTTCCAAACAATCCCTGGTTTTAACAACTCTGAGGAAGAAGCATTCTGAAAACACTGTGGGAAAAGAAGAAAATGCTGGCAAACAATTTTTGAGTCACGTTTATTTTGTCGTCGCAAATGCTTTCAATATGGACCAGTCTAAGATTTTGTCGTATGGTTAAAGGTTAAGATGAACACATAATAAGCAGCCTGATCTTAGATCTATACCAAACGCTTGTGTAGTCACGCTTGTAAGATAAACAATAGTCGGAGTTTCATGCAATAGGACTCGGACTTATTTATCTTAAGGCCGTGTCACACAGGCATTGACGTATGAATTTCGCACGATTCACGCATGAAAATTGAAAAATCTGGATTTATACGCGGCGATAATAGAAAAGTTGGTGGTCACACGTGAAATTTTGACAGATGAATCACGCAAGAACGACGCAGAAACTACGTATAAACTACGCATGAAACACGAATTAACTGCGCAAAGAACACGCATATCCACGGAAAAGCCAATTTTCTAGATAATGAAACATGCATAATCACGAAAGAAATTCGTATGATATACGCATGATTCCCGCAAAGCACGAATGAATAGCGCATACTCCGTGTACAGATCGCGTATGTATCACGCATGAATCGCGCATGCTACGCTGGGTATTTCTATCGCGTCTGCAACTTGTGTTCATACATAAATTTGCCACCTCCGCTGCATTTCTTGACAAACCATTGAAAACCGCTGACGAGTGAACATCTACATTGTATCAGGATCCTTTCATGAAGGCTTGATAATGCGGGCGAAGAAACGTGCACAGTCATCGAGTTCGAGCCCAGGGAAGGCAGGGAGGAAGAGGAAGGCCCAAGTTTCTGTGCCAAGATCTTCAAGTTCCCCACCCTATGATCTTCCCGAGGCTACTGGTGGTGGTCAAGACACCGATGGTGATGCTGCCCCACAAGCTCCTGCTGGTTATGATGCACCCCCACAAGCTCTTGCTGGTGTTGATGCACCTCAACAAGCTCTTGCTAGTATTGATGCTCCCCCACAAGCTCCTACTGGTCTTGAAGCTACTCCACAAGCTCCTTGTGCCGATAGTGGTGCTCCCAAACAAGTTCCTGATGCTAATGGTGATGCTTCCCAACAAGATCCTGTCGATGATGCTGGACCCTCCCAACCAACCAGAGCCAAGGGCAAGTGCAAGTCAAAAGGCAAGGTCAAGGCCAAGGGCGTTTCAGCTGCTCAACGCCAGGACAACAGTCTCTCACAAGAGCAAGAAGAGGACCTTGTGGAGTGGATGAGGGAGAACGATGCTGTTTGGCGACGTGGGCATCACATGTACAAGGCAAGGAAGCAGCTGTGGACCACCAAAGCTACAGATTTGGGGGTGTCGAGTGACCATCTGGAAGGCTGGTGGAAGTCCGTAAAGGATTGGTTTGTGAGGCTGATGAAGAGACAATCCGGGCAGGCCACCAAGAAGCTGACAGACAGGGAGAAATGGATCCTCGACAGGATTGCCTTCTACACTCCCCAGCTGAAGTCGAATGAGGGGGAGAATGCGCCTATGAAAGTGATCCAGCGCCAGGAGCCTCAGCCTCAGCCTCTGTCTCCAGGAGAATCTGACTCCGACTCTGAGCTGCCTCCACGACAGCCATCCCAAGCCACACAGTCGCCACAGCCTGGGCAGTTATCACAGCAACTAGACGACCTAGAGGGGATGGAGACCATGGCTGCTACTCAGGGGCGTCAGGAGTCCGAGTCCAGATACAGTACCAAAAGCAGCAGGAGGAAGAGAAAGAGGACTGAGACAACTGAAGATGAGTGGATGCACGAGCTCAGAGACAGCATCAGGGCCAACACTGCTATGATGGCCCAACTTGTCCAACAAAGGCCGACTGACTTTGGGAGGGAGCCATTCATCACCTACGTACAGGACTCCCTGAGGTCTCTTCCAGAGGAAAAGTATCAGCTCGTCAGGGGGAAGATAACAGCAGTTCTCCACATCGTCACCCCGACAGCTACTGCAACCACAGACAGACCGTCTCAGTCCCAGTCTGATCCTCCTCAAGCTGCAGTCCAGTACCAACCTCAACCACCTCAACAGCAGCCTCCGTCTTGTCAAGCGCCCTTCATGCAGCAGCCACCAACTCCACAGCACGCCTTCAAGCAACAACAGGCTGCCTTCGTGCATCAGCCGCCAGTTCAACAGCCTGCCTTCAACCAACCACAGGCCCCTTTCATGCAGCAGCAACCAGCTCAACAGCCTGCCTTCAACCAACCACTGGCTTCATACCAGCAATTCCAGCAGCAGACAGCATCCAGACAAAGTGACTCATCCTTCAACCTTTCACCTTCCACCAGCACCTCTCCTCCACAACAGACGGACAACTCCATGACCTATATAGTGATGAAGGCAATACAAGAGGATGACGAAGAGTGGAATTAGTGCTATTACACGAACAGTGATTACCACAAACAGTGCTTTTTCACACGAACAGTGATTGCCACAGATAGTACTTTTGAAACGAACTGTGATTACCACAGACAGTGCTTTATTTTTTCTAAAAAAAAAAACAGTGATTACCACAGATAGTGGTTTATTTGTTTTACGTGGACAGATAGTGCTTTATTTTTTTTTACACGGACAGTGATTACGATATGCATTGCTTTTTTTCTCACATATAATGATTACCACAGACAGTATTTTTTGTTTTTGGTCATGTGCATTTAGTTTGTTGTACAGTTATATTGATATACAGTATTATATTGATGTTCAATAGTTTTTGATGTACATTGATTGGTTGTTAGGAAGGACAACATTTGATTTGTATGGTTGTGAAATAAAATTTCTGCATGAAAAGGTGAATATATCATTGTTTTTAAAGGTAGTAGCCCACATTTGCATACTATTGTTCTGGATTTTGAAGAAAAAAAAAGCTCATTGAATACGATAAGACCGTTTATCCTTTACCCCATAAGGCATTTCTATGGTATCTCTTATTGACCCTAAATAACAGCAAGGATGAAGCCGTTTCTTATGTGTATATGACACCTTTTGATAGTGTAGAAAACATTGTGGCAAAAGGTGAAATTGCTCGTCACGAGCAATTTCACCTTTTGCCACAATGTTTTCCATACACTATCAAATGGTGTCATATACACATAAGAATCGTCACGAGCAATTTCACCTTTTGCCACAATGTTTTCCAAAGGCTCCCACAAGCAATGTGTAGTAATGAGTATCTATGGAGTGAAGGGTTAACTCATTACCAAACGACAAAATTTTAGGTTTATCCAAATTGAAAGCATTTGCAGACGACAAAATAAAAAGTGGCTGAAAATTTGAAATTTGTTGTGTGAAGGGTAGAAAACATTGTTGGAAAAGGAGAAAATGCTGGTTACCACCGTTTTCTCCTTTTCCCACAATGTTTTATAAAGGCTTCTTTCTCAGGGGCGTCAAAAGTAGGGATTGTGTGGTAATGGGTTAAGATCCTTCTGGTCCGGGTCTATAATGTCTTCTTCTTCATCCTTCATATTGATATGTGTTAACAAATGAGCTAAGGTTAAATGTTAGTGTTGGATGTAGCAAACAGTGTGGACCCTGATCAAAAAGTTCAATCAGCCCTCTGGTCTGGGTCTATACTGTCTTCTTCATCCTTCATATTGGTATGTGATAAATGGGCTAATGCTATAACATACAATTTCCAACAAGTGCAATATTTATTGCATTACTATTACATAAACATCAAATAACATCCTGGTCAGAGTGTTAAACAGTCTAAACTTCATCCACCATCCTGTCCTGCCATGGCACAGATCCAGCAGGGGAGTTGACCCAGTGCTTCAGGAGGTTCCTCTGTCTCTTCCCTTCCTTGGAGGCTCTGTTTGGGGCTCTGACGTCACGGGTGTCCTCTAGGTTGAGTCCAGCTCTCCATGCTCCTGGCTGTATCTGTCCATCTGGTCCCTGGTTATCAATCAGCCTGTTCTGGAGGACGGGGTACCGTGTGCGCATCACGTTGTGAAGGAGGATGCAGGCCCTAACAATGAGCCTCACTGTTTCAACATCATGGCACATGGTGGTGAGAAGCACCTGAAAACGATTGGCAAGAATGCCAAACGCATTTTCAACCACTCTTCTGGCACGAGAGAGCCTGTAATTGAAGATTCTCTCTTCCCTCGTCAGGTTCCTGGCACTGTAAGGCTTCATTAGGTAGGTCCTTAGGGAAAAGGCATCATCACCTACTAGGAAGTAGGGTACATCTTGGTTGTCATTGGGGAGTGGATCGGGACGAGGCCAGCCCATGATGTCATCATTCTCCAGCCCATCTTTCAGATCACTGTTGTTGTAGATGTGCGCATCAGAGGAGGAACCTTTCCCAGAAACATCCGCCAACACAAACTTGTAATCTGAGGAGACCATGGCAAACAATATGATACTAAAAAACCCCTTGTAGTTGTAGTATTCTGACCCAGAATCAGGTGGAGCCTTGCATGCCACGTGCTTCCCGTCAATGGCCCCGATCGTATGGGGAAAGTTCCAACGCTTGTACCATTCATCAGCCATTTGTCTCCAGCCTTCCTCAGTGGTTGGTAGCGTCATCTGCTCGTCAAGGTATTCTTCCAAGATGGCCTGACAGACTTCTCGAACCACCAAGCTGATAGTGTTGTGCGGCACCCTCCATGCATACTGCATGTCCTTATACTTCGCACCAGAGGCAAGGTGGCGTAGTGTCAGTGCCACTTTGAGTCCAGGATCAAGGGCTGGTCGCCAGTTGGTGGTCTGTTTCGTTATTCTTGGGGTCAGCCTTTCCACGATCTCGTCGAACATTGCCGGTGGCATCCGCATGAAGTTATGGAAGGATCTTTGATCTTCATTTCTCATCTCCACCATCAATCTGTCGTAGATCCCAAGTTCGAATCTTCTTCCAATCCAAGGCCGTACCCAGACGACTCTGTACCTTCTCCCACGCCTTCTTCTCCTCCTCTGGTTCAGGATCTGCTGGAGCTGGACCAGTTGGTTGTTGTGCTGCTGAAGGAGGAAGGCAAGAACTTCTCTGCGTTGGGGGCGCATGGTCTCCTCTCTTGAATGTCATACGACAGTGATGTTAACTCATGGACGGCTTGATGGAGACTGATGCAGCTGTCCGAAATCGGCTGATTTATATACCTTGTCCCCATACGCAGTTCGTGCGTGAAGCATGCGTGATTCCAGCGTAAATCTAGCGTATTTCATCTGTTTTTATAAGTGATCCATGCGTAATGTATGTAGTTCTAAGCGGTATACGCGAAATATAAGTGATACATCTGCGATACATGAGTGCTATATCCGTGAAAGGTTCGTTAAACATACGCGGACATACGTGGAACAGTCGTGAAAATTGCCAACTTTGCGTAACAATCTCGTATGTATCGCGTACAAGCGCGTATGAATTACGCACAAATTACGTAAGAACTACGTTAAGACTACGTAAATTACGCATAGATCGCGTAAATCCAAACAGTCGAAAAATTTTGTGCAGCTCAAAACCGTTTTCGCGTATGTCCACGTATGCTCACCCTGGATTCCACTCGCTGCGCACAGAGACGAATGAAATGCGCATGAAAAACGTATGAATCACGTATATCGCGTATGTATTGCGTATCTCCGCGTATGCCTCAAATTTTATACGTAGTTTATGCGTAATTTATGCGTAAGTGCTGTGTGACACGGCCTTTATAAGCGTCAAGTCAGAAAAAGCGGTCAAATTATCATAAATTAATGCTGAAAGAATTGAAGAAAATGCCAACAATCAATTAAAGCAGAAACAGCATGCACGAAAAAACAAGGGGGACAAAATGGCCCTAAGTTGCTAACCTGAGCTTTTGATTATACAGTACATGACCCATTTCCAATCTCTTCCAAGATATTAAACCTTTCCCAAACAAGCCCTGGTTTTTAGGTGTCTACAGTAAAAGTCTTTTGAAAACACTGTGGGAAAAGGAGAAATTGCTCGTAACGAGCAATTTCTCCTTTTCCCACAGTGTTTTCTACCCTTTTTGAGAACTATCTGCCATGTTCTCAAAATCTAAAATTGTCATTTGCAAACTCTTTCAGTTTGGAAGAGTCCAAAATTTGTTGTTTGGGAAAGGGTTAAGACAAACAATCATTAGTAGTGGACTCGCAATATAGTCTCTAGAGTGTATATAAGCTTTTACTTGAACTTGTCTCAGTATTACCTATTTTCAAACATGATGAAATTATCCAGACAAACATTCTGACCACCTTACATGAGTATCTGAGAGAACAAGTAGCCTGTAGTGGGCACAGAAGGCTCTTCTGAGATTTGACCAGGTGACCTAGGTTTTTATTCAACATGACCTATTTTCCACTACTGTAAGATGTTATCAAGACTAACATTCTTACCAAATTTCAAGATTATTGGACTCAAAATGTGGCCTCTACAACGTAATCAAAGTTTTTCAAGGATTGAAGCTCATGACCTAGTTTTTCACTTAACTCATTTTCAAACCCATATAAGGTATCACCAAGACAAACATTTTGACTAAGTTTTAAGAGTATTGGATTGAAAATGTGGCCTCTAGAGCATACATGTGACCCATTTTCATACTCATCCAAGATATCATTTAGACAAACATCCTGACTACCTTTCAAAAGTATTGTAATGAAAATGTGGCCTCCATAGTGTACACAAGGTTTTCCTAAGATTTAATCTTGTGATCTAGTTCTTGACCCAACTTGACCCATTTTCAAACATCAAGACAAACATTTTGACTAAATTTCAGGAGTATCAGACAGAAAGTGTGGCCCCAAGAGCATGCACAAGGTAACAATTGATGATGGACGACACACAACTGACACAGCATGATCACAAAAGCTAGCCTTGAGGACATAGTGCTAAGGTGAGCTTAAAAGAAAAAACCAACACTTTATCAAACAAAAAAATTTTGGACACATTCAAAGTGAAAGAAATTACAGATGACACCTAAAATATAGCTCAACAGATGATTCCTGACATTCAGATGGTAGGAAACACTGTGCAACAAGAGTTTCGCAAAGCAGCACATAATTATACACCCTAATGGGCTTGTCAGTGAAGTAAAGGTCTAGAACGCCTAGAGAGATCCAAATTTCAAGTGTCACATACACAACTACACATCATAGAGATTCATTAAGGTAAGTTTAAAGTTATTCCAATATCTGAAAGTGTAGGAGTTGTGCACACAAGAAGTTGCTAACAGACGGACAATCTGGGCCATAACATAAAACGACCCCTGGAGCATATAAAATGTAGAAAATGCTGGTAAATTGTATTTTCTCCAATTCTCCAATTACCACTTAACTGATCAATAAAATGTTTCAACAACAAAGTACAAAACATTAACAATTAACAGTGACAAAAAAATTAATACAAGATCAGTTAACAGTCAGTAGAAACAAACTTTAAACTCATTACCACACATTCCCTACTTTTGATGACCTTGACAAAGAAGCCTTTAGAAAACATTGTAGAAAAATGAGAAAATGCTGGTAACCAGCATTTTCTCCTTCTCCCATAATGTTTTCTACCATTCACAAAATAAAGTTCTAATTTTCAGTCACTTTTATTTTGTCGTCTGTAAACACTTTTGATTCAGACAAACCTGAAATTTTGTTGTTTGATAATGACTTTGCTTGGAAAAAAACTTTTTAGCTTTAGAAGAAGTTAAAGCTTCCTATAAAATAAAATACAACTATAATACCAAAACTAACCAGTAACTGTATACTATATGGTTTGTGACACACAGAAAAGGGTATTCTGACATTTGCACAAAATGTCGTCTCGTAGCAGCCTGCGCAATCCATACAGGCTAATCCGCAATGACATTATGGGTCCTATTTCTAGGATGAAAATGTCTGTCAGGTTCATATAGAACTTTAACCCTTTCGGAAACAAGCCCTGGTCTTTATGTGTCTGCAATAAAAGTCTTTGAAAACACTGTGGGAAAAGGAGAAATTGCTTGTGACAAGCAATTTCTCCTATTCCCACAGTGTTTTCTACCCTTTTTGAGAACTTTCTGCCATTTTCTCAGAATCTAAAATTGTTGTCTGCAAACTCTTTTGGTTTGGAAGAGTCCAAAATTTATCGTTTGGGAAAGGGTCAAAGGTTTAACACAGACAAGTCTAAAATTGTTAACCCTTATCCTGCTGAATAAGTAAAATGAAATTTTCGATTCGCTAGTAAAAACCCACATATTAATATTTCAAAATTATACTTTGGTAATAACATCTCCTCATCGGAGAGTGTAAATCCTAGATTAGACAGAACGTTCTGTGCGGTTTGTTCTTGATCTACACTGTCTGCAACAGTTGAGTTGCACTCGGCAGCCTAAGGGTTAAAATTGTATGGCCCTTCATAGTTATTCCATACATAATTTTTTAATCTTATAAGTAAGCTTATATATAAGAGGGAGTGATGGTATTCTAAATCCATTATTTCTCCTTTAAACCCTATGTTGTGGGTACTCATTAGAATTGTCTAATTGAGGCAATTCTAATGAGTACCCACAAAATAGGGTTTGGTGCAGAATATTTAATATTTTTTATTTTAAAATCAAAATCACTCCCTCTATCTGGAGCCCTGTCATAAGTATGTAGTTTTATCCTGGCCATTTCCAAAAGAAGCTGTCATGAACCCCGGTTGCTTCAGATCACTTTTATTTACAGGACTTCTTTGTATTGCTCTTGCAGCTAGCAGGGATAATGTCATTTCAGGCTGACAACCTGAATCTTTTTCTGTACATAGAGCCTCACTATGCTTGCTGACATCACATGTTATGGAAAAATCAGTCTTATTGAATTTGTGTACCTGTGTTTCTGAAGAAACTTTGTTGTTCTGATCAGATGTCCCAGAGATAACGTCACTAGTAGAATCTAATGATACTGATGATGCTTCTTGTTTGTTTTCAGAAATGCAAAAATCCTTTTTCACAATCTCCATCAGACCTCTGTATCCAGCTGTTGGTACTTTCTGGGTGTCTAAAGCCAGGAATGTGTTTTGATGTAAATTGGATTTCGACAGCCTCTCTAAATTATCTTTATCCTTGTAAAAGTCTTTATAAGGTTTTACCTGAATATTTAAGAACTTTTTGTGATTTGGAGTCACATGCTGAGCCAGTAGATGTGTACTTTGATTTTGAGATGTGTTGCACTTACTTTGATTTTGAGATGTGTTGCATTTACTTTGATTTTTAGATGTGTAGCAGATAAAGTCTTCATCTGTCGGAAGTATGCTACTTTTATCCTCAGAGCCCAGATTTCTGTATACGACGTCAAATTCAGTCAGTGCTTCATGAAGTGAGTTTGGAGCATTTTTCTTCTGGTTGTTTCTCAGAGCATTTTCCTTTACATTTTGAGCACAAACTTCCTCTGGGACACGTTTTACAGCCTTGCATAATGACACGCTTGGATTGCTTTCAAAATTTTTAGTCCAATAAACTGAAATTTCATTTTGACTGCAAAGTGACTTTGCTTTTTTGTCCAAAGGATCAGTAAATGTCACTCTGTTGATAACGATTTTGTCTCCACATATCCCGTGTTTCTCAGTACGTGCTTGACTTAAATGAGAAAGAGAAGATGTTTCTGAGAGCTTACTGAACACTGATACATTATCATTGTGCTCCTCTGACAGATTGTTTTGTATCCTATTGTCTTTGTATTTACATAGGCCACACTGTATCCTGTTATCATTCAATTCTTCAAGATAATGAAAGGTAACATCATGATCTTTCCTTGTATTTGTGCATTCATCTCTATCTTTGTTTAAGCAATCAGATTCTAGGATATTTTGGACAGGACTGTTTGACACTGTCACTCTTGAAGTAACCTCGTTTTTGTGGATATATTCCTTTACACTGATGCAATCAACTCCCACAACACTTTCATCCTGTTTTAACTCAGAGTTTTGTGTATGTTTGTGCTTGTCAAAGTCAAGAACTGCCTGATGGTTTTCTTTAAATTCACGATGAAAACCATTCAAAGTTGGAACTGCCGACATGGATGTTTGTCCCAAACAAGGATCAGACATTTCATCAAGGCCTCCAAGAAATTCACTTTCATTCTCTTCGACAGGTTGATCTACAGCTGAAATTGACCTATCCTGAATGTGTTCCATGAAAATATTATCAAATTGATCATCAGATTTTTCAACAATATTGTTGTCAGCTGAGAGAACTTTTTCTGCCAAGCATTGGCCTCTATTAATGACTGTTTGATCTTGATTGGCCTTAGTTTCTTCAGTACAAACCTCAATAAACAAACAATCATCATTATCACTTACATCTACCTGTACTGATTCCAGATTCTGGGCAAGAGGCTCAATTGCAGGACAAAGATTTACATTTTTACATATTTCTAGTTCATTAAGGCTTGCTTCATTACAATAGGTGGCTGTTTCATTTGTACAATTATCAACATTTACTTTGGTGGAGTCATATGTATTCCCCAAACTTTCACTGAGTAATCGTAACTTGATCAGTTGTGGTGACTGGCACCGAGTAAAGCAGTGTCTCCGTCGCTTCTTTGGTTTCCTTTTAATCACTTTGTAATACCAGTCTGGTAATTTTCTCTTACTACTTGTGTTATCACGAGGTATTTCATACATTTCCATCTGAACTTGAAAATTACTTCCTGAAAGCTTTGCATTTTCCGACATGTTTCCATATGTTCTTTGTCCATGAGTATCACTTGGTTTTCTGAAATTGTACAAAAGCTGGAATAAATACCCATCCTCTAAGAAATAGCGTTTATTTCATCAGATTGTGGTTAATATGGGGAAATATTTGCCAAAAAAGGGAAAGGTATGCGAAAATAATGAGTGACAAGTTATTTTCGCGTACCTTTCCCTTTTGAGGCAAATATTTCCCCATATTAAATACAAGCTGATGAAATAAATTGTATATTATATTTCCTCTGATTATTTTGTCAACGAATGCCACTTTTAAAACTAGTGATCTCAGCAGAACAAAAAATGTGGTTCCAAATTTTTGGCAGGAGGAAAATATTCACTGTAACAGGGAAATAATTCCCCCCGGATAAATTACGACATTTCTTTACCCATAACATTTCTAAAAATAGACACATGAAATATAATTTGGCAGTTTAGTGTCTCTTCTTACTAACATGAAAGCTTCACAACAAATGCATACCTGAAACACAAACTGCATCTGGTGGGATTCAAACCAATCCAGAAAAATGTCCTTGCTTTTCGAGGTTATAAAGACCAATAGCGTAACCACTGAGCCAGAGATATCTCCCTAACACAGTTGTTAGGCGTTGTATTACAATCAAGTCGATTCCATGCATGAAGGACTGGTCTCCCACAACAATCTGGCCCGCCCGGGTGGCTCAGTGGTGAGCGTATCAGACTCATGACCTGATGGTTGTGAGTTCGATACCCGGTTGAGGCGAACTTTCTTTCCGGCGTATTTTCGCCTCCGACCTCTGCTGAAGCATGTGAGAAAAGTAGTCGGTGGCTTTGGAAAGAAAATAGTGTAAGTACTGGTGTGAGAAAGTCAGGAAACACATGTGCGTCAACGACCGCCATGATATGACCTTAGCTGTTAAAGTGGCTTTAAACCCCAATACAAACAAACAAACCCACAACAATCTGCAAAAGTTTTGACCCATGTAAGCCAATGAGAGTGCACTGACTTGTGCCCAGAGATGCTCACTTAAGAGTTAAAAAAATGATTAAACTCATTACCCAATGACAAAATTTTAGGTTTGTCCAAATCGAAAGCATTTGCAGACGATGAAATAAAAGTGACTGAAAATTTGAAATTTGTTTTGTGAAGGGTAGAAAACATTGTGGAAAAAGGAGAAAATGATGGTTACCAGCATTTTCTCCTTTTCCCACTATGTTTTCTAAAGGCATCTTTCTCAGGGTCATCAAAAGTAGGGCTTGTGTGGTAATGGGTTAAAATAGATGTTCAAGAACCATAATATTCAAATGAAAAGAATAAAGAACCAGATACACTTTTGGCCTAAAAGCAAATTCACAAGCTAAAATATAAAAAGCATATAATTTTTTTATGTGAGGGAGTCTATATAAATGAATCCGATATTTCTAGTTTATGAAAAGCAAATACATATAAACATGGCAATTTTGTGGCTAATTTGGCAGGATTATCACACAAGATAGCAAAGAGTGTAAGACTATGGGATCAGTCAATATATTCAGTGATGCTTGCTCTAAATCAATGCTATGTCGTATAAGCAACAAACATGGTCCACTCTGCTTTATGGCTCTGTCACATTGAAAATACTAGAAAGCATATTATCTTTGAAAATAAAACACTGATGAATATAAATTAGGCAAGCTCTATGAAAAGGGGGCTTGATGCAGTTCCGGAAAGTACACGCAGGTTAACCTGGACTGAAGCTTTTCACTTTGGGTCAATTTTCTGTATGTCCAAGGACCATCTTACTTCATGATTAAGTCAGTTATTTAACCCTTTCCCAAACAATCCCTGTTTTTACAGGTCTGGAATAGTAGCCTTTTGAAAATATTGTGGGAAAAGGAGAAAATGCTGGTAACCAGCATTTTCTCCTTTTCTCACAATGTTTTCTATCCTATCATAGACAGAAATAATCTTTTCAGCAAGAGTTGAATTGTCGTCTGCAAATACTTTCAATTTAGTCTAGTCCAAAAGTTTGTCGTTTGGGAAAGAGTTAAACTAGAGCTGTCACTGAATGTGGCTTAATACCTCCGCCAGGGCTTTGATGGAGAAAAGTGTCAAATTCAAGGGGAGATAATTCCTCAACTAACACTTGATAATTGCATCTTACAAATCTTCAATATATGATCAATAAATATGTGCAAATTTTCAATACAATTAAAGCAAAACTGTAGGACGAGTTTGCGACACAAAATTACTAGTATTTTGTATACAGAGGAACACATGGACGGACACACAGACCAATACATGGACAGACAGGCTGATTCCAGTATACCCCCAAAAACATTTGTATTGCAGGGGTATAAAAAATGGCTTTTATGGATCCGTAATTATCCCTTTCCTAAATGGCAAATTTTGGACCAGACCAAATTGAAAGCATTTGCAGATGACAAATTAACAGTTGCTAAAAAGATGATTTTTCTATATGATAGGATAGAAAACATTGTGGGAAAAGGAGAAATGCTGGTTACCAGCATTTTCTCTTTTTCCCACAATGTTTTCAAAAGGCTTCTATTCCTGACCCATAAAAACCAGGGATTGTTTGGGAAGGGTTATGTGATGACTTTGGCCAGCATCATGTATCATGGTGATGCAGTGAGCAAGCACTCTTTTGCCAGAGTGTGGCTCAAATATAACTGCCTCCTTATATTGTGTATCTACAACAAGATATGCATTTAGTTGGTCATATCAAATGCCAGCTCATCAATGAAAAATGAAATTTAAAAGAAAAAAGAAAAAGAGGGCCATGATGGCCCTGGATCGCTCAGCTGAATTTTTGAGAGGATCAAAGCAAATTTTCTTCAAAATCTAATCAGCTGTTTCAGAGAAGAATTTTTAAGAATTTCTTCATGGCCATATAATGCAAGTAGGCCCCATTCACCAGAGCCATGTTTCTTGACAAATCAGCATTTTGCAAACAGTTTTTGAAAAGGGTCATCCAAGGAACATTTAAATGAAATAATTTCAAAATCTGATCTGCCAGTTCAGAGGGGAAGAATTTTAAAGAATTTCTTTATTTCCATATAGTGCAAGTAGCCCCATTCATCAGGGTTATGTTTCTTGATGGATAAAAATTTCGCGAACAATTTTTGAAAGTGTCATCCAAGGAACACCTCTGTGAAATTATTTCAAAATTTAATCAGCATGAGAGAAGGATTCTACAGAATTTCTTCATTTCCGTACAGTGCAAGTAGCCCCAATTCACCAGAGCCATGTTTCTTGACGAATCAAAATTTCACAAACAATTTTTGAAAAGGGTCACCCAAAGAGCATCTCCATGAAATCATTTCAAAATCTGACCAGCGGTTTCAGAGAAGAAGAAGCTTTAAGAATTACTTCATTACCATATAGTGCAAGTAGCCTCCATTCACCAGAGCCACGTTTCTCGGTGGATCAAAATTTTTGAAAAGGGTCACCCAAGGAACATCTAAGTGAAATTATTTCACAATCTGGCGTGCGGTTTCAGAGAAGATCTTTAAAGAATTTCCAAGAAAATTCCATTTGGTTGTCATGGCAACCACTGTTTTTGATGGAATCATATTCAGTGAACATTTTTTACAGAGGACCTCCCAAGGAACATTCCAGCCACTTTTGGTCCAAATTTGCCCAGCAGTTTAGGAGGAGTTGATGTTTAAAGAATTGTTGGCGACGCACTGTCGCACGATGCACAATGGACACCGGTTGATTCTAAAAGCTCCCCTTGAGTATGTTGTGCTCAAGTGAGCTAAAAAATTTTTTAGAGGGAACTTTAACCTTAACTGAGATTGCATATTGGTCTTCTACGTATACCTGAAGTATTTCACAATTACACAGCTGCTTATCATCAAAATCACTGTGGCAAAACCACCCACATACAAACAAAGCCAAAACACATTCTGAAATAAGAAAATAAGAAATAGAAACTTTAACCCTGTACCACGCAATCCCCACTTGTAACAACCCTGAGAAAGAAGCTTATAGAAAACATCATGGGAAAAGGAGAAAATGCTGGTAACCAGCATTCTCTCCTTTTCCCACAAAATTTTCTACCTGATCAAAGTCAGATATCACCATATTGAAAAGATTTAATTTGCTGTCTGCAAATGCTCTGAATTTGGTTCAATTTGTCGATTGGTAAAGACTGAAAGTGAAAGAGGAGAATATATAGTTACTTGCCTTGTGTGTTATGTGGCTTCCCAGTTTGGAAAATCACTTCTAGCACAAGTTTCAGGTGGACAACTTAACCCATTACCATACAATCCCTACTTTTGACGCCTCTGAGAAAGAAGCCTTTAAAAAACATTGTGGGAAAAGGAGAAAATGCTTGTAACCAGCATTTTCTCCTTTTCCCACAGTTTTCTAACCTTCACAAAACAAATTTCAAATTTTCAGTCACTTTTATTTTGTCGTCTGCAAATGCTTCTGATTTGGACAAGCCTAACATATTGTCATTTGGTAATGAGTTAAGTAAAGACAAAGACAATAAATCTTAAAAAACTGCATACTGACACAGACAGAAATAACTAGAGCTGTCACTGAATGTGACTTTATACCCCTGCCAGCACTCTGACAGAAAAAAAAAGTGTCCAGTTCAAGGGGATATAATTCCTAACCACAAAGAGTTGACACTTGAAAATTGCGTCTTGCAAATCTTCAATATTATAATCAGTATTATGTGCAAAATTTCAATACAATTGAAGGAAAACTGTAGGAGGAGTTCGTGACACAAAATTAATAGTATTTTTTAAACAGACAGACACATGGATGGATGGACAGACACACGGACGGACAGACACACGGACAGACAGGCTGATTCCAGTATACCCCTGAAAACATTCATTTGGAGGGGGAATAAGAAAACATTCGTTTTGCAGGGGTATCATGATAGGGCTACAACAATACCTCAGAGCAGCTGTGCACACAAGAAATTGCTAGTGGACGAACATACAGACAAACAGAGGGAAGGACAGATGAACAGATGGAAGGATGACTGGAGCCATATCATAAAATGACCCTTTGGGTGTATTATAAAAGGATTGAAAAAAAAAGGAACACTGACCAGAGTATCCAGGAAGTAGTGGCACAATGATGCTGTGACAGAATCATATATATCCCAAAGTAAACTGCATTTACCTACATCATTGGCCATCTGAAATTGAAAAAGAAGACATCATTTTGAAATGTTAACAATCACTTTTTTCACTCAGTATTCAGCAACACACTACATTTTTAGAGAGGGAATAGTAAGTGGCAAGGAGCAAATCCAATACAATGCTAGATTTTGAACCAAGCTTCAGAAATCTAGCAAGTTTCTTAAGATTTCTAGATCAATTTTTTTACATATTTGTTTACATGTTGGTAGTGTTGAAATAGCACTCATAAGAAAGTTCCAGTTACCATGCTTTTGACAAAGTGCAAAAACAAGCCATTAGACATTTTCGTCCAAGATATCTGACCCAAATAATATCAATTTCATGATTGCTTCAGTCTACAGTCTTTCAGCAAAGCTGACAGTGCAGATCAAAGATCAGGCTGCACATTTTGTGCAGCCTGATCTTGATCTACATTGTCAGCAAAGGCAACTATATTGGTGAAAGGTGCTATAAGGGTTAACCCATTCCCACACAATCGCTACTTTTGATGCCCCTTGGAAAGAAGCCTTTAGAAAACATTGTGGGAAAAGGAGAAAATGCTGGTTACCAGTATTTTCTCTTTTTTCCCACAATGTTTTTCAAAAAGCTTCTTTTCCAGATGCGTCAAAAGTAGGGATTGTGTGTAATGGGTTAAAGAAAATCTATCAATATTCAAAACTTCTAACCTATGTCAGTTTGTAAGCATTTCACAGGTTGACCTGGATTAATTCGTTACCAAACTACAAAATTTTGGACCAGTCCAAATTGAAAGCACTTGCAGACGACAAAATAAATGTGAATCAAAAAATGAAATTTGATTTGGAAAGGGTAGAAAACATTGTGGTAAAAGGAGAAAATGCTGGTTACCAGCATTTTCTCCTTTTCTCGCAATGTTTTCAAAGGCTTTCTTTCTCAGGGTGGTTAAAAGTCGGGATTGTATGGTAAAGACTTAACCCTTTCCCAAACAACAAACTTTTGGACAAGATCAAATTGAAAGCATTTGCAGATGAAAATTCAACTCTTGCTGAAAAGATGATTTCGGTCTATGATAGGGTAGAAAACATTGTGGGAAAAGAAGAAAATACTAGTTACCAGCATTTTCTCCTTTTCCCACAATGTTTTCAAAAGGCTACCATTCTAGACCCATAAAAACCAGGGATTGTTTGGGAAAGGGTTAATACACTTTTTGTTGGTGCATAAACTCTTTACCAAAGGACTAAATTTTAGACAGGTCTAAATTGAAAGCACTTACACATAATTCAAAAATTGAGATTTGTTTCCAACAAGATAGAAAACACTGTGAGAAAAAGAGAAAATAGCTTACCAGCATTTTCTATTTTTCAGACAATGTTTTCAAAAGGCTTCTATCTCAGGGTTGTAAACACCACAGCATTGCTCTAATACAAGCTTGTTCTTTGCTGTTTCTTTTTTCATCCAATAGTTTTGCATTTTTTTTATATAAATAATGCTTGTACTAGAAGTGAGAAATTCCCTGTAATTTTCATAGAACTACAAAAAGTTTATACCTTATTGGTAAGAGCATCAATGAAGTCTAGTGGAACTTTAGCTGCATCATCCAAAAATTCATCTATAGTCTGAAAAACAAAACCAGGACCTGTATTTACCAACCATTCTTGAGAATATTCTTTGTGTTATTCTCCTCCAAGATTTTCTAAATTTGTAAGTAACACAACTTCTGATTGGCTAAACCAAATGGTTTAGCCAATCAGATGTTCTGTTACTTACAAGTGTAGAAACTTATGGAGAATAATACAAAAAATATTCTCAAGAATGGTTGGTGAATACAGGTCCAGAAAACAGTGCCATGCACTCTACATAAAGCAGCTGAGACTAATGTAGAAGATACATCTTTACCTTATTAGCACAAAATCCAAACTTTTTGTGATCCTTAACTCTCTAACAAAATTTTAAACTGCTCCAAACTGAAAGCATTTGCAGACAACATAACTAATATATTTCAAAAATTGGAAATTGACTGTGGAAGAGTAGAAAATGCTGGTTACCATGGGACATGGGATTCTTTTAACTCATTACCACGCAATCCCTACTTTTGACGCCCCTGAGAAAGAAACCTTTAGAAAACATTGTGGGAAAAGGAGAAAATGCTGGTTACCAGCATTTTCTCCTTTTCCCACAATGTTTTCTACTCGTCACAAAACAATTATCAAATTTTCAGTTATTTTTATTTTGTTTCCTCCAAATTCTTTGGATTTGGACAAACATAAAATATTGTCGTTTGGTAATGAGTTAAAAAGGGTTAAAGACGAGCTTTCAAAAATGTTGTTAGACTCGATCCATTGCAGGCATAAAAATACTCCCAACTGGTGCAGTGTCGCTGAATGACTGCCCCTTTCAAAACTCAAAAAAGAGCAATAAAATACAAAGAGCAAAATGAACTTGTTTTCCTACAAAAAAAATCCCAGATGTCCTCACTCTTTTTGATGCAAGAAGGATTAATAATCAATGTCAGATAAAGTTAGTAACATTTTCCCCCAAATTTCTATTGCGGGTACCAAACTGTACAAAAAGTGAATAAAAAGAATAATCAAAAGGAAATAACACAAAAAATAAATAGTTATGATTCTAGTGCAAGACACCTAGTCTCATGGTGTTTTACAAACATCTTAAGTATTATCAAAATGTCTTACAAGTTTTCAAGTTATTGTGCGGACATAGTTTGTGACAGACAGAAGGACAGTTGGTCAGAGAGATGGACAGACAGAAAGGCAGACAGACAAACGGAGGCACAGGAGAAAAAGAATATGTCTCATGACCCTGACAGGGGAAGGCTTAATGATGCACTCTTCGTTACAAAACCTGAATCATACAGACTTAGCCGAGGAGAGCTAGAATAGAGTTAAAGTAGAAGATGACAGACAAAGTAATACCTGGAACACAGAATCTGTTGCCTGATCTTGAATGAACTGTTGGAGACTTTCTAGTTCGTCTGATACTGTGAAACTGGAATTCTGCATGAGTCAACATAATATATAATGATATATGGCCTACAACATATGAAAAAGGGTATTTGGGCATTTGCATAAATTATCTTCTTGGATCAGCCTGTGCAGTCCACACAAGTTAATCCGAGACTGCACTTTAAGATTTTATTAGATTTTGTGCTACTGTAGACTTGTGTAAAGCAGGAAATACCACAAAAAAAGACTGAAAATGTGTACCAGGCAAGCGATCAAAATCTTAAGGATCCATATTAGTCACCTTCTTAAAAACCAACTTAATTCTGAAGTAGACTGTTCCTTAAACATACAGAAATTGGCCAATGGCAAAAAAGTTTGGCCTAGTTCAGCCTGTGTTGACTGCACAAGTTGACCGAGGTTGCGACTCTTCCATGATGCATTAAGCCCCCTTTTTACAGAGCATGGCTGATATATATTTACCTCTACTTTTTTGTGGGTAGAGATTAATAGATTAACTCTTTGCCACACAATCCTGATTTTTAACGACCCTGAGAGAGAAGCCTTTTGAAAACATTTTGGGAAAAGGAGAAAATGCTGGTAACCAGCATTTTCTCCTTTTCCCACAATGTTTTCTACCCTGCTGGAAACAAATTTCTCTTCTTGAGTTTGGTTTATTTTGTCGTCTGCAAATACTTTCAATTTGGACCAGTCTAAAATTTTGTTGTTTGGTAAAGAGTGAAAAAAAAATGTTCATTTTGGAATTCTGCAGGAATGCTGATACTTTTTGAAAAAGAGTCAACAAAAGCATGACCTGCAATTGCACATAGTTGGCTGTAATTACTTTGAGAAATACACAGAGACCAAATTTCATGAATTTCAATTTGAAAAAAGAAGCATAACTGTGTCAAAAACAAATACTTTGATGGCCATTTGCCACACTGCCATGGGTTCCCTTTTTATAGTTCACATTTAGACAAAGATTAAAGTGAATATCTTCAATAATGACACAGAGATAATAAAATGTCAAACTTTTTGCACGACAATCATTGTGAGAGCTTTCCAATGCTATCATCAGAAAATTATTTGTCAATTATTTGGATTAGCATTAATTAAGAATCAGTAAATTTAATTTGAATATTTTAAGCTTAGAACACTTTATCATTGGTTAAAGATGTTCATAACTGCACAATTAAAGTTTTAACAACCCTGAGCAAGGGGTCTTTTGAAAACATTGCAGGAAAAGTAGAAAATGCCGTAACCAGCATTTTCTCCCTTTCCCACAAAGTTTTCTGACCTTTCAAAGACAATTCCAGTCACTTGAACTACATTTATTCTGTCACCTCATAATGCTTAAATTTGGATGAGTTTAACTCAGGCCGTCACTTAATACCTCCGCCAGCGCTTCGATAGAAAAAGGCTATTACTTGTATACAGACAGAATCATGGACCGACACACATACGGACAGACACACAGACACACAGACAGCCACACTGATTCCAGTATAACTCCGAAAACATTCGTTTTGCGGGGGTATATAAATTTTTTGTCTGATCAAGAGTTACATGTATATCTACATATTTGCCAAAGAAACTATTACCTTTAATTTTTCAGCCAGGCTCTGTAGTCTGATAGTAATATTATCCATTTCATCCTGCAAAATGTTCACAACAAAAAGCATGGGTTATTTTGGATTTTGATATACAAATTTGTTAGCTTACAATTCATCTCTTTATGTTAAATTTTTTACTGATCAATCACATGTGTGAGATCCTGAAAAAGACAGCTTCTAACACATGGTGACACAAATAGATGAAGATTGTATTTCAAAAAAACTGCCGTTTTTCATCAAATCAAAATATAAAAACAAAAGAGTATCAGCGGAATGGATTATTGTACACATGTATAAAGTTCAATGAAATTCTGTCCAATGGTATTGAAAATGTTCTCCCAGACAGACAGGGATGGACAGATGGAAGAACAAACGGACAATGCTAAGTCCTTCAGCATGGGGATAATAAAATTGTGTTCTGGTTTAAAAGTTACATACCCCATGGTATGTATGTACAATTTGAGACGGAAAAAAGAGAGCAAAACCATACCATAGCGTGCAGAAGTGATGTCTTTTCATTTTCATCTAGGCTTGTAAGAATCTGTGCTAGTGCCAAGTAAGAATTCACATAGCTCTACAAAAACAATCAATGCTATAGATATTTATTATTCAATCTGAAAAAACAGCACAGATTACTAAACCTTTACAGCATAATTCCGAGTTTTACCCAACTCAAGGAACAGACTTTAATCCATTACCACACAATGCCTATTTTTGACGCCCCTGAGAAAAAAGCCTTTAGAAAACATTTTGGGAAAAAGAGAAATGCTGGTAACCAACATTTTCTCCTTTTCCCACAATGTTTTATACCCTCCACAAGACAAATTTCAATTTTTCAGTCACTTTTATTTTGTCATCTGAAAATGCTTTCAATTTGGACAATCGTAAAATTTTGTCATATGGTGATGAGTTAAAAAACATTGTAGGAAAAGGATAAATGCCAGTAACAAGCTTTTTCCCCCTTTTTTCCACAGAGGTTTTCAACCATTACAATGTAAAACTTAGTTTTTAAGCTATGTTCCATTTAATGCCATGAAATGCTTTCAATTTGGATAGATCTAAAATTTTGTTTCGTGATAAATTAATGGTTGACCATTAATAAAACAATCCCTTTTTTTTTTACAAACCAGAGGAAGAAGCCTTCTAAAAGCATCGTGGGAAAAGGAGACAATACTGGTATCCTGCATTTTCTCCTTTTCCTACACTGTTTTCATCCCGCTGGAAACAAATTTCAATTTTTGAGTTACCTTTATTTTGTCGTCTGCAAATGCTTTCAATTTGGACAGATCAAAAATTTTGTCTTATGGTAAAAAGTTGATATATATTTATACTGTACTGTAAAGTGAAACAGTGATTGAGTTTTCAACCCTACAAAACTAAATTTCAACCTTAAAGGTGGATATTTAGGTTTTGGGGAAGAAACCGTCTGAAAATAGCGTGGGAAAAAGGAGAAAATGATGGTAAACGGCATTTTCTTCTTTTCACACAATGTTTTCTACCCTTCAAATATCATTCTTAGTTACATTAATTTGTCATCTGCAAATGAAATGGTTTGATTTCAGGTAAGTCAGAAACTTTGCTGTCTGGTAAAGGATAAAACCAACAATTCCCAGTCTTAACCCTTTACCACACAATGACAACAGTTGTTGATGACCCTGTGGTAGAAGCCTTTTGAAAACATTGTGGGAAAAGGAGAAAATGCTGGTAACCAGCATTTTCTCCTTTTCCTACAATGTTTTCTACCCTTCCCAAATCAAATCTCAATTTTTCAGTCACATTTATTTTGTCATCTGTAAATGCTTTCAATTTGGATGACTCTATAAATTTGTCCTTTGCTAAAGAGTTAACACTGACCTGGAGCTTGTAGTGAAAATTTTTACTCCAAAAAGGGGGCATAACTACATAAAAATACTTTGATGGTTACCCACCCATGTCATCTCAATAATGAGACGCTCCGGTGACCTTTTTCATACCGTCTCAAGTCCATTGTAAATTTTCCGGTTGTAAATACAGAGCGCTATACTGACTTTCTGTTTCGTCAGTTTTATCTGTATTGCAGCGAAATGCAATTTATTTTTAGTAATAAAACTTGACCAAAAATAAATTGTTAAACCATTCATTACATAAAGAGCTAGAAGAAGTTGTTTATAACATTATTTTCTCCAAAAAATCACGAAATTTGTAGTAAGTGGCAGCCTTTTCGAATGTTTTGGGGAATGTAAACAACTCAAGTAACTAATGAAATACATGTTTTTTCTCACGTTCAGCATTTAAATTGAAAGTATTTGTATTTCCAATGAAGGTAATACTGAATACACAAGCCACAGGTATGTTTAAATCCTACTTTTGTGCTCTATTTGAGAAATTATAAGAGTTCAAACTTGCACACAAATCTTTCAACTGATTTTGTCTGGATTGTCTCTGTACCCAGAGGCGACCAGTTAAAAAGTAATATAGCCTTTGGGAACAGTTATTTCTACTACCCGCCCCTTTTGTGTGAGTTCTTCTTTTGATAGGTTGAAGTTGTGTTTCTTTCTGAGTGTACAAGACTACAAATAAAATGAAGAATGGTTGGTAAATATGGACCCTGAATACTTTGAAAAAATTCCTATTAACTCTTTACCACACAATCCCGACTTTCCACTACCCTGAGAAAGAAGCCGTCTGAAAACATTGTGGAAAAAGGAGAAAATGCTGGTAACCAACATTTTCTCTTTTTCCCACAATGTTTTCTACCCTTCCAAAATCAAATTTCGATTTTTCATGCAGTTACATTTATTTTGTCGTCTGCAAATGCTTTCAATTTGGACCAGTCTGTAACTTTCCTGTTTGCTAAAGAGTTAACAAAGTAGTTATATATACCTGTTTTGGTATCTGAGAAGCTACTTTTGTCAAATTAGCTGCCCACTCAATTAGATCAAGGTCTCTCAGCTCTTCCTTTATCTGTAAGAAATCCACCAGAAGTGTCAAACAAACCTCTCATTTTTTTTGTATTAATCAAGATCAGACTACAGTTTCTTTCCTATCTCATCTTGGATTGACATTGTACCATATCTTGTTAGCCCTTAGAGCACCAGATAAACCAAATAGACATTTTCAACTAGGAAATAAGACCGAAGTACTTGAAATATCATGGTTGTTTTAGTGCAGAATGTCTTAAATCTTTACCAAACGACAAAATTTTAAACTGGTCCAAATTGAAATCACATGCAGACAACAAAATAAATGTGTCTCAAAAATTAAATTTTGTTCCAAGTAGGATTGAAAACTTTGTGGGAAAGGGAGAAAATGCTGGTTACCAGCATTTTCTCCTTTTCCCACACTGTTTTCAAAATCTGTCTATCTCATGGTTGTAAAAACCAGGGATTGTTTGGTAAAAGGTTAACTCTTTAAAATGCAATCCCAATTTTTAATGATCCTGTGAAAGAAGCCTTTTGAAAACATGAGAAAAGGAGAAAATTCTGGTTACCAGCATTTTCTCCTTTCCCCACAATGTTTTCTATCATTCTCAAAACAAATTTCAATTGTTCAGTCATAATTATTTTCTTGTCTGCAAGTGCTTTGAATCTGGACTGGTCTAAAATTTTGTATAGAGTTAAGTGAGCAGAGAGTGTAGATTGAAGATCAGACTGTGTGTTTTGTGCAATCTCATCTTGATCTACACTGACTGTAAAAGCAACTAAAGTTGTGAAGGGCACCTTAACCGTTTACCATACAATGACACTTTTTAACGACCTTAAAGAATATGCCTTTTGAAAACATTGTGGGAAAGGAAGAAAATGCTGGTAAACAGGATTTTCCCTCTTTCGCACAAAGTTTTCTACCCAATCAAAAGAAAATTGTCCCATTTGAGCCACTATGAAATTGTCGTCTGCTAATGCTTTCAATTTGGATAGGTCTAAAATTTTACCGTGTGGTAAAGGGTTAAAGGTTTAATTTTTTGATAGAAACACGATAGAACTTTTAAATCCAGGGTCCGTATTCACTAACCATTCCTGAGAACATTATTTGTCTTAATCTCCAAGATTTCCAAAATTTGAAACTAACACAACTTCTGATTAGCCAATCAAAAGTTGTGTTACTTTCAAATTAAAAACATTCTGTACCAAACAGTTTTGGTCCAAGATCAGGCTGTGCATTCTGTGCAGTCTGGTTTTGATCTACACTGTCCTCAAAGAGGTCCGTGAGCCAGCTTAACCCTTTCCCAATCAATCCCAGGTTTTAACAATCCCGAGAAAGAAGCCTTCTAAAAACAATGTGAAAAAAGGAGAAAATGCTGGTAACCAGCATTTTCTCTTTTTCCAAAAATGTATTTTTTCCTGCTGGAAACAAATTTCAGGGATCAAGTTACATTTATTTTGATGTCTGCAAGTGCTTTCAATTTGGACCAGTCTAAAATTTTCTTGTTTGGTAAAGCGTTAATGCTTTTGTTCTTTTTCAAAGGCAGGTCCCACCATATTGGCTCCACCTGATAGGCTTTTCAAATGCACGGAACATGCAGTCTGATCTCTGGTCTACTCTTGACTGCTTTTTTCTAGATTATGAACAAATTATCTCTCGATCTTGTAGCAGGATGGTATTTGTATTTTAAAAAGCCATTGGAAAAAAAGTTTTTGAAAACATTATGAGAAAAGGAAAAAATTCTAGTAACTAGCATTTTCTCCTTTTCCTACAATGTTTTCTACCCTTCCTAGAATAACTTTCATTTTTTCAGTTACATCTACTATGTGGTCTACTTTCAGTTTCAATTTCGGCCGGTCTAAAATTTTGCCGTTTGGTAAAGAGTTAAAGAGAACAAACTGTTACAAATGAGAAAACTAGACTTACAGACTGGGTAGAGTTGTCATCAGTGATGTTTGTAAATGTAAAAGATGAAGTCATGTTGTCCAGTAGTCCAGTATCCAACACATTCATGTCTCGAATTGTCTCATTGATACTGTCATACACATCTGATCCCAACTTAGGTACAAACTGTAAGACAACAGCACCCAATGTGGGTGCCAAAACTTGGCTGCAGATGTATTTTCTCTTTTTCCCTCAATGTTTGCAAGATATTCCTTACAAGGTAATAACAAGGTGATACAATACATTCTATTTAAAGCTTACAGCTGCAAAAACCCTTCTTTTTCGTCCAACATACCATTTTGAACAAAACCAATTCAAGTAGGTGCCAAAACTTAGCTGCAGTTACTTTTTACCACTCTTTACCACACAATCCCGACTTTTAATGACCCTGAGAAAGAGGCCTATAGAAAATATTGTGGGAAAAGGAGAAAATGCTGGTGACCAGCATTTCTCCTTTTCCCACACTATTTTCTACTCTGTCAAATTCAGAAATCATCATATTACCAAGTTTTAATTTGTTGTTTGCAGAAGTTTTGAATTTGGTCCTGTCCAAAAATTTATCATTTGGTAGAGTTAAAATAGATTTTCAGTGAAAATTGAAAATAAAAAAAAGGGGCATAACTGTGTCAAAGTTCTTTTGGTAGTTACCTTTCTCTGCCATACAGGTTGCCATTTTGATAATTATTAAGTAGTCAGAGTTTGATTTAAATATCTTTAGTGACAGAGATAAGAGCTCCAGATTTAAAGGGAATGCTTTTGATTTTAAACTTGAAAATATAAATTTTTATCCATTAAACCCTATGTTGTGGGTACTCATTAGAATCCTCTCATTGAGACGATTCTAATGAGTACCCACAACATAGGGTTTCCAAGAAAAACAATGGATTTAGAATCCCATCACTCCCTCTTATGTGATATTACAAAATGTAAAGTTTTTGCAAGACAAAGATCCATAGGCATAGATGACAACAATGACGCAGATGAGGAAAACACTATGATAATACCTCAAGGTTTTCTTCAAAAACGGTCAGGCTAAAAATGTTATGGCAAAGGGTTGTATTACTCCAAACAAGCTATTCTTTTCCTTGTTACAATTTTTGCATATATTTTTATGTTGATTACTCATGCGTAATTGTAACTTTATACCTACTACAAATTTTGTGAGAAAGGAACTATATAAGCTTTTACGGTTTTGTTTCCATCCTTTTCACAATATGTTGTTGTAAATAATTGATATATGTTATTATATTGAATAAAGTATGTTTAACCCATTACCACATGAGAAAAATTTAGACTGGTCCAAATTGAAAGCATTTGCAGAGGACAAAATAAAGGTGACTGAAAAATTGAAATTTGTGCTGGGAAGGATAGAAAACACTGTGGGAAAAGGAGAAAATGCTGGTTACCAGCATTTTCTCCTTTTCCCACAATGTTTTCTAAAGGCTTTTTTCTCAGCGGCGTCAAATGTAGGGATTGTGTAGTAATGGGTTAAACTACTACAAATTTGTTTCAAAAAAGAGAATACTTAATTCTTTACCACACAATCCTGACTTCTACTAACCCTGAGAAAGTCGCCTTCAGAAAACATTGTTTACCAGCATTTTCTCTTTTTCCAACAATATTTTCTTCCCTTCCCGAAACAACTTTCAATATTGGAGTTGAATTTATTTTGTTGCTAGCAAATGCTTACAATTGAACAAGTCGAATCTTTTTATCGTTTGGTATAGAGTTAACAGATGTACTATGGAAGTTATTTTAGCTATATTGCAGGAAGTGGGTTTCAGGCTAGATTTACCAGAGAACAAAGTTTTAGACTTGAATTTAAAGCATATACATACAACAATTCAAGGGTGGCAAAAATGATAGACTTCCCTTTGAGTGAGTAGAAAAGATTGTGGGAAAAGAAGAAATGCTGGTTACCTGCATTTTCTTCTTTTCCCACAATGTTTTCAAAAAGCTTTCTCTCTCAAGGTCTTTAAAACTTTGGATTGCATGGCAAAGACTTAACCCTTTACCAAACACCAAAGTTTTAGACTTGTCCAAATTGAAAGCACTTGCGGACGACAAAATAAATGTAACTCAAAAATTAAAATTTGTTTCCAGGAGGATAGAAAACATTGTGGGTAAAGGAGAAAATGCTGGTTACCAGCATTTTCTCTTCTTCCCACATTGTTTTCAAAAGCCTTCTATTTCAGGGTCGTAAAACCTAGGGATTTGTTTGGTAAAAGGTAAAACAAGCATTTCAAAGAAATCAACCAAATTCAAAACAAACTAAAGCTGTCACTGAATGTGACTTTACACCCTCACCAGCACTTTGACGGTATTTTGTACACAGGCGGACACATGGACGGATGCACTGATGTACGCACCAACAGACTGACTCACAGACAGACAGACTGATTTCAGTATACCCCCCGAAAACATTCACTTTGCGGCAGTATAATAAGAGTGAAAAGAAATACTTACACTTGAGGAATTTATGTATGAGGACAGGTTAAACCTTTCTGCCAGGTTCAAACCAGTGAAAATTGTGCCACTACTCCTACATGTCCTGTTATTGAAATAGGAAACAAACACTTAACCTTTTCCCAAACAACAAAATTTTAGACTGGTTCAAAATGAAACCACTTGCAGATGACAAACTAAATATAATGCAAACACTGAAATTTGTTTCCACCAGGGTGGAAAACATTGTGGAAAAAGGAGAACATGCTAGTTACCAGCATTTTCTCCTTTTCCCACAATGTTTTCAGATGGCTTTTTTCTCGGGGTAGTGAAAACCAGGGATTGTTTGGGAAAGGGTTTTAAATAAAGTCTTTACCAGGTGATAAAATTTAGAACTTGTCTAACCTGAAAGTACATGCATGAAATACATAAGATGTGTCTAAAGCGATGAGATTTGATCCCACTCTTTGCTCTATACACTATACAAAATTTGATTATGGGGTAAGAATGGTACAAAAGTTAGGGCCTGCTGCACTATAAGGTATATCCGCCATTTTTCCTTTTCCAACAATATTTTCAAATCGATTTTTCTTCAGTGATTAAAACATTTTCTCTTTTTCCCACAAGGTTTTCTACCCTTCCCAAAACAAGTTTCAAATTTTCAGTCACTTTTATTTTGTCGTCTGCAAATGCTTTCAATTCGGACAAACCTAAATTTTGTCGTTTGGTAATGAGTTAACGCTTTCCTAAACAACAAATTTTGGACCCTTCCAAACCGAAAGAGTTTGCAGTGGACAATTGTAGATTTGGAGAAAATTGCAGAAAGTTCTCAAAAAAAGGTAGAAAACACTGTGGGAAAAGGAGAAATTGCTCGTTACGAGCAAATTTCTCCTTTTCCCACAGTGTTTTCAAAGACTTTTACTGCAGACACGTAAAAAACAGGGCTTGTTTGGGAAAGAGTTAATATAATGACTGAAAGTAATAGTTTCCTAATTTAGCACATTAAAGGTTTTCTAAACAAGAGCACTGTACATCTGTGTGTTCACTTGACAGCAGTTGCCATCGGAAATAGATTGATCTTCAATAAAAATTCTAAATCAAACATGGGGCATAACTGTGTCAAAAATATTTTGATTGTTACCTGTCATATAAGTATAGGTTCCCCTTTTGATATCTTGTCCAAGATTAAAGTCAACAATTTTTATTAACAACAAACATATTGTAAAATATTACAGGGCTATGACAATACCTCCAAATTTTCTTCAAAAAAAGCTGAGCTAATAAAATGAATAGCATCGCACTTCAGATATCGTCAGTGTACTTCCAAAACCTCGTAACTAGACCTCGTAACTACAGCTTGTTACAAGCTGTAGTTACGAGGTTTTGGAAGTACACCAACGATATGCTCTGTACAGTCTAATCTTCTATTTTCTACAAAAGCAACTACCATTGTGAAACACAGTCAAAGGGCAGATCTAACTTATGTAGCACTTCAGATAGTTGCTCACAAATCAAAAAAGATGCTTTTAACTACTTAGAGTCAGTATGCAGCCTTTTCTTACAGAAAAAAATTTAGAATCTTCAAAATTGAAAGCATATGTAGATGACACTTTATATGCGACTGAAAAAATGAAATCTGTTTTTGGCAGAGAAATAGAACTGGTTATCAGCATTTTCTTCATTTCCCAACAAGTTTTAAAAAGGTTTTCGTTCTCTTAGTCGATAAAACTTGGGATTGTGTGGTAAACCTGTATATTACCAAGTCAAGATATTCCACATTTTTCAAAGTCTAGAAGAAGAGCTCCCCTTTTATCAAAGATGCTTTTGGTCATAGTTAAGAACATGTTTTGTAGAGATTCATGATCAGATTGAATGTTCCTGAGCCATCCACAAAAGTTAATCAAGCTATTATTGGCAATGAAAGAGTTAAAAAGATTTTATTTCGAATATGGAAACAAAACAGAAGACAGATACAAAGAGTTTCTGAAGAGGATAAAAAACAGAGATATACATGTATATAGTTTCTATAAAGTCCAGGATTTTCATACTTACTCAAAAAAATATTTAATGGAAATATTGATGTTTAGCATGTCTGCAATGGAATCAGCTGAATAAAGACCAAGATATCCATTCTCCAACTGGCAAAACAGACACATAGATAAAATTGGTATCTTCAGGTAAGTAAGAAGTAACATACTCTAAATCCTTTATCGAACAATATATATAACCACCCTGAATGGCAAGTCTTTTTTAATTATTGAGGGAAAAGGAGAAAATGCTGGTACCCAGCATTTTCTCCTTTTCCCACAATTTTTTCTACCCTTCACAGGAATATTGGATCATTTAAACCACATACAATTCATAATCTGTGAATGCTCTCAAATTGGACAGGCCTAAAATTGTTTATGGTACAGAGTTGAACAGTTTTTATTAAAATATTCAAATGCAAAACATTATACAAAATGTTTTATAAATATGTTTTTTTGACAGAAAAGCTCTTGAAATCTCTGCAAAAGTATTTGAAAGTCAATTCATTCGAAATAGTTGATCCATGTGATCCACTAAAGCATCACATTTACACTCTAGTATAATAAAAAGATACTGTCACACAACTGTAAATGATATCTTAAATATAAAATTTTGAAATCTCAGCTGTATACCTTTTCAATGAAGGTTAGATCCTGTATTGGAGTACATATGACTGAGACATTACTTCCAACTACCAACAACACTGAGCTGATCAACAGAAAAACGACCACAGGTAAAATGGCTATCACCACATTGCTGTAATAGAATCGAAAATGTATTCAACTCTTTACCAAACGACAAAATTTAAGGTTTGTCCAAATGGAGAGCATTTGCAGATGACAAAATAAAAGTGACTGAAAATTTGAAATTTGTTTTGTGAGTGGTTGAAAACATTGTCGGGAAAAGGAGAAAATGCTGGTTACCAGCATTTTCTCCTTTTCCCACAATGTTTTCTAAAGGCTTCTTACTCGGGGTCGTCAAAAGTAGGGATTGTGTGCTACCGGGTTAAGTCATTAGATTGGTTGAGTGGTGTTTTATTCCACTTTCAAGATTATCTAAGTCATGTACTAACAACAGCTTACATGCATGCATTTATCTATTTCCTGAGTTTCACTAGACAAAGGCTAGGGCTCTGACCAAAGGACAATTTGATACAGTGAGACTGGAACTTGGTGCTTCAAAGTCACACTACACTTTATCACTGAGCTTGTCTGACACCCCCCCCCCCCTCCAACTCCTTGTCTTACAAGGTGATGGACAACTTTGGCTCTCCCCAAGTAGTACCTCTGGCACTCATGGAATGCTTTTGGCTTTCTACAGTTCCAATAATTTTTGGAAAGTCAACAACTGAGTCGAAAAATCAGCAAAAAAAGCTGGTAATCTACACTTTGGTAATTAGCACTTTTGCCTCTGTCCACATTTTCTTTTCCTATATTTAGAGACAAATTCTAGCATTTGAATCATGCATTTGGACAAGCCCAAAATCTTTTCATCTGGTAAAGGAGACTAAAGATTTGGCAAGTGACAATATCCTCCTGTTTTCTCTAAAAAAGAGCCTGACTAAAATGAAAATAAAAGTAAAGAGTGCAAATATATGACATACTTTGACCAGAATAGGAAAAAATCTACTGACAACATACAGCACACAGATCTAGCACAGTGCAATGAAAAATGGCTTGTCATGATGCAATCTCTCCTACTGGATGTAAACATACTCAGAGTACATGTAAGAAAAGGCAAGAAGAGTAACGTCTACTGACCAAATCAAGCACACAGCTCCAGCATGACTTGCTGAAGACCTACTGGCCATAGTACTACCCTTCCTACTGAATATACAACCAAGCAAGAGTCCAAGGAAAGCTAATGCTGCAATGAAGCTCATCACTCCTGAGATTGCTGGCAGCACAATCTTGTCTCTGAAAAAAGTACATTGCACATGTCAGCAACTAATGCAATTTTCTTCTTGCTTTCTCTCAGTAGTTTATCAAGAAATAACAGTGAAATACTTTTTGATATTTCATGGTAATGACAGGTGAAAAATACGAATTTGATTTTTAAACTCATCAACTGAAGACAGAACTAATCTTTCCCAAACAAAGGTTACATAGGTTCAATCTTTCAGCGCCAAATAAATAAATTCGACCTCTTGCAACAGCTTTAAATACAACTCATTGAAGCTTTTGATTGTATAGGCTCGACACAACAAGCAGATGGTATAGATCAAAGATCAGACTGCACGTTCTGTACAGTCTGATCTTGATCTATGCCATCTGCAAAAGTCACTGTTTTTGCCAATGGCACCAAAAGGGTTAACAGCAAGTGCCCTTCAACAAGATGAATTTGCGGCGTAATTTACCCTACATTTCTCTTGCCTTTATGTGATACTGTAATGTGATGTTATATGGAAGGGGTAGGCCATGGGTCTTTATTGAAAACAACTGTTCAGTACTGGATTCTGATGAAAAGGGCCCACAAGTATGAAATAAATAGTATATTCATTTTAATTTTCCAGGAGAGATAGAAATTAATTTCATCTTGTGAACATAATCAGTGATATTTCCACTTGCTGCTGAACCACTCTTGAATACTGGTAGATTACAAATGAAGTTCACTCCATGAAATACATTTTGATCCTTAAAAAACAAATATCTTCTTTATTTTAACTCTTAACTGTATATAGTTACTATTGCAGCAAGTAGATATATATAACCCCACCTGTTGAATCATTGCAAGATTAGGATAATATTTCATAAAAGGCATTAACAGACAAAAAACTGAATCTTGCTTAAATGATGATTTCTGGGTTCAAAACATTGTGAGAAAAGGAGAAATGCTGGTTACGAGGGTTTCCTCCTTTTCCCACAATGTTTTCAGAAGTCTTCTCTTTCAGGGTCTGCCTACCAACAATATTTTCTTTTCTCACAATATTTTGGAAAGTCTTTCTTTTCAGGGTCATAAAACTCATGAATATTTTATACATGGTTCTAAAGCTACCTAGCATTTTTCCAAAACAAGAAAGAAGTAGAATTACTTACACAACAGGAGTGGTTATGGATTCATAACTATCCACTATGGTTTTGAAAGAATCTATTGTAGGGTCCAGTCCAAAGGTACTTCTTGTCTTGAAAGAAAAGAAAGACATGACAACTCCCCCCCACCCCCCACACTCCCCCAAACAAACAAAAAACCAGATCTTTCTGATAGAAACATTTAAGAGGTATAATGCTTTGCATGTATATGTGGCCTTTCTGTTATGCACCCATAACAAAATAATACATCAAGCATCCTTTTTCCATGATGCGGCCCTTTTTCCATGACTAAGCATTTCATTAACCCATTACCACACAATCCCTACTTTTGATGACCATGAGAAAGAAGCCATTACAAAACATTATGGGAAAAGGAGAAAATGCTGGTAACCAGCATTTTCTCCTTTTCCCACAATGTTTTCTACCCTTCACAAAACAAATTTCAAATTTTCAGTCACTTTTATTGTGCCGTCTGCAAAGCTTCCGATTTGGAAAAGCCTAAAATATGGTCATTTGGTAATGAGTGAAATAAAAACAAATACTGGTTGTCTGTGACTTAGGATAAACAATGTACCGGTAAATATGAGATTTCATATAATTTTGTTCAGTAGCAAAAGAGATTCTGTTCCAAAATCGTTACATACATCAAGCTATCTTTTTTAACGACACATAAGGAACACACACACATATATATACACATGAATTATATGAAGTTTCATCAATTTTCATCTTGGATTCTAGGAGAAAATCTGTCCAGATGAATGAATGGTGGGCCACAAAGTAAAAACTATCTTCCTCCTCCTTTGACGGGGATAAGAATGCATGTAGATGTAACTCTTTCCCTTACAACAAAAAATCTTTCACACGTCAAAAGTGAAGACATATACCGACAACAAACTTATTGCAGCACAAGTGTTTGGATTTCCATCTTGAAAGAATTAGAAAACATCAGGGTTTTCTATGACACACAAATCCTGCGTCATAGAAGCAATTTTAATTCGAATGACCCCCAAAATAAATGACAGTGTGTCATCAATGACGCAACTTTCCAAAATCTAGATAACGTACAAAGTTGAATGAAGTGTCATAATTCCAAGTCTGTTCTTGCTTCAATGTCAGACGAACACCGTTCTTTTTTTAGCTACAGGGTTTATTTTAGATAAAAGTGGTTTTCCGTTAATTCATTTACAGAATCAGACAGGTTTACCCATTATTGCAGAAATGTATATTGGACACTCATAAATATGGGCCCAGTCAAATTCGTGGTTGGATTCTCTGTATTTCATTGCATATTTTAAGGATAATAAATTTCACCTTTTATCAAACAACCCTGAGTTTTGACCTCCTTAACTCTTTACCACACAGTCCTGTGTTTTAACGACGCCTTAGAAGATGGCTTTTGGAAACCTTGTGAGAAAAGGAGAAAATGCTGGTAACCAGCATTTTCTCCTTTTCCCACAATGTTTTCTACCCTTCCAAAAATAAGCTTTAAATTTTGAGTCACATTTAATTCCACAACTGCGAAATGCTTTCACTTTAGACAAGTCTAAAACTTTGTTGGTAAAGAGTTAAAAATGTTTTTTAAAATAGTGTGAGAAAAGCTGAAAATGCTTGTTATTCACTCTTTATTTCCCACAATGTTTAAAAAAAAATGCAGAATTTCAACCACATGTAGACAGCCATTTGCAAATGCTTCCAACTCAGGTAGTCAAACATTATGTCATTTGAAACTGTTACAAAGAACTTACCAACACAAATACTGTATCATCCTTGGTGAAATTAACTCTTTAAACACACTTCCTAATTCTTATAACTTAAGGACAATGGCTTATAAAAACATTTTGGGAAAAGTTGAAAATGCTAATAATCAGCATTTCTCCTTGTCCCACTAGGTCTTCAAACACATCCTTCTTCAGGATCCCTAAAACTCGCATCTTTTGTGGTTAAGGATTAAACACTGGTTGGCAGTGAAAGCTCCTAATACAATAAAGAGTATACTTCACTACCATGTTTGTAAATTCTAGTGCTGAATCTAGCTCAGGCAAGACATTGTCTGGGATCTTGTCAAGTTCATCCAACACCCCTAGATAAAATAGATCAAGTGGGAGTTGTAAGAGATTCAAATTAAACATTATGGAAAACAGAGAAATACTGATGACTGGCATTTTCTCCTTTTCAAACAATGTTTTCCACCCTTTGCATGACAAATTTCAATTTTTCACTCACATTTATTATGTTGTCTGCGAGTGCTTTCAATTTGGACCAGTCGAGAATTTTGTCGTTTGGTATAGAGTTTTAGAGTAGTCAAAGTTGAAAGCATTTGCAGATAAAAAAGTGAATGTAACTCATAAATTGAAATATGTATCCAGCAGGGTAGAAAACATTGTGTTAAAAGGAGAAAATGCTAGTTCCCATAATGTTTTGAAAAGGTTTCTATCTCAGGGTTGTAAAAACCAGGGTCAGTATTCACCAACCATTCTTAAGAACATTCTTAGTCTTATTCAACAGAATTTTGTCAGTGTGAAAGTAACAGAACTTCTGATTGGCTAAACCATATGGTTTAGCCAATCAGAAGTTCTGTTACTTTCACTGTCAGAAAATCTTGAAGAATAAGACAAAGAACATTCTTAATAATGCTTGGTGAATACAGGCCCAGGGATTGTTTGGTATAGGTGTAAGTAAAGGAGCTGCACCAATCTATTTCCTTTAATCCTATTCACACACAAATACACATCTTCAGTAAAACTTCTGTCACATTAGGCAAGCAACCCCACAGTGTCCATGAAAAATGCAGTATACTGGGGAGCATGCCTTACAATTGCAAGCTTTGCCACAGTGGCATCATGAATAGATGCGTTTGGATCATCTAGAACGCCGAGAAACAGAGGGGACTTTGAGCATTCACAAAGCAAATTAGGTCGCCTTAGATCTCTTACAACACCATGGGGAGCTCCACTGATATGCACATAGGCCACAGGATCACTAGTATGGTTGTTGGCGGTGCTTGCACATACACTGTATAGCATTTTCTGAGATGTGATTGGGTCTGCAATGGAGCCATAATTACAGTGATGTCTTGCTTTGTGCGATGCACAATGGAGATGCATTAAACCCCATTTTTTCAGAGCATGGCACATTCATTTATTGACAAAAACCAACTTCAACAGGAAATCCTTTATGGCCTGCAATGTGTAAAAAGGGGCAGTTAGCACATGCTAATCTGAAACAACACCTTACATTTTTATGCAGTTTTATGTACCGCACAAATCTACTGAAGAAGGAAATCTGATGTAGTCATAAAGTGCCTTCTCGGATTAGCCTGTGCTGACTGCGCAGGCTGATCTGAGAAGACATTTTATGCAAATGTCCAAATGCCCCTTTTCGTGTGTTGCAAGCCATATTATTATAAGCCCTATACATAGGCCTCTGAGCAACAAGGTTTTTCTTCTTCCAGTTAACCCTTTCCCAAACAACAAAATTTAAGACTGGTCCAAGTTGAAAGAACTTGCAGGCTACAAAATAAACGCAACTCAAGAATTGAAATTTATTTCCAGCGGCGCAGAAAACATTGTGGAAAAAGGAGACAATGCTGGTTACCAGCATTGTCTCCTTTTCCCACAATGTTTTCAAAAGGGTCTATTTCAGGGTCGTAAAAACCAGGGATTGTTTGGTAAAGAGTTAAACGTTTACTGCACAATGCTGTCTTTCAGCTGTCCTGGTAAATCAGCCATTTGAAAATATTATTGGAAAAGAAGAAAATGCTGGTAACCAGCATTTTCTCCTTTTCAAAAATGGTTTCTACCTCATCAAAGAAAAATTGCAGCCACAACGAAATTGTCACATGGAAATACTTTTAACTTGGACAAGGCTAAAATTTTGCTGTCTGGTAAATGTTTAGTGGGGGAAAAGAGAATACAACTTACCTTGTACAGCACTCTTGCTTGAATTATTGATGGTTTCAGGTAAACTGGTCAAAGACTCATTGCCCTGTTAAAGCACATTTAAATTCTCAACCAGACAACAAAATTTTAGACTAGTTCAAATTGAAAGCATAGGCAGATGACAAAATTAAAGTGACATTAAAACTGAAATTTGTTTTAGGAAAAGCAGAAAATATTGTGGCAAAAGGAGAAAATGCTGGTTACCAGCATTTTCTCCTTTTCCCACAATGTGTTCAAGAGACTTCTTTGACAGAGTTGTGAAAACCAGGGATTATTTGGTATAGTGTTTACCCCTTTACCAAACAGAAAATCTTTTAACTCATTACCAAACGACAATATTTTAGGCTTGTCCAAATCCAAAGCATGTGCAGACAACAATATGAAGTGACTGAAAATTTGAAATTTGTTTTGTGAAGTGTAGAAAACATTGTGGGAAAAGGAGAAAATGCTGGTTACCAGCATTTTCCCCTTCTCCCACAATGTTTTCTAAAGGCTTCTTTCTCAGAGGCATCCAAAGTAGGGATTGTGTGGTAATGGGTTAATTCAAGCAAATTGTAATCATGAGCAGACTACAGACTGAATATAGCTCAAGTTATGACCTGTCTTTTATAGGGTTGAAATTATAGTGGGAATCAGAGAAAATGCCGGTTACCAGCAGTTTCTCCTTGTCCCAGAATGTTGTTATCAGCCTTCTCTTTCAGGGCCATTGGAACTGTGAGCTGTATGTTACAGAATTAGAACTGTTTATAGCTTTCATAGCAAGTGAATGTATTTTGTTGAAGTTTACAAGAATGGAGTACAAAGAGCGCACTGGCTGCCAAGATACAATGTACAACTGAATGAGGGTCTAGTTAAGGCAGATAATTCTTAGCACTTGAAAACAGGCATTTAACCCATTACCACACAATCCCTACTTTTGATGACCCTGAGAAAGAAGCCTTCAGAAAGCATTGTGGGAAAACGAGAAAATGCTGTGAACCAGCATTTTCTCCTGTTCCCACAATGTTTTCTACCCTTCACATAACAAATTTGAAATCTTCAGTCACTTTTATTTTGTTGTCTGCAAATGCTTTCAATTTGGACTGGTCTAAAATTTTGTCATTTGGTAATGAGTTAAAAGATAAGGAAACCAATATTTTCTCCTTTTCCAACAATGTTTTCTATCCTTCACAAAACAAATTTCAAATTTTCAGTCACTTTTGTTTTGTCGTCTGCAAATGCTTTTGATTTGGACAAACCTACAATTCTGCCACTTGGTAAAGAGTTAACACCATCTTGTACTGAAACTGAAAACTCAGTAGGAAAGCCAGATACAAGGCTAGTTCTATAGGTGTTGATTACCTAATTTTTATATTAACCCTTTCCAAAACAATCCCTGGTTTTTATGACCTAGAGATAGAAGAATTTTGAAAACATTGTGGGAAAAGGAGAAAATGCTGGTAACCAGCATTTTCTCCTTTTCCCACAATGTTTTCTACCCTGCTTGATGCAAATTTCATTTTTTGAGTTGCTTTTATTTTGTTGCCTGCAAGTGCTTTCAATTTGAACCAGTCTAAAATTTTGTCGTTTGGAAAAAGGTCAAAGTTTTATGATATCACATGTTAGTTATGGTATTTCTTACCAAACTTCGAATTTCTGTCAGGTTGACACTGTTCACGTCGGAAACCAAGTCCCTAACAGATGAGGATAAATCTAACAACTGAAAAAATATAAACAAATACTGTACTAATTTCATGGTGTCAAAAAAGGTAAATGAATACAATTGAGCCATGCGGTGGCGAACAGTGGCTTAACCCATTACCAAATAGGAAATTTTAGACCTATCCAAATTGAAAGCATTTGCAGACGACAATTTCAAAGTGGCTCAAATGGTGCAATTTTGCTTTGATAGGGTAGAAAACTTTGTGGGAAATGAAGAAAATGCTGGTTACCAGCATTTTCTCCTTTTCCCACAATGTTTTCTAAAGACTTCTTTCTCAGGGTCGTCAAAAGTAGGGATTGTGTGGTAATGGGTTAACTCATCACCAAACAACAATATTTTTGGCTTATCCAAATCAAAAGCATTTGCAAACGGCAAAATAAAAGTGACAGAAAATTTGAAATTTGTTTTGTGAAAGGTAGAAAACATTGTGGGCAAAGGAGAAAATGCTGGTTACCAGCATTTTCTCCTTTTCCCACAATGTTTTCTTAAAGGCTTCTTTCTCTGGGGCGTCAAAAGTAGGGATTGTGTGGTAATGGATTAATGCATCTCTGTGATGCATTCTACCAAGCATATTGTCACAAAAATCAATTTTGTCCAGTAATCTGCTGAATCCCAAGGCAGAATAGTCCTTGTAAGTGCATAAAATTGACTGATTGCAAAAAGTCTAACCTATGTCAGCCTGCACGTTCTGTGCAGACTGACATTGTTTGATACTTTTGGCAGTTGCATTAAGTCTCCTCTTTATACAGCATGACTCAAATTTACTTTAATTAAACTACATATTGATATACATGTAATATGATATGATAAGCATTACATAATGACATGTAATTGGTAATATGCTCAGATGCACTCACAAGCACTTGTACCGATCTTAAGTGTACTTTCATGAACTTTGACTATCACTTTTCATACATATGAACAATCATAAAACTCATTATTTATGCATAATTCATCACGCATAGCCAAAAAATCTTTATCCCTATTATGCTATGATACGATACAGTTCATTTTTGTTGCACTCTAATGCATTTATAAGATATTCTCTTACATGTGATAAAAATTTGTATAACCTATAAAATTTACTAATTTTTAGTAACATTTTAGTGCTTTAAATATGTATGCTGCTGCAGAGATTTGAATCTGATAATGTTGAAGCAGCATATGATACCTGTTTCCTATAGAGTGCTGTATAACTCTTTACCACACAATTCCGACTTTTAACAACCCTGAGAGGGAAGCCTTTTGAAAACATTATGGGAAAAGAAGAAAATGCTGGTAACCAGCATTTTCTTCTTTTCCCATAATGTTTTCTACCCCTCCAAAAACTAATTTCAAGTTTTTATTAACATGTGATTTGTTGTCTGCAAATCTTTTCAAATTGGACCAGTCTAAAATTTTGTCGTTTGGTAAAGAGATAAATAAAATGGATAGCATTAAACTAGAACAATAGTAAATATATTGCACGTTCAACATGTTTTGGCCATGGCATTTTCAAGATGCACCCATACAGCCTAGAGTGTAAACAAAAGCTATTAAATTTTTACAAGAGAGACACCAGCGATTTGTCTTCGGTTTTTTTTAACTAGAAACTGTGGTTGTAATGTCTAGGGAAAAGCCTCCACTGAACAAATAGCATTCACTATCCATCGTAAACTGTGCAGCCTTGCAATTCTCAGGGGCAACAATTTGCATGAAGGTACAGGAATGATTATGATTTCATAAGATAGAGATGGTTACAAAACTGGATGAAATTGAGTAAAAATGCATCTTTCAAGTAGCAGACATTGTAGCCAAAGATCAGGCTGCAAGTTTTATTCAGCCTGATTTTAATCTAAATTGTCAGCTGAAGCAAGATGAGTTGGATTAACTCTTTACCACACAATCCTGACTTGTAACACCTCTGTCAAAGAAGCATTTTGGTAACATTGTGGGAAAAGGAGAAAATGCTGGTAACTTGCATTTTCTCTTTTTCCCACGATGTTTTCTTCCCTTCCTAAAACAAATTTCAATTGTTTAGTCACATTTATTTTGTTGTCTGTAAATGCTTTCAATTTGGACCAATCTAAAATTTTGATATTTGGTAATGAGTTAAGAGCTCAATAAATCTCACCCCTCTACCAACCATCTCATATTTCAACAACCTTGAGGAATCAAGCCCTGGAAAACAATGTGGGAAAAGAGAAAAAAATGCCAGTAACCAGCATTTTCTCATTTTCCCACAATGTTTTCTACCAATGGTAAGACACATCTCAACATTTCATTTGTCATCATCAACTGCTAACGATTTTTAAAAGCCAAACACTTTGTTGTACGTCTCAGAAAGAGTTATCCCTTTACCACACAATCCCAAGATTTAATATTCCTGAAGGTCAATGCCTTTGAAACATTTTGGGAACAGGAGAAAATGCTGGTAACAAGCTAGTTGCGTCCTTTCCCACCATGTTTTTATCCTTTTATCACACAATCCTGACTTTTAACCACCCTGAGAAAGAAGCCTTTTGAAATCATTGAGGCAAAAGGAGCAATTTTTTTTCCAGACACTATTATCAACACTTTCTTGAAAAAAAAGGAAAAAGATAGTTTTTGAGTCGCTTTTATTTCGTTGTCTGCAAATACTTCCAAATTGGATAAATCTAAATTTTTGCCGTCGGCTGTAGAGGTAAACGGCAAGTTTAAATTTTTGAGTCCCAATTACTTTGCTGTGTGCAAATGCCTACAGTTTGGCCAAGTCTAAAACTCTGTCGTCTGGGAACAGAATTAATTCTTTACCAAGCGACAATATTTCAAGAATTGTCCAAAATGAAAACATTAGTAGCAACAAAATAAATGTGACTCAAAAACTGCAGTTTGTTTTTTTTGCAAGATAGAAAACATGTGGGGAAAAGGAGAAAATGCTGGTTACCAGCATTTTCTCCTTTTCCCACAATGTCTTCAAAAGCCATCTTTACATTAAAATTTGGGATTGCGCAGTAAGGGGTTAAAACAAATAAGATGTACCTCACTAGTGTTGAACTCTGGAGTATTGGTCGAAGGCTCCAACAGGAGATGACAGAAAGTTTCGCCATCTGTAACACACCGAGTCTTGATGGCAGTAAGATTAGCATTCACATCGTTGGTGCCCTTCTCCAAACTCTGCGTCCATGTTATGATGTTCCCAACAGTCTCATTGACTTCAATTTCAATTGCGGTGATATCATCTATTCCTGTTGAAAAATAAAACAGATTGACTGTTTATATGGTGTTAATTGGCTGATTGAATGGTGTTTATTGATTGATTTAATAGTGTTTAACACTGCTTTCAACATTATTTCAGTTATGATAGAGACACCTTACATATCCATATATTCATTAAATTAAATTAATAGAACTGTTGAATTTGGAAAATGTTAAACTCTAAATGCTATTGGCATATTTTATATATGTACTAAGACAATAGATAAAAGAAAACAGGAATTAAACAATATCAGTAATTAATTTTTCAATTCTTCATTCTAAATGTAACACAGTGTATCATTCTTTACTCTTATTAATGTTTTTGTAAGATTCTTCATCGTGCATTATTTCCCCTCTAATGAAATCTATTTACATGTATTAAACTGTATTTGAGTTTATGTCCATACTGACGTATGTAATTTATAATGAATGTACATGTATGTTGACGATGAACCTTATGTGTTCAAGTCGTTTTTCTGATTAAAAATCTGTTCTGTTCTGTTCATATGTGTCCTGGGTTTCACATTTACAAGGCAAGGGCTTTAAAATGACTTACCAAAGGACACATCACAGCAGTTTGTACCCTTTGTATGTGTTTAATGATTGATTGAATAGTGTTTTACTTCGCTTTCAATATTATTTCAGTCATAAAATGACAGCTCCCATACTCATATGTGTCCTGGGCTTTCACAAGTACATGACTGGGGCTTTAAAATAACTTACAAAAGGTAACTTCCATATGGTAATTTATACTAAATCAACAAGAACAAGCTCTGTATAAAATTCAAGTTAAAAAAAATTAGGCAAAAAATTCTATAACTATCAGTGGATTGTATTTTTAGCCCTAGACAGAGATCAAGTGTATTGGTTTGGTGCCGATAGAGTTAAACAGGCTTCGAAATCATTTTTGTAACATTTCTGTGAGCCACATACTGACAAACTGGGCTTTAATGCAACTCTGTGATGCATAATACAAAGCGGGTCATCAAAACATCCATAAAATCAATTTTCTCTATCAGCTGTCAAAATCATGAGGTAGAATGGTCCTTTGACATGCAGAAAAATGGCATATAGCAAAACCTTTTGGCTTAGGTCAGTTTGGGTGGACTGTGCTGGCTGATCTGGGTCGATAATTTTTGCAGATGTATTTAGCCAACCCGTATCACAGAGTATGGTTCATTTACTGAAGGCCTATCTGATATTGGCTGCAAAAAAGAGGACAGTTTTTGTTGTGATGTTTATCACTTGACACGTGAGTAAAACTTGATTATGAATGTAATCTTGCTACAATTTCACCTACTTATGATAAAGTGACCCACAAATATCTTATGGTATCCAAACCCTAGGTCATAACTACATCAACAACTTCAGTTTACAAAGGAGATAAGTTTTAATTCTTTACCACCCAATCCCTAGTTTTAATGATTCTGAACAAGAAGCCTTTTTGAAACATTGTTTGAAGAGGAGAAAATGCTGGCAATCAGCATTTTCTCCTTTTCCAAAATGTTTTCTACCATAGCAATGTTTTCTACCCTACCAATGATAGAAAACATATCATTTTAGACACACTCTATTCGCTATCTGCAGATACTTTCAATTTAATCCAATTCAAAGGTTTGTCATTTTGTTATCCATAGAGTGTAATTCAAATGGAATTGTTCATTTCAAAAAGAAAGCAAGAGCACAACAAAGCAGGGAAAAATACGCTCCAAGGAAGCTATGTGACCTTTGACCCTCCTGCTTTGATCTTAAACTTGGAATTAGGCATTACTTTGTCTCAATCAGATGCACACACGTAATTCTTTTTGTAATCAGACAAGGGGGTTCAAGAAATAGATACAGTAGATATGAAATTGATGGACTGACAGACAGATGACCAAATAGATAGACAAGCAGATGACTAGAGACATAATGTTGTACATTCTGTCTGCCTTATGCAAATGACACAGCCATGGCATGGTCAGAAAATCTAAAAAAAAAATACTGACCTGTGTAGACTTGAGACCATACTGCATATTTTGTTCAACCTGATCTGTTAACTTAACCCTCCACCACACAAGCCTGACTTTTAACAACCCTGAGAAAGAAGCCTTTTGAAAACATTGTGGGTAAAGGACAAAAATGCTGCTAAGCAGCAATTTCTCCTTTACCCATAGCGTTTTCTAGCCTTCCAAAACCAGTTTCAATTTATTAGTCATATTTATTTTGTCATCTGCAAATGCTTTCAATTTTGACTAGACTAAAATTTTGCTGTTTGGTAAATAGTTTAATAATTTTTCCAATCTTGGGGGTTTTCCCTTTACCACACCATGCTGAGTTGTAACAACCCTGCAGAGGCTGGATTGTGAAAACATAATGAGAAAAAAGGAGAAAATGTTGGTCACCACCTTTTCTTGATTTCTTGTTTGTCAGAGAATTAAAGCTTAATTGTAACAATTTGTCACTTATAGTTATTTTCAATCTGGGAGAGTAAAAAATTTCTTGTTTGGGACAGGAATAATGATAGAAAAGGTCTTTAGACAGTTGTTAACCCACAGTTGTTAGGCTGTGAAGTGTGACTCAGAGCCCCTTTTGCAGACAGTGTAAATCAAGATCAGACTGCACAAAACATGCAGTCTGCATGCAGTCTGGATCTTAGATCTACAATAATATGGTATTTTCTGTCTAGTGAAATCGACTTTGAAAGGGCAATATTTGGGTCTTTACTAATGATAGGAAATGTTTGTTCCATTTACTTAGTAGTTTAAAATTAATCTAGAGTAGAAAGTAACATTATAGCAAAGGAAAAGCTACAGAAAACCACTGCTGTAAGTACATACATGTACAAAATCTTTTCATATTCTTTTTTCTTCTCATTATATTGATTGAGGAAGTGTAAAACACACTAAATCTTAAACTGTGAAGTATAATTTAGATCCTATTTTCATGTTGTTACATTGTGTTTATCCTTTTCTAATTGATTTAACTCCTACGGCAAGATTTCGTAACTAATGTTGCACCTTGTGGCAAGCACAGACATAAAATCAGAGTACGCAAAACATGCTGTCTGATCTTTCATCCACATTCTCCACATTGCAGAGATATTCAGGATATATTAAGTAGCCTTGAAATTGCAGTTATTTTGGTCTTTTGTCTAAACTAAAAAAGTTTGTAATGATAATATTTGGCATTCCGAAGTCCAATATCTCAACTGATAACCAGTAGGTTGCTGGTTTAAATCCCCATCTCGGCCAATATCTTGCCAAAGACTGGCTAAGCCTAGGTAGGGCAGTCAGTAGCATACTGGACTTGAGACCATGGGGGTTTGATCCCTGGTTTGGCCAATTTCTACCCAAGGCCTGATGATAGTCATTGCGACAGGATTCATTCCTCTCTCACTGCTGCCAGTTGTATCAAACAAGGTTATGTGGGAAATCAGCCAGTCGCTTGGAAAGAATTATGTGCAGTGTCCTGGAAAAAGAAACTCCAAGGAAGCATGAGCAGGTGCACTGTCCACCACCATATGACTGAAATAATGTTGAGAAAAGTGTTTAAACACCATTCAAAGACTAATGAAAGTCATTGTGATAGGAATCATTTCTCTCCCAGTGCCAAGTACTGTTTCAACAATGGTTATGTCAGACAACAGGAAGTGGCTTCAGAAAAGTATCATGCCAAATACTGGTAGAAGAACCTCTGGGAAAGTATGGATAGGTGCACTGCCTGATGCTATGAAACTGAAGTACATATGTAATGTCAAAAACAGAGTTTCTTGCAATACAAACAAACAAATAATTTGGCACTTTATGGGTTAGTTTTCTGGTTTTAATCCAGTTCACTGAAATCTAAGTGTCGCCCTGAATTTTCAGTTTTACTACTATTTTGACTTCAGAGTACTCTCTTATTAGAATTTTATCCCCCATAAAAAAGTTTTTTTTAACCCTTTACCACTTAATCCCTGTTTTCAACGACTCTTGGCAAGAAGGGCTTTTGAGAATATTGTGGGAAAAGAATAAACTGCAGGTAATCAGCATTTTGCCCTTTTTCCACAGAGTTTTCTACCCTTTCAGAGCCAAAACCAACATTTGAAGCACATGAAATTTGTTGCCTGCCTATGCTTTTGAATTAATTTTTGTCACCTTGTAAAGAGTTAACAAATTCAATGACATATGCAGACGACTTCTTTCTTACAGCCCTATAATACAACTCTAAAATGAAAACAATTGCAAGCAACAGTCTAAATGTGGCTTGAATGATTTAATTTATCTTTGATAGGGTTGAAAAAAGTGTGGGAAAAAGAGATATGCTGTTTAACAGCATTTTCTCCTTTCCCACAGTGTTTTCAAAAGGCTTCTCTCTCAAAGTCGTTAATATACAGGGTTAAGTGGTGAAAGGTTAACTCTTTATCAGATAATCAAACTTTGATCTGCTTGGAAATAAAGGCATTTGCAGATAACAAATTAATTCTTTACCAAAAGAAAAAAATTTAGACTTATCCAAATTAAAAGCATTTGCAGACAAGAAAATTAATCTGACAAAAACAGTAAAGTTTATTTCTGATAGAGTTACCAGAATTTTCTCCTTTTCCCACAAAGTTTTCAAAAGGCTTCTTCCTAAGTCTGCCATTTCATCTGGCGGAACAAAAGTGACAGCATGCATGTCGTAAAAGGCGACAAAAGGAGCATCATTTTGTGTTTCATCCATTCCTCATTTATCATGTTTGTCTTATGTTGTTCGACAAGTGTGTTATTTTGACCTCACATTATTGTTTACTAAGTAAGTGCGCCCAATATGACCTAAGTTGTTGACGGGCCTTAAAACGCTATTCATTCATTCTTCCTAAGGGTCATAAAAACAAGGGATTGTTTGCTAAAAGGTTAAATCAAATTTAGCCCAAATGATATCATTTATCTCTGAAACATAATGAGTAAAGGATAAAATGCTAGTAACCAACATTTCCTCCTTTTCCCTAAACATTTTCAAAAGCTCCCTTATCAGGGTGAAAAAACCTGTGTATAAGGAATTAAATTATTCAGATAAAAAAAGACAGACTGATAAGAAATCTGTCCCTGTCAAAACTATTCAAGTATGGTTTGATTTTACAGCATTTTATTCATACCTTAACCCTGGAAGAAGAGACTTTTTGAAAACAAAAGCCTCCCTTATCAGGATTGAAAAAATGTGTGGTATAAAGAGTTAAATTATACAGATAAAAAAAAGACAGATAATAAATCTGTCCCTGTCAAAACTATTCAAATATGGTTTGATTTTACAGCACTTCCTGAACCCTTTCCCATACAATCCCTGGTTTTTACGGGTCAGGAATAGAAACCTTTTGAAAACATTTTGGGAAAAGGAGAAAATGCTGGTAACCAGCATTTTCTCCTTTTCCCACAATGTTTTCTACCCTGTCATATAGAAGAATTATCTTTTTAGCAACTGTTAATTTGTCACCTGCAAATTGCTTTCAATTTGGTCTGGTCCAAAATTTGCCGTTTGGGAAAGGGTTAATCCACGAGGAAGAGAGCTTTTGACAATTTTCAAGAAAAAACACAAATACACAAATACTGGTAGCCGACATTTTCTCCTTTTCCCACATTTTTTTTCTACCCTTTCAGAGATAATTTAAAGTATTCTAATTTTCTTTTCACATCACATGAACAAGGATATCACATGAGGCTGCTAGACTCAGCTTCAGTTGGTTTTAGAAATACCTGTAGATTGATCTTTCATGAAAATTTGAAGTAGGAAAAAGGGCATAGTTGTGTGAAAATGGTTACTTGCCCCTATTGTTCCACTTTTGATACTTCTAGTCTGACTCAGAAGTAACCATCTTCATTAATTCTTTACCAAACAACATAACTTTGAACCGTTCCAAATTGGAAGTATTTGCAGACATTAAAATCAAACTGACTGAAAATTTGAATTTTGTATGAAGGAGAAGAGAAAACACTGCGGAAAAAGGAGAAAATGCTGGTTACCAGCATTTTCTCCTTTTCCCGCAATGTTTTCAAAAGGCGTCTTTCTCAGGGTTGTCACAAGTTGCCACTGTGTGGCAAAGGGTTAATGACGCAGATATTATAAAATGTCAAAGTTTTTGCACTATGCATGGAGATGACACAAGAGACAGGGCTATGACAACACCGCAAAGTTTTCTTCGAAAACAGCTGAGCTAAATATTACCGTCCTGAAGTGTGTCTATGTTAGTGTACACATCTGTCACAGCATTCCCAGCAATATCAGTTAGCGGTGCGGCAAGAATCTGTGGCAAATCTATGTGAAAAAATACATTAAAAAATCATTTTTACCTCTACATTCAAAAGAAATCAATCTAGGCTTATACATTACCGTATGAATGTGACTGTACGCACCTGCAGTAAACAACTTTTGAAAATATCTTGAGCAAATTTCTCCAGTTCCCTCCATGTCTAAAATTTCATGCAAAAGAAAATCCCCTAGAAAAATGTTTCAAAATATCCAATTTATTTCATGCTTTTTTTACCCGCTACTGCACAGTTTTAAGCTTTAACTCATTACCAAACGACAATATTTTAGGCTTGTCCAAATCCAAAGCATTTGCAGACGACAAAATTAAAGTGACGCAAAATTTCAAATTTGTTTTGTGAAGGGTAGAAAACGTTGTGGAAAAAGGAGAAAATGCTGGTTACCAGCAATATCTCCTTTTCTCACAATGTTTTCTAAAGGCTTCTTTCACAAGGTCGTCAAAAGTAGGGATTGTGTGGTAATGGGTTAACAATGCTAAGGAATAAGGCTTTTGAGACTTTAATTGAAAAAAAAAAGAAACTGCTGCTAACCACTATTTTCTCCTATTTACAACATGTTGTCTATCTTAACCCTTTACCAAACAATCCCTGGTTTTTATGACCCTGAAATAGAAGCATTTTGAAAACAATATGGGAAAAGGAGAAAATGCTGGTAACCAGCATTTTCTCCTTTTCCCACAATGTTTTCTACCCTGCTGGAAACAAATTTCAGTTTTTGAGTTATCTTTTTCTTGTCGTCTGCAAGTGCTTTGAATTTGCATCATTCTAGAATTTTGTCATTTGGTAAAGGGTTAACATAGACATCTTTCATTTATTGGCTGCATTTTTTTCCAGTTTGAACAAGTCCTAAAATTGGACAGTTTAGAAGTAGTTGAGAAATGCTTCCTGTTTTGCAATGAGTATTAACTCATTACAAAACAACAAAATTTCAGACTTATTAAAAGTATTTGCAGATGACAAATTGAATTTTGCGCAAATAAAACTTCCTTTTCTTTTGGTAGAAAACATTGGGGGAAAAGTAGGAAATTCTAGCACCAGTATTTTCCCCTTTTCCCTGATCTTTTCTGGAGTCTTCTTCTTCAGGGTTCTTTAAACTGGGATTGTTTGGTAAAGGGTAAACTCTTTCTCTACAAACTAAATTAATTCAAACTTTTTCTAAGGTCTCATCCTACAGTCATACACCGCCCAGATTTGATCTAGGTGAAAATGAGCCAGATTAGTAATTTATACTGACAGGGTAAACACGGCTAGATCCAGTTTTTGTATGTGGATTTACAAGTTTGTGGGGATTAGAAAATGGGCAAGTATAGGACGGTAGGGGTCGATACGGTTTTACGCTGCGGGCTGAAGTGGGTCAATGGGTCATTGCAGCTATCAATACAGAATTGAAATCTGTGGAAAAATTTTGAACAAGACCAAAAGTTTTTCTCCGCCGTATCGTAACCCCTGGAATCCATTAGGATGATGCGGGTCTATACAGGTGGAACTGAGTTGATACGGTTTTAATTCTGTATAGACCCGGTTCAAGTTCCGGCCATGTGTAACTGTGGCATAAAGGATAGTTCCAGTGTAATTTACTCAGGTAGCTTGCAGTGTTAAAGTGTTGAAGATACTACAAGCACTGTGCAGTCTTGTTCTTGATCTTTGCTGTTGGCAAAAGAAATTTAAACTGCAAATGGCAGAGAAAGAATTAAAATTTATCAGCACATGTGTCAAAATCATGCATGATGATGTAAAAAAAATAATTACCTTGGACTCTTGATCTCGTAGCATTCAGCGTCTCATTCAGCTCATTTTCAACTAGCATGTACAAATCCTAAAAATAGACATGCCATATTTTTGTCAAAAATAGTTTTTAATGTAGAAGTAAATGCCTTTAAAAAAAAATAAGGTACCGGTATGTGATTTCATATGAAGCCTTACAATCTCAGCCACAAGTTTCATAGCTTTTGCAGACATGAATAAGATTGAGCAGTTTTATTTTGACTAACATTTTCTGGCAAAAAAAGTTATTAGTTTGCAAAACTTCATGCCTGCATCTAGGTTATATTTTACTGCTCCGAAAATAGGTTAATTTATTTTTTTTGTGCCTAATATTGAATTATGCATCTATCTGCAGTAATTGCCATTTGATTTTTCTTTTAACCCATTACCAAACGACAATATTTTAGACTGGTCCAAATTGAAAGCATTTGCAGATGACAAAATAAAAGTGACTGAAAATTTGAAATTTGTTTTGTGAAGGGTAGAAAACATTGTAGGAAAAGGAGAAAATGCTGGTAACCAGCATTTTCTCCTTTTCCTACAATGTTTTCTAAAGACTTCTTTCTCAGGGGCGTCAAAAGTAGGGATTGAGTGGTAATTGGTTAACAACAAGTCAGCTTAAACAGTATTAAAGCCATTCTGATACAGGCTGAATTTTAAAAATACATAACAGGTGCCAACAATTTGTGCATTACATATGACAATCACCCTAAGACAGAAGCCTCGTGAAAACATTGTGGGAAAAGGAGAAAATATTGGTAACCATCATTTTCTCCTATTCCCACAACATTCTCTGCCTATCAATAAATAATTGCACCAACTGAGCAACATTGAAATTACGGTCTGCAAATACTCTCAATTGAACAGGGCTAAAATTTTGTCATCTGGTAAAGCTGGTTTTACAATTCTAGCCAGTTTTGCAGCCATTTATATTCAGATCAGTCAGAAAAAAAGTAGTCTGATCTTTGATCTACACCAACCACTTTCTTGAGACACCATATGCAAAAGCAGTCTTGAAAGCACAATCTGTGGTCTTTACCACACGATAAAATATTAGAGTTGTCCAAATTGAAAGCATTTGCAGATGAAAAACGAAATGTTACTCGAAGATTGAAATTTGTTTTAGGAAGTGTAGTAAACTTTGTGGGAATAGGAGAAAATGCTGGTTACCAGCATTTTCTCCTTTTCCTACAATGTTTTCAAAAGCTTTCTTTCTCAGGGTCATTAAAAGTTGGTATTGTGTGGTAAAGGGTTAAATCTATACTGAAAGTGTCTACATGTATTTGGTTAACTCAGTGTATGGTGGTTGAAAGCTATCATGCTAAAGAGTATGAAAAAATCATAACGGTATTAGGTCTATAATGTCTACAAGAAAACTATACAAACACTGCCAAACTTTGTAATAAATGCCGGCAAGTCATCCAAGCTGCCGTTTAGTATATCCAGCGCTATTCTTGGACTCTTTTGAAACTTCATCCCACTCTGGTATGTGCCAAATGCTGTAAACCTGCAATCAGAGCTCCAGATATAAGATGGAGTGATGGTATTCTAAAATCATGCTATCTCTACAAAACCCAATGTTATAGGTACTCATTAGAATTGTCTCGATGAGATGATTCTAATGAGTACCCGCAACATTGGGTTTAGTGGCAATTAATCAATATTTTCAGTTCCGAAATCAAATTCACTCCCTTTATCTGGGGCTCTGTACGATTATGGAAAAAGATATTTTCATTGACAGGCCGTACTTGATACACAATCTGTTATTGTAGTTGGTCCAATTAATAGTTGCTGGCAGATTAATTAGTTTTAATACATTGTACTAAGTTAAAAGTTGCTTTCCACATAGGCAACCCACTCATTATCTATCCTATACACAGAATCATGATTTATAACATCTTTGAATTGGCATAAGGGTTAACCCATTCCGAAACAATTCCTGGTTTTTTCATGACCCTGAAAAAGAAGCCTTCTGACAACATTGTGGGAAAAGGAGAAAATGCTGGTAACCAGCATTTTCTCCTTTTCCCACAATGTGCTCTTCCCTTCCCAAAACAAATTTCAATCTTTGACTCACATCAATTTTGTTGTCTGCAAATGCTTCCAATTTGGACTAGTCTTAAACTGTGTTGTTTGTTAAAGAATTATAAGTGTTCAGATTCAGTCAATTGGGGCCATTCTTCAATTACTTCTCTTGATCCCTCTCCAGTAGTACATTGGTCCTGATGAGAAGGTTACTTGGTTTTTATCCTTGATTTTCTTGCACTAAACAAGTATGTTTTGAGGACAATATTTCAACTAAACTTGGTTAGATTGTTGGACAAATATAGATGTACATAGTTGTTTCTCTGATAACTGAGAAAAGAATTTGCTTTAAAATTACATGGGGACTTTACATATGATTATAAATCAAATTATGTCTATCACAACATCCCTAAGGGATTCAAGGATAAAAACAAAGGAATACATATAAAGATACCAATCTGATATTTGGTTATGTTTGGTCTTTTTCCAGCAAGGCAGATAATTCAACTAACACAAATGGCCCTCATTTTTAACTTACCAGATAAAGCAGATTGAGCACAAGACAAACAATCCAGTAACATACATGCACCACCGTTTTTGTTGTTGTATGTGTTTTAGCTGTAGCTTGGTACCACAACATCCGCAGCAATGACAACACAGATAGAATGGAGTTACTATAAGTACAAGTAATCCACCAAGGATTCCTATTGCAGCAGGTATCAACACTGGCAGTTCATACTTAACAATCTGAAAGTACAGATATACCACAAAGACTGGCCAAATGTAGGGACCGAAGTAAATGGGTAGATGGTACAAGTGTTTGTTGAATTCACTTATGCCTGAAATAAACGAAATTTCAGTCAGACATTCCAGACAGCAGAGTGGGTGTATGAGTTAACAAATTACATATGTGCTTGAAATAATAATAGTCATACAACTGTGGTTCTTATCATAATATTTTACACACCTTCACTGAACTAGTCAATTGTTTATTGGTACTGGGTACATTTCCCTCTCAATGCCTGTGTTTTTTTTTATTGATCCGAGACAAAAATAATTTTCAAGCGTTTGTAGAACTTTCAAGAAAGTACAATATCCATATTTTTGTGAAATTCTATAAAATCTCTCAAATTGAAATTTGATCGATACGGCAATTCTAATACATGTAATAATTTAAATAATCAAACTTATTGAGCCGATTGCAATCATCATCTGTTTGTTTGATTCATAATGGTTTCTTGCTTTTGTGTTACTCCATACAGTACCAAATACAACATGCAGATATTGCCAGCATTTGTTTTTTTTTAAAAGAAAAACAAATGTTGCAATGATTATTCCAGAAAATTTAGCCAAGTATGGAGTATTCCTCATTAGGTGTGATCAAATTCTTAATCTATGCTTTCAATTTATGGTAATCTTTAGGCTGCTAAACAAAATACATTGACCTCTTGTGGACAGTGTAGATCCAAGATCAGATGGCACAGAATGTGCCATCTGATCTTGGATCTACACTGCCCAATAAGGAGATATGTTTCCACAAGACATAACTTTAACAAGAGCGGCAAATTGTCGCAAGATACGCCCGTCTTACCCCAAGTTGTAAAGCTGGGGCATGCACCGGACAAAATTCAAGTATGAAAAACAACAAAGGGCAATAACTGAAAAATTAAGCAAGCAGGAGTTGTGATTTCTGTGCACTGCACTCCCCATCGAGTCTATCCACCCATGAAATTTCATAACCCTAGCTAGTATAGTTTTGGAGATATGCTTCTGACAAAAATCAAGTATGAAAAACAACAAAGGGCAATAACTCAAAAATTAAGCAAGCAAGAGTTATGATTCCTGTGCACTGCACTCCCCCTCGGTGAGATCTATCCACCCATGAAATTTCATAAACCTAGCTAATATAGTTTTGGAGATATTCACCGGACAAAATTCAAGTATAAAAAACGACAAAGGGCAATAACTGAAAAATTAAGAAAGCAAGAGTTATGATTCTTGGGCACTGCACTCCCCCTCAGTGAGATCTATCCACCCATGAAATTTCATAACCCTAGCTACTATAGTTCTGAAGATATGCTCCAGACAAAATTCAAGTATGAAAAACAACAAAGGGCAATAACTCAAAAATTAAGCAAGCAAGAGTTATGATTCTTGTTTACTGCACTCTCCCTCGATGAGATCTATCCACCCATAAAATTTCATAACCGTAGCTAGTATAGTTTTGGAGATATTCACCAGACAAAATTCAAGTATAAAAAACGACAAAGGGAAATAACTGAAAAATTAAGAAAGCAAGAGTTATGATTCTTGTGCACTGCACTCCCCCTCAGTGAGATCTATCCACCCATGAAATTTCATAACCCTAGCTACTATAGTTCTGAAGATATGCCCCGGACAAAATTCAAGTATGAAAAACAACAAAGGGCAATAATTCAAAAATTAAGCAAGCAAGAGTTATGATTCTTGTGTACTGCACTCTCCTTCGATGAGATCTATCCACCCATAAAATTTCATAACCGTAGCTAGTATAGTTCTGGAGATATGCTCCGGACAAAATTCAAGTATGAAAAACAACAAAGGGCAATAACTCAAAAATTAAGCAAGCAAGAGTTATGATTCCTGTGCACTGCACTCCCCCTCAATGAGATCTATGCACCCATGAAATTTCATAACCCTAGCTAGTATAGTTTTAGAGATATGCTCCGGACAAAATTCAAGTATGAAAAACAACAAAGGGCAATAACTCAAAAATTAAGCAAGCAAGAGTTATGATTCCTGTGCACTGCACTCCGCCTCGATGAGATATATCCACCCATGAAATTTCATAACCGTAGCTAGTATAGTTTTGGAGATATACTCCGGACAAAATTCAAGTATGAAAAACAACAAAGGGCAATAACTCAAAAATTAAGCAAGCAAGAGTTATGGTTCCTGTGCACTGCACTCCGCCTCGATGAGATCTATCCACCCATGAAATTTCATAACCCTAGCTTGTATATTTTTGGAGATATGCTCCGGACAAAGAACTGGACGCCGCCCAGACGCCCGCCCGCCCACCACGGGTGATCCCATAATACGTCCCGTCTTCGACGGGCGTATAAAAATTGCAACATTTGAGTTTTTAATATCGAAATAAATTATTGTTTTAATTATTTAGCAGGTTAAGGGTCAAATAATTTCAAGTTCAGGCCTACATGGATTATCCTTTTCCATTCTATCGTTCAACTGCTTCTTATGTATACAACTGTTTTCTTACCAAACAATCATAAACTAACTACTCGGAGAGAAAACAAGCTTTAGGCAGCATTTTTTCTTCTTTTTCAATGACCAATATTATCATTCGAACCACATTTATATTTCCATTCAGAAAAGCTTTCAAATTTGTTCAAGATTAAACTTTAACCCTCTACCAAACAATCCCTGACTGAAAAAGCATTCTGAAAACATTGTGGGAAAAGGAGAAAATGCTGGTAACCAGCATTTTCTCCTTTTCCCACAATGTTTTCTATCCTTCCCAAAACCAAACTTCAAACTGCTAATGCTTTCAGTTTGGACCAGTCTGAAATTTCGTCATCTGGTAAAGAGTTATATATTTGGTATACAGTCAATAGAGGGAATTTTGAGGCCTTGTCTCTGTCTTGTCTGTTTGTTTTTTCAAAGTAAAATACACCATGGCATGTCACAAAGTACTTTGCATTAGATCTATCTTATTAGAAAGTTTAGATCTATAGCAGAATATCATTACACGTGTTTTTGAATTGATTGTTGTATAAGAAAATCTCTTTTACCTCCATCACCTCTATTTCTCCAGAATACGAAGATTCTAGCGTATCTGTAAATGGAAAAAGTGTTTTTATGCTTCTTATTTGAAGAAAACTCAGATAGTTTATAAGAAAGTCATAGTAGTAAGGCATAATAACTATGGTAGTGCTATTTCTATAAAGACATTAGCTCTTTCCATACCACAGACGTTTTTTGTGGACAGTGTAGCTAGATCAAGATTAGACTACACAGAATGTGGAAACAGAACTCTGATCTACTTTTTTTCATTGCTATATATTCTAATTTATGACCAAAATGGCTCTTGACCTTGAAGAGGAAATTTACTTTTAAGTTTCAGCATTTTAGAAAATGAAGTATATCTTTATTCCGTAGTGAAATAGTTATGTGAAATAAGACAAAGCCCTAAATCAACCAGTTTTTTTTTTTTTTAACCCATTACCAATCAATCCCTGCTTTTGATACCCCTGAGAAAGAATTCTTCAGAAAACATTGTGGGAAAAGGAGAAAATGCTGGTAATCCACATTTTCACCTTTTCCTACAATGTTTTCTACCCTTTACAAAACAAATTTCATATTTTCAGTCACTTTTGTTGTGTTCTGCAAATGCTTTCAATTTGGAGAAGTCTGAAATATTGTTGTTTGGTAATGATTTAATGAATGATTTAGTTTAATGAACGATTATCACACAATCCCTACTTTTACGACCCTGAGAGAGAAGCCTTTAGAAAACATTGTGGGAAAAGGAGAAAATGCAGGTAACCAGCATTTTCTCCTTTTCCAACAATGTTTTCTACCCTTCACAAAACAAATTTCAAATTTTCAGTCATTTTTATTTTGTCGTCTGCAAATGCTTTCAATTAGGACAAGTCTAAAATATTGTTGTTTGGTAATGAGTTAAACAGTGCAAGCCATGTTCTGTGAAAAGGAGGTTTAGTCCACATCTGAAAAAATTATCAACCTAAATCAGCCTGTGCTGGCAAACTTGGGTCGAAATGTTTTGCAATTTTTATCCGTGTCCAAGACCATTTTAACTCACGACTCAGTTATAAGTAAGACAACATGAAGGGGAAAAAGAGAAGGTTCTACCCCAAGGAAATGACATTGTTGCGTCTATTGATGTGCGAATCGAGATAGCGTAAGATTGGAGTGTTGCTGGCAGCTTTCCATCTTTATCAGCTCTTCGCCTAACGTCCAGCACGGTGTAACCGTCTGCAAGAACCCAATTCTGAAATACTGCAATTTTAAGAATCACCCATGTTTTCAAAATCTTTTTCACTGACACCATAGTAAAGATATCTTTTTAAAAACTCTTATGTTGTGGTGAGGAACTCTATTGATCTTAAACATCAAAATTTTCCCACCAGATTTACTTCAATGTCGAGTTGTTGTCCAATCAGATTGCAGATTAAGCTAACGTTACATTCGTATCCAATAACTTTCGATAAATTACGAGACAACAATTTGTCCGCAAAATGTCCGAATGCCCTTTTTCGCGAGTTGCAAGCCAAATCACTTAATGTAAATTATATGGCTCCAGTAACATATCGCCTAAATAGGGACGGTAGTTTGGATCTAGATTATTTATTACTTATAATGTATCGCGAGCTGGAAGTCGGACTTACGAGCATATATCTATCTCAAGTAGATTCCCGAGATAGATCTATCTGCATGTGATGTAATAGTTCTAACAATAATGCGATGGAATGCACTTCTAGATGTATGTAGGTCTACCCAAAATCAAAAGCTTTGTGAGATAGGCATGTGCCAGAGAGCTTATCAACAGCGGGATAAGTCACTGCCGCTTACGAGTTTTTAAATAGCGTAGGCCTGCTACACGTTTCCGAATCATGGAGCCTCGAACAAACGTATCAAATCTGATAAGCTTACCAGGCGGCGACGTAGGAAGGATTTCAAGATTGGGGGGGCTAACTTCGAAATACTGAGATTTTTTGCGTGGTTGTGTCATTGCGCTAAGAACCCGTATTTTAGTTACTATGATTTTCAAAATTATTGGGGGGGGGGGGGGCTGAGCCCCCCCCCCTAGCCCCCCCACCCCCCCTGTTCCTATGGGCCTGCCAGGTGATCAATTGAAATCTTAAATTTGAGACCAGATCTAGTCTGTTAGTTCCATTAACTAAAAAGAAACATATTCTTGAAACTGAATAGATCTACGTTTTTCGAGTGGATCTTGTCTATTTAAAGATAGATCTATATCTAGATTTACTTTGTAATCTAGATCTATGTTTGTTTTCAACAGTACACAATTTGAACCCTTATCTTTTGGATCCGATCTTAGATCTCATTAACATCAAGAACTTGTTCTTGTACGCGGGGGGGGGGGGGGGGATTCATAGATTTGTAAATCCTTGAACGTTGTAGGTTTACTATTGATGTGAAGTTGCTGGTTTAGATCTAGTGTGTCATTGTGTCACAACTTTTTGTTTACAGCTAAAGAATATTCTAGGGTATCGTAACGCGGATATAAATCTATTTATACGTTGTATACATTCAGTTCACAAGTACATTTAGGTTGATCATCTGTAACCCAACATTTTACATGGTTTGACGTATTTTGTAACACTTTGACAAGGATCGGGCTGGTAAATCACGTTTTACAGGTTACGCAACTCCGTGAAGGTCGTACACAACGGAAATAACCGAAATGCCTAACCTCGGTTTCGTACCCATCAAATTCATTTGACGGAAATCACCGAAGCGAGAATCGGTTTTGCATCAGTGCTCGGAAACCGGATACAGTGTCACGATTACAAATGGCCGACTAATGGTAAATAAATAGGACACGCCGCCAAATTTTGCTAAAAAAGCGAGAAATTTTGCCATTATTCATCCCTGACAACAGAACGAATTTGCGTGGCTGTATTGTGTATTTCGGAATTAGTCTCTTAAGGTGAAATTTTCTTTTTCAAATGGAGGAGGAAGATCCATATGAAAGTTTGCCAGAAACGTCAACAGTTGGAACGCACATGTTGGCAGGAGCGCTTGCTGGAGTTGGGGAACATTGTGTAATGTACCCTTTCGATTGTGTGAAGGTTATTTTTTATTTTATTTTTTAGTCCAGTCATTGAAATTCATTTTGGCTGTATAAATATAAAGCCATTGTAAGCTGTTTGAAGGTCGCAAAACAAAGATCAGTAGGTTTATAAGGACATGGGATCCAAGAATTAGATAAACCAGTTCAACTTTTCATGGATCGGGGATTTGATACACTAGTTCAGCTCTTCACATCAGAATACAAAATCTTAGTTAGCTTAGTTCAGACTCCTTTTTTTTCATGATACATATATATTACTTATACACAAGAATTCCTCTGTGACAGAGTTCTTGAGTAGATACTGGAATGAAAGACAACTCGTCCAAAGAGAACTCACCCTAAGATATCTTGTCCCACTATGAACTCACCCCAAAGACAACCCACCCCATATCTGGAAGACAAGTCACCCAAAATTTAAGACAACTCGCCCCACACGGAAGACAGCTCAACCCAAGTTTATGAAAACTCAGACCACCTCACCAAATCCGAAGTAACTCCCACAAGTTAATTGAAAAAAAATAGGTCTAAAATCTAGCAAAAGTCTCCACCTGAGCCTACAAAGGCCGTACAGATTGGTTATCAATTCAGGAAAACAATCATGAAAGACCATCAAATGAATGACTGGTGCGTCGGTTTAACCTTCTGTCTTGCTATGTGTCTATTGATTAATTGATTGATTGATTGACTGAAAAGACTTGTTACATTGATTGTATGATAGACTATTCATTTCTTCAGCAGAATATGTCAGGGATGTCAAACTGATCTAAATTAATATCATTCATGCTAACTTAGATATTCAGTCAGTGTAAAGGACAGAATGTAATCTTCAGTCACTTACAAAAGAAAGAAGAGAGAGAAGGGTTTATAGATAAAACAGAAAGAAAGAAGATATCATAATTGTTTTATACATAGAGTACAGGTGATAGTAATAAAAATGGGGCAAGTTGTCTTAGATGTTTAGCGAATGTCTCATAATCTGGGCCAAGTTGTTCTGTGAGGCTGGGGTGAGTTGTCTTTGGGCTGAGTTGTCCTCCACCCAGATATTGTTATTTCTATGGTTAAATACCCACAGAGAATGGCAATGTCATGGTAGTTTCCTTGTATATGCCTGTTCAAAGCCCCATCCATGGTCGGGTAAAACCTAGGTAATATGAATAAGTTAGCTGCTACCCTATATTCCAATGGTGTGACTGAAATGTTGAGATGAACAGAAAACCCTTTCCATAATTAAATTAATCATTTATATCTGTTATCCAAGCAGAATTTTAAGTGCCCTGTCAGCTCATTTATTCTTCAAAGGTAAACCGTCATTGTCAAATAACCCTTTACTAATACTCTGCAACAAAATTCGAGACTTCATGAAATTTGGAGAATATATTGACAGCAAAATGAAATATGGCTGAAATGATGGACTTTGTGTTTAATTTGGTGAAAAGCATGATGAGAAAATACAGGTTACCAACATTTTGACCTTTTCCCGGTATGTTTTCAAATTTCGATTTGCCTAAGGGTTGTCAAAACTAAGGATCATATGATACAAACATTATTTTAGTATCTTCTTTCAGGTTTAATAGATGACTTGATGCACTCTAAGCCCAATACCCTTATATCAAAATGTTTAAATTTTAGCCCTAAGGCTACTAAGAGCAATTCAAAGTATGTGCAGATTTTGTAGATCAAGACCAGACTGAATAGAATATGCAGTCTGATCTTGAATTTACAATGTATGATGGGGAGATATTTTCAAAATGAGTTTGAAATTGTAATTTTTGAGTTTTTATTTTCAGGCTTGAAAGTTTCATGTACCCTTTACCGAATGACAAAAGTATACAGACCAAAATGAAAGCATTTGCAGTCTACAACCTAAATACATGTATGACTCAAAAATTGAAATTTGTTTTGAGAAGCGTTGAAAACATTGTGGGAAAAGGAGAAAATGCTGGTTACCAGCATTTTCTCCTTTTCTTACAATGTTTACAGAAGGCTTTTGTTTCAGTGTCGTTAAAAGTCGAGATTGTGTGGTAAAGAGTTAAACCCATATAATAGCCTAGTGAACTCACAATCAAATTTTGTGACAGGAATAGGAACTGAAGTACATGTAGTAATCATTGCCAAATGATTTGAACACTGGTCAAAAAAGCATAAAACTCCTACCAATTAATAGTCATTTCCTTTGTTTTGTTATAGACTCGCATGCAGAGTTTGGTACCTGATCCAAAAGCTAATTACAGAGGTGTTGCTGATGCTCTTGTCACAATATTTCGATATGAAGGATTACGAAACACAGTCAGAGGCATTAATGCTGTTATAGGTGGGGCTGGTCCGGCTCATGCTTTATATTTTGCCTGTTATGAATACCTCAAGAAAAGTTTTAGCCAAGGCAAACCTGGAAATCATCTTGCTCATGGTATGTTTACTTATTAACCCATGGAGTGATAGAATTGTGTTAACTCTTTCCCAAACAAGCTCTGGTTTTTATATGTCTGCAGTAAAAGTCTTTTGAAAACACTGTGGTTTTAACCTGTTTCCACACAGCAAAAGTTTATACCTGTCCAAATTGAAAGCATTGGCAGAAGATAATGTTTAAGTTGGTTTAACTCATTACCAAACAACAAAATTTTAGGTTTGTCCAAATCGAAAACATTTGCAGATGACAAAATATAAGTGACTGAAAATTCAAAATTTGTTTTGTTAAGGTTGGAAATCATGTTTGGAAAAAGAGAAAATGCTGGTTACCACCATTTTCTCTTTTTTCAACCATGTTTTCTATAGGCTTCTTTCTCGGGGGCGTCAAAAGTAGGGATTATGTGGCAATGAGTTAAATGGTTCAATGAAGACAAGTCTGCATTTTCTGTCATGTAGTAAAGAGTTAATGATTAACCAATAAAAAAATGATAAAGGTTTGAAAGGTCAATGACAGATAGCACATTTCATTTAGTTTACAGAGGAAACCTTTTAATTAATTAATCCTTTAACACACAATGCAGAATTTTGACTCTCCTAGAAAAGAAGCCTTTTGAAAACATTTTAGTTTGCACAAGGGTAAAATTTTGTCTTCTAGTAAAGGGTTAAATAAAACTTGGAACTTGTCCAAATTTGAAGAATTTGCATTTTACAAAGGAAGTATGACTCAAGATATGACCCTTGTTTTTGAAAGGGTAGAAAATGGGTGTGGAAAATGGAGAAAGTTACCAGAATTTTCTCAGTTTGTCACTTCCCAAGATCCTTAACCCTTTACTCCATAGGTACTCATCTCTACGCATTGCTTGTAGGAGCCTTTGAAAAACGCTGTGGCAAAAGGTGAAATTGCTTGTGACGAGCTATTTCACCTTTTGCCACAATGTTTTCTATGATATCAAATACAGATAAGAAACTGCTTCGTCCTTGCTGTTATTTAGGGTCAATTAGAGGTACCATAGAAAAGCCTTGTCGGGTACAGGGTTAACTCATTACTATAGGACAATATTTTGGGCTTGTCCAAATGGAAAGCATTTGCAGACGACAAAATAAAAGTGACTGAAAATTTGAAATATATTTTTAAGAAGGGTAGAAAACATTGTGAGAAAAGTAGAAAATGCTGGTTACCAGCATTTTCTCCTTTTCCCATAATGTTTTCTACAGGGTTGTCAAAAGTAGGGATTGCGCTGTAATGGGTTAAAACACTTGATCATTTTGAAATCACAGTTTGTGTGGTAAAAGACAACTCTTTACTGAATGACAAAATTTTAGACCTGTCCAAGTTGAAACCACTTGCAGACGACAAAATAAACAAAACTCAAAAATTGAAATTTGTTCCCAGTAGGGCAGAAAACAGTGTGGAAAAAGGAGAAAATGCTGGTTACCAGCATTTTCTCCTTCTTACCACAATGTTTTCAAAAGGCTTCGTTCTGAGGGTCGTTTAAGGTCGTGATTGTGTGGTGAGGGGATAACAGATTGTTTGGCAAAGGCTAAAAATGGTTTAGTTGTGATATTTTGCTATTTGTCATCTTTTTATATTGTAGGAGCTGCAGGTTGTGTAGCCACAGTTTTACATGACATGTTTATGAATCCAGCTGATGGTACGGTATTTTGTATTTTTCCTGTCTTACACTATTCCCTCTACATAAACCCTTTACCAAACAACAAGATTTTGGACTCATCCAATTTGAAAGCACTTGCAGACGACAAAATAAATGTTACTCAAAAATTGAAATTAGTTTCCAGCAGGATAGAAAACATTTTGGGGAAAGAAGAAAATGCTGGATACTAGCATTTTCTCCTTTTCCTAAAATGTTTTCAAAAGGCTTCCATCTCAGGGTCTTAAAAACCAGGGATTATGTGGTAAAGGGTTAACCTGTGTACCACATAATCTTGCTTTTCGACAATGCTGAGAAAGACAGCTTTTGAAAACATTGTGGGAAAAGGAGAAAATGCTGGTAACCAACATTTTCTCCTTTTCCCATAATGTTTTGTACCCTTGCCAAACCAAATTTCAAATTTTCATTCATGTTTATTTTGTTGTCTGCAAATATTTACAATTTGGTCCAGTCCAAAATTCGTTGTTTGGTAAAGAGCTAACCATTTCCCTACCATAAACCACCCAAGAAGCTTCTCTGGACCATGTGCAGCAGGATAAGGTCGTAGAGAAGACACAGTCTGATCTCTATCTACACTGTTCACTACTGTACTCTAGATTATGACAGAAGTATTTTTCATCTTGCTATGGAAATGCATTTGTAGCTGTTCAGTAGTTGTAACCTATTTATATGGTAGGGAACAACCTTACCTTTTAAACTTTTCACAAACAATTTCTGGTTTTCATGACCTAGAAGAAGCCCTTTTGAAATCATTACCCAGCATTTTCTCCTTTTATCACAATGTTTTATATTCTTCTAAAATCAAGTTTCAGTTTTTGAATCACATTTATTTGTCGTCTGCAAATACTTTCAATTTGGACAGGTCTAAAATTTTGTCCTTTGGTAAAGAGTTAAGCTGCAAAATGAGTGAAATGAAAAGGTCAGGCCAAGAGTTTAAATCCAGTTTTGGCTATTTCAAAGGTATCCTTTTGGGGAAAATACAGTATCTCCTTATCAGTCACCAGGATTGATCCATCTGTGCAGTCTGATCTTGGTCTATACTGTCTGCAAAAGATCAGTGTGTAAAGTTCCATATTCAATTGAACTATTATATGATGAATTTTGGCAGTCTTGTTGAATTTGTTCTGTGGTTAGAGATGGCTCTTCAGAGCAGTAATTTAGGCACTTTAAGTTGGCAGAATAATATGTTGTCTGTGTACTTCAAAAACCTAATAACTATAGCTTGTAACAAGCTGTAGTTACGAGGTTTAAATGGATGTTGTACTAGCACCAGTTGTATTGCATGACATTATAAGAGTTAAACTTATTGCATTTTTTTTTTTTTCTCTTTTTCATGTTATGCTGCAACTCTTCCATGATGCTTGGTTTTTCTTCCATTGGATGTATATGTTTCTGTGAATGGCTGGAAAATGTCACAAACAGTGATAAAACAGAGAATGCAGGTATATGGTAGCCCTTATAGAACTTGTATGGAGTGTGGGCGCTATGTACTGAAGACAGAGGGGCCTGTGGCATTTTACCGCAGTTTTACCACACAACTTAGCATGAATGTGCCATACCAAGCAGTTCATTTCATGAGTTACGAATTCATGCAAGAACAGTTGAACCCTGATCGTAATTACGATCCATGGACCCACGCTATATCAGGTGGTGTGGCAGGGGCATGTGCTGCCACAGTGACCATGCCTCTTGATGTTTGTAAGACTTTGTTGAATACGCAGGAAATCTGCTCACGGACGAAAGGCATATCTTACATTTCTGGAATGAATGCTGCTTTCAGAACAGTGTATGAATTCCAAGGTATTCCAGGCTTCTTTAGAGGACTTCAAGCAAGGATTTTTTACCAGATGCCAGCAACAGCCATTTCATGGTCGGTCTATGAATTCTTTAAGTATGCTCTAAAGAAGAAGGAGGGTTTTAAAGCAGATTCAGGATTGAGTTACATACCGACAGTTCAAGCTCAAAATGGTACAGATTCATCAAATGTCATCCAAGTAAATTCCATGACAGTACAGGCAGCTGCAAATACAAGAAGATCTATTTGAACTTTTAAAGAAAAGCCAAAAATTCCACAGTGATGGCATAAATTGTTTTACTCTGTACCAGACAATAAAATTTTACACTTGTACAAATTCAAAGCATTTCTAGACAACAAATTAAATGTGGCTCAAATGTTGGAATTCAATGTAAAGAGGGTAGAAAACAGTTTGGGAGAAGGAGAAAATGCTGGTTACCGGCATTTTCTCTTTTCCCCAAAATGTTTTCATAAGCCTTTCATATGGTAATGGGTTATTTGTTTGCCGCACAATCTTAAGTTTTAACGCATTTGAGATGGAAACCTTTTGAAAAGATGCAGAGTTAGAAGAAAATGCTAGTTACCAACATTCTCTCCTTCTCCCACAATATTTTTTACCTTATCAGAGACGAATTCCATCATTTGAGCCATATTTAACCCACTACCACACAATCCCTACTTTTGACGCCCCTGAGAAAGAAGCCTTTTGAAAACACTGTAGGAAAAGGAGAAAATGCTGGAAACCAACATTTTCTTTTCCCACTGTGTTTTTTACTCTTCCAGAACAAATTCCAATTTTTCAGTCACCTTTTTTTTGTCGTCTGCAAATGCTTTCAATTTAAACCAGTCTAAAATTTTGTCATATGGTAAAGAGTTAAATTATTGTCTGCAAATGCTTTCAATTTGGATAAGTGTACATTTTTTGTGGTGTGGTAATGGATTAAAACAAAATTTTAATGTACAAGCATGGTTTCCTCAAGCAATGATATGCCCTTGATGATATTGAATCAAAAGCGCTTGGATAATCTTTTTAAAAGCACTAGTCTACCAATGTTTGGAGAAACCCACATCAGCTTGAAAATTTATACAAGTTACAATTTTAACCCATCACTACACAGCCAGCCTTTAAACCATTACCACAGAGTCTTGAGTTTCAACGACCCCAGGGAACAAAAGCTCTTCAGAACATTGTGGGAAAAGGAGAAAATGCTGGTTACCAGCATTTTCTCCTTTTCCCACAATATGTTCTACCCTTTCAAGACAGTTCTACCAGTAAGCATCATGTTATGCAAATGCTTCCAACTTTGACCAGTCTAAAATTTGATCATAGGATAAAAAGAATCACACCAAGTTCAATCTGATACAAATGACAAAATAATGATAAAATTTAATACAATTAAACAGATACAATTGGCTAATTGGGGCGGGTATTGTTTAGGATTAGGTTAATGTAATATTTTGAATAGATTTGGAAAAAGAAATTGTCCTGCAACTGGTTCAGTTGTAAAGGCATAAGTCTTGTAATCTAAAGGTATAAAGTGAAAAGTTGTATAGTGCCATCAATTGAACAAAAAACCTACAAAACAGCCAGGAATCTGTTTGATAAGTTTTATTTGACACATTTAGAGATCTGCATTTCCAGTGCTATCACCAAATGTAAAATTATGGGAGTCTTTCTTTACCTGCTATCCCAAATTGTAGATATCAATATTCAAACTTTGTGTTCAAGCTAATGAGTATGATTTATAATAACAAGACCATGATTAAAGAAAAAATCCTTTTTGCTGAACCACCTAAGTAAACTAGTATAAACCCTGTTGAGACATGATGATTCAAAGTACAGTTAGAGACCATAAACAAGTAGGATTAAGAATGAGGACAGCTCTATGAATTTTTCACCTTCTCTTTCTTACAAATAGAACTCTGTAAAGTTTTAACATGTAATTTGAAAGATTCTTTATCCTTGTGTTCTACTGTGTGTAGTTTGTGTGATTCAGAGGAAAAGTTTTCTAGATGACATCCAATTCTCTTACTGACTTTCTGGTTTTCATTTTTTTATAGGTGATAAATTCTTTACGGTTGGATATATGAAATAAAAGCACGTCAAAAACAACAACAATAAATTCTTGCCTATTAGGATAATCACAGCATTTATACTTAATACATAGACAGTAAAGATTGCGTTAAATAGCAGATGTGAAAAGTTCAATTTTATTTCAAAGGTTGGCTTTTTTTTTTGGGGGGGGGGGGGAAGAATAGTATCATATTATAACGATAGGTAATGGAAGGATGAATGCTGTAAATTATTCATGGTAGTCAACTTCAGCTCCAAACATTTGTATGCCGTTTGAGATCTACCTTGATAATGCACTTGTTAGAGATTTTAGTCTACACTGAAATTGTCCATTGGGTAAATTTGTTACTTTAAGGCTTAATTGCTTGCTGCATTGAAAACACATGCTCCTATCGCACAGCTTTTCATGGTATACACATGCACTTCTCTACATAGCCTGACACTATGGGCATGTAAAAAAAAAAGTTCCAACTTTTTCTGTCAGCATTCGAAATGCTACAGAAGATCAAAGTTTTGATCAAAATGTGTTGTGAAATAAGTGTGAGTTATTAAATTTATGTGAGTGGAGGGCCTCTGCACATTTGAAGAGTTATGGGATAGAATATATATGTCATCAGAAGACTGCTGCAAAGGGGATGAATTATGGGATACAAGATCTGTGTCGGTAGAAGACTGCTGCATGGAAGTATTTATTGTGTGATGATTTGTGTTGTTGGTTCAGTAATGGGCATTGGATGAGTATCAGATATGTTTTTTTTTAACTAAACTTTTAAAATAGGGAATTTATGCAAATGATTTAAGAGTGATTTGCTTTTGTGAACCTGTTCTCACCAAAAGCAGGTGTGTATTATGTGAACCAGTTTATGTGCTAAAGTGCTTAAGTTGTGAATAGTCCCCTTGTAAAATTCAGTTTTGTACAGTTTTAACTTATTGATGTGATAATTAGATTTTTATACGAATATCTGCCGTTTATGTCAGTAAGTGGACTTCTACATGGCGGTAACAAGCAAACATGTTTGTGTTACTAATCAGGTGAAGGTTTTCAAGTCATTCTGCTCTTTGCTTTATCATGTTATCACTGCAAGAACCTGTTTGGAGAAGATTTATTTTCCAGCTAATGATTTGTTACTCTACCTTTAACTCTTTACCAGATGGCAAAATTTTAGAATTGTCCAATTTGAAAGCATTTGTGGACGACAAAATAAATTTGACTTAAAAGTTGAAAATTGCCAATGGAAGGGTCGAAAAAAATGTGGGAAAAGGAGAAAATGCTGTTTACCAGCATGTTCTCCTTTTCCCTCAATGTTTTCAAAAGGCCTTTTCCATAGAGTCGTTAAAGTCGGGATTGTATGGTAAAAGGTTGACTCTCTACCATGCAATCCCGACTCTTAATGGCCCATCATGGTACAATTATGGATCCACAAAATTCATAATCTCTAACAACCAATTGAAAACTGAGGTAGAACAGTACTTGGGCATGCAGAAAATTGACATATAGTAAAATCTTCAATCCAAATCAGGCTGACCAGGACCAATATATTTTGCATATGCATGAACTCTTTAGCACACATTCCTGAGTTTTAATGACCCTGTGAAAGAAGCCTTTTGAAAACATTAACTCTTTACCAAACAACAAAATTTTAGAATGGTCCAAATTAAAAGCTTTAAAGCATTTGCAGATGACAAAATAAATATGGGTAAAGAATTGAGTTTCGTTTTAGGAAGGGAAGAAAAAAATGTGGGAAAAGGAGAAAATGATTGTTACCAGCAATTTCTCCTTTTTCCACAATGTTTTCCAAAGGCTTCTTTCACAGGGGTGTTACAGTCGGAATTGTGTGGTAAAGGGTTAAGGAAAAAGCACAAAATGCTGGGAAATAGCATTTTTGTTTTCCTCAAAATGTTTTCATCTCTATCAAAGGAAAATTCCATCATACATGTATAAGCTACATGTGAACTGTTGTCTTGAAGTGCTTTCACTTTGAACATTTTGAAATGTGGCAAATAGCCCCTTTTAACTCTTTACCTAACGACATTTTTGACTGGTCCAAATTGGAAGTATTTGCAGACAAAGAAAACAAGATGACTCAAAAATTGAAATTTGGTTTCAGAAGGTCAGAAAACATTGTTGGAAAAGGAGAAGAAGCTTTTTACCAGCATTTTCTCCATTTCCCACCATGATTTCAGAAGGTTTCTTTCCTAGGGTCATGAAAACCATGTGATTGTTTTGTAAGGGGTTAAGTGAGCACGCCCTATATTCATCTACCTCTGTATGCAGATAACTTCTGAAAATTATGGCAAAAGGTAGGGGGAAAAAGCTTATTACAAGTGTTTTGTCCGCCGACTACAATGTTTTCAGTTATATCTTGATGTAAAATCTGCTTACCTAGCAAGAGTATTTCTTTTCAACTTGTTTACTTCAAGTATTTCAGGTACTTAGAGAAGTTAGATTGATCCTATTTCAAAGCACATGAAGATGGCATATCAACGTAATAGAGGGTAGAATAAACCTGACAGAAAACTACAGTTAAAAAAGTAAGACCTAAGTATGGATAATTGATACTTATGGTCATTTTTGTCTTTTATCATTATGGTCATTTCGTGCATTCCTATCTTGATCTACACTGACCTTAGAGGCAAATGTAGTAGTGAAGAAAAAAGAGAAAATGCTGGTAACCAGCGTTTTCTCTTTTTTAGCTCCACTGACCTAAGGCCAGCGGGCTTATGTCATGGCCCGTCGTCCGTCTGTGCGTCCGTGCGTGCGTGCGTGCGTTAACTTTTATTTCAAACATCTTCTTCTCTGAAACTACCCATCCAATTTTGATGAAACTTCACAGAAATGATCCTGCCATGGTCCTCTTCAGAATTCCTTGAAAGAATTTTATTCCTTCAAAAACTCTGGTTGCCAAACAAAAATATTGAAATTTTTTAAAAATCTTCTTCTCTGAAACCATAAGGCCTAGGGCTACCAAATTTTGCATGTAGCTTTATCTAGTGGGCCTCTACCAGGAGGGCCCAAATTATAGCCTTAGGGTCAAGTTTGTCCCCACATCAGGGGTCACAAGTTTTACATGGGCTTTTGTGGTGAAAACTTTCTAAGTCATCTTGTTACTAACCATAATAAAGACTAGGACCACTAAATTTAGCCTTGTCTCATGGATTTTATGTTTTACAGGGCCTTTTATTGAGAAAACTTTGAAAATCTTCTGTTTATAACCACACATTCTAGACCTGTATTATTTAGTATGGGGCTTTATCTTGTAGACCTCCACCAGGATTCAGGTAATTATAGCTTTGTGGTCAAAATTGGATTTGCCCAGGGGTCACAACTTTTTTGTAGGTTTTTATGGAAAAAAATGGTATGCCCTCAAGTTCGAAACCAGTTTGCCAATTAATGTAATGTTTGCCTTGTAGTGTTTTTACGAATTAGCCAGTGGAGCGATACAGGGCCATGATGGCCCTCTTGTTCCACAATGTTTTCTACATTTCCAAAGAGAAATTTTACGTTTTTGAGTCACATTTAACATGCTACCACATATACTTTCAATTTGTACAGATCTAAGATTTTATCGTTTGGTAAAGACTAAAGAGTTAATATGTGATCAATTAGTAAAGGTTTAATTTTCTGGAGGCAATCCATAGTTCTGAGAACTTAGGAGAATATGCATGCACAGGTAGTTTTCTCGTTAACTGTATAGCAGCCTATGAAGAGCTCCAGATAGATTGGAGTAAATTTGATTTCATAATTGAAAATATTAATTATTCTTCACTAAACCCAATGTTAAAGGTACTCATTAGAAACACCTCGACGTATCGTACCCAAAAGATAGGGTTTGGAAGAGATATAAGACATTTAGAATGAATTGAGAGATTTTTGACAATTTTGTGGTAATAGGAGAAAATGCTGATAACCAGCATTTTTTTCCTTTCCTACAAAGTTTAACACCCTTTGAAAGTCAATTTAAGTATTTGATTTACACTTATTTAACTCTTTACCAAACAGTCCCTGGTTTTTACGGCCCTGAGATAGGAGCCTTTTGAAAACATTGTGGAAAAAGGAGAAAATGCTGGTTATCAGCATTTTCTCTTTTTCCCACAATGTTTTCTACCCTTCCCTGAACAAATTTCAATTTTTGAGTCACATTTATTTTGTTGCCTGCAAATGCTTTCAATTTGGACCAGTCTAAGATTTTATTGTTCGGTAAAGTGTGAATGCAAAAGCTCTTAATTTGGACTTGTCTAAAATTTTGTTGTTTGTTTGAAGAGTTACTGATACAACTTCAGAGCTTTGCAGATCTCTGTACATGTACACAACTGTGATGGTGTAGCTGCACTGTTCTCAGAACTATGGGTTGACTTCGATCAACTTGCTATTCAGAGAAAAATTTGCATTACTCAAATGTCACATCATTTTACATTCACATGGCTTTTTCCACATACCACAGCTGTCCATAATGCTTTTCAATGGTTAGTTGTCTATTGGGTGTTTGTGTGAAAAGTCTACATCAAAATCAGATGGTCTGACGGATGATTTGCTCTGTGTAACTTTGTTAGAGATGAAAAAGTCAAAAGTCTAAATGGTGGTCTAAAAGTTACCTACATGACAACAAAATTTTATGCTGGTCGAACTTCACATTAATTGTAAAGTAAAAACTAAATGTGTCACAAAGGATGGAATTGTGAAAAGATAGATAACATTATGTGAAACAGAGAAAATGCTGGTAACCATTATTTTCTCCTTTTCTTAAATGTTTTCAAAAGGCTTCTTCTTTGGTGTCGATAAAACACTTGATTATTTAGTAAAAGACTTCAAGAAGGAGTTGGAGAAGGAGGGATAATGATTGTTTGTTATTGTTATTGATTTTGTTTATATTGTTACCAACCAGAGTTAGAAGTGTACTATGACATAATAAACAGATAAAACAATTAGTAAGTCTTCATGTGCTTTTTTACTTTCAAATTTTCTGTGCCATTACAGAAGATGTTTCAAATAGACTAGGTCTAACTGTTACGTGGAGAACCCTACCTCAGTTTGAAGGTGTCTGCTCCGATGGTATTTTTGTTACTGGTCTTTGCATACTTTCGCTAAGATAAGAAACACAAATAGCATTGGAACAGACCGTCAGACTGAAATGAGGAGACCCATACCACAAGGGAAAGTAGACCTGGAAAAAGCTGGTCAATAATTACCTTTTGTGCTCTCTAGAATCCACATTTCAGTACATTACCCGTGAAACTTCATCAGAATCTTCATCTTGATAATATCTCAGACAAGTTTGAAATTGGGTTATGTTGGCAACAGTAGAAAAACCTAAGAGGCAGCATTTTAAGCATGATACTCATGAAACTAAGTCAAAATGTTTTTCTATGTGGCATCTCGGTTAAATCTGAAAATTCAGTCACAGAGTAGGTAAAATCTTTGAAAAAACTTTTTTGCACTTTTATCCGATACTAATAAAAACCTGGTCATGATGATATCCTTCACTTCTTTGAAATTGAGTCTCTGAAGTCACACAGGTCACTGGGCTAAATCTAAGTAAATTCTTGTGTGTACTCTTGACGCCATATTTTTTGTTTGATCTGGTCAGAATATTTTTTTTCATAATACATGTACTTCGGACATGTTTAAAATTGCTAAGGACATTGTGCCATGCCGTTGTTTGTCATTCAGCATCGCTTTTGTGTTCACAGCTGTGTATGCTCTAGAGGCTGCATTTTCAGTCCTATACACATGAAACTTGGTCAGTATGTGTGCCTTGATATTTTAGAAGGTGTGTCACATAAGGTCATACACAGTGGGCCAAATCTTTGAAAAACCATAAATACATGTACACTCTAGAGGTCATACTTTCAGTCCCAAACTCTTGAAAGTTAGCCAGAATTCTAGTCTTTATGATATCTGAAACAAGTTTAATAATGGGCCACATCTGGGCAGAAATATCTTTGACAAGTTTGAAAATGGGTCGCATTAACTCTAAAACTAGGTCACTTTATTAATTCTAAGAAATACCAGTGTACCCTCAAAAGCCACATTTTCAGTTCATTACTCCTGAAAGTTGGTCAGAATGTTTGTCTTTTTAATATCCTAGCATAGTCTGAAAATAGTTCACATGTAAAATACCAGGTCACTGGGTCAAATCTCATTTCAGTCCAGCGCTAATGAGACTTGATCATAATGATGTCTTGGACAAGTTTGAAAATGGTTTCTGTAAGGTCACAAACAAGGTCACTAGGTCAAATCTTAGAAAAACCTTGTGTACCCTCTACAGGCAACATTTTTAGTCCAATACTCTTGAAAGTTAGTTAAAATGTTAGAGCATATTTAAAATTGAGTAATGTAGAGTCAAAAACTAGGTTATCTGATTGAATCTTTGAAAAAAGTATTTTGTACATTCCAGAGGCTACATTTTAGTCTAATACTTATGAAAGTTTTTTTTAGATCCACAGTTTGAAGTCCATCAGGCTTAGCCTCAGTCATGGCATGTCTGCTGTGCCTCTGTCTGTGTGTATGTACAAAACTTTTATATCAAACATCTTGTTCTCTAAAACTACCCATCCAATTTTGATGAAACTTCACAGAAATTATCCTGTTGTAGACCTCTGTAGAATTTCCTTGAAAGAATTTGATTCCTTCAAAAACTGGTTGTCATGGCAAAAAACTGAAAAAAAAAAGTTATTATGAGGTACTTTGATGAATCAACAATAAAATTCATCAAAACAATTATAAGTCTATGATGACCAAGTGTGCAAAATCACCTTCAAGCTCCAATTTAACCCTTTACCAAACAATCCCTAGTTTGTAGACCTTGAGGTAGAAGCCTTTTGAAAACATTGTTGGAAAAGGAGAAAATGCTGGCAACCAGCATTTTCTCCTTTTCCGACAATGTTTTCTACTCTGCCGGAAACAAATTTCAACTTTTTAGTAACGTTTATTTTGTCATCTGCAATTGCTTTCAATTTTGACAGGTTTAAAATTCTGTCATCTGGTGAAGAGTTAAGCAGTTTCAGACATATTCATTTCAAAGCTTTCTAAATGTTCAGTGCCACATAATAATAAGTGAGATCAACGCTATTAATACAAAGAACTTAGCTTTTATTTGGGAATATCTATAATATGACCAATCTAAAGGAGTCGTCACACCATGACGTTCTGGTCAACGTTTTCTGACGTCTGAGGAAACGTAAGTCGCCCATGGTCGCTGGGATAGCGCCAGAAGAGCGTTGTGTGAACGTCTGATCGCCGGGAATCGGCGGAGAACGCTAGTCCGGAAAAAAAGTGTTGAACATGCACAAAAGTTCTGACACTAACATTGTTCAACGTTTAATTTTAAACGCTAAATATCGTTAAAGAACGTTTGTGGGACGTTTTACTAACGTCCATCGAGCATTGCAGGCGTTCAGCTATCGCTTGTCAGTCGTTAGCATTACTTCGTTGTTACTAATCGTTTGCTTTGCAGTGAACAACTCGGTGCCGACCTGTCGATGACCGCTGAACGGTCTCCTAGCCCGCGCTTTTGGGGGAGGGGAGGGGGGTCCAAATGTTGTCGGGTCCGAAACTTTTTCTCTGTAATAACTCATTCTTGAAACTGTGGAGTGCACCCCAAGGTAATGGGTTTTTTTTTTTTGTCCCTGGGTTTGTTTGTCCCAAATGATTTCTCATTGATCATTTGCCAACTGAAAGTGTTCATAGTAGATTCTTCACGGATTTTGATTTTGAAAAGGTCTAAAGTTCTGCGCATTATCGCTTTCTATTTTACTCAACCAAATGTTATATAGCTGTTTAAAAAAGACCCTCATCACTTTTAAAGAAGAAACCAAAGTAAAAGAAAAATCATCAATGGTGTCATTCCCATCATTATGTTTAGAGAAGAAACTAAAGCAAACAAAAAATGTTAATGAAGTCATCCCCATGCTGGCATTTAGGAAAATCGCAAAATCATATATAAATACATATGGATTTACAATTTATATTGAGTTGTAAGGGCGTTATCCTAGGCAGGAGGCGGTGCAAAGACATAGTGTGTTCAAGTTTTGAATCATTAAAAAAGTTTCTGTTCTATTTAAAATATGATTTCGAGAGAGGCAAAAAACAAACCATGAATTTTATTAAAAGTTATATTCAAAGTACTTTTATTCGTAAAATAACAATTCATATTAAAGGGCACATAGCGCTTATGTTCCAGTATGATCCAAAAGGTGGTTTTGGACTAACAAGCCCGGACGAATGAGGCCGGGCGAATAAGCTCAGGGACGGACTGGTCTTGGGACGAACAAGCCCGGAACCCGAAACGTTGCAAGTACTCTTCTCCAAAGAGGTACGCAATCAATATTTTGACAGTAAAACATGGAAGAAGCGGTACGCCTAGTTGCAGAGAAATTTCCTCGAAAAGATGACAAATACATACAGTATGGAACGGCAGGCTTTAGAACGAGGTAATCTGACACGTTCGATTCTACCTTCAGTCTGAAGGTGTCTGCTCCGATGCTATTTTTGTTACTGGTCTTCGTATACAGCTTCATATCATCCCACATCTGGAATAAATATGATTTTACCGGCATCTTTTGAAACGGCTCTATGCGACAAAATTTCCAGTGACAGCTAATAAAATGGGCATGAATCGTGAGATAAGTGATTAATTTTTAACATCACCCAAACTATGCTGCAAAATACCAACTAAATTAATGGAAATTCACTTCTTTTTTTTTTTTTACGTATTAAATAAATCCAGTTTAATTTGTAAACAACTAACACAAACATTTGGTAAAAGTACCAAATTACACCTAGATAGTGAATCCCTGTTTTTTACGACCCTGAAACATAAGCCTTTTGAAAACATTGTTACCAGCATTTTATCCTTTTCCCCACAATGTTTATTACCCAACTAGAAACATATTTCAATTGTTTAGTTACGTTTATTTTGTTGTCTGCAAATGTTTTCAGTTTGTACGAGTCTATAATTTTGTCGTTTGTTAAAAAGTTAAGGAAAAAAATTAATGAAACTTTTCCTCACTCTTTCATGATCATTATAAAAATGCTTCAATCAGATTAATATACACATACAAATCACAACATCAATATGTTTTTTTACGTTACAGTTTATATATAACTATTTTTCTGTTTATTTGAACAGAGCCGAGTATCTTCCACATGTTATGTGTAGAGTTGGTCTATTGGCTGTGTTAAGGTCAAAATTGAGGAAAGGTATGCAGGTTTTAAAATTGTTTTTCAGTTCACTTGAATTGTTTCTAAATTTGTGGTCTGCAGCTGTTTCCAATGTGGAAGATTCTAGATATTGTCACTTGCTGAAGAAATGACTTTTTTTCAACACTGTGGCGGTCACTAATAATTATTGCTTCTTATGACCCACAGTAAAGAGTGAGGCTTTTGAATACAACATGGGAAAAGGAGCAAAAGTAAACAGCATCTCCTCCCTGTCCCTTAGCCCTTTACCACACAGTGATGATTTTTAACGACCCTGAGAAAGAAGCCTTTTGAAAACATTGTGGGAAAAGGAGAAAATGCTGGTAACCAGCAACATCTCCTTTTTCCACAGTGCTTTCTAACCTTTCAAAGAAAAATTGAGTCATTTAGGCCACTATGAAATTGTCAACTGGAAAAGCTTTCACTTTGATAAGGTCTAAAATTCTGCTGTGTGGTAAAGAGTTAATGTTTTCTAACATGTAGAAGCCAAATCCTATCACTCCACTCCAGCCATACTGAATATATAGTATGCAAAATTATATGCTTTCAGTTCGAACTAGTCTAGAATGTTGGCATCTCTTAACCCTTTATTACTCAATGCTGTGTTTTGTTGACCTTGAGCCTAGCCAGATAGCTCAGTGGTTAGTGTATTTGACATGTGACACGGTGGTTGCAAGTTTGATACCCAGTTGAGGCAAACATTCTTGCTGGCGATTTTATACTTTTCACCTGTAATGTATGTAGGAAAAGTGGTCAGTGACTTTGAAAGATATTTGAGTCAGTGCTGGTGTTAAACAAACAAAGCCAGGAAATATATGGTTAGGTACACCGACCAAGATATGACTGAAGCTGTTAAAACAGTCTTAAAATCAAATACAGTCTATTAATTTAGTGACCTGGAGGAAGAAGACCTCTGAATTCATTTAGGGAAGAGGAGAAAATACTGGTCTGGTAACCAGCACTCTCTCTTTGTTGCAATGTTTTTTTATTCTCTCAAAGACATATTTCAATTTTTTTTTTTAGTTAGACTTATTTTGTCATCAATTAATGCTTTCAGTTTGGACCAGTGTAGAATTTATCTGTTACAGAAATAAATAGCCACACATGATGTTATTTATGTGCTCATCTATATTTGAGTCACACTATAGTAATAGGGCGCTTAACCCTTTACCACACAATCCCCACTTTCAACGACCGTAGGAAAGAGGGCTTTTGAAAACATTGTGGGAAAAGGAGAAAATGCTGGTAACCAGCATTTTCTCCTTTTCCTACAATGTTTTCTACCCTTTGATAGACAGATTTCTTGTTTTGAATAACATTTAAAATGTTGTCTGCAAATACTTTCAATTTGGACTAGGCTAAAATTCTGCTGTGTAGTAAAGAGTTAATGCATCTCTGGAACATGTCATCACATAACCATTATAGATCCATAAAATCTATTTTGTCAAACAGCTGACTGAATTTTCAGGTAGAATGGTCCCCGAGAAATTCACCAAATTTTTAAATACAAAAAGTATCGACCCATGAGAGCTTGCGTGGAATGTGCAGGCTGACATGGATGGATACTTTTTGCAGATGCCTTAAGTTCCCTTATCATACAGCACGGCCTTCAGATTTTGGGACGAAAATATTACAAAAATGCTAAAAAATCATCCTTATACTCCCAAAGCCTTTTAATTTGCATTCATAAAACCCCAGTAGTTGAAAACTGTACGACAACGTGACAAATTAGAGATTTACTACAGCCAAGGTTGACACCAATGGGAGTCACGTTCTATTTTTAGATGATCATACAGGAATACACAGACAAAGTTTCAAACATAGCATCCGAAGAAGACATTATGGAAAATAATTATTACGGTACATGTTTTTTTATGTAATGGAATTTAAGCATTATGAGTCACATGCCACTCATTTGGCATTCCCAAAATGCTTTATTGATATTTTTGGCGCAAAATCTAAAAATACCTTAAGAGGCTACATAGCCTTTTAAGGGAACCCCATCAAAAAAACTTTTTTTTTTATTATTTTATGAATCTTAATTATTGATGATTTGTATTATTTTTTCATATTAATTTCAGTGATATATATATTTTTTTAATTTGGTGAGAGGTAAAAATTCTAAAAACCCACCTTTAATACTTTGTCAGCTACTATCGGTGTTATGATCACTGCCTCTCACAATCCTGAAGAAGACAATGGGGTAAAGTTGATAGATCCTCTTGGGGAAATGCTGGAAATGAAATGGGAAAAGTATGCAACTATGCTTGCAAATACAAGGTAAGTTGAACTCAGTATCAAAATACATTTCAGCCATTCACCACACCATCCCGGGTTTCAACAATTCTGAGAAAGCAGTCATTTGGAAACTTTAGAAAAAGGAGAAAATGCTGGTAAGCAGCATTTTTACCTTTTCCAACAATGTTTTCTATCATATTTGAGATAGCAGCCATTTGAAAACATTGTGGGAAAAGAAGTAATGTGGTAACCAGCATTTTCTCCTTTCCCCCACATTGTTTTCCACCACATATGAGAGAGCATCATTTTGAAAACATTGTTGGAAAAGAAGAAAAATGTGGTTACAAGCATTTTTTTCCTTTTCCCCACAATGTTTTGTTCGAAAATTTTGGTAACCAGTACTTTCTCCTATTTTTCCAACAATGTTTTCTACCATATCACAGAAAAATTTCATCTTTTGAGCTGTATTTGAACCGTAGTCTGCAAATGCTTTTAATTTGGGCAAGTCAACATGTTTTCTCTGTTGTAAGAAATTGATGAAACTTCATACATGTCCTCATCATGATAGTCTACAGATACATATGTATATGTTTTATTTAATGCCATGTTATGGGGCTTGATGTATATTTCCAATATGGACAAATATCTCTTTAATTGCTGGAAAAAAATATGAAACTTTATATTGATATTGTTTATCATAAGCCATCAACAATCATTAAAAATGTCTTGTCATGGAAAAGAGGGCTTGATATGTAATTTCAGCATGGACCGATAACAAAAAGGCCACATGTACATGCAAAACACAATACCTGTTATATGCTTCTATCAAAAAAGGTGTTTTTTATCAACAGAGAGTTTCATATCAACAAAATAGCTTGGCTGTAAAAGGAGTAACTGATGACAACATTGAGTCCAGGTTGTCCATACTGGTAGCACATGCTTCATTATTATACTGGAAAGAAATTTCTCGTGATCTGATTGGTTAACATGTCGGAAACATATATTATGTAACCTGGCAAAAACCATGTAAAACTAGTTTCCCTTTTGAGTGCCCCTTAAACATCACCACACATGCAACAAAATACCCAAAATGGAGGCGTTGATCGATCACCAGACTGCACATTTATGCACCAAACTGCACGTTTTTGTGACATCATTTTCCAGTGACATCAGTTTTCTTTAATTTGGGGCACACAGAAAGAAATTTCTATTTCGTCAGCATACTCTATTGGTGAGATTATAATACAGGAAAATTTCAATTAACACGCTTTGAAAGGATAAAACTTTGCAGTATAATAAATTTGCTGTACGGTCAGGTGGCAGGGGACTTGGAAACTTGTTCACGGCTGTGGTGAATCATGTGGCCCCGAGCCTCTTTGCCACCTGACCGTACAACTAATAATGTTTATCATGGCCACTGTAAAGTAGAGGAGTGCATGGAATGAGCTCGTCATTATGAGTAATTATTGAACCATGTTCAGAAATAGTGAAAAAGTAGGATACTTTTCAACCTGTACCTTCTTGTGTTTTAACAACCTTGAAGAAGTTGCCTTTTGAAAGCATGGTATGGAAAAGAGAGAATGCTGGTCACCAGCAATTTCTCCTTTTTCCCAAAATGTTTTAAAAGGGCTTCTCAAGGTTTTTAAAACTTGGCATTGTATGGTAAAGGGTTGAAATGTGTGTTGTTTTTAACTTTTTGATATGACAGAAAACAAGTAGCTTGTAGAAATTTTTTCTTGCAGTGATAATACATTACTGGAAGCCTTAAACAAAATAATTGATCAGGAGAATATTCAGATAGATGATAAAGCTGATGTGTTTATAGCAAGAGACACAAGGTTGGTACAATAGCATTCAATTACTGTAGATATGTGCTTTAACTCATTACCAAACAACAGTATTTTAGACTGGTCCAAATTGAAAGCATTTGCAGACGACAAAATGAAAGTAACTGAAAATTTGTTTTGTGAAGGGTAGAAAACATTGTGGGAAAAGGAGAAAATGCTGGTTACCAGCATGTTCTCCTTTTCCCACAATGTTTTCTAAAGGCTTCTTTCTCAGGGCCGTCAAAAGTAGGGATTGTGTGGTAATGGGTTAACTCCACAGGCTGAATGTCAACTTCAGCCTCATCAGCAGCTATTCATTGTGTAAATGATGTACTTCTAGAAACAAATACAGTGCCTATGTGGGAAAGAGCCCATTGCTGACAGTGAGTTTAACTCTAGTATAGTACTGGAAGTGACAAGGCAGAGATTCTGGGACTTGCCTTTTCACAGTTTTTTCTTCCGTCACGGATGAAAATACCAGCTTTTTGGCCACTTTAAATTTGTCGTTTGCAAGTTCTTTCAATCTCAGCCCATAATTACCTCATCTGGTTAAGAGTCAAACACCAAAAGTAAAAATTATTACATGTATCAAATTTGAACATTTTGCAAATCGAAAATATCGGGGAAACTCTAACAAAAAAATCTTCTCGGAAGTTTTAAAGACAACTTTCGTAGGTGAGGACTTTTCACGTTGGACCCCTCTACTATTTACAAAATGAAACCAGAGTCCGCCCAAAATAGCTAATCCTGTCGCCATTAGCCGACAAGCCATCATATCTCATCTCTAGCCCAAAATGAGTTGCCAAACCCTTTCCCCTCTTTGAGTCAACAAACCACACCTTCTTCTCCTGTAACCATTGCTTTTGAAATTTGATGAAAGTTTACTGTTGTCATTATTATTGAAAATGTTGTGGCAAATTACAAACATCATAATATTATGATGCACATTGAGTGTTTTTTTCCCCAATATTTCCACTTGCATTCATCATAAACCATAATTCAAGTTTACTGTCTATATTTTACAAGGCTGTTTTCACAGTCATTTGGCCGAGTCCCAGTAGCTGAGTCAGTAGCTGAGTCAGTAGCGTACAAGACTTGGGAACATGGGGTCCTGGGTTCAATACCTGGCTACGACCCCTGGCTTGGCTAATTTCTTTCAGAGGATTGATGATAGTCACTGCAATAGGAGTCATTCCACTCCCAAGACTGACCATTTTTTTGACGATGATTATGTAGGAAAGCAGCCAGTAGCTTTGAATGGTAATCTGGTAATCTATTTATAGAATTAGACTGGTTTACGCATTTAGACTCTTCCAAGCTAAGAGCATCTGCAGAAGACAAAATTTAATTCAGATTTGGTATAAATTAGTTTTAGGTCTCTGATAGGGAAGAAAACAATGTGGAAAAAGGAGAAAATGCTGGTTACCAGCATTTTCTCCTTTTCCCACAATGTTTCAAAAGCTTTCTCTCGTAGGGTAGTGAAAACCAGGGATTGTTTGGTAACGGGTTAAAAAGATGAAAATACCATTTTATTATTTCATCGTATTAGGTCACTTAACTACACCACAGTTAAGTGCAAAGTACTGGTAAGAGAAACTCCAGGAAGGCATGGAGATGCACTGGTGGCCATGATATAACTGAAGTAATCTTAAAAACGGCTTTAAACGCCAAACAATCAATCAATTCACAGTCATTTGCTCAGTATTTTTTCCAGAGTGATAGACTTGGGCCTCAGGTCACTTTATCTGATAATGATTGTTTGTTTATTATATTTCCAGACCTAGTAGTCAGTCACTTTCCAGTGCTGTTGAATTTGGTGTGAATGCCCTGCAGGGATCCTTAACAGACTTTGGTAATTATTTTTGGCTACTAAGGGAAAACGTTTCTTCAGTTTATCATCTTCTGAAACAAATTTACAAAACATCTTTATTGCATAAATAACCCTTTCCAAAACAATCCCTGGTTTTTACAACTCTAAGTAGCCTTTCTGAAAACATTGTGGGAGAAGGAGAAAATGCTGGTAACAAGGATAATCCCATTTTCCACAATGTTTTCTACCCTTCCAAAGACAAAATTCAATTTTTGAGTTGCATATATTTTATCGTCTGCAAATGCTTTCAATTTGGATGAGTCCAGAATTTTGTTTTCTGGTAAAGCAATTTTGTGCAAAAATTTAGACATTCTATGATATATTTGTTATTCCTGATGATAGTCATTTCAAACTTGGACAAGTTGTTATATGAAAGGGAATCGCTACAACAAAGGCAGGTAACCAACAAAGTAATTTTGACATAGTTATGTCCCTTTTTAGACTTGGAATTTTTCACTGAAAATCAAGTAACAGAGGCAAAGCATTGGCATCAATATGTTTTGCTTATGTTTTATGAAATGTAAATCATGTGAGAAAAGTAGTTGGTGGCTTTGGAAAGAAAGTTGTGGTAGTACTGGTGTGAGAAGCCAGGAAACATGTGCATCACCGATCGCCATGATATGACCTTAGCTGTTAAAGTGGCGTTAAACCCCAATACAACCAATTCATTAGTTCATTTCTGAAAGAGTTAACCTCTTACCACACAATGATGACTTTTGACGCCCCTTGGAAAGAAGCCTTTTGAAAGCATTGTGGCAGAAGGAGAAAATGCTGGTAACCAGAATTTTTTCCTTTTTATACGCCCGTCGAAGACGGGACGTATTATGGGATCACCCGTGGCGGGCGGGCGGGCGGGCGGGTGGGCGGGCGGGCGTCCGGGCGGGCGGGCGGCGTCCAGTTCTTTGTCCGGAGCATATCTCCAAAACTATACAAGCTAGGGTTATGAAATTTCATGGGTGAATAGATCTCATCGAGGCGGAGTGCAGTGCACAGGAATCATAACTCTTGCTCGCTTAATTTTTGAGTTATTGCCCTTTGTTGTTTTTCATACTTAAATTTTGTCCAGAGCATATCTCCAAAACTATACTAGCTAGGGTTATGAAATTTCATGGGTGGATAGATCTCATCGAGGGGGAGTGCAGTGCACAAGAATCATAACTCTTGCTCGCTTAATTTTTGAGTTATTGCCCTTTGTTGTTTTTCATACTTGAATTTTGTCCGGAGAATATCTCCAAAACTATACTACCTAGGGTTATGAAATTTCATGGGTGGATAGATCTTATTGAGGGGGAGTGCAGTGCACAGGAATCATAACTCTTGCTTGCTTAATTTTTGAGTTATTGCCCTTTGTTGTTTTTCATACTTGAATTTTGTCCGGAGCATATCTCCAAAACTATACTAGCTACGGTTATGAAATTTTATGGGTGGATAGATCTCACCGAGGGGGAGTGCAGTACACAAGAATCATAACTCTTGCTTGCTTAATTTTTGAGTTATTGCCCTTTGTTTTTTTTTCATACTTGAATTTTGTCCAGAGCATATCTTCAGAACTATAGTAGCTAGGGTTATGAAATTTCATGGGTGGATAGATCTCACTGAGGGGGAGTGCAGTGCACAAGAATCATAACTCTTGCTCGCTTAATTTTTGAGTTATTGCCCTTTGTCATTTTTTATACTTGAATTTTGTCCGGTGAATATCTCCAAAACTATACTACCTAGGGCTATGAAATTTCATGGGTGGATAGATCTCACCGAGGCAGAGTGCAGTGCACAGGAATCATAACTCTTGCTTGCTTAATTTTTGAGTTATTGCCCTTTGTTGTTTTTCATACTTGATTTTTGTCCGAAGCATATCTCCAATACTATACTACCTAGGGTTATGAAATTTCATGGGTGGATAGATCTCATCGATGGGGAGTGCAGTGCACACAAATCACAACTCTTGCTTGCTTAATTTTTGAGTTATTGCCCTTTGTTGTTTTTCATACTTGAATTTTGTCTGGAGCATATCTTCAGAACTATAGTAGCTAGGGTTATGAAATTTCATGGGTGGATAGATCTCACTGAGGGCGAGTGCAGTGCACAAGAATCATAACTCTTGCTTTCTTAATTTTTCAGTTATTGCCCTTTGTCATTTTTTATACTTGAATTTTGTCCGGTGAATATCTCCAAAACTATACTAGCTAGGGTTATGAAATTTCATGGGTGGATAGATCTCATTGACGGGGAGTGCAGTGCATAGGAATCATAACTCTTGCTTGCTTAACTTTTGAGTTATTGCCCTTTGTTGTTTTTCATACTTGAATTTTGTCCGGAGCATATCTCTAAAACTATACTAGCTAGGGTTATGAAATTTCATGGGTGGATAGATCTCATCAAGGGGGAGTGCAGTGCACAGAAATCACAACTCTTGCTTGCTTAATTTTTGAGTTATTGCCCTTTGTTGTTTTTCATACTTGAATTTTGTCTGGTGCATGCCCCAGCTTTACAACTTGGGGTAAGACGGGCGTATCTTGCGACAATTTGCCGCTCTTGTTCCATAATGTTTTCCATCCTATTAAGGAAAAATTGCACCATGTGAGCCATATTGATGTCTGCAAATGCTTTCAATTTGGATAAGGCTAATTTGTTTTCGTATGGCAAAGGTTTAAAAATAGCTTTGAAAGCTTGGATATTGCAGGATTATTTGAAATCAAGAATATGCAACAAAATTCTCGTTTTCATAGTTGAAAAACTATTACCAACAGACAAAATTTGTGTTCCAAAAGTTCCATCATGTTTCTGCATTGTTAACCCTTTCCAAAATGGCAAATTTTAGACTCTTCCAAGCTAAGAGCATCTGCAGAAGACAAAATTTAATTCAGATTTGGTACAAATTAGTTTTAGGTCTCTGATAGGGAAGAAAACAATGTGCAAAAAGGAGAAAATGCTGGTTACCAGCATTTTCTACTTTTCCCACAATGTTTTCAAAAGCTTTCTCTCTTAGGGTAGTGAAAACCAGGGATTGTTTGGTCACGGGTTAAAAAGATGAAAATACCATTTTATTATTTCATCGTATTAGGTCACTTAACTACACCACAGTTACATTACTTGGTTTGCTGCAAGAACACTCAGGAGAAATATGGATCCTGCACAGAAGATGGTTACTACAAGAAACTGTCCCAAGCTTTTGTTGATCTCCAGCAGTCAGTTAGTGTTTGTTTGTCTTTCTTTGTCTTAGCCCTTTACCACGCAATTTTGAACTTAATCATACCTGAAAGAGAAGGCTTTTGAAAGGATTTCCGGAAAGGAGAAAATACTGATATGTAGTATTTTCTCCTTTTCCCACAATATTTTTCATTCTCTCAAAGACAGAAATCACTATTTGAGCTACATTTAACCCTTTCCCACACAATGACAACTTTTGATGACCTTTGGAAAGAAGCCTTTTGAATATATTGGAGGGAAATGGAGAAAATGCTGGTAACCAGCATTTTCTCTTTTTTCCACAATGTTTTCTAAACTATCAATAAACAATTCCACCATTGATTCCACCATAGATTCCCATTGAAATTGTCATCTGCAAATGCTTTCAGTTTAGATGGAGCTAAAATTTTGTTGTGTGGTAAAGGGTTAAATTGTAGACTACAAATGCTTTCAATTTGGTTGCGCCCAAATTTTTTTCAGTTGATAAGGAGTTAACCCTTTACTCCATAGATACTCATTTCTATGCATTGCTTTTAGGAGCCTTCGGAAAACATTGTGCCAAAAAGTGAAATTGCTCGTGACGAGCAATTTCACCTTTTGTCACAATGTTTTCTATGCTATCAAAAGGTGTCATATACACATAACAAATGTTTTCATCCTTGCTGTTATTTAGGGTCAATTAGAGATACCATAGAAATGCCTTATGGGATAAAGAGTTAAACAAGAGTTGAAAATTTAACAATAGATTGAACATATAGACTAGATACTTTTGTAAGCAAAATTACTTTAAACCATACATGCAGCTGCAATGATGATGTCAGAAATGATACTATTTACATCTTTAACATGACATTTCTGGTGGAAAATCCTTGCGACAAAGGATGAGCAGGAATGCAGTTGCATGTTCAATGATCGCTTAACCCTTTACCACACAAGAAAATTGTAGACTAGTCCAAATTGAAAGCATTTGCTGATGACAAAATAAAGGTGACTAAAAAATAGAAATTTGTTCTGGGAAGGATAGAAAACACTATGGGAAAAGGAGAAAATGCTGGTTACCAGCATTTTCTCCTTTTCCCATAGTGTTTTCACGAGGCTTCTTTTTCAGGGGCGTCAAAAGTAGGGATTGTGTGGTAATGGGTTAACCAACTGACAGATAACTAGAGATATGTTGAGCACCCTTTATCATACTGCAAAGAAATTTCTCGTGATCTGATTGGTTAACGTGCCGGAACATAATACATCATGTACCCTGGCAAAAACCAGGTAATGCCAGTTTCCTTTTTGAGTGCCCCCTAAACATTACTACACTTGCAACACAACATCCAAAATGGTGGCGCCAATCGATCATCAGACTGCACTTTCATGCAGCAATCTGCACGTTTTGGTGACGTCAGTTTCCAGTGACGTCAGTTTTCATTGAACTTGGGTACTCAGAAGGGATTAGCACACTGGATTCATGAGATTATAAAACAGGAAAATTTCACTTAATGGGCTTTGAAAGGGTAAAAGTTGGAAGTATTATAAATTTCTTGTACCTTCAGGTGGCAGGGAAATAGGAAACTTGTTCACAGCTGTGGCGAATCATGTCACCCCGAGCCTTTGCCACAGCCTTGAACAAGTTTCCAAGTCCCCTGCCACCTGACTGGAACTAATTATTGCATCTGCAATCTACAGTCATCTACCTGACTGTAGAACTAATTATTGCATCTGCAATAAGTATCGACTCATGTCAGCCTGAGCAAACTGCACATACTGACATGGGCTGAAACTTTTTGCTATCTTTACATTTTCTGTGTGTCAAAGGACCAGGCTTCCATATAATTGAATCAGTTGTTTGACAAAATTGATTTAAAGGAGTTCATTATATTTTTGATGACTTGGTTGGTATTTTGCATTATGGAGATGCATTATGTCCTCTTTTGCCAGAGCATGGCTCATATTTAACCCTTTACCCCATAAGGCATTTCTATGGTACCTCTAATGGACACAAAATAACAGCAAGGATGAAGCCATTTCTAATGTGTATATGACACCTTTTGATAGCATAGAAAACATTGTGACAAAAGGTGAAATTGCTCGTCACGAGCAATTTCATCTTTTGCCACAATGTTTTCCAAAGGCTCCTACAAGCAATGCGTAGAAATAAGTATCTATGGAGTAAAGGGATAAGTGACAAGATAGATCAGTTCATCTGTTTATAAAACCATGTGTTTGTAAGACCATGTGATTTTCACCATTAATTTGCACAACAGATAAAAGAAACAGGTCATTACAGCAATGTGTTATATATTGATGCTGCAAATGGTGTAGGAGCAGAGAAGTTGACCAAAATGTGTTCCTATCTAGGGGAGGCATTGTCTGTTGCAATCAGTAATAACGGATCAGGAAAACTGAATCATAAGGTAAGGAAAGGGATTCTTGATTTATAAGGTGAATATTTATGTCACTAGTCTAATACACCAACAACCTGTCTTGTAGCATTTATAAGTACAATTGTACTTGATAATGGGTATCATTTTGCTTGTTTATGGTGAATGATCCTTTCTGATAGACGTCTATTCAATGTAATTTTTTCTTTTTGCTTTGCATTCTGCTGGAGAAAAAGAAAATGCTTAAATCATAGGGATGCCAAAGGAGGAAGGATTAAATAAACATATCAACAAAGAGCAATTGAAATTAAAGAGTAGGAAGATAGATCTGCTTCTACTGAAGAGAGAAATTATGAAGTAGATGTGATAGGTCTAAGATCAGATTGCACACTGTGAGTACTAGTAGTTAGATATATAGGATCTGACATGAGTTGTCTTTTGAGATAAGATTTTATTAAACGAGTCTAGGGAAATGTTATTAAGTGAGCCTTTGGCAAGCTTTATAACACTTTCCTTGACTTGACAAGTTTAATAAAATCTTATCTCAAATGCCTACAAATGTCAGATTCTTTTTATCAAATAACGATATTTCATAAAATATAGATTGGATGATGCAAAAACATTCGTAAATACAGCCACTGTGTTTTCCAGGAGATCCATTCACTGGTATGAAATGTGTACGAAATGGCGTCAAAAATGATGTCACACATATGTGATATTAAACATGTGTAAGATAAGAAAATGTGTAATATGTATATTAAACTGAAAACAAGGGAGTTTATGTGATAAATATACTCCATAAGGCATGTTTATGGTATCTGTAATTGGCCCTTAGTAACAGCAAGGGTGAAGCTGTTTCTTCTTAAGACACCTTTTGATAGCATAGAAAACATTGTGGCAAAAGGTGAAATTGCTCGTCACGAGCAATTTCACCTTTTGCCACAATGTTTTCCAAAGGCTCCTACAAGCAATGAGTAGAAATGAGTATCTATGGAGTAAAGGATTAAAAGATAGGATTTTTTGGTTGAGAGTTTGTAAATTGTTTGCTTCTAGTTAATCTATTGCATTTATCATATTTCTAGTGTGGAGCAGACTATGTCAAAGTTAACCAGTGCTCTCCAGAAGGTCAGTTTGTTTCCACATCTTCACCTCTTACAGAAGTAAAGTATCATGATGTACCAACGCATTGATGATATCGCCCCAGCTCTACTGAAAACAAGCATTTTTTCCATTTCCCACAGTGTTTTCTTCCAGTTTAAAGACATATCACATTATATTAGCCCCAATTCGATTGAAAGGCTGCAACTGTTTTCACTTTGTACAAGTGCTAACTTCTGTTGTTATTCTCCTTAAGGGCAAACATATATTTGCCACTTCGTCTGTTCATGCTTCAGTCCATTTATCTGTCAGTCCTTCCATCTGTCTGTCCATTCAAAGTTATTTCTCCACAACCCCTGGACCAAAATTAGATGAAAGTTTTTAATTATATGAACTCTTTAGGAATATGCACTGATGTCTTTTTCCCAGTTTTCGAATTTGACACTGTGTCATGGAAAAAGGGGATTTATTTTAAATTTTTCCTGTGACTAACCATTTACTTACAGCCTTCACTTTCCTAAAATTAGACCTGTTTGAGAACATAATCCATATACGACTACACTTGTCTGGTAAAAATTAAGTTTGCTGTAGACACATCTGATTTTAGCCCTTTAGACACCTTTCACTACCAAAGTTCCCTTTACATTTCCTGTTGTGGATTTGCCAACTGCATTATTTTGAATCTTAATGAGCTCATAATTTTTCTTATCGGGAAGGGCTACCCCAGTATTTTCAATAATTTAATTGAACTTGCAATTAATCCATTACCACACAATTCCTACTTTTGACAACCCTGAGAAAGAAGCCTATAGAAAACATTGTGGGAAAAGGAGAAAATGCTGGTAACCAGCATTTTCTCCTTTTCCCACAGTGTTTTCTACCCTTCACAAAACAAATTTCAAATTTTCAGTCACTTTTATTGTGTCATCTGCAAATATTTTCAGTTTGGACACACCTAACATATTGTTGCTTGGTAATGAGTTAAAGACCACCCACTCCAGGGGATCATGTTTCTTACAGACACTAGGTGGTTTTTGCATACAAAGACTTTTTTATTTGTCAAGATAATTTTTTCTTCAAGTATAGAGATAATTTTTTCTTCAGGTATGGCCTAGTCTGGAAGCTCACTTATTTATGTACAGGATTTTTTAGTTTGAGGATTGAAGATGCCATTGTCACAGCATTCATACCTCGCATGAAGTTTTTGTAGATATGCTTTGTATACTGACATAACCTTATTGCATATTTTGTAGGGATGTCCCTATCACCAGGACTGAAATGTGCTTCTTTTGATGGAGACGCAGATAGAATAATCTACTTTTTTCAAGGACAAGGTATTTTGTATTGACATTCTAGAGCCTATATCAGGAGTTCAGGACTAATCAGCATTTCCTCCTTTTCCAACAGTCTCTCAGATTAAATTTGGTTCAGATGATGGGAAGAGTCATTTTACCTATTACCACTCAATCATTTTGACGACCCTGAGAAAGAAACCTTTAGAAAACATTGTGGAAAAAGGAGAAAATGCTGGTGTTTTTACCCTTCACGAAACAAATTTCAAGTTTTTGTCGCTTTTATTCGGTTGTCTGCAAATACTTTCGATTTGGACATACGTTAAATTTTGTTGTGTAGTACATGTAATACCGTAAGTTAAAGGGTTTGAAGGATTGTGGGAAGAAGACCATGCTGATTACTAGGATTTTGTTCTTCTGTCACAATGTTTCCTAAAGCCAACTTTGCTATTGTCATAGAAGCAGGAGATTATCTAATAAAGGGTCATTGGCAGCTTTTTCTGTAAGAGACGTGTATTGCATATCAAAATATACCATTTATATAACAATGCCTCAGGGACCTGGTTTTGTGAAAGGAATTTTTCCCTTGTGTCTAAAAATTAAAAATGCATCAGAAAATCACTGTAACTAGTGAATCTTTTGAAACAAGGTTTTATAACGGTTGTCTAGTAAAGATTTATTGTAGACACCACACAATTTAACATGCATGCATTACTGTAGAACTCTTTTTTCAATGGCAATGTTTTAGACTTGTCCAGATCGAAAGGATATGCTGATGACAATCTAACTCTTTACCACACAATCATGAGTTTTAGTGACGTTGTAGAAAAGGTTTTTTGAAAACATTATGGGAAAAGGAGCATTTTCTCTTTTCCCACAATCTTTTCTACCCCATCAATAACAAATTTCATAATTTAAACAACATTTAAATTGTCGTCTGCAAATGCTTTCAATTTGGACAAAGCTAAATTCTTGTCATGTGGTAAAGCTAGCTTGGAGAACAAAATATGGCTTTGAGAGGGTAGGAAAGAGAAAATGCTGGTTTCTAGCATTTTTTTTTTCATCTCCCACAAAGGCTCATTATACCCCAGCAAAAGGAATGTTTTCGGGGGTATTCTGGAATTAGCCTGTCTGTCCGTGCATCTGTGTGTCTGTCTGTGTGTCCGTCTGTGTACAAAATACTATCAAAGTGCTGGCGGGGGTATAGTCACATTCAGTGACAGCTGTAGTTTTTTGAGGGTCTTAAAACTCATGATAGTGTGGTAGGGTTAATGTAGGATTTTGGTAATATTGCATGCCTCAATGTAACACATTATTTTGTCACCCCTCTTTCCCTCAAAAGTTTCTTTTACCAGTACCTTTAATAGCACTATGTAAATCATTTTGTTCAAGCTAGATGTTGATCTCCCACCAACATGGTCAAAACAGTGTATTTCAGTGAGAGGGGTCTTTAAGCTTTACGTAACAAATTCTTGAATGGTCCAAACTGTAAAGCATCTGCAGACAATGTATTAAATGTTTAACAAGATTTTTCTTTGAATAGAAATAAAGTATTTAGGAAAAAGTAGAAAATGATGGTTAATGGTATTTTCTCACTTTCCCTCAATGTTATCAACCCTTTACCCATTAAGGCATTTCTATGGTATCTCAAATTGACCCTAAATAACAGCAAGGTTGAAGCCGTTTCTTATGTGTATATGACATCTTTTGATAGCATAGAAAACATAGTGACCAAAGGTGAAATAGCTCGTCACAAGCAATTTCACCTTTTACAACAATGTTTTCAAAAGGTTACTACAAGCAATGCAAAGAAATGAGTATATATGGAGTAAAGGGTTAAAAGGCTTCATCATTTGGTTTGTTAATACAGGAAGTTACTAGTATTTTGTAAGGCATTAATCCTGCTGAAATAGCTATAATGAATCTGTGGAAAGGAAATAACACAGCAAGGAATGGAACTTGCTAGCTTTTGATTACCAGCCCTGTGTGTTTTCATCTATTCGATGCACAGAATTCACAGATGGTCCTTTTTTGTGTGATGGGTCTTATTATGTAGTTTGTGGATTTTCTTTTTTTCAGATGGTAAAGTCAATTTGATGGATGGGGACAGAATAGCAACTTTGGTAAGTGCTTATTTGTTCAGTAATTCCACTGTATTTCAACTTTACATTGCTGAAATCTTAAGTTTGCCTTACATGTTTTTCAATATTTCATTATTTATACCAGTATATACATGTATGTCAACTTGAATAACAATGGTGGTTGCAGTACTTCAACTAGTATTTTCATTATTTTCCATAATGATATCCCCTTTGCTAAATAAATTTGATCATTTTAGCCTCACTAAACTTTTCATCTGCAGCAGGTTTCAGAATGGACCTTCATAAATTTTGTTGGCTGGTAAAGGGTAAAACATTGCGAGATTAGGAATAACTCACAGTATTCTTTAACTCTTTACCAAACAAGCCCTGGTTTTCACAACCCTGAGAAGAAAAGCTTTTGAAAACCATGTAGGAAAAGGCATTTTCTCCTTTTCCCACACGGTTTTCTACCGTTTTAGAGACAGTTTTGATAAATCAAGACCCTTTAAATTTCAATATAGGCCTGTATAAAATTTTGTCGTTTGGTAAAGAAATAACCAGGATGGTTTTTACTCTTCCGAGAGGCAGAAAAATCATTGGTATTTTTCATTAACTAGACACATTTTTGCAGGTAGCTGGACATCTCCAAACTTTATTAAAATCAAGTGGAATAGATCTCAATTTAGGACTTGTACAAACAGCCTACGCAAATGGAAGCTCAACATTGTATATAACACAATCACTAGTAAGTAAATTAAACCTTAGAGCTTATACTTAACTCTTTACCATACAATCCCAACTTTTAATGACCCTGACAGGGAAGCCTTTTGAAAACATTGTGGGAAAAGGAGAAAATGCTGGTAACCAGAATTTGGACCAGACTATAATATTGTCATTTGGTAAAGAGTTAATGTTGTCTGCCGTGAAAATAAGCTCTGCCGTTTTAACACTCTTTTGTCTCTTTCAACCCATTACCACACAATCCCTACTTTTGATGAGCCTGAGAAAGAAGCCTGTAGAACACATTGTGGGAAAAGGAGAAAATGCTGGTAACCAGCATTTTCTCCTTTTCCCACAATGTTTTCTAATCTTCCAAAATCAAGTTTCAATTTTTGAGTCACGTTTATTTTGCCTTCTGCAAATGCTTTCAATTTGGACATGTCTAAAATTTTGTAGTTTGGTAAAGAATTAAAACATGTATGGGTTGGCATCATTTTATATGAAAAGGCTTTTGAGCTTGTAACCTAAAATATGTTAGTTGACGTAAGGAATGTTTTCATCTTTTATGACCCTGAGAAAGAAAGCTTTTAAAATATTGTAGGTAACAGAGAAAGTGCCGTTTACACAAGTATTTTCTCCTTTTCCCACAGTGGTTTCTACCCTCTGAAAGAAAACTTGTTCATTTGCTCAGCATTTGATTTCTTTTCTTCAAATGCTTTCAATTTGGACAGTTCTAATATTTTGTGGTTAACTCATTACTAAACTACAAATTTTTAGGTTCATCCAGATTGAAAGAGCAGATGACAAAATAAAAGTGAATAAAAATTTGAAATTCATTTTTCGAAGGGTAGAAAGCATTGTGGCAAAAGGAGAAAATGCTGGTTACCAGCATTTTCTCCTTTTCTCACAATGTTTTCAAAAGGCTTCTTTTGTCAGGGCCGTGAAAAATGGATTTTTGGGGAAAGAGTATACATGTATTTTTCATTTTCAGCAAGTGCCAGTAGCATGTGTAGCTACCGGGGTTAAACATCTACATCACAAAGCCAAAGAATTTGACATTGGTGTGTATTTTGAAGCCAATGGTCATGGGACAGTTCTGTTTAGTGAGACAGCAGAAAATGTTATACGAGCTGCAGCAGATAACAAGAGGTAGCCTTGGGTGTACTAACTCAGCTCTTGTACTCCTTCTTCATATTCCTTATTGTCTTTTTATTTCTTCTATGTATCTTAAACTTGAAACAGTATTGGATTGTCTTTTTTCTCACTTATTAATCCCAGCGTATTAAGAATTTTAAAGAGAAATCCTTACAGAATAATGCCATGTTATGAAAGCTTGAAAAAGAAAGCATTGCAAACATTAATATGCAAATAAGAAAAAATGCCATCTTTGTCTTTTGTGTCCATGTTGTTTTCTACCTTTTTACCTCAAATCATTCAATCCACATCATAGTTGTAGTTGGTGAATACTTTTAGAATGGAGAGTCCTTGATATGTTGTTATCTGGTAAAAAGTCGAATAAGTACATTTACTTTTAGATATGTCATTAACTCTTTATCAAACAACAAAATTTTGGATTTGCCCAAATTTAAAGCATTTGCATAGAACAAGTGATGATTTCAGTTTTTGAAAGTGTGAAAACTTTCTGGTCACCTGCAATTTCTCCTTTTTCCATAATCTTTTAAATGGCTTCTTCCACAGGTTTGTTAAAACAAGGGTTGATGTAATGTCAAATGAATATGCAAATAGAATTTGATTAAAGACTTGTCAAAGTTCAAAGCATTCGCAGACAACAAAATGAATGTGACTCAAAAATTGAAACTTGACCTTAGAAGAGTGGAAAACATTGTGGTAACCAGCATTTTCTCCTTTTCCCATAATGTTTTCAGAAGGCTTTTCTCTCAGAAAGATAAAATGATAAGATTATTGGAGTAGGTTTGTGATAGATAAGTCACTGTATTATATTCTCTGCTTCAGAAGAGTTGATTAGCAATTGTTTGAAATAGATGCAGATATTAGACAAAATTTCTGATTGCAGTTTGACAGAGGAACAAAGAAAGTCTGCTGTGTTACTGACAACCACAATTGATCTAATTAATCAGGTACCCTCTGTCATTACTTCTGTCTTGTTTCTGAAACAATCTGTCTTTCTCACCGAGCCCTGGTAGCTCAGTTGGTGGGTGAAGGACTTGAGAACACAGGATCTAGGGTTCAATTCATGGCTACGACGCTGACTCACCCAAAATCTTTCTGAGGACTGATGGTAGTCACTGCAACAGGATTCATTCCTCTCCCACCGCTGACCATTGTTTCAACAATAATCATGTGGGAAAGCAGATAATTTCTTATTTGAAAATGCTTTACCACTTGAACAAAAATCGTAGAGGTATCCCAAGTTGAAAGCATTTCCTGGTGACAAATAAGATGTCACTTGAATGACTGGATCTGTCTTTGAAATGGTAGAAAACATAGTGGGAGTAGGAAAAAATGCTGGTTACCAGCATTTTATCCTTTTCCAGCAATGTTTTCAAAGCCATTTTCCAAGGAGTCATTAACTCTGCACCAAATGACAAAATTTTTAGATTGCTCCAAATTGAAAGTATTTGCAGATGACAAAATGAAAGTGACTAAAAATTTGAAATTTCTTTTGTGAAAGGTAGAAAACATTGTTGGAAAAGGAGAAAATTACGGTTACCATCCTTTTTCTCCTTTTCCCAGAATGTTTTTAAAAAGTTTCTTTCTCAGGGTCGTCAAAAGTCAGGATTGTGTGGTAAAGAGATAAAACTCAGAATTTTAGTGGTAAAGGGTTAAGTTTTGTACAATTTTCAGACTGTAGGAGATGCCATATCAGACATGCTATTAGTGGAAGCCATACTTTGTTATAATGGATGGAATATGGAGGATTGGTTTGGATGTTACACAGAGTTTCCCAACAGACAGCTCAAAGTCAAAGTAAGTCTTTACTATACTGTTCCATGTTTTCTCCAGACCCCTGGTAGCTCAGTCAGTGGCATACAGGACTTGAGATCAAAAGGTCGCTGGTTTGATCCCTGACTTGGCCATTTTTTTTTTAAGATTGATGATAGTCATTGTAACAGGATTTATTTCTCTTTCACCACTGACCATTGTTTCAACCATGGTTGTGTGGAAAGCAGCCAGTGGCTTGGAAAGAATACAGGTACATGGATAGGTGCACTGGTAATAGTGATGTAACTGAAATGGGGGTGGAAATGTCATTAAAACCCATAGAATCAATCAATCTATTTTCCCAGTTATTGGAGGGATACTTCTGAAAGTAAGGTGGGAAAAGAAAAATGCTTGTAACAAGGTTTATTCTATGTTAGTTATTCAAAATTAACACTAAAAACTGTAGAAGTTGTACCTTTTGTTACTCTTACTTTTATAACTTAGTAAGATCAGCCCTGTACCACACAACCTAACTCTGTGAAAGAAGGCTTTTAAAAACATTTTTGGAAAGGGAGTAAATGCTGGTAAGAAGTATTTTTTCCATTTCCAAATTTGTTTTCTACCCCTTTAACAACAAATTGCAAAATTTGAGCCACATTTAATTTTCCATCTGCAAGTGCTTTCAATTTGGAAAAATGTCATTTCCTCGAGATTTGACAACCCTCTTACATCAGTTTCTATCTAAATGATGATAAATGAATGCTATTCAGATTTTTGAATTTTGACCATTTAGAGCAGTACACACTTTGTGTTGTTTCTGTAAACAGCGTAGATCAAGATCAGGATACACAAACCTACAGATTGATCTTGGATTTACAGTGCCTGCTACTTGTAACATATTTTTACCAAAATGGCCACAACATCAGAACAATGAGACCTTTTCCTACTGAAATGTCCAACCTTCTAAGTGTTAAAATGAGGGCACACCAGTTTTAGTCTCTAAAGATGAGATTTTTAGTGGAGTAGAAACATGTTGGAAAAAGGAGAAAATGCTGGTTACCAGCATTTTCTCCTTTTCCTTCCATGTTTTCCTAACCTTTTTTCGTCAGGGTCTTTAAAGCTAAGGGATGTTTGGTAAAAGGATAGAGAGAGAGAAATTCTATCATTTGCAAGGTTAAAGACAGAACTGTGATCAAAACAACGCCTGACGAACAGAAAACAACCAGCCCAGAGGGTTTACAACCTGCCATAGATAGTGTTGTCACCAAGTATACATCAGGAAGATCCTTTGTCAGGTATTAGTTTTATATACCTGTAGTTTTTCATTCTAGTAAAACAGGAATCCCACTAGAATAAACATCATACATCAAAGAAAAAATCTGTATCTACACATTGTAAAATATGATCCCAAACATGGCTTGGTGACGTTGTCTGGGCATGTCGTATTCTTAGAAGATTCGACCTGTATACTTGGCAAAAGTGGATCTTACACCAAAGAGATACCCCAAGCCTGTAGGGGTTGTTTTAATAAATAGCCGGTGCATAGGTTACATGCTAGTTTGATCATAGCTGAATGATTAGCAGAAGGTAGCGTTTTATTGAGGAAACCTACATTTTGTTTTAGTTTGAAATTCAAAGTAACTGTTGTCACGTTGAAAAATAATCTGGCTCTGTACCCAGAATGCCCAAATTAGATAGATGTGTATTTCTAGAATGCCATCTAGCGGGAGATAATGGGTTTGAAGATGTATCTCACATATGGAATGTGTGCACATTGATCAGTCCTAATATTATATAATAATTTTTTTATCCACCATTCAAAAATGTGGAGTTACTAGGCACTTCACCATAATTTGTTTAATTTTGGTTACCGATCTCGAATAAAATGTAAAAAAAATAAAAATTTTTTTGTCGTTGAAAGTTTAAGGTATATAATTGAAGGAATGGTTTATTGTAATAACTTTCCTCATGTTTGTATTTACTTCACTTCTTGCAGGACCTTTGGTCTTAACCCTTTACCTGATATGCCAATTTGAGGCTCTTACATTTCAGCAGCAAATAAAGATATGATGTTAAAAATATAGACAGATGAGAATACAAATATCTGATTGAGTGGAAAACATTGTGGGAAAAGGAGAAATTGCTCGAGCAATTTCTCCTTTTCCCACAATGTTTTGGAAAGCTGTCTGTTGTTGATATATCAAAATGAGTATCTATGGAGTAAAGGGTTAAGAGATAAAATTTTTCTCAAGCTGCTTGGATCATATGAAAGCATCAGGAGAGATACAGTATATTCTATATTTACTCAGAATACAGTATAACAGTCAAATTTTTCTTTCTTGCATGTCAAACATGTTTGTTTGATACTTTAGCAGATGCCAGAATTTTCAACTTATCCTTCTGAACAGTAATCAGCCCTTCAACATACAACATAATTTTAGACTAGTCCAAATTGAAAGTATTTGCAGACGACAAAACAAATGTTACTAATAAATTGAAAATCGATTTGGAAGGGGTAGGAAACGTTTTGATAAAAGGAGAAAATGCTAGTTACCAGGATTTTCACCTTTTTCCATAGTGTTTTAAAAAGCCTTTTCCCTCAGGGTTTTGAAGATACAGAACTGTTGATTAACTCTTTATCAAACAATATAATTTTTGACTGGTCCAGATTGAAAGCATTTGCAGACAACAAAATAAATGTGACTCAAAAATTACAATTTGTTTTGGATAGAGTTAAAACATAGTGGTAAAAGGTAGCTGGGTACCAGCATTTTCTCCTTTTACCACAATGTTTTCAAAAGCTTTCTTTTTCAGAGTTGTAAAAAAGTCTTGATTGTGTAGTAAAGGGTGAAAGGTTAAGCCATAATTGACTTGTTCACTACAGATGCTCTCATTATTGACAAGAATATTCTTTTTCCCTCATTGGCTTGTGTATTCAACTTTTGGTTCAAGTCAGTCATAATTTTCACGTAACATTCATGTAGAAAATTGATCTTGATCAATACTTTCAGACCATCAGGAACTGAGGATGTGGTTAGAATATATGCAGAGGCAGACACAAGGGTATGAATTTGTATCGGCTAGACTGTTTTCGAAGAAAACATGGGGTTATTGTCATATCCATGTCATCTGGGACATTGTCGTCCTCATTGACTTGCAAAACTTTAGAATTTCATTGACATCTCTGTTGATACTTGAGATGTTAACCTCCAAATAGAACTATTTAACTGTCTAACAAATGACGAAAGTTTCGCCATGTCCAAATTGAAAACATTTGCAGACGACAAAATCAACATGATTCAGAAATTGAAACTTTACTTTAGAAGAGTAGAAAACATTGTAGGAGAAAGGAGAAAATGCTGGTAACTAGCATTTTTTTGTCCTTTCAAGTAAAAAAATTACCATTTCTTGCCACCTTAATTTGTTGTCTGAAAATGCCTTGTAGTTGGATCCATCACAAATTTTACAATGTTGTGAACGGTGAACAGATACCAGGCAATTGCAGTATTATTCTTTCATGCAATTGATGTTCAATTTCTCATTCCACCAAATAAGACGTTTCAAGATTATTTTGTAGATGAAAAAAATTAAGACACTGATTTTGTAGATAACCGTTTTTGGTTTTTTGTTTGAAGTTACTGTATCTCAGGTTTCTAAGCTCTGCTACTGAACTGGTTTTGTGTCTCAATTCAAATGATCAACTTGATATTATTTTCTTATTATTTTAGGCGAACGCAGATATGCTGGCGTATGAAGTTGCTATGATAGCATATGACATGGCTGGTGGAATCGGTGAGAAACCATCCCGGCCCTAACTATCAGCATTATAGGGACATGTAGTGTTGAAATAGACCAAATTTTAAATTGACCATTTACCATACATTCCTGACTTTTAACTACCCTGCCAAGAATCCTTTTAAAAAAAACACTGAGGGGAAAAAAAAAAATGCTTGTAACCAGCATTTTCTCCTTTTTCAAAGATGTTTTCTGCTCTTCAGAAAACAAAGTTTGATTCTTCATTCACATTTATTTTGTCACCTGAAAATGTTTTCAATTTGGACCAGTATAAAATTTTGTTGTTTGATAAAGAGTTAATGGAGTGTACAGAAGAATAGACTCTTTTTTTGTAATTCTTAATTCCATTTCTAGCCTTTTGATTGGCTAGGATATTTTGTGTCTGCCAATTAGATGGCCAGTCTTGCCATGCTTTTTATGACCCTATATATGAATGCTCTAGAAAACATCAGAGGAAAAGGAGAAAATGATAGTGATCAACATTTTACTCCTTTTACCACTATGTTTTCTACTAAAAGACAAATCTCATCATTGGCAATAAAAGGAGACATATCTTGATTGTCCATGTAATCAGATTTTTTTATACACACCCCATGCACCCCGCAAAATGAATGTTTTCAGGATATACTGGAGTCATCCTGTCTGTCCGTCCTTTTGTCCGTCTGTGGTCTGTGTACAGAATATTAGTAATTGTCACAAACTCCTACAGTTTTGCTGCTATTTTATTGAAAGTTTATTGATACACAGATCGTATACTCAAGTTGTTCAGGACACAGGTTTCAATCATTTACTCCCTATGATTGCAGGGTAATCTCACCTTGAACTTAGATTTATTTTTTGTATCATTGCCAGTTTCTTTCAAAGCCCTGGCTTGGGTATTAAGTCACATTCAGTGACAACTCTAGTTTTTTAGCTCTACTGGCTGAAAGCCAGCAGAGCTTATGTCAATGCGTGGTTTCCGTCGTCCGTCTGTCTGTCCGTCCATCTAGCCGTCCGTCCGTTAGTCTTTTTCTTGTTTACGCGATAAAGTCTTCATTTCTGGTCAGATTTTCATGAAACTTACACAGTTTGTTTATCTCATCGATAGCTTTAACCCTATTGATTTTGAAAAAAATCCGACAAACGGTATTGGAAAAGTAGCCATTTCAAGTTTAGAATTTCCATTTCTTGTTTACACGATAAAGTCTTCATTTTTTGTCAGATTTTCTTGAAACTTGCAGAGTTTGTTTATCGTATCAATAGCTTCAACCCTATTGATTTTGAAAAAATTCCAGCAAACAGTATGGGAAAAGAAGCCATTTCAAGTTGAAAACTTTTATTTCTTGTTTACACCATAAAGTCTTCATTTTTGGTCAGATTTTTGTGAAACGTGCACAGTTTGTTTAGCTCATCAATAGCTTGAACCCTATCGATTTTGAAAAAAATCTGACAAACAGTATGGGAAAAGTAGCCATTTCAAATTGAACAATTTCATTGCCTGTTTACATGATAAAGTATTTATTTGTGATCAGATTTTATGAATTTTTCAGCTTGTTTATCCCATCAATTGCTTTTTAACCCTGTTGAGTTTGAATAAATTCAACAAACAGTAATGGAAAAGTAGCCATTTTGAGTTGAAAATGTCAATTTTTTTGTCTTTTTGCATAATGAATTCCTATGTATGCTTTATTTAAAAGCAAACTCTCTGCCAGTAGAGCATATTCAGGCCCTTCAGGGCCTTCTAGTTTAAAAGATTGTTTGGTAAAGGGTTAATATCTTTTGTAATCAGTTGATATTGATTATAAATGGCTATAAATAAGCAAAAAAGGGGCATTTTGGCATTTGGGTAAAGTGTCGTCTCGGATCAGCCTGCACAGGCTACACAGAGACAGCACATTATAACTACATTAGATTTTATGCTACAGTTCACTTGTGCAAAAAAAAAAAAATTACATAAAGGTGGAAAGTATCGTTTTGGATTAGCTTTTGTAGACTGCGCAGGCTAATTAGCTAAATGCCTTCTCCGCCGGCTCAAAAACCAATCAGCCAATCAGCATTTCCCATCAGTGCAGAAGCCTTCTTGCCGTTATCAAAACCTAGACATTCTGCATTGGAAGTAGATATTTTGTCATTGTAATAGATGAATTGTGTTAACAAATCAATGATTTTAGGACTTGTTAAAGGAGTATGAGTTTAATGTAAATACATGATCATATGTCAGAGTTATAAAACTATGATAAACCAGCCTCTTTTTCAATTTTCACTTTCCATAACTTCGGTAAACCTAATACAAAAGAAGTAAGTGTCTTTTCTTAAACTGGTTTCATGCTTATCTGGAAAAACAGTTTTACAGTAGAAAAAACTCCTGGTAAGTTTCATATGTCTCCAAGCTAAGCCCAGGTGTCCAGGTTGTTTGTCCCGAATCGCTGATTCTTGTACCACTGGACATCAGTGGGAGGAGCGATCTATCGTCTGGCGTTTGGTTAATTGAAAACAACATTTATGCAAATGTCCAAAAGTCCCTTTTTGCATGTCGCAGGCCATATGGACAATGTTCTGGTAAAGTGGAGTTTAATGCATCTCTGTAATGCATTAATGGACCAAGCAAGCAGTTGCATGAATACAGATCCTAAGTCCTTTTCATAAGACAACAGACTGAATCATGAATCAGACTGGTCCTATGGCATGTAGAAAATTGAACCAATAGCAAAAAAGTTCTAACCCAGGTCAAGCAGCACAAATTGTGTAGGCTTACCTGGTTCAGTAATTTTTTTTGTAAGTGCATTGTACACCCTTTTCACAAAGCATGACACATTTATTTTAACCCTTTACCCCATAAGGCATTTCTATGGTATCTCTAATTGACCCTAAATAACAGCAAGGATGAAGCCGTTTCTTATGTGTTTATGACACCTTTTGATAGCATAGAAAACATTGTTAAAAAAGGTGAAATTGCTGGTCATGAGCAATTTCACCTTTTGCCACAATGTTTTCCAAAGGCTCATACAAGCAATGCAATGAGTATCTATGGAGTAAAGGGTTAAATACCAAGGTCCGTATTCACCAACCATTCCTAAGAAAATTCTTTGTCTTACTCTTCCAGATTTTCAAACTGTGATTTTCTAAACGGAATGGTTTAGCCATTAAGAAGTTCTGTTACTTTCACAATGACAAAATTCTGAAGAATAAGTCTAAGAATGTTCTTAAGAATGGTTGGTGAATACAGACCCACAATATTTTTTTTTTAAGCTGTAAGCTGCAACATTTTTAAATTGGATAATGAGTAGTATCAATAAAGTAATTTGGTCAAACAATATCTCTTAAACACTTCACCACACAGTCCCCACTTTTAACAACTAAGAAAGAAGACTTGAAAACATTATGGGAAAATGAGAAAATGCTGGTAACCAGCATTTTCTCCTTTTCCCATAGTGTTTTCTAACCTATCAAAAATAAATTTCAATTTTTGAGCCACATTTATATTGTCGTTTGTAAACACTTTTAATTTGGACAAGTCTAAAATTTTGTTGTGTGCTAAAGAGTCAAAAAATGTTTTGATAACTTACTAAATTTGTTGCAATATATGACTACATATTAAACCTGCTTGAATGAAAATTTAGTGTTAGTTGTTATTAAAGATTAAGTAAGTCCTGCAGCTCAATGTGTAGAATATAAGGGCGGTAACCCATGAGCCTTTTTTTTCAAGTTGGGATGAGCTCTATTTGAGGATTGATGATAATAATTACAATGTCATTTATTCCACTCTTATTGCTAACATGTACAACTACAGATCAGAGATTAATTGTGGTAAGTTTAGATTTACTAGCCCGCCCAGGTGGCTCAGTGGTGAGCGTGTTGGACTCATGATCAGGTGGTTGTGAGTTTGATACCCGTTTGAGGCGGACTTTCTTTCCGGCATATTTTCGCCTGTCACCTTTCCTGAAGCATGTGAGAAAAGTAGTCGGTGGCTTTGGAAAGAAAGTTGTGTTAGTAGCGGTGTGAGAAAGCCAGGAACGCATGTGCGTCACCGCCATGATAGGACCTTAGCTGTCAAAGTGGCGTTAAACTCCAATACAACCAATACAACCATTATACTTACTAAATGATGGTAATTAGCAATTTCTCCTTTTTACAGGCCTGAATGGCAGTATTATGTTATTGCCCCTGTCGTCCGTCTGTCTGTTTCTCTGTCTGCCTGTACATCTGTCTGTCTATCCATCCATCTATCCATCCATCCATCCATTAGCAATTTCATGTGCACGAAACTCCTACAGTTTTCATGGAATAACTTCAAACTTACCACAATTAATCTTTATGTCATGTAGTTGTGCATGTGACTTTTGAAATTTGGATATCTGCAAGCTTCTTAGATTATAACCCATTTTACTGATAGCCCCTTTGGGCGTACATGTGTATGCGCCGCTTTGTGAAGCTCTTTTTCCACAATGTTTTCAAAAAGCTGTTTTCCGGGTCATTTAAGTCTACATGACAACAAAGTTTCACTCTTAAATTTCACATTTAAAACCTTTGCAGGTGATGATTGTAATATACAGGAGTACAAATAAAAGGGTTTCTATTTATAGGGGAAGATAATATTGTGGTGGTTACTACCATCTTTTCCCTTTTTTAATAGCTGAGTGTTTCTTAACCCTTTACCAAACAATTCCTGGTTTTTACGACCCAGAGATAGAAGCCTTTTGTAAACATTGTGGGAAAAGGAGAAAATGCTGGTAACCAGCATTTTCTTCTTTTCCCGCAATGTTTTCTATCCTGCTGGAAACAAATTTCAATTTTTGATTTAAGTTTGTTTTGTCGTCTGCAAGTGCTTTCAACGTGGACTAGTCTAAAATGTTGACGTTTGGTATAGAATTAAAGTCGTCTGAAATCTCTCAGTATGTTACAAGATAGTTCTAGTTTAACCCTTTTCCAAACAACAAAATTTTAGATTTGTCCAAATTGAAAGCATTTGCAGACAACAAAATAATTGTGAATCAAAAATTTAAATTTGATTTGGAAAGGATAGAAAATTGAATTTGACACAACTTATTCTATCTGAATAAAGCATCGAAGGAAAAAGGTGAACAGGACTTCATCCACTTGAATTAATATATGTACCACTCAACTCGGGACAAAACGGGACAAAATTGTAGACTGGTCCAAATTGAAAGCACTTGCAGACGACAAAATAAACATAACTCAAAAATTGAAATTTGAAATTTGTTTCCAGAAAGGTAGAATACATTGTGGGAAAAGGAGAAAATGCTGGTCACCAGCATTTTCAGCTTTTCCCTCAATGTTTTTCATAGGCTTCCATCTCATAGTCGTAAAAACCAGGGATTGTTTGGTAAACGGTTTTCTGAATTCTGAAAACAATACAAAAGACTATTGCATGGGATTTGCCTCCTGTGCTAAAAAGTATAGTGGGATTAAAACAGGACAAAACTTTGACAAAATTTTCTAGGTTTAACCACCCTGAGGAAAAAAAGCTCAACCCTTTACCACACAGCAAAAATTTTAGACCTATCCAACTTCAAAGCATTTGCAGACGACAATTTCAAAGTGGCTCAAATGGTGCAATTGACTTTGATATGGTACAAAACATTGTTGGAAAAGGAGAAAAAGCTGGTTACCAGTATTTTCTCCTTTTCCCACAATGTTTTCTAAAGGCTTCTTCCTCAGGGTCGTTGGAAGTCATCATTGTGTGGTAAAGGGTTAAGATGATATTTTTGGAAAAGCAGACAATGTTGGCCATCATTTTTTTCCCCTACAATTATTTCTACCCTTCCATAGACAAATCACATGATTTAGATGTACTTCGTTTATCATCTGCAAATGCTTTCAACAGTATGAATATGAAGTTTTGGTATCTGGAAAAGAGCTGGGCTAGGGGATGTAGACGGCGGGGGCCGAATACAGCTTGATTGAAGGGAGGTAACTCTTTCCAAGATCCTTCACTTCCTCTCGAGTTGTACGCCAATCAATGAGCTAACGGTTCCCGCCGGAACTCTTCATAGTTGCAGACTAAGAAAGAAATTTTTGGGGCAGGTCTCATAGTAGATGAAATCTTTAAGCTTTACACAGGCCTTTATTTAATTAAAGGTACAATTTTAATTGTGACAGAGAACTGGCTTCAATAAGGAACAAACGTTTGTTAAGGCTAGCCTGAAACAAATGAACGCCTCCACTAGAAATAAACACAAACATGGCGGCTTTACCTTTGGGCTTGCACATTTTAGCAAAATTATTCTGCATATTTATAGAATGACAGTTCAATTCAGGCAGCTTTATAGGCAGTTTCTACCATAACAATCCATTTTCACAACTTGGTAGGGAAATTCTGTCTTGCAATACAGAACTTCTTAGATATGTATACAATCATTGAGGTTGCAACAGTTTTACTCTGGTCCAAGACGGTTAAAACCAAGGTATTCCATTGTCAAAGCCAAAACATACGAGTCCAAGATTAGATGAAATTTCGTCTGATCTTGATAAAAACTGATCGGCACACTATAATTGGATACCAAAGCGTTTGAACTTCAAATTAAAGCCTTTCTTGATATTCCAAATTTTGTCTCTTATTTATGAGGCATTTTGGGGTGATTCATATTGGTTTCAAGACAGTTCCCCGACAAGACAGTTCCCCGACACAAGTTTTGGAGACAGTTCCCCGACAGATTTGGAGACAGTTCCCCGACACTTTTGAAGACAGTTCCCCGACACTTTCGTTCGATGTCAAACAACAAAATAGATATTATTGTATATAAAAAGAATTTTTTGATAAGATATTATATGGATAAATGATAAGTGACTAACTGAAGTCTTTGTTCATGTATGTGATTGGCGAATATGTACATTTGATCATCGTGCTAACGGCTATAACTTAGTTTGAACAATTTGACAGCCTATCGTCACAAAATATCAAGACATTATCGAAATTACATGTACATTCTCCGAAATTCTGTGCATACAAAGAGAGAACTACAACATACGTGCATGTAAAATTGTTCGAGTGTACAAGATAAACAGAAAAGGTATTTCACTCAGTAACACCTCCCCCCCCCCCCCCTCACCCTCTCTACTGTAGGCCTATTTCTATAAAACAGGGGAAAGCATGTAGACCTGCATGTAACTAAACTACAAATTATTAAAGACTTTATAGAATCAACACAAAATACTCATTCAGATGCTGGCTAAAAGTGCCGTTAAAATTCTGTTATGTTCAATACAGTCGTGATTCATTGTGAATTCATCCATGAGACAATAACTACCCGTCAATTCATATATAGCAATCTTCTTCACAGGGCACAGATAATTCGATCACAATATCAATTATCCACGAATATTTCAATTTCTCATGATTATCAATTATAATTGTGTTAATTCTACAGTAGAAACTGTCATTTTCCATGAAACAAAAGTGTCGGGGAACTGTCTTCAAAAGTGTCGGGGAACTGTCTCCAAATCTGTCGGGGAACTGTCTCCAAAACGTGTGTCGGGGAACTGTCTTGTCGGGGAACTGTCTTGTTCCCTTCATATTCACCAATATTCCCAAAATAGGAGTCCAAAATGGAATAAGTAAGCTGAAATTTCAAGGATTTGAAAAAAAAAAACTTGGTGTGAAATTGACGGATGTTTATAGTTTTTCAAAGAATTTAGAAAAAATCGATGATAATAGGTCTCTAGCCTATAAATCATTAATTCATTTTAAAAAACATGAACCATGTAATGGACTAGATGAAAGAAACATTGATCATCATGGCGGTAAAGATAAGGCAGAGTGACTTTTTTTTCTTCACCAAATTTGTGCCTACATTGAATAAAATGAAGGCCGAAGGAGCATTTTCTATAGACAAAATGCATGATTTCAAGTTGTTGAGTGGCTCAATCTACATACAGGAACCCAACATCAGGCATTATAGGACAGATGGTGAAGCCAAGACAAACTGATTCATTATGAAAGCTTCAGAGCATTTTTTAAGACCGATGATATTTACCCGACTGTCATATACACACTAAGAAAATTCATTCTGCGAGGCCAACTGCCATGTACTAAATGAAGGAAAACTTGTTGCATGCCTGACGGTCGTGCTCAGACTGATGAAATATCATCTTTGAGGCATGATTTACGTGATCTCTATTTCCTATTTCTTCATTCAGTACATACACGATGCAGTTGTAACCACATTGAGGAATGGGACTCTTACGTACACTGGGCAAGGTTCAAATTTAACGGTTGCAAACTCACAAAATGCGGGCTGAAATGAAAAAAAAACGAGTGCCAAATTCTAACTGTCGAAATAATTTGTGAGTGTGCCAGAAAATGGACAGCCCAATGCTGAAATTTTGTCCTCTGGTAAAGGGTCTAACAAGCTTTTAGTCATCTGTATATCCTATTTTTCAAGGTGGATAAGATACAGTGATGAGTATCCAGAAACCAGTCATGAACGGGATGGAGAACGGGCCATCAGTCACTGGCTTCCGTCACCAGCTCCCACAAATGCCGGTCATGTCACGTAATCCAAAGATAGCACAGAGTAAGAATAGTTCTAAAGAGGAGATAGGGACAGTGGAGCATTCTACAATGGAAGTAGAGGGAGTGGGCAAGGTGGTCCATATTGGTATGTTAATATCTAGTTTTTGATTGTGCATAAATCTACCAGGTGACAAAAATTTACACTTTTCGATACAAAGGGGGATGGGGTTTGAAACCATTGTGGAAGAAGGAGAAGGCGCTGGCTTCTGGCATTTTCTCCTTTTTAGCTCCACAGGCAGAAGGCCAGCAGGCTTGTTATGTGCCATTGTCCATCTTGCGTCGGGGGGGCATAGAAACCATTGTGGAAAAAGAAGGCACTGGCTTCGGCATTTTCTCCTTTTTAGCTCCGCTGGCAGAAGGCCAGTGGGCTTGTCATGGCCCATATTGGTATGTTAATATCTGGTTTTTGATTGTGCATAAATCTACCAGGTGACAAAAATTTACACTTTTCGATACAAGGGGGGGGGGGGATTGAAACCATTGTGAAAGGAGAAGGCGCTGGCTTCTCCATTTTCTCCTTTTTAGCTCCACAGGCAGAAGGCCAGCAGGCTCCTTATGTGCCATTGTCCATCGGGGGGGGGGGGCATAGAAACCATTGTGGAAAAAGGAGAAGGCACTGGCTTCGGCATTTTCTCCTTTTTAGCTCCACTGGCAGAAGGCCAGCGGGCTTGTCATGGCCCATCGTCTGTCCGTCCGAGCGTGAGTGAACTTTTATTTCAAACATCTCTGAAACTACCCATCCCAATTTGATTAAACTACACAGAAATGATCCTCCCATGGTCCTCTTTCAGAATTTGTTGAAAGAATTTGATTCCTTCCAAAACTCAGGTTGCCATGGCAACAAACTTAAAAAAAAGAAATACTCTTTAAAGATCTTCTTCCATGAAACCACAAGGCCCAGGGCCACTAAATTTGGCATTTACCTTTATCTAATGGACCTTTAACAAATTTCTTCATATTATAGGCATGGGGTCAAAATTGGCTCCATTCTAGGGATCACAAGTTTATCATAGGCTTCCATATATAGTCACTTCAATTTAAGCATCAATCAAAGGAAATATCTAGTTATAAAGGATAATGTTTGTTACTATTTACCTCCCTTGATTATCAAACTGCAGTAATGCATGATTGGTGCTAAATACATGTATATAAGTTTTTTGATAGAAAATATTCTGTTTTCAGGGAGAGAGATCCATTTTGATGCTTATAGTTAGTTATGCTCATGAGTGGAATATTGAATTCAAAGAAAGGTTTCTATCATTCAGGTTTTCTTTCCAAGAACTTTACCTTTCATGCCAGTGGATAAACCTGCTTGTATTGCCTTACAGTGTTCATTGTTTTCGAAAGCCCTCTTTTTCAGGGTCATGAACACTTCAATTTGTGGGGTAAAGGGTTAAAAAGCCAGTGGAGCAATACAGGGCCATCATGGCTCTCTTTTTAAATGTTATCATTCTTTCGCTTTCCGGTACATTCCTTTGACATTTTTGTCATGTCCGTCTTTTGCCATAAATAGAATATCAATGACTTGGTTTCGTGCATCTGCAAAGATTTGTTAAAAATTGACATACATCAGTAGCTTCTTTGGAAAGAGAGATGATAATAAGCTTCAATCTTGTGTTTGAATTAAATAAAAAGTTACATGTTTGAATTATTGATTTTTAAATTTTTCCTGCTGGATGAGAAAAAAACTATGAAGGATGAGTGAATTTTTTATTCCACTTGATCTTGCAGGACTTGTGGAGCTTGAAAAGATTTTCAAGCCCTGGTCTTCTTTTTCAGGATCGTTGGAACATGGGAAACAATCCCGAGTTATAAGATATAGAAAGCTTTTAAAAACAGCATTTCCAACAATTTCTTTTCCAACAATATTTTCTAATCTTCAGTGATAGGTCCCTTCATTGGATATAAATCAATTTACTTTCTGCAAATGCTTACTACTTTGATGAGAAAAAAATTACGTGTTTAGTGAAGTGATAGTACAAGTACACGATCATCTTTTTTTACTCCTCAGCAACAGCTCATCAAGATGTAGGGCCAAAATTAGCAAATACTTTCAATTTGCATTTACGTCTAAAATTTTATCGTATGATAAAGGGTTAACTCTTACCCCATAAGGCATTTATATAGCATCTCAGATTGACCCTAAATAACAGTAAGGATGAAGTCGTTTATGTGTAAATAACACCTTTTGATAGCATAGAAAACATTGTGACAAAAGGTGAAATTCCTCGTGAAGGTGAAATTGCTCGTCACGAGCAATTTCACCTTTTGCCACAATGTTTTCCAAAGGCTCCTATGAGCAATGTGTAGAAATTAGTATCTATGGAGTAAAGGGTTAAGGAAACTTTGAAAATTTCGGAATCCATATTCAAAGAATTTGAGTCAGCTGGAAAAGCTTGTTCAGCAGTTATAAAGGTATTTTATCTTTTTTTAAGGGTCAGAGGTGATGGAAACTGATGACAGTCCAGAGGAAAAGCTCTTGCAGCTACTAGAGAATTGCTCTGATTTGGATGTTGACAGAGACAAGAAAGACACTCCAGAAGGAACTGGACAGGTAGAAAATGGTCACATTGATGAAACAGCTAAAGAAATAGCTGAAAATAACACTACCAATACAATCAACATAGAAACTTTAAGTGCTGGACAAACAACTGAACTTGTTTTGAATTCAAATAATAAAACATCAAATAAAGAAGAGAAACAATTAGATAATGCTCAGAGTATTGGTCATGGTCATTGTGAAACAAAAAAAAAGAAAATAGCTAAAGAAACCATAGAACAAAAGAGTAAAAAAACAAATAATGAAACTTCAGAGACGTCAAAAAGAGGTGGTCGACGCCCTAGTCGGGCTACTGCAGAGGATGATTCTGTTATCTCGCCAAAAACTGTAAAGAAGCCTAGGGTAAGCACTGAAATTAAAAAAAGAGAGACAATTCCTGCAAATGTAAGTGCAGAAGATGCAGTAGTTAGCCCAGGCTCAAAGAGGTCACGTAAACCCAAGAAAATAGACATTGAGAATGAGGAAGTACAGAAATCTCCAAAACCCAAACCAGTTCCAGAAAAAGTGGTGAAACCTAAGGCTGATGAAGAGGCAAATTTAGAAGCTAAATTTCCAGGTTAGTTCTTCAATACAGTTATGTAAATGAAAATGTAGCAATTCCTACATAGAAGTAATCCTTTCCAAATGACAAATTTAAGATGCTTTCATATTCAAAAAATGTACAGAAGACAAATTCAAGAGTGGTACCACTAAAGCCCTCTGACAGGGCAGAAAACATCACGGGGAAATGCTGGTTACCAGCAATTTCCCCTTTCCCACAATTTTTTCAGTGGTAATCTTTTCCAGGGTCCTGAAAACCAGGGATTGTTTAATAAAGGGGTTAATGCTTCTGTCACAGTTTTTTCGGAATCACTTGTAAGATTTCAGACCTGTGAGGATTTATTACCATGGGGACAAAATCAAAAATTTGAAAGCTTCAAAATTTTCAAAAACCAATACTAGAAAAAAATTTTGTTGCATTTATCTGTGTCACCATTTCAAAAAAATATATCCATCTTATTGGATGAAGTTTCACAGGAGAAGAAAGATCAGCGTAGCATTACTAACTGCAGTTTCACATGCAGGTGTCCAATGTGTGTTTCTTCTTTGTTGTTGTTGAACAAATGGCTTTCTCATGAAAGGTATTATGTAACATTGACATACATGTATTTGTACAGGCTAGTCAGCCGATGTCAGCAGCTTCAGTCTTTTAACTCTTTTCCAAAAGATAAAATTTTAGAATGGTCCAAATTGAAAACATGTACAGACGACAAAGTGAAAGTGACTGAAAATTTAAAATTTCTTTCTGGAAGGGAAAAAACATCATGGGAAAAGGAGAAAGTGCTGGTTATTAACATTTTCTCCTTTTCCCACCATGTTTTCAGAAGGCTTCTCTCTTAAAGTCATTAAAAGTCAGGATTGTGTGGTAAAGGGTTGGTATGAGGGTTACTGGCCATAGACCTTAAACACCACACAATCAATCAATTTTACCTTTAACCTCTAGAGTGCCAAATAAACCCTACGGATATTTTAGAGGAAGACCAAGGTCATTGCAAGTTTGTGCTGCCTTTTTATCTGCAATTTTTTTAGCAAAGCTGACTGTAAATCAAAGATCAGACTATGTTTTGTGCAGTATGATCTTGATCCAAATAGGCAGCAGAGGCAACTAGTCGTGAATTACGCTTTCAGAATAAAAGTCAATTATTAATTTACCCCCCAAAAAATTGTTTCCATGACAATTAATTCATTTCAGTTTTGTTACTTTTTCATTCTAGTGAAATGGCTGGTTGGTGATCTGGTGTGGGCAAAGGTGTCAGGCCATCCCTGGTGGCCATGTATGATCTCCTATGACCCATATAAGGCTATTTATACAAGATTTTCAGGTGAGAATGTAATGTTTATGAATGCCATCTTGTGGCACATGGCTGTTTTAATTCTTTACCAGATGACAAAATTTTAGCCTTATCCATATTGAAAGCATTTGTAGACAATTTTAGTGTAGCTCAAATTTTTTTTTTTTTTAAATAGAGTAGAAAACACTGTGGAGGAAAAGGAAAAAATGCTGGTTACCAGCATTTTCGCTTTTTCCCACAATGTTTTCCAAAGGCTTCTTTCTCAGGGTGGTTAAAAGTAGGGATCGGGTTGTAATGGATTAAGGCAAGTAGCAATATGCCATTTTTAAGGAGTTTCATACTTTACATTTTATCACAGAGCAGAATTTTACTCTTCACCACAGTAAGTAAATTTACAGATGAAAAGTGATTTTTCCAAATAATACTATTTGTTTTTAGAAAAGTAGAAAACATTGTGGGAAAAGGAGGGGGGGGGGGGGGGTTTACTGGTTACGTGTCAAGGAAGCAATCATTACAATTGTTATGATATGATTTCAGAACTTGTTTCACAATCCATGTGAAATAGATTCAAAGGTTTAATCATGTATTGGGCAATTTCATTATTGATGAAATATTCTTCGAAATGGGGCTTTAAAAAAAAAAGTGGGAAAAGCAATAGAATGCTAATGACCAGCATTTTCTCCTTTGGCTTTACTGTTATCAACCTGTTCAAAGACCATAATTTGATAAGATTTCTGCAAATTGCTTTAGATTTTTTAAGGTCTCAAATTTTGTCATCTGGAAAATAGAATTAACCAACTAGTCTATTATTGATTGTGTGAAGTTTAACGCTGTTTTCAACATTACTTCAGTTGTATTGCAGCGGCCAGTGCACATAACCATGCTTTCTTAGAGTTTCTTTTACCATTGAATCCTGTCGAAACAACTATTATCAATCCACGGAAAGAAATTGGCTGAGCCAGGGATCAAACTTATGATCCCCTGTTCTCAAGTCCTGCATGCTACCGACTGAGCTACTGTGGCTGGCACTAGTCTATTAACCCTTTACTCCATAGATACTCATTTCTATGCATTGCGTGTAGGAGCCTTTTAAAAGCATTGTGGCAAAAGTTGAAATTGCTCGTGACGAGCAATTTCACCTTTTGACACATTTTTTTTTATGCTTTCAAAAGGTACCATATACACATAAGAAACTGCTTCATCCTTGCTGTTATTTAATATCAATTACAGATACCATAGAAATGCCTTATGGGATAAAAGGTTATTTGTTGTAGACCTGAAAAATTGGTTACTACCTAGATGAAGGACAAATAATTGTTATTAACCCATTACCACACAGTCCCTACTTTTGACGCCCCTGAGAAAGAAGCCTTTATAAAACATTGTGGGAAAAGGAGAAAATGCTGGTAACCAGCATTTTCTCCTTTTCCCACAATGTTTTCTACCCTTCACGAAACAAATTTCAAATTTTCAATCACTTATTTTGTCGTCTGCAAATGCTCTCAATTTGGGCAAGCCTATAATATTGTCGTTTGGTAATGAGTTAACTGGATCAAAAATATTGTAGGAGAAAGTGGAACATCTGATTGCTATTGATGGCTCCTTTTTTCACATTTTCAAAGGTTGTGAAATTAAGAATATGAAATGAACTGACTGGATCATGACATAAGATGGCCCTTAGACATTCTGAAAATTTACATAAAGGATTAATAGGCTGATTTTTTTTTTTTTTTTTTTTCCCCCCCCCCCATCATCTAGGAGGAGCACACGTAGGTAGAGAATATCATGTGCAGTTTTTTGGTGATGCTGCAGAGAGGGGCTGGATTTCAATGAAAAAACTGTTAGACTTTGAAGGCAAAGCAAAATTCGATGAATATGTGCAGGAATTGTACAAGAAAGCGAAGAGTAAAAAGGAGGAGAAGAGTCTCAAAAAGTGGTACGGAGTTCCACCTGGTAGAGCAGCAGCAGTCAACATTGGAATCTTGTCTGCGGAAGAGGCCTTGCCTTTAAGTCGAAATGAAAGAAAGGCAACATATACATTTGTGTACAAACTGGGTAAAGGGACGGGGAAAGAGTTTGTGTCTATTCCTGATAAAAAAGAAGCAGATGAACTTGCGGAGGATGTGAGACTGATCAAAGATGCTTTAAAAAACAAAGACATGCCAGAGAGCGAAAAGAAGCAGAGTAGGAAAAGAAAGTTGGACCAGGTTTCAACTCCAGGGACTCCGAAACATTCAGCTAAACGACAGAAGGTTGAGACACCTGAAGTAGAAAAAACTGCCAAAGTTTCAAAAAAGTCTCCTTCAAAAAAACGGTTGTCAGTGTCCGAAGTATCATTTGAAGTGTATTGTCAAAAAGAGAGAGACAGTGTTTTAAAAGAGCACCCTGAGTTTGATGAGGATGCATTTTTGGACTACTGTAGGCATCAGTGGTGTAGAATGAGTAAACAGCAAAAAGCTAGATATAAAAGCAGGTTTAGTGCAGAAAAAAGAATAGGTAAGTAAAACCTACTTTTGTTATAAGGGGTTGTTAGCCCTTTACCAAACAATCCTTGGTTTTCATGACTCAGAGGAAGACTCCTCCTGAAAACATTATGGGAAACAGAGAAAATGCTGATTCTCAGCATTTTCTCCTTTTCCCACAGTTTTCTACTCTTCGAAAGTCAAGTGATTTTTTTTTTTTTTTTTTTTTTTTTTTCAGTCATGTTTGTCATTTACAAATGCTTTCAATTTGGAAAAGTCTAAAATTTTGTTGTTTGGTAAAGAGTTAAAACATGGGATTGACTTGAATACTTGTCCCTATCAAAATCTCATTTTGAAATTTATTAGGGGTTATTTTCCCCTCTGTTGCCTTGTTTTTTCTGTTCATTTGTTTCAGTGAATATCTTGTAAAATTACAGGTTACAGGTCAGACTTGAGTCCCCCTATATCCCCTTCACGGTACCGTAAACCTTCCAAAAAACTGATTGAAGCTGAGGAAGATAATAAGGCAGTAGACGAAGTCTTACTGGACCAGTCTAGTGAAAAGAAACCAATCAAATCTCAGTCAAAGCGACAGTCTTTGACCTCTACACAGTCATCAAAAAGACAGTCTTTAGCCTCTCCAGTGACATCAAAAAGACAGTCTTTGGCGTCTCCAGTGACATCAAAAAGACAGTCTTTGGCGTCTCCAGTGGCATCAAAAAGACAGTCTTTAGCCTCTCCAGTAACATCAAAAAGACAGTCTTTAGCCTCTCCACAGCCATCAAAGGGCAATCAAAAGGTAACAGTATTTCATTTTTTGGGTAATGATGCTCTTCCACTTTTCGCTTGTCACTGTTAAGACAAATAGCATTCAAAAACTTGTTTAAATCACACCAAAATCAAAAACTTAAAAGGAAGGTGGAAGTATTACCGGAAAAGTATGGAAAATATGGTATATGTAGAGGATATAATAGAAGATTGATACTTATTTCATTGAGCAACATAATGATATTTTCTAGATTGACATGTGATTATTTAATAGGATAAAAAACATTGCGGAAATTGTAAAAAAAGCTGGTTATTAACATTATGATCTTTGCTCACAATGTTTTTTTAGCTCACCTGAGCACATTGTGCTCAAGGGGAGCTGTTAGGATTACCCAGTGTCCATCTTGCGTCAGTGCATCATCAACAATTCTTTAAACATCAACTCCTCCTAAACCAATGGGCCAATTTGGACCAAACTTGGCTGGAATGTTCCTTGGGAGGTCCTCTTTAAAAACTGTTCACAGAATTTGATTCCATCAAAAACTCTGGTTGCCATTGCAACAAAATGGAATTTTTTAGCAAATTCTTTAAAAATCTTCGCCTCTAAAACCACAGGTCAGATTTAAAATAATTTCACAGAGATGTTCCTTTGGTGACCCTTTTCAAAAACTGTTTGCAAAATTTTGATCTGGCAAGAATCATGGCTCTGGTAAATGGGGGATTACTTGTACCGTAATTTGCGTATATGTTTTTGGACACCCAAAAAATTGGGACACCATCAAAAATCTCGAAAATAATTATTTTACGTGACCCAAAGATTTGGGACATACTAAGAATTGCAGAGCGAGATCTTTAATTTTTTGTTCCAAAGAATTGGGACAGTGAATATCTATTTAGAGAAAAAGAAAATCTTTCAATCCGTTTGAAAACGTCTGTTTGCAAATATTTATTTCGGCTTTGGCGTAGTTTTATTTCTCCACACGTAATGTCGTAAGCATGCTTCCCAACCCTCACGATTTCAATGGGAGTTACCTGATTCAAGACAAAAAATCGATCACCTGACAGTCTAATTTAAATCTTAAATCAAAAAGAAATCCAATGTAAGTGTAAAAAGGGTGTGATAAACTTCTATCCAAGATCCATAACCTGTGTACATCCGAAGTTGGCAGAGTTGACACAGGTGTAATATATGGTCAATCGAGTTCAATGTTTATAAATAGAAATTAAGGTACACAGTTCTACCCAAGGTTTATCGATCGAATATTGACGAACTAATCAAATTTGAGATCGGTCCAAGTAGGTACTTGTCAGAGTGGAATTAACGTCACCTCACGTACATGTAATGAGGTACACAGTTCTTCCCAAGGTTTATCAATCGAAGATCGATGAACTAATCAAATTTGAGATCAGTCCAAGTAGGTACTTGTCAGAGTGGAATTAACGTCACCTCACGTACATGTAATGAGGTAAGATATGTTGTGAATTTATCTACAAACGCGCAAGAACATCTTCGTTGCGATCCGAAGACGCAGACAATAATGAATGACAAGTTAATAATCAACAAAAATAATGAGAAAAAGCGAAGTTTTAAACTCTTAATGCTCAAATTGATCGGTGGAATTCCAATCTGTCTAAAAATAGATTACCTTGCAAACCTGAACGTCAGTGACGTTCCATATTTTAACGTTGGCAATATTCGACGGGTTAGCGGTGAGTGACTTTCAGTATGACAAATAGTCTTCTTTGGCCATAAGTTTTGGGACAGCTGACAAAAATAAATATTTTTTGTAGACCAAAGTATTGGGACACGAAAAAAATTAATTATTTTTTACTGTCCCAAAATTTAAGCAAATTACGGTACTATACGGAAATGAAGACATTCTTAAAAATTCTTCTCTGAAACATTTGGTCATGAGTTTGAAATAATTTTATACGGGTGTTCCTTGGATGACCTTCTTCAAAAATTGTTCGTGAAATTTTGATTCATCAAGAATAGTGCCTCTGGCGAATGGGGGCTACTTGCACTATACGGAAATGAAGAAATTCTTAAATATTCTTCTTTGAAATGGTTGGTCAGATTTTTCAATAATTTCACACAGGTGTTTCTTGGGTGACCCTTTTCAAAAATTGTTGCCAAAATTTTGGTATGTCAATAAACATGGCTCTGGCGAATGGGGGCTGCTTGCACTATATGGCCATGAAGAAACTCTTTAAAATTCTTCTTCTCTGAAATAGTTGATCAGATTCTGAAATAATTTCACAAAAAAAAAAGTGTTCCTGAGATGACCCTTTGGAGAAAGTGCTCGAAGAATTTTTATCCATCAAGAAACATGGCTCCGAGGGCTGTGAACTATTTACACAATACAGACTATTCTTCTCTGAAATGGCTATTAGAATTTGAAAAAACTTGCTATGGTCCTCTCAAAAATTCAGGTGAGAGATCCAGAGATGTCTCGGCCCTCTTGTTTTAAAAGTCCTGTTGTTCAGAGTTAAACTAGGAACTGCTTTGTAAAAGGTTAACTTTTAAGGACCCTGAGGAAGAAAGCTTTTGAAAACATTGACTGTGGAAAAAGAAGAAAATGCTAGTAACCAGCATTTTGTCTTTTTACCACAATGTTTTCTACCACATCGAGGGCTTTTTTTTTTTTTTTTTTTTTGATGTCCGCAAATGCTCTAAAAATAGACCAGGAAAAAACTCTCAAAATAGACCAGGAAAGAATTTTGTCATTTGGTGTAGAGGTAAGGTGCAGATGGTGGGATTTGTCTTTTCAAATAAACGAAAACATTTTTAAAATGGAAAAACTATTGGTAAACTGCAATTTCTCCTTTTTCGACAATATTTAAGTTATTAATTATTCTTGTCACAGATAATAGAAATACAGACCATTTTATGAAAAGTCAATAGCTAGAAGACTTTTGAGAACTTTTTTTAAAATGGAAAAACTATTGGTAAACTGAAATTTCTCCTTTTTCGACAATATTTAAGTTATTAATTATTCTTGTCACAGATAATAGAAATACAGACCATTTTATGAAAAGTCAATAGCTAGAAGACTTTCGAGAACTTATAAGCAATAGATATCAGTGCTTGACAGGCTTTTTTTCAATTTTCAAGAAGTTCCGCTGTTCCGTTGTTACATCCGTAATCTGTTTGTTGAATTAGGTCTTTTGCTTCTATTGTAGAAAGAAGATGAAAGTGAGAAAAAGCAGAAAAGGAAATCTCAGGTTAAGGAGGAGACAGACCTGAAGCAAGATATGCCTTTAGAGGAAAAAGAAGAAATTCAGGCACTAAAAGTATGTAGATTTTTTTTCTGATTTATCGGATGGCTGATGGGGGGGGGGGGTCTTGTGGTTTGTACAGATCGGATGTGAAAATGGGGTGTGTGATTGACTGTCTATAACCCATGCAACCTGTTGCTCATACATGTATATATGAATTCTTGCCATGGTCCCATTCATATTTGAAGACCTGATTTGATAAACATTTTAACATCTGACGTAGTATTAAGTATTGAGAGAAAAGAAAACTCTGACTACACACTTTTTTAATTTTTCCACAGTCTTTTCTTTAAAGTTTTAAGTCCTCGATGGGTTGTTAGAGCTCAGCTTTATCTGGATATTGCCTTATAACAGAGACACTGTAACAAATATAAAAATCTAGTGCTTTGTGTTTATTTTGAATTTTGTTTTCTATTTCAGAGAAGCAATCTGTTAGCTGCAAAAAGAAGATCTAGAAAATCCACAGTTGATACTGACACACAGGTTTGTTCTGAGTGAAATGTAGGTCAACTTTTTAAACAAGAAAATGATAAGAAAATATCCTATTTTCTTTTATCCTAAGTACGACACTCGTTATTTTCACATACCTTTCCCTTTTTGGGCAAATATTTCCCCATATTAACCACAAGCTGATGAAATAAATTCTATTTACTATACTTCTGTAAGTTTGTGAGTATGCGCAAGTAATAATTCCAGAACTCTTTGTCTTGTGTTGGAAACAGTTTCTATGCAGTTGTCAGCTGGATAAATAGTGTTTGTCGTTTGGGAAGTGTGACATGATTTAGTTGCATTTATCCTACATTTGTCACACATTATAACATCTCATGTTAGCCTTCTTCTGTCAAGTATGGATGTAGCAGGTGTAAAGAAAATGATGATTCATCAAAAAATGAAATTTGTGATTACTGTGGATAACTACAAGGATAATTGATGTTTTTTTTCTCTCAGATTTCTTCCCATATCATGATGCAATACAGAAATGTCTCCAGATTTCATCTTATGTTCTTTCTTAGGGCTGATATTTTTGCATGTTAAGTTAAGCAAAAGCTTATATTTGTACTTAGCTACTGTAAAAAGCAGAAATTGGTCTTGCGCTTAAACTTGGGAAATTTTTAGCTCATGAATGTCTGCATAAGTACTTTAGTAAAATTGTCCCATGCTCTTTTGGTTTTATTACAGAGTGAAAGTGGTCGATCTACACCATCACTACCTGATACATACATACCTCCGAGAAAGGAGAAAGATGAGTTTGTATTTGAACCAGAAATATACAAGCTATCGTCCGCAGGTCCGTCCAAAAAGGAGAACTTGTGTCAAATTTGTGAACAGATAGGTGAACTGTTAGAGTGCCAGGGTCCATGTCAGGGATTTTTTCATATAGACTGTCTTGGTTTGAGTAAAGCTCCAGCGGACAATTTTAAATGTGATGAATGTACCATAGGTATTTGCTTTCAATTATTTGAGTAGCGGTTTGTGAATAGGGGGCTTAACTCTCAGCGCAAATAAATGAACTTGACATCTTTCAACGACTTTCAGTACAATCCATGAAACTTAGGAAATTTTTTCGTTTAAAGGCTTGACAAAAGAAGCAGATGGTATAGTTCCAAGATCAGAATGCATGTTCTGTGTAGTCTGATCTTGAACTGTGCCATCTTCAAAAGTCACTAATTTCGCCTATGGCACCAAAAGGATTAATGCATCTGCAAAAAGTATCGGCACAGGTCAGCCTGTGCAATCTGCACAGGCTGACCTGTGCCAAAACAATTTGCTATTGGTCAATTTTCTATATGTCATAGGACAGTCTACCTCATGACTTCGTAGGTTGTTCGACATTAGATTTTCATGGATCCGTAATTATGTGGTGTAACTTTTAGAATGCCAGGGTCCATGTTAAGGGTTCTTTCATGATTATGTGATATCTTGCTTGATGCATTATTTGTTGTACGGTCAGGTGGCAGGGAACTTGGAAACTTGTTCACGACTGTGGTTAATCATTTTGCCCCGAGCCAAATGTGAGGTGGCGACATGATTCACCACAGCAGTGAACAAGTTTCCAAGTCCCCTGCCACCTGACCGTACAACAAATTTATTATACTGCAAAGTTTTACCCCTTCAAAGCGCATTTAGCGAAATTTTCCTGTTTTATAATTTCACGAATCGAGTATGCTGAAGAAACAGAAATTCCTTTCTGTGTGCCCCAATTCAATGAAAGCTGACATCACTCAAAACTGACGTCACTAAAACATGCAGTTTGGTGCATAGATGTGCAGTCTGGTGATCGACCAACGCCACCATTTTGGATGTTGTATTGCACGTGAAGTGATGTTTACGGGGCACTCAAAAGGGAAACTGGTTTTACATGGTTTTTGTCAGGGAACATGATATATGTTCCCGGCATGTTAACCAATCAGATCACGAGAAATGTCTTTGCAGTATAATATCCCCTGTTGTCAGAGCACAACAAATTTGTTGTAGAACAGCATAATATCTGTTGGTGTTTAACCCTACTTCAGAATGATCCTGAGAAAATATGCTTTGGAAAACACAGGGGGTGGTGGGGTGGGTTCAGCATGGTAAAGGTGTTTTACTTAGTAAAGATTTGTGGAAAACCTTTATATTTTAGCTTCAGCTGTTTTGAAGAGAATGACAATTTATTGAGATAGCACTGGTGTTGGCATTGTTGTCATGTGAAAATTTGACTCTTTTTTTTTTTTTTTTTCCCAATTTCTGTTATTAGTGAAGATATTCTCTTCAGACTTTTACAAGTTGTTAAATATCCATGTAACCAGTTATTTCTCTTTTTCTCACAATATTTTCTACTCTTTCAAAAACAAATTTCACAGTATGTGCAGCATTTCTGATCTGTAAATGCTTTCGATATGGACCTGGTTAAAATTTTGTTGATTGGTAATGAATTAACCCTTTCCCAAACGACAAATTTTGGCCTCTTCCAAATTGAAATAGTTTGCAGACAACAATTTTAGATTTTGAGAAAATGGCAGAAAGTCCTCAAAAAGGGTAGAAAACACTGTGGGAAAAGGAGAAATTGCTCATTACGAGCAATTTCTCCTTTTCCCACAGTGTTTTCAAGACTTGTACTGCAGACATGTAAATTACAGGGCTTGTTTGGGAAAAGGTTAAGAAAACTTTTCTTTTCAGGTATACATTCATGTTTTGTATGCAAAAAATCTGACACCAGTACGTCAAGGTGTTCAGTGCCACTGTGTGGGAAGTTTTATCATCTTGAATGTATCCAAAACCTTCCTCAGACAAAAATTGAAGGCAAAACTGTACAATGTCCGCTACATGTGTGTCATACATGTATGGCAAATAATCCAAAATGTGCGTCAGGGAGAGCTAACGGTATGTATAGCCTTTGTGTGTTGTGTTACTCTAGCTGTAAATTAATTACCTTTTTGGAAACAATTGGATTAATTTGATGACAACCTTGTACAACATGAATAATCAACCCTTTACCAAGCAATCCTGCCTATTAACAACCCTAAGGAAAAAAACTTTTTTTAAAACATGCTGTTAACCAGCATTTCCTCCTTTTCCCACGATGTTTTCTACTCTTTCACATCTAAATCTGAAAATTTTAGCCACAATATTACCTCTTTACCACACAAACCCTACTTTTGACAACCTTGAGAAAGAAGCCTTTAGAAATCATTTTGGGAAAAGGACAAAATGCTGGTTACCTGCATTTTCTACTTTTCCTACAATGTTTTCTACCCTTCCAAAACCAAATTTCAATTTTTCAATCACTTTCATTTTGTCATCTGCAGATGCTTTCGATTTGCACCAGTCTATAAATTTGTCCTTTGGTAAAGAGTTAAATGTTGACTGCAAGTGCTTTCAATTTTCCAACTATTTGACATTTTTCAGAGGGTCAAGATTTTAATCCTTAACCACACAATCCTGATGTAGGAGGCTTTTGAAAACAATGTGATAAAAGGAGAAAATGCTGCTTTCCTGCATTTTCTCCTTTTACCACAGTCTTTTCTACCAATCAAAGACAGAAATTATCAGTTGAGCTACATTTATTTGTTGTCTGCAAATGCTTTTAACTTGCTTCATTTCAGAATTTTGTTGTTTGAATTGATACATGAGTATTTAAAGAAAAAAAAGTGGCAGTAAGAGAAATTCTAAAGAGCAGTAGATGTTTTTTTCACACCGGTTCAGATTGGCTGACTGATTCACTGGATTCACCGTGTCTGTCCATCAATCTGTTTGTCTGTAGACTTTATTATTTTTAGTGCTCTAACGAAAAAGCTGTTTGACCTAGGACCCTGAAACATTATGCAAGTGCTGCTCATAATCCAAGCAGGATGCCTTATTGCTTTTGGGTCATATAGGTCAAAGGTCGAGGTGAAGTTTGTTGTGAAAATCATTTTCATTCTCTGATATGGCTGCTTCAGTGACAAGGTGCTGATGGGAGGTATTTATCCACTGCTACATTTCCAGTTGTGCATGCGATAAAGGAAGCCTTCACACCATGTTTCATCATTACTTTTTTTTTTTTATTTCAAAATTAGGTCGACTCCTGAGATGTGTAAGGTGCCCAACAGCCTATCATGTAGGAGATTTCTGTATATCAGCCGGCAGCATAAATCTAACAGGGTTCAATATTGTTTGTGCGAAACATTTTCAGCCAGTAGCGTCACAGAAACATCACTCTCATGTCAATGTCAGTTGGTGTTTTAATTGTAATAAAGGTGAGTTTTTCAACGGACTTTGACACAGCCCTGAGTTTTTCAATTGACTTTGACACAGCCCATCTGCAGTAAACTGCAGAAAACTTAACCACCTAAGAACAGAGGATAGCTGGTTCAATCCCTGGCTTGGCCAGTTCTGTCTGAGGATTGATGATATTCATTATCATGGGATTCATTCCTGTCACCCCTGGCCATTGCATCAACAATGGCTATGAGAAAAAGCAGCCAGTAGCTTGGAAAGAATATTGTGCAAAGTACTGGTGTAAGAAGTTCCAGGAAAGCATAGATGGGTGCACAAGCGGCTTTAATATAACTGAAATGTTGTAAATGGCATTAAAACCATACAATCAATCCATAACTCTTTACCAAAAAGTAAAAGTTAGGACTTGTTTAAATCAAAAGTATTTGGAGACAGTAAATAAGGCTAAACCCAGCAGGTCATTTTCCTAAACGATTTTAACCCTTTGTTTTGCTGATTTGTAGAGAGTTAAAGTGAAGGAATCTTTTCCATATCAGCCTTCTATGATTTCTCTCCCAGTCTTGTTGACTTACTTGTTTATAAGAGTATAGGACTATTTATGCTAGACTTGTTAGAATGACTGTATATTTCTTTTCTTTGCTTAAGGTGGAACCTTGCTCTGTTGTGAAAGTTGTCCAGCTGCATTTCATGCTGAATGTCTGAAAATAGATTGGCCTACTGGTAGTTGGTACTGTCATGACTGTGTGAATGGTAAAAGACCACTGTATGGAGAGTTAGTCTGGGTTAAACTCGGTAATTACAGGTAAATGAGATGTCCATTTATGGTTCTAGACTAACATAATTTTCCAACAGGCCTGCAAGACCAGTTGATTCCAGGTCCTGCCATATTGCAGGTCCTCCTAATCTATGTTAATACAGATATGATATTGCTGTATGTAAAAAGGGGCATTCAGATATTTGCGGTAAGTGTTGTCTCGGATTAGCCTGCACATTACACGCAGGCTAATCCAAGATGGTACTTTGCGACTACATTAGATTATGTGCTCCAGTAGATTTGTACAAAACAGAAAATGACATTAAAACAAAAAGCGTTTTTTCGGATTAGCCTTCACAGGCTGATGGAAGACAACACTTTACACAAAAGTTCACTTGCCCCGTTTTGTGTGTTGCAGGCCATATGGAATAATGCCACATGATTATGTGACAAGTTAAGTAGCTGAAAAAGGTAGCCATAAGAGTTGTTAAGATACATTTACAAGGGGCGTTCAATAATTAATGCCCTTGACCCACTTCCAGTTGTCTGATCTAGCTGAAATTTGGCATGTGCAATGATTTATATCTCTATGGGTCATGTGGCAAATTACAGCTCTGACAACTAATTGTGGTTTCTGATTTTACAGGTGTTTGAACTGAGTCAGGTGTGTGGCTGACGTCTGATAGAAAAATGAGTTAAAATTACTTTCTGTAACCGAATGGTCATTTAAATTCTAGCACAGACTTCCGACCATGTTTGAATTCACGATGCCAGCGTTTTGCAAGGTCATATGATGGGGCATTATCACTACAGTTGTCACAACCAGACAATTCTTCATGTACTTAGTAATACCAACAAAGATTTACCCCAGTCTGGAGAGAAATTTGCCCTTTTCCTGCTTTTGCCAGAAATGTTATTATTTTATACCCCCTAAACGTAGTGGAGGGGGGTTTACAAGAATTACCATGGCTGTCTGTCTATCTGTCTGTCCGTAGACACAAATTTGTACGGAACAATACTTCTACTGTTTTTTATGTACTGAACTCCAATTTACAAACAGGGTTCCTACATATATGGAGGAATTATCCCCCTTTGAAATTTTTTCAACTTTTACTTTTATACTAAACCATTCTGCTTTCTCTGACAAAGACCTGGTTTTTTTTGACAAGGAGGTGGTGCAGGGTATATTCACATTTAGTGATAGCTTTAATTTGTAAGTGTATTGAATCTTAGTTTTTGTTGATTATCCGTATTTTGTCTCGAAAAATAGCTGCTTCAATTTTGTTGAAGGAGAAGGGAAAGATTGAGTGAAATGTACTTTGGATTTATAGATGGTGGCCAGGGGAGATTTGTCATCCCAGGAATGTACCACTTAACATTCAGGAAAAAGCACATCAAGTTGGAGAGTTTCCTGTCCATTTTCTCGGATCTCATGATTATTTTTGGCTTCATCAGGGCAGGTTAGTGTACAAGTGTTCTTGGTTCTTTGACAAAAAGAATGAAATTTTACCACATCTAAATTGAAGGCTTTTGCAGACGACAAATCAAATGCAGCTCAAATGACGATTTCTGTCTTTGATAGAAAGCAAGGTAGGGAAACCAACATTTTCTCCTTTTCCCCTGTATATTTTCTACCCCATCAAAAACAAATTCCATCATTTCAGCCATTTTCAAATTGTTGTCTGCTATGCTTTGAAAGTGGACTAGTCCACAAAATTATGTCATTTGGTAATGATTTAACTCCTTACCAAACAACATAATTGTAGACTAGTCTGAATCGAAAACATTGGCAGACGACAAAGTAGATATGGGCTCAAAAATTTCATTTTTGGGGGGAAGGGTAGAAAGCATTGAGGGAAAAGGACAAAATGCTGGTTACCAGCATTTTCTTTTTTTCTTACAGTGTTTTCCAAAAGCTTCGTTCACAGGGTTGTTAAAAGTCAGGATTGTGTAGGAAAGAGTGTTTGCTATCGGGTTTACACACAGCTTGTGGATCTAGTCATATAGGAGTGTCTTTGAACAAGGCACTACCGATTCCTAGCTTTGCACTAAATAAGTGAGCTGTTGTTGTAATATGGCTTAGATTTTCACAGAGGCAGCATACTTCTCTATTTGAAGGAATCTTCCTTTTGGGGGAATTGGTTATCTTTATGTTTAATGAAAGGTTTAAGCCTTATTGAAAAATATCTTTGTTTAGGGTTTCAGTCTGAGATGCTGCAGGTAGGGTAGGTAGGGATTTTTTTTCCAAAAACCTTTTACGTGTGAAATGTATCAAAATCACACCAGACAAATTTTCTTTCGCCAATCTCAGCGTAAAAAAGTTTAGGGTTTGCAGCATTGTCTATATAGGGTAGGGAAACCCTAAATGCTGATACATTCTTTTTCAGCCTTATAGAAAAAGGATACCAATGGTCTGACTTTCCCTCCAATGGTCCATTTCTTTTCTTGATTCCCTACATTCAACTTTTGTTTTGAGTGTATAATCTTAAGAGTAGGAAAAAGTCCACTTAATATCACATTCAAGGTACGCTTTGCTACAATCATATTGGAATAACAACACAAGATTTCCACGTTTACAAAAAAAAAAAAAAAAAAAAAAAAGAGATGGGCTTCTGAAATGACAAATTAACATTAAAACGCAGATGAGTTCTGATTCACCAGTCCATTAACATGATGTTTTTAATTGGACAGGTTGAGATTACTTGCTTAGGCAATTATGGATCAGTTTGATTTGAGAATGTATTCCTTTTGAACCATTCAAAAGTGCTTTGGAACCAAAAGGTTCAAACAGAGGTAGACTATGGGGTGTATCAGAGCTCCAGTTAAGAGGAAGTGATGGTATTCTAAATCCATTATTTCTAGGGATGGCAACGAGTATCGATTTTAATACTCTAGTACTCAGTCATTCTTCCGATCAAGTACTCGGTTTCTCGGACGATTTTTACTACACTTTATAATAAAATTTCAGAGCAAGATCGGTATTTTTTTGTCCCAAAGAATTGGAAACAGTGAAAACCTATTCAACAAAAATTATCAATACGTTTGACGCCCTTTATTTCACGTTCTACACACAAAACGTCATAAGCATGCTTCCCAACCCACCACGATTTCAAAGGGAGTTTCCTGGTACAAGACCTAAAAATCCAATCACCTGACAGACTATTTAAACCCCAATTCAAAAGAATTTCGGATATAAGTGTATACAGGGTGTGATAAATTTTAAGCTTGAATCCCAAGATACACATACATATACATCCGAGGTTGCCATGGAGTTGACAAGCATGTATTTCACGGTCAATCGGGTTTGTTCTTTATAAATAGAAATCAACATTCAGTAATCTAACCGAGTTTTATCGATCGAAGATCGACGAACCAATCAAATTTGAGAATGAGTCGAGCAGGTCCTTGTCAGTGGAATTTACGTCATTCACCCCACGTAAGCTGGTATATTATGATTTTACCAAAAAATGCAAAATAACAATCTTCATCGTTGTTCGAGGATATAGACAATAATGAGTTACAAGTTAATCATCAACGAAAACAATGGGAAAAAAGCAAAGTTTTGGACAAAATGACCGCTGGAATTCCAATCTGTCTAAAAATAGACCAACCTGCATTATGAACGTAGGTTTTATGAAATCAATGGCGTAGCGTTTTAATGTCAGCATTGTTCAACTTGTTAGTGGTCCTAGAGTACAGGAGCGTGTCTTGTCTGATCATTAGTTTTGGGACCGCTTATAAAATAATTATTTTTTTATAAACCTTAGTATTGGAACACGAAAAAAAAATTGTATTTTACCCTCCCAAAAATTAAAGCAAAATACGGTAGGTATACAACGGCAAGTTGGCGATCACAAGGTACGCACGATCCCTAAATAAGTTACACAGTCAAACTGTGAAGATTCTGGATAATTACTTTCTCCTCCCTAATTAGATCATGTTAGCCGGCCGCTGATTTACTGAAATAACAAAAACTTAAATGATTAGCGATAAACGTGATCGGCTTAACGTTATACACATGTAATTGACACAGTTGTTGTTTATTACAAACATGTGTCAAACTGTGAATTGTTCGGCTATCTTTCGGTAACTTTCGCACTTTTGCAACGATGTTTTGATTGCATCGACTGCAGTGTTTGTTTTGCAAAGAAATTTTTCCTCAGGAAGCAAAACGGTACATTTTTGAAAAAAATACCGAGTACTCGAATATCAAATTCCGTAATCGATACTCGGACGTTCGATCGAGTACTCGGTTAACCGGTTACTCATTGCCATCCCTAATTATTTCTCTTCCAAACCCTATGTTGTGGGTACTCATCAGAATCGTCTCTATGAGACGATTCTAATGAGTACCCACAACATAGGGTTTAGTCGATAATGATAAACATTGTCAATTTTGAAAGCAAAAGCACTCCGCTGCCTGTGCAAATAATAATTGGTAAAAAAGATTACTTTGGTACAAAAGATTACTTTTTTTTCTTTACTTACAGAGTATTTTCCTTCCAAGATGGAGATAAGGGCAATATAAATTTCCAGTCAGCAAAAAGCTTGGCAAAACATTTTAGCAAAGGTAAGTGATCAGTAATGGGTTGTTGATGGCCAAGCCATGGTTGCGCACTTGTAGTGTACAGAGCTTGAGAATAGAACGTTTCTGTTTCAGATCTTCAGCTTGGCGAATTTCATTCCCAAGATTGATGATAGTCAGTGTGATGGGATTCATTCCTCAATGACCACAGATCATCGATGATAGTTATGTAGGAGAGCAGACTGGCTTGTGAAGAATTTATATGCACATAACTGGTGACATAACCTCCTGGAAAACATGGATAGGTGCACTAGCTGCTATAACTTAAAAAAATGTTGAAACATTAATTATCTGGAGTGTTGTTTCTGTAACATGTGCTCTATTTATTATATATCCTGGGCACGGTAGCCTTTAGTTGTATCAGATGGCAAAATTTTAAACTTGGCCAGTTTGAGGGATCTGTAAATGACAAAGGTTGCTCATATAGTGATATTTGTCTGTTAAAGAGTAGAAAACATTGTAAGAAAACCGGAAAATGCTGGTTACCAGTATTTTCTCCTATTCCCATAATGTTTTCATAAGCCGTCTTTAAAGCTTGTGAGTGTTTGGTAGACAACTAAATGTTATAATGCCAGTAGGATAAGGCAAACCCAATTTCCACTTCCACAAAGCTTATTCTTTAACTTTTTACCAAATTACAAAATTTTAGACTAGTCCTAATTGAAAGCATTTGCAGTCTGGCTCAAATGAAGGGCTTTGTATCTAAAGGGATAGAAAGGATTGTGAAAAAAAGGGGAAATGCTAGTAACCAGCATTTCTTTTTTTTTTTCCTTTTCCCAAAATGTTTTCAAAAACCTTTGTTTTTTTGGTCATAAAAACTTCGTATTGTGTGGTAACAAATTATTCATTACAGGTCTGAAGGAAGCAGCAGAAGCATACAGAATATTTAAAGAGTTTAAAGATAATAAAGAACAACTAGTAACAGAAAGGTTGGAGAAAAAACCTGCTCCCTTCAAAATGGTCAAGGTAAATCTTAACCCCTTTCCCAAACAACAAATTTTGGACCCTTCCAAACCGAAAGAGTTTGCAGAGGACAATTTTAGATTTGGAGAAAATTGCAGAAAGTTCTCAAAAAGGGTAGAAAACACTGTGGGAAGAAGAGAAATTGCTGTTTACGAGAAATTTCTCCTTTTCCCACAGAGTTTTCAAAGGCTTTGACTGCAGACATGTTAACCCTTTACTCCATAGATACTCATTTCTACGCATTGCTTGTAGGAGCCTTTGGAAAACATTGTGGCAAAAGGTGAAATTGCTCGTCACGAGCATTTTCACCTTTTGCCACAATGTTTTCTACGCTATCAAAAGGTGTCATATGCACATAAGAAACAGCTTCATCCTTGCTGTTATTTAGGGTCAATTAGAGATACCACAGAAATGCCTTATGGGGTAAAGGGTTAAAACCAGGGTTTGTTTGGGAAAGGGTTAAACTTTGTATGCTTTTCTTGATTAACCCTTTCTAAAACAATGAGTGGTTTTCACGACCCTGAAAAAGAAGCCTTTTGAAAACATTGTGGGAAAAGGAAAAAATGCTGGTAACCAGCATTTTCTCCTTTTCCCACAATGTTTTCTACCCTCCCAGAATAAATTTCAATTTTTGAGTCACTTAAATTATGTCATCTGCAAATGCTTTCAATTTGGATCAGTCTAAAATTTTGTCGTTTGATAAAGAATTAAGACTGACCAATTTAATTCTTTTGTACTACAGACCGTGTTAGGTGGTTCTACAGATGATTGGTAATCACTGTCTTGTGGTTGAATTCACAAAATTTTTTATACTTTGTCTAATTAGTGCAGCAGTTTTAGAATACTTTTAGGTTATATTAGCCCTGTTGTTTACAGTGTTGTTGTCATGCAAAAAACTTTTAACACTTTTTAATTCATTACTCAGAGCTGCAGATAAGACAGTGTGATGGCATTCTAAATCTGTTATTCCTCTTCCAAACCCTATGTTATGTGTACTCATTAGAATCGTCTCGGTGAGACGATTCTAATGAATACCCATAACATAGGCTTAGTGGAGAATTATTGATATTTTCAATTGTGAAATCAAAATCACGCTTTCTATCTTGAGCTCTGATTATTGAAGATATTTACTTCAAACTTGCACAAGTTCTTAGCTTTCAGAAGAGTGACCTGTACAGCTGGGACAGATAACTCTTAAAATATTTTTTATACAGTTATACCCCCTTTTTTATACCCCCCGCAAACGAAGTTGTGGGGGGGGGTATACTGGAATCGGCCTGTCAGTTGGGCAGTGGGTCTGTCCGCAAAGTCTTGTCCGGACAACTCCTACAGTTTCAGTCCAATTCGCTTGATACTTGGCAGAAGTGTTCATTAGGAAATGTAGATGTACAAGATGCACATTTTGTGAAAATTCTATTAAGAATTACTAGTTATTGCCCCTGATTTGACTTGAAAATGCTTGTCAGGACAATTCCTCCTACAGTTTCTGTCTGATTCGCTTTAAACTTGGCAGAAGTGTTCATTAGGAGTTGTAGATGTGCAAGACCCAACTTTCGTGAAAATTCTATGAAGAATTAATGAGCTATTGCCCTCGATTCACATTTAAAATGCTTGTCTGGACAACTCCTACAATTTCAGTCCGATTCGCTTTGTACTTGGCAGAAGTATCCATGTGGAGTTGTAGATGTGCAGGATGCAAATTTTGTGAAAATTCCATCAAGAGTTACTGAGTTATTGCCTCTGATTTGACTTGAAAATGCTTGTCAGGACAACTACAGTTTCTGTCTGATTCACTTTAAACTTGGCAGAAGTGTTCATTAGGCGTTGTAGATGTGCAAGACGCAATTTTCTTGAAAATTCTATGAAGAATTAATGAGTTATTGCCCCTGATTCACATTTAAAATACTTGTAAAGACAACTCCCTCCAACAACTCAGTCCGATTCGCTTTATACTTGGCAGAAGTGTCCATCATGAAAATTAATTTATTCCTAAAAGTAGCAGCAGCTAAGTACCAAGTAAAAGAAATACATTTTTATACTTCCGAAGGGTTGTACTGTGTTATGGCCCATTTTGTCCTCCATCTGTCTGTCTGTCCGTCCATTAGCAGTTTGTTGTGTGTGCAACTCCTCCTGCAGTTTCCATCAGAATAATTCTAAGCTTACCACAATGAATCTCTAGGATGTGCATTTGTGCATGTGATTCTTAGAATTTGGATTTCTGTAGGCACTTCAGATTTTAACCCATTTCACTGATGAGTCCCTCTGGGCATATATGCGCCGCTTTGCAGAGCTCTTGTTTTAATTGCTACAAATATAAATCCACAGCTAGATCAAGAGACAGTTTGGACATAATCTAAATCACAGTAGTGGACAGTGTAGATCAGAAATCAGACTGCAAAGAATTTGCAGTCTGATCTTGATCTACACTCTCCAGTATAGCTTCTGATCTCTTCTCCTGCAAGTTGAATATTTTATCATTATTGGCAAATTTTATTTTTCTCACCATGTTTCAGAGATGTTGGTTACCACGGGGATAAAAACCTTCATTTCAGGAAATAGATTATTTTTATACCTCCGCAAAATGAATGTTTTCTGGGGTATACTGGAATCAACCTGTCTATCCGTCTGCGTGTCCGTCTGGTTGTGTGTCCGTCTGTGTACAAAATACTATAGTTTTGTGTCACAAACTCCAACAGTTTTCCTTCAATTGTATTGAAACTTTGCAAGGCATGCACATATACTGATCATATATTGAAGATTTGCAAGACGCAATTTTCACATGCCAACTCTTCCTGGTTCGGGAATTATCTCCCCTTGAAGTTGACACTTTTTTCTGTCAAAGCACTGGTGGGGGTATTAAGTCACATTCAGTGACAGCTCTAATTTTCTCAATTTTCAGACCAATGTGCCTCTAGGAAGTGTTACAATTTATAAAGCAGACCCATCAGAACTACCTCGTTGTGAATGTAAACCAGAGGATGAAGATCCTTGTGGTATGACATCAAATTGTTTAAACCATATGATGATGTATGAATGTCATCCAACGCTTTGTCCAGTTGGTGAAAAGTGTCAAAACCAGTTTTTCACAAAGCGGCTTTACCCCCAACAGCAGCCCTTTAAAACAGAGGGTCGGGGTTGGGGATTACAGGCTTTGACAGACATAAAAAAGGTATTTATTTCTGAGGTACCAGTAAGTTACTCTTAGACGAACTGTTTTACTTTCTTATGTTTATTTAGAGTCCTTGATGGCTTAGTGATATGGTTCAGTTTTGTAAACTTGTGGCACCAGGCTTGATAATTGACCTTTCTGTAAACACGAGCATTGCATACCTCCCTTAGTAACACAGTATATCAGTTGTCAAGCTAACTTGAAAATGGCATTGAATAAAAAGAGAAAGAGCGTTTATTTCAGTTTTATTCTAGCTGATATTTCGCTCTAGGTTAATCACAACAATTTTTTTCCCCAACTTTCTTATCAATTCGAATAGTGTTGGCTGTTTTGATAATTAAACATACACAATTATAGCATGTCTGTAACAAATTGTGTCGGATTTTTTTGTTTACATGACGCCCAATGCTGTGTTTTCATAGGCCGATAACACGTTGGAATACCTATCAATCAAAATCTGCAGAAAGGTCAATTTCTCAAACCAGTAGGTTTTTCTTCAAAGTGTCTATGGCATAGACACTTCCAAACCCTAACCTAGAATCTCTGAAACCAAGGAGATACATGAATGAATGGAGATTCATGAATACATGAATTTCTGACTTTGATATGGTAGAAAATATTTTGGGAAAAGGAGAAAATGCTGGTTACCAGCATTTTCTCCTTTTCCCACAATATTTTCAGAAGGCTTCTTCCTCTTGGTAGTAAAGACAGGGATCGTTTGGTAAAGGTCCCGGGGGTTTTCACTGTATAGAATAGGACCTCGGCCTTTCTCTATGGCATGTCGTAGAAGGCGACTAAAGTTAGAGACAAACGGCTGCTTTCCTCGTAATTCGTAGGATTGCAGCAGGCTGGGTAGTTCTTATTCCAAATCCTATATTTTTTTCTCAGTGTAAATAGGGTTTGGAATGGGAATCAATTGGCCTGTGGGACCCGTGTGGTTTAATCGGGGGTATAAGAATAAATCACTGCAATCCGGCGATCCTCACATCTGCCATTTCATCTGGCGGAACAAAAGTGACAGCATGCATGTCGTAAAAGGCGACAAAAGGGGCATCATTTTGTGTTTTCGTCCATTCCTCATTTATCATGTTTGTCTAATGTTGTTGCACATGTATGTTATTTTCACCTCGCATTATTGTTTACTATGTAAGTGCGCCCAATATGACCCAAGTTGTCAACGGGCCTTAAAACGCTATTCATTCTATTCATTCATTTTCAACGGGCCTTAAAATGCTATTCATTTAAAATGCTATTCATTCGTTTGGTAAAGGGTGAGGTTATATAAAAATCTTTAAAGTAGCATAAAAGACTATTCAATCAATCAGTCCATCCCTTTGAAGTACATGCTCTATATTATTTACTCTTATTCTTTTCAGCATTGTATCTCGGCTAAAATAAATCTTCTAAAATTCTTTTTTCACCAGGAAAATTCAAGTTGACTACATTTCTCAACATAGCACATAAACACAAAAAAGTTGTTGAAGAAATAAGGGAGGTGGGGGCTTGAACTACCACTGTAAGCATTTTTGCTATAGTAGTGTTCTTGGGCAAGACACTTCAGAGCCCCAGCCTAGTACTGATGAAACCCAGGAAAACATGAACATGTGAGCTTTTGCCATGATATTACTGATACAATGTTGAAAGTGGCATAAACACCATTCAGATATATTAAATGACCCTTAAAAAGAAGCCTATAGGAAACATTGTCGGAAATGAGAAAATGCTGATAACCAGCATTTTCACCTTTTCCCACAATATTTTCTACCCGATCAAAGTCAGAAATCATCATATTAACAAGATTCAATTTGTTGTCTGCAGAGGCTTTGAATTTGGTCCAGTTCAAAAATTTGTTGTATGGTAAAGACTAAAATTGAAAGGTTTTGCAGAAGACATGCTAAAGATGGCTCCAGTGCTTGGATTTGTCTCTGAAGACTCATTAAAACAGCCCTGTGTGGTCACAGGTTGACTTTGTTATACAACAAAACTCTAGAGTTGTGTAAATCCAAAGAATTTGAAGACAACAAATTAACCCTTCACAAAACAGTCCCAGGTTTTATATGACGGAGGGATAGAAGCCTTCTGAAAACAATGTGGGAAAAGGAGAAAATGCTGGTAACCAGCATTTTCTCCTTTTTCCACAATGTTTTCTACTCTTTTAAAGTTAAGTCTGCAAGTGCTTTCAATTCGGAGAAGTCTAAAAAAAATTTTGTTTAGTAAAGAGTTAAATGTGACTCAAATGGTATGATTTGCTTTAAAAATTGGATTGTTTTTTTCCATATTTTCAAAATGTTTTTCTTTAGAGGTCGTAAAATCCCATAGTGTGGTAAAAGTTGAAAAAGTTGCTTTGTACCTTCAGGGACAGTTTGTTAACGAGTATGTCGGAGATCTCGTGGATGAAGAAGAATGTAAACGTAGATTAAGAGACGCTCATGAAAAAGATATATCCAATTTTTACATGATGACACTGGATGCAGATAGGTAGTGCAATATCTTGATAAAAAAGTTATATTCTTAGTAACATTAAAAGTTCATTGTGTCTTTTAAATGTTTTGGCACTCAACCTTTTTATACCTCCTCAAATGAATGTTTCCGGGGGTACCATGATTGTTGCATATTTTCGGACACAAATAATTATTATACCCTGCAAAACAAATGTTTTCAGGGATATACTGGAATCAGCCTGTCTGTCTGTCCGTGTACAAAATACTAGTAATTTTATGATGCAAACTCCTACAGTTTTACTTCAATTGCATTGTAACTTTGCACATAAACTGATCACATATTGAAGATTTGCAAGACGCAATTTTCAAGTGTCAACTCTTCCTGGTTGAGAAATTATCTCCCCTTGAACTTGACAGTTTTTTCTGTCAAAGTGCTGGCGGGGGTATTAATTCACATTCATTGACAGCTCTAGTTTTTTTTTTTTTTTTTTTTTTTTTCTCGTTTATTTTTGGCCGAACTTACAGATAATTACTTTTTTCAGTGTCCGAAATCATAGGAAATACTCTCAAAAGACGATGAAATTCCTTACAAAACAAGAAAAAATCCATTGACTGTCTTTTGTATAGCCAGGGATTTTTTACAAGAATTTTTCTTTTTTTTTTTGCAGAATCATAGATGCTGGTCCGAAGGGTAATTTGTCAAGATTTATGAATCACAGTTGTCAACCTAATCTAGAAACACAGAAATGGACTGTTAATGGAGATGTACGGGTGGGCTTGTTTGCATTACACGATATTAAATCAGGTATTGATACAGCCCACTTTCAATCCCCTGTTTAGGTAGAGGGATGTTTTGCTGTTATTTGTCAGTCCATTCGCCTATGGGCCCGCCCGGGCGGCTCAGTGGTGAGCGTGTTGGCCTCATGACCTGATGGTTGTGAGTTTGATACCCGGTTGAGGCGAACTTTCTTTCCGGCGTATTTTCGCCTCTCACCTCTGCTGAAAGCATGTGAGAAAAGTAGCAGTGGCTTTGGAAAGAAAGTAGTGCAAGTACCGGTGTGAGAAAGCCAGGAAACATGTGTGTGTCACCGACCGCCATGATATGACCTTAGCTGTTAAATTCTATTTTTAGATGATCAGTTTGCTCATTTATATACAGGAATACACAGACAAAGTTTCAAATATAGGGTCCGAAGAAGACATTATGGAAAATAATTATTACATGTTTGTTATGTAATGGAATTTAAGCGTTATAAGTCACGTGCCAGTGACCTGACATTCCCAAAATGCTTTATTGATTTTTGGCGGGAAATCTAAAAATACCTTAAGAGGCTACGTAGCCTTTTAAGGGAACACCATCAAAAAAAATTTTTTTTGTAAGTTTATGAGTCTTACTTATTGATGATTTGTATTATTTTTTCATATAAATTTTAGTGATATATATGTTTTTTAATTTGGTGAGATGTAAAAATTCTAAATACCCACCTTTAAAGTGGCGTTAAGCCCCAATACAACCAACCAACCAACCATTCGCCTATGGAGCTGGCAACAGGTAAAATGTGATTGATGTCTTGATACCTTGGTCTGATTTCAAAAGTATTTGTATACAAATGCAACCCTGATGAGCCAATTGGATTAGTCTAGTAAGATTTTACACATTAAGCTCCAATATATTTGTTAGCTAGAAATCCTTTTACAAAAGTAACCTTGCTTACATACAAATTTGCATTTGGCCTGCATCACTAGAAAAGGGGCATTCAGACTTTCACATAAAGCTCTGTTTTGGATCAGCCTGCGCAGTCCGAGCAGACAAATCCGAAACCACACTTTCCGTTTGTATGTAATGTTCTATTTTGCTCTAGTCTACTTAGGGACAAAATCTAATGTAGTCATAAACTGCTTTCTCAGGTTAGCCTACATGGAATGTGCAGGCTGATCTCACTACATAAATGTCTGAATGCCCCTTTTGGCTTGTTGCAAGGCATTTTGGTTACGCTTGGTTACAAACCTGGCCGAACTGGTCCTGAGAGACTCTAGTTCCAGTTGTTATCAAATGTTTACAATATTTACAAATTGCTTTTCAACAGAAGAGCAATCAAATGAAGTCATGTGGAACCAAGACCTTTAACTCTTTACCACACAATTCCGACTTTTAACGAGCCTGAGAAAGAAAGCTTTTGAAAACATGGTGGGAAAAGGAGAAAATGCTGGTAACCAGCATTTTCTCCTTTTCCCACAATGTTTTCTATCCTTCCCAAATCAAATTTCAATTTTTGATATACATTTAGTATGTCATCTGCAAATGCTTTCAATTTGGACAAGTCTTAAATTTTGTTGTTTGGTAAAAAGTTAAATATCTTGCAGCACATGAAAAGAGGCATTTGGATATTTGTGTACAGTGCCGTCTCGGATCAGCTAGCGCAGGCTAATTCTATATGGCACTTTACAAATGTTTCATGCTACAGTAGACTTGTCCAAAACAGAAAATTACTTAAATACCAAAAGCGTCTTTTCGGATGAGCCTGCGCGGACAGGACAGGCTGATCCAAGACGATATGTCTGAATGCCCCTTTTTGTGTGCTGCAGGCCAAATCAGCCATTCTCTGACAGAATGAGATTTGACAGAATGAGATTTGATGCATCTCCATTATGTATTTTACCAAGCAAGTGAACACACAATCATGGATCCATTCAAACCATTTAGTCTAACAAATGTCTGAGTGCAGGGGTTGAATGGTCCTTCGAAATGCAGAAAATTGACAGATGGCAAAAAGTTTTGACCCAGGGCCTGTATTCACCAATCATTGGTGAGAATATTCTTAGTCCTATTCTCCAAGGTTTTCTAAATTTGTAAGTAACACAAAAGCTGATTGGCTAAACCGAATGGTTTAGCCAATCAGAAGTTGTGTTACTTACAAATGTAGAAAATTCTGGAGAATAAAGGCAAAGAAAGTTCTTAAGAATCGTTGGTGAATACGTGCCCTGGTCAGCTTTTATGGACTATGCAGGTTGACCTTTGTAGATACTGTTTGCTGATTTAATAAGTCCTTTTTTTTTTTGTAGAGCATGGCTTGTATTTCAGTTTTAGGGCTGTCACAGAAAATGTTAACCCCTTCCCAGATAAGCCTGGGTTTTTATGGCTTTGAGCTTGAAGGGGTTTGAAAATACTGTGGAAAAAGGACAAAAAGCTCATAATGAGCATTTCTCCATTTTCCACAGTGTTTTCTTCCCCAACAGATAAAAATGTCACCTTTTTGACCACTCTAAATTTGTCGTCTGCAAATTCTTTCAATTTCACCATACTAAAATTACCTCATCTGGTAAAGAGTAAATGAACTGGAATCAAATCACAAAATTTTGCCATCTTACCTTATCTGCAAATAGAATATGTAAAAAAGCAACCAGAGATTTGCTTATAGATCAAAATGCTTTTTTCTCATGGCAGGTGATGAATTAACATTTAATTACAATTTTGATTGCCTTGGTAATGAAAAAACTAAGTGCTGTTGTGGAGCGGAGAATTGCAGTGGTTTCCTTGGAGTCAGGCCTAAGGTTTGTGCTTATTTACTTTTGTGTGTTTGAAATATAACCGTTTACCAAACTACACATGGTTTTTGCGGCCAAGATGAAGAAGCCGTTTGAAAACATTGTGGGAAAAGGAGAAAATGCTGGTAACCATCATTTTCTCCTTTTCTCACAATGTTTTCTACTCCTCAAAAGTCTAGGTTGAATTTTTGAATCATGTTTATTTTGCCGTCTGCAAATGGTTTGACTTCAGACAAGTCTAAAACTTCGTCATTTGGTAAAGAATTACTAGACCAAGACGTGAAATAATCTCACCCTGTAATTGAGCCTTCCATTAAGATTTTAATTTAGCACCTTTTTCATATATGGCCTGCAAGGCACGAAAAGGAGCATTTGGACGTCTGCGTAAAGAGTCGTCTCAGGTCAGCCTGTGTAGTCTGCGCATGCTAATCGGAGACAACACTCTCCATTTTAATGAGATTTTCTGTTATGGGCAAGTCTACTGTAGCACAAAATCTATTGTAGTCGTAAAGTGCTGTCTCGGATTAGCCTGCGCGGACTGCACAGGCTGATCCAAGATGACACTTGACACAAATGTCCGAATGTCCCTATTTGCATGTTGCAAGCTATATATGGCCTGCAACACACGAAAAGGGGCATTTGGACGTTTGTGTAAAGAGTGTCATCTCCTGGAAATTTTATCTTAAAAAAAATGAAAGATACAATTTCCAGGAAACTTTTGAGTTATTGAAATAGTTTTCTAAGATAATCATGATAGATATCTTGCATCTTGTTGCAGATTTTAAAGCCACTATGCCTTAGTTTTTTATCACTTGCATAAATTTTGTTTGTAACAACCTTTGTAAAACTGGACCCAGGAGAGACACTGGAATATGTGTGTTGGGAACAAATAATTTACATGGAAAAAAGATTTTGGAGCACTGTTTTACATGCAGGCACACATTAAGCAGTATTGTCCACTGATTTGTCGTCTTTCTTGCAGACACATATTGCAGCGCTTGCAGAAGCAAAGAAAAAGGACTCTAAAACCAAAAGGAAGAAAAAAGTAGCTGTGAAGAAAAAACATGAAGATTTTTGTTTTCGATGTTGGGAGGGTGGTGAACTTGTCATGTGTGATAGGAATTCATGCCCTAAAAGTTATCATCTTAGTTGTTTGGGGCTGGACAAACCTCCTTATGGTAATACAACCTGCTTTCTACTCTTGTGATATTGATAGATAATATTGTAATGAGATTAAAACAGAGTAAGACATGAGTGATCTTTGTTAAATGTTTCATTTTAAAAAGTCATCTTTAACTCTTTACCAAATTTTAGCCTTGTCCAAACTGAAAGCAGACAACAATTTCATTGTTGTTCAAATAGTGCATTTTTTTTTTGTGACAGGAGAAAAAACATTGTTGGAAAAGAAGAACATGCTGGTTACAACATTGTTTTAACAGGCTTTTGTCCCAGGGTGTTAAAAGTTGGGATTGTGTGGTAAAGATTTAAATCTTCACCAAACAAAAATTTAGACTGGTCCAAGTTGAAAGCATTTGAAGCATTGAAACATGTTCTGGGAAGGCCAGCATTTTGTCCTTTTCCCACATTGTTTTCAAAAGACTTCCATCTCGGGATCATAAAAAGTAGGGATCATATGGTGAAGGGTTAAAATGATCAAATTAAGATTTTGCCTTCTTTTGCCAGATTAGCTTGTAAGGGTCAGTATTCTCAAACCATTTCTTAAGAATATTCTAGGTCTTACCCAAAAGAATTTTCAAAATTTGAAAGTAATATGAAAGTGACACAGCTAACTTGTGGTTGGCCAAACAAAACATTTTAGCCAATCAGAAATTTTGTTACCTTCTAAATCTAGAGTGAGACTCAGGAATGGTTGGTGTATACATGACAGAAGATGTTTGTGTGGGTGTGTATTTGGTAAAGAGTGGTGTTTGGTCCTGCCTATAACTTACAGAGCCCTGTCTTATTAAGATAAATACATACAAGATTTGCGCAAGTTTTATGTAAATATAGTATAGTGGCATTTATCTGCCACGAGATAACATGATAACTATCATGGTGATTTTAACAGATTAATGCCACTATACTATGGTTAGGTGAAACTATGAAAATTTTGTTAGTAACTACCTAAATAAAACGGGGCCCAGGTGCATCATCCGATTCTAAAGTATTTTAACACATCACCATGGATAGATGATGTGTGGCTAGCTCAAAGGTCAAGGTCATAGTGCTTGGATGAACTTGGTTAATATTTGTTACAATTATAGTGATGGTGGGCTATTGGCGAATCTATGTAGGTGACACATTTCTTGTTTAACCTATTACTACACAATCCCTACTTTTGATGAACCTGAGAAAGAAGCCTTTAGAAAACATTGTGGGAAAAGGAGAAAATGCTGGTAACCAGCATTTTCTCCTTTTCCAACAATATTTCCACTCTTCACCAAACAAATTTCAAATTTTCAGGCGAGCCCGGCTAGCTCAGTCAGTACTGTACAGGACTTGAGATCAGGGGGTCGTGAGTTTGATCTCCAGCTCGGCCACTTTCTTTCCGAAGATTGATGATAGTTATTATGACAGGATTCATTCCTCTCCCTCTCTTGACCATTGTTTGGAGATGGTACTGTTGCAAAGCAGCCAGTGGCTTGGAAAGAAAATTGTGTGGGGTACTGGTTAAAGAGACTCCAGAAAAGCATGGATAGCTGAACTGGCTGCCGCGATATAAGTGAAATACTGTTGAAACGGCGCTAAACACCATACAATCAATCAGTCAAATTTTCAGTCACTTGTACTTTGTCATCTGCAAATGCTTTCGATTTGGAATAACATAAAATATTGATGTTTCATAATGAGTTAAAAAGATGTAGGAACAGCAGATTTTTTGTAGTTAATCTAATTTTGTCAGATAAGTATGGTTTCTCTTCATGTTTTACAGGTAAATGGGACTGTCCGTGGCACCACTGTGACCTCTGCGGGAAACCAGCCACCCACAAATGTGAAGAGTGTCCCAATTCTTATTGTGCAGCACACTCAGAAACCATTAAAACCTTTAACGATAAACTCTACTGTTCAGAGCATGATGAATCAATATTAGAACTGGCAGGCTCAACTACAGACAATGCATCTGAAACAGAGCCAGAAACAGTAGATGTTAAACAAGACGATAGCACCAAAATACAGAAAAGTGATAAAAACTCCAATCTGAAACTGAAAGAGGATGAGGTTCCTTCTAAAAAGAAAGGTTCAAAGCAATTAGTTGAAAAAAATGCAAAAACCAATGGCATTGGTGCTAGTGAAAAAGCAGGAAAGGGTTCAAAAGGGAAAAAAGGGTCAGGAAAAGGGGTTAACAGTACAAATGGACCTGTAAGTGATGATCCTCTTGCAGTTGCACCTATGTTTGATGATAGCGAAGACGAAGAGTTTGGTTTAGTAATTGATATACCTAATTTTGAATAGTAGAGAGCTGAATTGTAAATTTTATTATAATTTTTAATCAGCTGAACCCTTGACGAAACTTTCAAATTTTCTCTGGCAAAAGGGGGCTTAATGCATGTCCGTGATCCATTTTTACAAGCCATCGCATAATAATGGATGCATAAAATCCACTTTGTCTGATGAATGACAGAATCCTGAAGTTGACTGGTCCTTGGACAACAGAAAGTTGACCGATAGCGAAAAGTTTTGGGCAAGGTCAGCCTGTACGGACTGTGCAGGCTGACCTGGGTCAATACTTTTCGCAAATGCATTAAGCCACCTTTAACAGGACATTGCTCAAGTAAAAACACCAGGAAAGTTAAAACAACAAAAATTTTCCCTTCATTATATACCTACAACTTTAAAATAACAGGATAGTAGCCAGTGAATTGGTTTTTCTCTGAGAAATAAAGATGATATTGTGAAATTTTGACTAATCAAATTGCAAATCAGTACATGCATATTCTGTATGCGAGTTCAGCCATCATACTATAATAATACCCCCCACAACGAAGTGGAGAGGGCTGTACTGGAATCACCATGGCTGTCTGTCTGTCCATCCATAGACATAAATTTATTTGCAGCAATACTCAAGCACTCTTTAAGGTACTGAACTCAAATTTACACACAGTTTTCCTATATATATGAAGTTGTGCATGTGCAATTTTCATGACTCTGCAGCGATTCGTTGCTGAATTATTTCCCCTTGAACTTTTTTCTTTCAACTCTTACTTTTGTACTAAACCATTCTGCATTCTCTGACAAAGACCAGTTTTTGTGACGGAGAGCTTGTGAGGGTCCTGTGTGGCTCAGTGGTAAAGTGCAGGACTCGTGATCTGGAGGTCCTGGGTTCAAGCCTCACTAGCTCCGCTGAGTTTTTTCACAGGAGTGTCCTTGGGCAAGACACTTCAGAGCCTAGCCTAGTACTGGTGAAACCCAGGAAACATGAATATGTGAACTGTCACTGTGATATGACTGAAATAACGTTGAAAGCAGCGTAAAACACCATTCAACCAGAGAGCTTGTGGGGGGTATAATCACAATTAGTGATAGCTCTAGATGGAACAGTATTTCAGGGTATGTAGATGCAGATTTTTGTTTTCCTTTCATGTGTGATATTCTATCTGCGACGCATGTATTTGACGCCAGAAAATTTTCAGACATATAAAATTTGTAGGTATTGATGAAATACTGTATTAACTCTTCACCATTCGAAAAAATTTAAGACTTGTTCAAATTGAAAGCATTTACAGACAGCAAAATAAACGTGATTCAAAATTTTAAACTTGACCTTAGAAGAGTAGAAAACATAGTGGGAAAAGGAGAAAATGCTGGTTACCAGCATTTTCTGCTTTTCCCACAATGTTTTCAGGAGCTTCTTTTTCTAGGTTGTAAAAATCCAGGGATCGTTTGGTAAAGGGTTGAAATAATAAGAATAGTTTTATTCAATTCTCTCATATACTCTTGTATGAGAGAAAATATAGCAGTGGAAAGAATTGCGTGTGGTTTCCAATTTCTTCAGTTGCCATAATGGTTTTCCATCCTGTCTCTCTCAACTTTGTTAACCCTTTACCGAACAATCCTGTATTTTAATTACTGAAGAAAAATAATTCAAAATATTGCGGGGAAAGGGGAAATTGCTGGTAATCAGAGTAATTTCTCTTTCCCACCATGTTTTTTTACCCTTTTGAAAACTATCTGGTCTGTTGAGCAGCAGTACACTTGCAATGTTTGGACAAGTCTAAAACGGTTGGGGGGGGGGGGATTTAATCTTAAGACTACTCTGGACTTCTCAAAACGCTTCTGCCAACAAAATAGATCAAGATCAGACCACACAGAATCTACAGCCTAATCTTTGATCCACAAAGATTTTTTATTTTGTATGAGAAGGCTCTTTTTTCCTGCAGTTTCAAAATCTCATTTTAATGTTCTTCCGCAGTTTGCAGGTAATTACTTGCAACTACCACATTGTGTTCTAATGCTGTCATTTGCAGGGGTATAAATAGTTTTAGAAATCAAATTTATGTACAAGTGTTTTCCCTAGGGACAAATACATTCTACATATACATATACTTTTTCCCCAAAATATTTTCTGTCCATTTCAAGACAAGATCCATCAGTTCAGCTACATTAACCCTTTACTCCATAGATACTCATTTCTATACATTGCTTGTTGGAGCCTTTGGAATACATTGTGGCAATTTTTGTTAATTGCTCGTAACGAGCAATTTCAACTTTTTTCACAGTGTTTTCTATGCTATCAAAAGGTGTCATATAAACATAAGAAATGGCTTCATCCTTGCTGTTATTTAAGGTCAATTAGAGATTCCATAGAAATGCCTTATGGGGTAAAGAGTTAAAATTCTTGTCTGAAATGCTTTCAGTTTTTAATTTTGTTCCATCTCATAAAGAAGGATTATTTCTTCATCAGACAAAATTTTAGACACGTTCAAATTGACAGCATTTTCAGACCACAATTGTGGCTCAAATTTTTATTATGACCCTGGTCATCTGTCTGTCCGTCCGTCCGTCTGTTAACAATTTCTTATGGGTGCAACTCCTCCTATAGCTTTCAGTGGTATAAGTTAAAACTTACCACAATGAATCTCTGTGATTTGTACATGTAGTTGTGACTTCAAAAATTTGGACATCTGCAGGTGTTCTGGATTACAACCCATTTCACTGACAAGCCCCTTTGGGTGTATATGCGTCGCTTTGAGAAGCTGTTGTTTATTTGCTTTTGAAAAGGAAGGAAACATTGTGAGAAAAGGCAAAAAATACTTATTTACTAGCATTTTCTCTTTTGTTACTTTTCTTTCATGAACCTATTTTTTAAGTTTGTTAAATCTCAGGATTGTTTGGTAAGGGCTTTAGTTCAGTGTGGCATGCAAAGGTTTGAAAAAGAGGTTGATGACAATGGACCTTGGACCCTTTACCACACAATGACAGCTTTTAATAACCCTGGGAAAGAAGCCTTTTGATAATATTTGTAACCAGGATTTTCTCCATTCCCATGATGTTTTTACCCTGTCAAAGGAAAAATTGAGCCATATTCAAATTTTCACCTGCAAATGCTTTCAATTTGGACAAGGCCAAGATTTTGTAGTAGTTAAGTGAAGGGTTCAACCCGTTTTTGTTGAATATCATAATTTGCTTCAAAGCTCTAGGTAGAAAGCACTTGAAGACATTTGGGGAAAAGATTCTAGTTGCAAGCATTTTCTCTTCTGTCCAGTTGTTTTCTACACTTTCAATTACAAATTGTTCCATCTGAGCCATAAATTAATTATTGTCTGCAAATACTTCCAATTTTTAAAAAGATAAATATTTTTATGACTGGCAAAGAGTCCATGGTATTTGCAGAGATTCCCATTTTGTAGAAAAAATCAAATTATTTCTTTACCAAACAATACAATTTTAGACTTGTCCAAATTGCAAGCATTTGCAGATGACAAAATAACTCGACTCAAAAAATGAAATTTTCTTTATAAGAGTAGAAAACATAGTTGGAAAAGAAGAACATGCTGGTTACCTCGTGTCGTCAAAAGTCGGATTGTATGGGAAAGGGTTAAGTGTGAATGGAGTGTATTTGATTACCTGATTTTTAGCCCAAGTTGTATAATTTTCGTGTGTGTTCATGTACAGCTAAAATTAAAAATATTCTGTAAATAAAGAAATCTTTATCTGTCAAGTTGTTAATTTTTATGTTCTTCAAAGCATACTTTAATATTCCAAACTATTTCAAACACAATTTCACCATTTACCTAAGCACAAATAAGTACACTTGTTTAAATTCAAGCCAGTGGCAGATAACAATTTAAGTCTGACTGAAATGATGAGACTGGTCTGTGATAGGGTAGAAAACATGGTGGGAAAAGAAGAGAATGCTTGTTAACCAGCATTTTTCCTTTTCCCAGTGTTTTCAAACGGCCACTTCCCCAGTGTTTTCAAACGGCCACTTCCCCAGAGTCATTAGAATTATGGTAAATTGTTAACTGGAACACTCAGTCAGAGGCATAAAGGACTTGAGAACATGATGTGGCTGGTTCGATCCTTGGCTTTGCCAATTTTTTTCCAAGGATTGATGATAGTCATTGCAACGGGATTCATTACTCTCACAGCTGACCATTGCTTGATCGATGGTTATGTGGGAAAGCGGGCAGTGGTTTGGACAGAATATTGTGCCGAGTATGAGTAAAATGCAAAAGCATGAGTAGGTGCACTGGCCACCTTGATAAACTAGAGGCGCTTGAGCGCCTGTATCGCTCCACAGGCCTGATTTTTCTGTAACGGCGAAGAGAAGTTTTTAACTATTACCATTCATTCCTGCATTTTTGGTCACTAAAGAAAAAAAAGCTATGAAAATCATTGTGAGAAAAGAAGAAAATAAAAGTTACCTGCATTTTCTTAGTTTTACACAATAATTTCTACCCTTTTTGATACAAGTTTTACTAATTTGAAGATTTATTATGTCGTCTGTAATATCTTTCAATTATGGCCAGTTATAAAAATTTTGTCTTCTGGTTATAGTTAACTCATTACCAAATGACAACATTTTAGGCTTGTCCAAATGGAAAGCATTTGTAGATGAAAAAATAAAAGTTACTGAAAATTTGAAAGTTGTTTTGTGAAGGGTAGATAACATTGTGGGAAAAGGCTACCAGCATTTTCTCTTTTTCCCACAATGTTTTCTAAAGTCTTCTTTGTCAGGGATCAGTTTGATTTGATAACAAAATGCCTATCACAACAGTAAAGCCCTGTCCCTCTTTGTACCAGGTCACCAGTAGGTCAACAAACCTTTACCAGAACTTATCAAAGTGCAGAGTTTCCCTTGTTTTATATGAAAAGGATTATAGATTATGTAAAGCAACCATCTTTAATTCTTTACCAAACGACAAAATTTGGGATGTGACCAAACTGAAAGCATTTGCAGATAACAAACACTGATGAAATGATTTCTCTCTTTGATAGAGTAGAAAACACTGAGGGAAAAGGAGAAAATGCTGATTACCAGCATTTTCTCCTTTTCCAAGAGTGTTTTCCAAAGACTTCTTCTTTAGGGTCCTTAAAAGTCAGGATTGTATGGTAAAGACTTACCACCATTGGAACTTACCTTCAATACAACAATGAAATCAAAACAAGTAGTTTGAGAGAAGGAATTTTTCAAAAATTTTACTTTATACCATAAAAGGAAAATGAGTCTCCCATAAAAGCCATGTTTTTTGACAGATCTTTTTTTTTTAAGGAATTCTGTAGACCTCTACCTAAGGAACATTCCTGCAAAAAAATAATGCTATCCAATTAGCGGTTTAGGAGGAGAAGATTTTTAAAGGTTTTTTACTTTGGTTGCCATGGCAACCAGAATTATTCATGGAACAGAATTATTTGAAGGAATTTGAAAGAGGACCACCTAAGGAACATTCCTGTGAAATTTGGTAAAAATCCAGTCAATAGTTTCTGAGGAGAAGTTTTTTAAAGAAAAAGTTTACGGACGCACGCACGGACGAACGGACGGACGCACGACGGACACAACGCCATGACAATAGCTCGCTGGCCTTCGGCCAGTGGAGCTAAAAACTGAAATATTGCTAACTGGCATTTTCTCCTTTTTCCTCAATATTTTCTACACTCCTTAAAGACAAATTTATCGTTTGAGCCTCATAAAACTTATATGTAAATGCTTTCAATACAGTCAGGTATAAAATTTTGTCAATCGGTAAGGAGTAATTCCAAGGTGTTTTACATGATATAAGACACCGAGCCTGTGGGTCAGTCGGTGGTGTGCAGGACTTGAGAACAGGGGATCATGGGTTTGATCCCTGGCTCAGCCAATTTCTCTCCAAGGATTGATGATGGTCATTGCAACAAGATTCATTCCTTTCTCACTGCTGACCACCATTTCGATGATGGATATAAGGGAAAGGTGGCATTGGCAGAATATTTTGTGGAGTACTGGTAAAAGAGACTTAAGAAAAGCATAGGTGCACTGGATGCTACGTTATAACTGCAATAATGTTGAAAAGGGCATTAAACGCCATATTATCAGTGAAGATGATACAGGGTAACATAATTAGATGGAGTTTTTTCAGACACTTGTGAACGTCTTGTTTTATCACAGAATTTTTTGTAAACTCTGGAACTTTGAAGGCCAGGCAAAAGGCTCATTTAGTATAAAATGGAGGGGAAGAGTCTTTGTGCAATGACATAGCATTCATTTGAAAAATCACAAACATGGTATTACTTGAGTCATGCCCTGTTAACGCGTTACCACACAATCCCTACTTTTGACGACCCTGAGAAAGAAACCTTTAGAAAACATTGTAGGAAAAGGAGAAAATGCTGGTAACCAGCATTTTCTCATTTTCCCACACAGTTTTCTACCCTTCACAAAACAAATTTCAACTTTTCAGTCACTTTTATTTTGTTATCTGCAAATGCTTTCAATTTGGAATGAATGAATAGCGTTTTAAGGCCCGTCGACAACTTAGGTCATATTGGGCGCACTTACTTAGTAAACAATAATGCGAGGTGAAAATAACATACATGCGCAACAACATAAGACAAACATGATAAATGAGGAATGGTGAAACACAAAATGATGCCCCTTTTGTCGCCTTTTACGACATGCATGCTGTCACTTTTGTTCCGCCAGATGAAATGGCAGATGTGACGATCGCGGGACTGCAGTTCAATTTGGACAAGCCTAAAATTTTCTCGTTTGGTAATGAGTTAAAAGAGAGCTCTGTGCAATTGCAGAAAATATTAACCCTTTACTCCATAGATACTCATTGCTTGTAGGAGCCTTTGGAAAACACATATACACATAAGAAACGGCTTCATCCTTGCTGTTATTTAGGGTCCATTAGAGATACCATAGAAGTGCCTTATGGGGTAAAGGGTTAACTGCTTACCACATGGCAAAATTTTAGACCTATCCAAATTGAAAACATTTTCAGATGACAGTTTCACAGTGGCCCATTAGTACAGAATGGAGGGGAAGTCTTTGTGTAATGAATGTCAGTGACTTGCACTTGGCAGCCTAAGGGTTAAAAGCATTTGCATGAATACTTTAATGTACAGGTAATCAGAGTCAATATTGTTTTTGCAATGGCAGAAAACATTGTAAGGAAAGGAGAAAATGCTGGTTATCAGCATTTTCTCCTTTTCCATAAACTTTTTTAAATCTAGGGATCTCGCAGTAAAGAAACAATCATTAAACTGACTGGTTAAGTTTTTTAGAACTAAAAATACAAAAGAAAGAAATTCCAAGGTATGAAAAGTTTAATCAAAAATAGCCAAATACATATACTAAACATTAGAACAGAAACAAGCTCCCTGTCCTGAAAAACGTTTATGTTTCTTGGCTGTATTTGTTTCCAGAAATTATCTACAAAGTCTGCCAATATTTCAACATACAAAATATGGTATACATGGTGTTTATTGCAGATTTCAAAAGCATTCCAATTGCAACACAGTGGCAACTAACTTCTTAATCCTTTACCACACAATCCCTACTTTTGATGACCCTGGTAAAGAAGCCTTTAGAAAACATTGTGGGAAAAGGAGAAAATGCTTGTAACCAGCATTTTCTCCTTTTCTCATAATGTTTTCTACCCTTCACAAAACAAGTTTCAAACTTTCAGTCACCTTTATTTTGTCGTCTGCAAATGCTTTCAATTTGGACAAGTCTAAAATATTGTCGTTTGGTAATGAGTTATAGGATTTTGATTCATTGGTAGAAGAACAGGGTTCTGCAGTGATATGTCGAAGGTCACCTCTGCTGGGATTGAAGCTCTGGATTACAAACTATGCAGGATTCTCACAATACTCTTTTATATCTTTCTATATACAGAATTAGCTCTACCAGATGAAAAAAATTAAGATATGTTAAAATGGAAAGCATTTGCAAATGATTAATGACTCTTCAGGGAGCAAAATCCGTCCATGACGGCTCTTGTTCCATAAAAGTTCTCAAAAGCCTTTTTCCTCATGGTTGTAAAAATATTGGATTGCTCTGGTAAAGAGTTGTGCTTAACTCTTTACCATACAATCCCAACTTTCAACAACCCTGAGAAAAAAGGTTTTGAAAACATTGTGGGAAAAGGAGAAAATGCTGGTAACCAGCATTTTCTCCTTTTCACACAATGTTTTTTGCCCTTCCCAAATCAACTTTCGATTTTTGATTCACATTATTGTCATTGTCTGCACATTCTTTCAATTTGGACTTGTCCAAAAATTTGGTTTTTGGTAAAGAGTTTAATAAATACAATGTAATATTCACACAACTGTATCTTGTTCACATGAAAATTTGTTCACAGGAATTTCTCTCAGACATACATGTCTCAGGCATTTACAATAAATACTTCGCAAATTAAAAACATCCGACAGTACACAAATTAACAACTTCCATGTATAATCTAAACTTATATCACTACAAAGAAGATGATCTGCAGCTATGCATAATCTGTTCATTGGCTTGAAACAAGAGTAAAAGCTTGTTTTACGGTAGTGGACCCATAATAGAAAACAGCTATTTCCACTATAATATCATCCTACAAAATTTGCTGTGATTAAAAATGAGTATTATTGTACTACTTTAACCAAGCCACTTTTTCCTTTTTTCCCTTCTTGAATTATCATTTATAAATCTAAAACCGCTATATTCTCATTACAAATTACTTCAAATAAATAATTACCTCCCTTTTATGGAAACTAACAAAAGTACCAACAAATGATTTCAAGACAGACATCAAAGGAATTTCTGGTTGGTTAAAGATTTGCAGAAGTATTTTATCTGTGTAAATCCGTACTTATAAACCATAAAGCTATTCCATGTTGCACTAGAAGTGTTAACGGTCTACTACCTTAGAGCTGTTTGAAGCCAACAATATTTCTAAATCTTCATCACATATTCATGTGTTTTAACTATCTTCAGGAGTAAGAAATTGAAAAGATTGTGGGAAAAGGAGAAAATACTGATAAACAGGAGGAAAAAAATGCTGATAAACAGCATTTTCTCCTTTTCCTGTAATCTTTTCTACCCTTTTAAAGAAAATTCCCATTCTCTCAGCCACATGTCTCTTCATTGTCTGCAAATGCTTGCAATTTGTACCCGTCTAGAACTTGTTGTTTTGGTAGAGTTAACCCCTATAATACCCACAACTATGGGTGCTTCTGAAGACAGTGTAGATCAAAATCATACCATAAATAAGATGCAGAATGCTCTTCAGCTCTCAGATCTAAAATACTTCCCTTTAACTCGTTACCACACATGAAAAATCTAGAACAGTCCAAATTAAAAGCATTTGCAGGCAACAAAACAAATGTGACTGAAAAGTTGAAATTTCATTTAGGAAGTGTAGAGAACATTTTGGGGGAAAAAAGGAGAAAATGCTGGTAACCAGCATTTACTCCTTTTTTTTCCCACAATGTTTACGAAAGGCTTCTTTCCCATGGTCATTAAAAGTCAGGATTGTGTGGTAAAGAGTTGAGAAATAATATTGAAAAAAGGCAGTCTTGAAATTGTATCCTTTTTCTTCTTCGGAAAATGTAAATATTTTTACACTACACAAGGACGATTTACTTTCTTCAAAGAACTTAACTCATTACCACATAACAAAATGTTTAACTGGACCAAATTAGATGCATTTGCAGATGATAAATCAAGTCTGACATAAATAGGGATTTCTGTACATGTGACACAGTATAAAACAGCGGAAAAAGAGAGAGTGCTGGTTACCAGCATTTTTTTTCCTTTTTCCATGATATTTTTTAAAGACCCCTCAGTCCCAGTTATTATTATAATTCTGAGATTCTGTGGTAAAGGATTAACTCTTTACCGAATGACAAAATTTTGGACGAGTCCAAATTGAAAGTAGATGTGATTCAAAATTGAAATTTGATTGAGGAAGGGTAGAAAACATTGTGGGAAAAGGAGAAAATGCTGTTTATCGGCATTTTCTCCTTTTCCCACAATGTTTTCAAAAGCTTTCTTCTCAGGGTCGTTAAAAGTCATAACGGTGTGGTAAAGAGTTAATCCACAAGATGGGCGCCCTTGGGGAAGAATCCTCGCAACTGTACACTTTTTCCAGTAGTAACTGCACAAGCAGAGACACAAAGCACAGAACAACACATGCTATGATGCTGATTCCTGTTGTTTAGTCTTATCACCATAACTTGTTGAAAGACTTCTTGATACATAGTTCCAATATTCACTGCGAATCTGATCATATTCTTGTGCAAGTGAGTTACATAGCTGGAAAAAAAAAAGAGATAAAAAAATTTAAGTTGTTTTGAATCAAAATTTTCTCTGTACCTGTTGACATTCTTTTAGACTCATCTACATATACATTTACCCTTTACTCCATAGATACTCATTTCTATGTATTGCTTGTAGGAGCCTTTGGAAAACATTGTGGCAAAAGGTGAAATTGCTCATGACGAGAAATTTCATCTTTTGCCACAAAGATTTCTACACTATCAAAAGGTGTCATATACACATAAGAAACTGCTTCATCCTTGCTGTTATTTAGGGTCAATTGGAGATACCATAGAAATGCCTTATGGAGTAAAGGGTTAAAAGAATGTACAGTGGTCAAATAAAGTTTCGCTTTATTTAACTTTTTACCAAAAAAACAAAATGTCAGACTGGTCAAAACTAAAAGCACTTGAAGATGACAAATGTGGTTGAAAAACTGATCCTTTTCTCACAATGTTTTCTACTCATTTCATCATTTCAGCTACATCCTTTGCAATCTCGAAATGGTTTCAATTTAGACAAGTCTGAAATTTTGTAATTTGGTAAGAAGTTAGCCCTTTTTCAAATGACAATTTTTTGGACCAGACCAAATTCAAAGCATCTGCAAATTAAATGTTAATACGATGATTTCTGACATTGATAGGGTAGAAATATTGTGGGAAAAGGAGAAAATGCTGCCTAATATCAGCATTTCATTCTTTTCCAACAATGTTTTCTTCTATGGGCTCCTTTTTCAGGGTCATTAAAAGTCACGATTGTGTAGTAAAGAGTTAAACAAAAGTTCATTATGTACAAGGTTAGAGACTTTTCGTGAGAATATTTGCATATCACACTGTAAAACATGTTTTGGATTACTCTTCCTTAGAGTGACATGCATCTCAAATATCAACAGTCTTCACCCTATAATTTAACTATTTAACACAAAACAACAAAATATTAGACAGGTTCAAATTGAAAGAAATTGCAGACAAAAAAGAAATTGTGCTGAAAAATTAAAATTTATAGTCGGAAGGATAAAAGATATACAACTACTGTCTGCACTGCTGATTAACTCCTTACCAAACGACAAAAGTCAAGACTTGTCCAAATTGAAAGCAGTTGCAGACGACAAAATGAATGTGACTGAAAAAATGAAATTTATTTTGGGAAGGGTAGGAAACATTGTGGGAAAAGGAGAAAATGCTGGTTACCAGCATTTTCTCCTTTTCCCACATTGTTTTCAAAAGGCTTCTTTCTCAGGGTCGTTAAAAGTCGGGATTGTTTGGTAATGGGTTAACTCTGGTCTACAGTAACCTTGAAACTGTAATTATTTGGGTCATATTTCTACACAGATGATGAATATAAGTTTTATTCTGCACTCTATGGGTTAATATTCCACATAAGCTCTAACACAAATATGACTTTGACACTCCCAGTTACTATTATTTTTGCCTTTTGCCACAGTATTCTTCCTAAGCCAATGGTTGCTTTCCCATATAACTTTCAATGAAACAATAATCAACGGTGAGAGAGGAATGAATCCTGTCCCAATGACTAGTGTATCCATGGAAACTTTTGCTACACAGAAATTTTGTAATTTAGCAAATTTCAAAAATTTGTAATTATCTCTGTTCACCATAAGTATACCTACGAATGGGGAGTGTCGTTCAATATACGAACATTTCCCTACGCAGAATGTCCATAATGGGTAATTCGCAAATTTTTCAACATGTGTATATAACCACAAATACAGTGTCAACAATCCTTGAAAAGAAATTAGCCATCCAGGTCCAAACCAGCGACCCCCAGTTCTTCAGTCCTGCATGTTATCAATTGCTCTACCAGGGCTCCCTGTCATTATCATTTCAAAAACAATCTTTACCATGGTTGTAAAAGCACACAAACTTGGTAAAGGGCAAAACTTTCGATGGTCTGTTACATGCATTTCAAACAAGAAAAAAAGTCTCACTATACATTACCTCTTCGGCCTTTTTCAAAGTTTCTTCCTTGTTCTCACATCCTTGTTCTAACATTTCCTCGTATGTGTCTATCATATAGGCCATGAGATATGGAGACCTATATCTGTCCTCATAAAGCTCTTTACAAAACTCCATCACTCTAGGATAACTCTGCAGTTGTTTATCCATTAATACTCTATAATAACATACAAACAAATGTGAGCCAAGCTCTGTGACACCAGGGCTTAAACCTTTACCAAACTCCAAAACCATAGACTAGTCAAAACTTGAAAGCATTTGCAGACGACAACCTAAGTATGGCTCAAAAATAGAAATTTGTCTTGAGAAGGGTAGAAAACATTGTGGGAAAAGGAGAAAATGCTGGTTACCAGCATTTTCTCCTTTTCCCACAATGTTTTCAAAGGGCTTCTTTCTTAGGGTCATTAAAAATCAGGATTGTGTGGTAAAGAGTTTATGCATCTGCGATAGGTATTGACCAAGGTTAGTCTGCACATTCCGCACCAGCTGACCTGGGTCGATACTTTTTGCTATTGCCCATTTATAAGTTTACCGCATGCCATAGGACCATTCTAACCAAATATCTGCTTGACTGTTTAAGAGAATGAATTTATGCTTTGCTTGCTATAATGCATTATGGAGATGCATTAAGTCTCCTTATGCTAGAGTGGGGTTCATGCACTTCTTTCTGTCAGTAAAGTTGATTATAGCTAATAATTCTTTTTATGAAGGTTGCTTGGTTGGTTGTATTGGGGTTTAACGCCACTTTAACAGCTATGGTCACATCATGGCGGTCGGTGACACACACGTTTCCTGGCTTTCTCACACCAGTACTAACACAACTTTATTTCCAAAGCCACCAATACTTTTCTCACACACTTCAGCAGATGTGAGAGGCGGAAATATGCCGGAAAAAAAGTTCGCCTCAACCGAGTATGAGTCTGACAAGCTCATCACTGAGCCACCTGGGCGGGCTCTTTTTATGAAGTTGTTGATGGCTGTCTTAAAACATCGTAAGAAAAGAAGCAAAGTATGACACAAAAACCTTTTTTTACAATGTATCTTTATATCACTATTACAAAAAATTTCTCTTTCTGCCAATCTTTTCCACTTGTATTCTAGGGACAAACCTCATTTCATGTAGATGAACTTCTATATAAATGGATTATACATGTCAAAAAATTTGCAAACTACCAATAAAATACATGTACATTTTGCATATGGAAATGTTTGCAAATTCAAGACACTTGTTATTTGTTAGTATATATGTACTTGTGCCAAAATAAATAAACAGAAATGTTTATGATTTTTTTCAAATATGCAAAATCCCATAACATCTTTCCAAACAACTGGCTACTTTCACACACAACTATGGTTAAAGCAACAATCAGCAGTGAGAGGAATGAAAACTGTCAAAATAGCTATCATCAATCCCTAAAAATCAAGAGCTTAACAAAGCTGCACATATACGCCCTAAGGGGCTTGTTACTGAAATGGCTTAAAATCTGGAACGCCTGGTATCCAAATTTTAAATGTCAAATGCACAAATACAAATAATGATTCATTGTGGCAAGTTTGAGCTTATTTCAATGAAAGCTATAGGAGGAGCTGTATGCACAAGAAAATGCTAAACCTGGGACAGGAAGACAAACTGACGAACCAACTGTCAGACAACCACGGCCATAACATAATATGACCCTTCAGGAGAATAATAAAATGAATCTGCTATGGATTCCAGTAAGCAAGCCCGTGGTTTTTAATTTGACACTTTTCTGACTGAGCTACTGGCCTTTGTACATTTGCAAACATTTTGGGAAAAAGAGAAAAGGATAAAATTCTAGAAAACACTATTGTCCCTTATTGGTGTAGCGGTCAAAAGGCTGATAAAATGTTTACCCTTTCAAATAATTCCATGCACTCTCATTGTTTGGTGCTTTCTTTATGTAATCTTGAGTATATCTGAAATAGAAAATTTATTTTACCACAAACTTTACCACAAAACAAAATTTAAGACTTGTCCAAATCAAAAACACTTGTGAATAACAAATTATATGTGACTAAACTGATAGTGGTCTTCTTTGAAATTAGGTATGTCCAAATTCAAAGCATTTGCAGACGACAAAATAGAAGTGACTGAGAATTTGAAATTTGCTCTGTAGAGGGTAGAAAACTTTGTGGGAAAAGGAGATAATGCTGGTTACAAGCAGTTTCTCCTTTTTCCACAATGTTTTCAAAAGGCTCCTTTCTCAGGGTCGTCAAAACCAAGGAACTGTGTGGTAATGGGATAATGTATTAAGGAAATGCATGAAGCCCCCTTCTGCCAGAGCATAGCTCATTTCCTTTCCTCCTACAAAACACCAAAACCAAACCCAACACTTGCCCATTTGAAACTAATTTGCAGAAGACAAATCAAACGTGGCTCAATCAGTGGGATTTGTCATGTTAAGGCTAACAAAACTTTGTGGGAATAGGAGAAAATGCTGGTTACAAGCATTTTTTCCTTTTCAACAATAATTTCTAAAACCCTCTTTTTTTAAGGATCTTTCAAACTCTGGCTTGTACATTACCTCTTTACCAAATGACAAATTTTTAAACTGGTCCAAATTGGAAGCACTTGCAGACAGCAAATTAAATGCAACTCAAAAATTAAAATTTGTTTCCAACTGGATAGAAAACATGGTGGGAAAAGGAGAAAATGCTGGTTACCAGCATTTTCTCCTTTTTCCACAATGTTTTCAGAAGGCTTTCTTTCTGAGGGTCGTTAAAAGTGTGTTAAAGGGTTAAAGGAATAAACCGCAAAACACCCCACCCCACCTGATCTCTCTATCAATAACGTCATCTGTAAACTGTGTGGTATTGTTGATCACAAAGTAGCGCTGATTCCAGGCAGAATTATTCCGTAAATCTTCATTCAGTAATTTGTTCACATATTCTAGTTCATTGTCCCACTGATCAAATTCCCGAATGACCCACTGTCTGTGCTGCCAAGCATGATAGTTCTTGGCATCATCCTGTAAGATTTTGGCGGTAAAATCTAATTCTTGACCCGGATCTTGAAGCCATTCTACGATTACACGACGATGGTGCCTGAGGAGAGAAAGGATCAGTTTTAAACATTTGAAAAACATTTCTGTGTTAACAACCTATTTGGGAGAAACTTCTGAAACATCGTAAGAAAAGGAGAAAATGCTGGTAATAAAAACTTTCTCATTTTTCACCAGTTTCATGAGTTCTAAGCGAAGTGGCATACAGTGGCAGCCCGGTGTTTCAAATCAGGCCTAAAGTTCAGGTTCTCCAGCTTTCAAATACTACATTTTTCCACTAAGCCATGCAGGACCAGTTAAAACATGACAGCTATATGATGTTCAAGTTATCCAGGCTAGGGTTAAACATCCATGTTTCAGACAGCAAGGCACTGGCCCAGTGGGTTATTGCATTCTAAAATAATTTCAAGGTTACAGGCTTGAATTCCTTTATATTTTGCCTCTTTCTTTTCTAAAATAAGATGTTAAAAAACAAAAATGATAAAAGTACTCTCTGAAGGAGTTTAAAATCTGTTGTTTGGGAAAGGGTTAAAAGTTCTTCCCCATATGGGCAGCAACACGCGAAAAGGGACATTCGGACATTTGCGTAAAGTGTCGTCTCGGATCAGCCTGCGCAGGCTAATCCGAGACGGTACTTTCCGTTTATATGTAATTTTCTGTTTTGCGCAAGTCTACTGTTGCACAAAATCTAATGTACTCGTAAAGTGCCGCCTCGGATTAGCCTGCGCGGACTGCGCAGGCTGATCCGAGATGACACTTTACGCAAATGTCCAAATGCCCCTTTTCATGTGTTGCAAGCCATATATGTATTTAGACTGATTCAAACTCCATACATAAGCTATGGGGCAGGCCTGGTCAAATCTTGGATTATGCTTAACCTAGAGACCAAGATTCCATAATCCTTTACCCTTTTACAAATTTCATATAAGTTTTTACGAAATAGCACACAACATACAATAAACAAATATTAACCCTTTATCACAATCCCAAGTTTGAATGACCACATGGGAGATAAGTAATTTGAAAACAATGTTGGAAAAGGAGAAAATGCTGATAACCAGCATTTTCTCCTTTTCCCACAGTGTTTTCAAAAGGCATCTTTCAGAGGGTCGTTAAAAGTCGGGATTGTGTGGTAATGGGTTAAGGGCTAATTTGTCATCTTAAATGTTGTCGTCTAGTAAAGAGTTAACTCTTTACCAAACAACAAATTTTTGGACTGACCCAAATTCAAACCATCTGCAAAAAACAAATTAAACCTTGGTATATGATAACTTCTGACTTTGATAGAATAGAAAAAAATGTTGGATAAGGAGAAAATGTTGGTTACAAGCATCTTTCACTTTTCCACAATGTTTTCCATGGGCTTTTTTCTCAGGGTTGTTAAAAGTCCGGACTGTGTGGTAAAGAGTAAAACAACAAAATTTTAGACTGGCCCGAATTGAAAGCAATTGCAGACAACAAAATAAATGTAACTCAAAAATTGAAATTTGTTTCCAACAGGGTAGAAAACATTGTGGGAAAAAGAGGAAAATGCTGGTTACCAGCATTTTCTCTTTTTCCCACAATGTTTACAAAAGGCTTCTCTCTCAGGACCGTAAAAACCAGGGATTGTTTGGTAAACGGTTTAGTCAACTCATCACCTTATGCAGCAAATTTGAAGCATGCAACTTGGAAAAAAATCATCATTAAATATGAAAACTTACAAATTATTCTCTTAACAAACAGTTTCAAATTTTAACAACCCTGAAGAAGACTTTAGAGAAATTGTGGAAAAAGGAGAAAATGCTGGTTACCAGCATTTTCTCCTTTTTCACAATGTTTTTTACCCTACAAGTATTGAAGTTCAATTTTTGAATCACCTATATTTTGGGGTCTGCAAATTTATTGCTTTCGATATGGCAAAGGCTGATATATTGCAGTTTGTTAGAGTAATGACTACAAACATGGCAAGAGAAGAAACTGCTCTTGAAAAGCAATTTTTTTTACAACTAGGTCTTTGTAAGTTTACCCTTTTAAAACAAACTAAAGGTGGAAATGTGTTAATGCCCTATTCAAACATTGACATTTCGAATTACCGGTACAATAATATCTTAAATGAGGTAATTCTTTACCAGACTACAAAAAATAGAAACTATCCATACAGGAATTATTTACTAACAAAATGTTACACAATTACAGGATTATTCATTTAAAAGCTCAAATAAAAACAATGCGAGAAAAAGAGAAAATTCTGGTTACCAGCATTTTCATGTTTTCCCACAATATTTCAAAAGTTGTCTGCCTAGGGAGTGCAAAAGCACTGAACTATTTTGCTGGGTAAAAGGCATAATACATAACCTATTCAATGAATAGTATCGAAAATTTTGAATCAGTAGTATGACCCACATAACTTAAAATATTTTAAGTCTATGTCAGCAATATGGTTCTTCCCGCCACTATCTAACAGTGTATACTAGTATTTATTTCATGCTTTCTGATAGGATATCGAGAAAAAGCAATGAAAATTATTTCGATATTACACAGGTATGACCAGTGAAAATACCGATTTTCATGTTCTTGTTGCCTAATTAACATGCATGTGCATCACAACCAGATGGAAATAAGACGTCATTTACCTTACATTTCTCGCGCTTGACGTAATATTGTGATGCATTTTATGTGGGAGGGTACGCCACTGGGAAAAACGGAAAAGAACTGTACTGGATTTTGATAAAACTCCTCCCAGAAAGGGTTAACAGCATGAAATAAACAGAATATTTATTCTATTTCGGTGAAAGATCAAAATTTGTTTCATCTTGTGAACACCCATCAGTAATATTTTCATATATTACCAATAGTGTTCAGTCGATGGAATAAATTTCAATCTTTCATCAAAATAAAAAAAATATCCTTTATTTAAGATCAATCAGGCACATTTTAGCCTGGGTCCAGGCAGTGATAATTTGTCAATCACTCCTTATCGAGGTCTCCTTCAATGATCTGCATAAATCTTTTGCAAAACTCTTTCTCTGTTCCCTATATACCCACTTTAATATAAGAACATATAAATGGAAAAAATAATCAGTCCCGGACCAAGGTTAGTCACATCTCTCTATCAATGAAAGTATTGGTCAGAATTTTTAACATAATCTAAGACGATGTAGATCTATTCTAAGAGATTTCTATAGCTTCTCATATTAGCAACAAAGATTTTTCTCACTAAAGTATTTTCTTTTGATATCAATTCATTGGCAAAATTCTTTGGCTGAATTTCCATGTAACATTGTATTACCTTGATGAAAACAACCTTTACAAAATAATGACAGCACATTGAAAATACTTATAATAACTTACCTCACCAGAACAGATGACATTTTTAGACTCATCTGATTTGAAAATATTTGAGCCATGCTCTGTGAAAAGGGGGCTTAACCCATTATCACACAATCACCAGTTTTAACGACCCTGTAGGAGAAGGCTTTTGAAAACATTGTAGGAAAAGGAGAAAATGCTGGTAACCAGCATTTTCTCCTTTTCCCACAATGTTTTCTTACCTATCCAAAACAAAAATAATTCTTTCAGTTACATTTAATTTGTCATCTGCAAATCCTTTGAATTTGGACCAGTCTAAAATTTTGTCTTTTGGTAAAGAGTTAATGCATCTGCGAAAAATATCAACACAGATCATCCTACACAGTTTCCACGGGCTGACCTGGGCTGAAACTTTTCATTACTGGTCATTTTCTGATATGTTCAAGTACCTGTCTACCTCGTAATTGTAGCTTGGGCTGGTATCATGTATCATGACGATGCATTAAGCCCCCTTTTGCCAGAGCATGACTTGCTTGTGAGGAAATTTAATTGTGGCTCAGATACCGAAATTTATCATGAAATATTTCAAGTATAAAAAGCTGTGGGAAAAGGAGAAAATGTTGCTTAGCAGTATTCTTCTGTTTTCCTGCAAAGGAGTTATGCATATCTCAGCCATCAGGGTGTAGGATTCATAATCTGGAGGCTCTGGGTTCAATCCACGCTCAAACCACCAGGTTTTTCCACAAGAGCAAGACACTTCAGAGACAAAGCTTATTTTCTAGTATTGCAAAATACAAGATGGTCCCGCACAGGGTTATGTTCTTACCAGACTTGATAATTTTTGGGATGATTCTCGATGGTTTTGGAAATATACGACAGCTCTGCCTTCAGATCCTTATTGAGTTCTTTTAAAAGTATTCGTCTGTAGTGCCTGAAATCAGAGAAAAGCAAATTCAAATGTAATTAAACTCATAACAAGATACCAAAATATTACGCTTGTCAAAACTGAAAGCATCTGCAAATGACCTTGTGGGAAAAGCAGAAAATGCTAGTAACCAGAATTTTTTCCCTTTTCCCACAATGTTTTCTAACCTTACACAGATAAACCCAGATTTTTGTTACTTTTATTTTGTCATTTGTTTGTTTGTATTGGAGTTTAACACCACTTTAACAGCCCATGGGATATCACAGACGCACCCATGTGTTTCCTTTCACCTGCACTGACACAACTTTCTTTCCAAAGCTACCAACTACTTTTTTCAAATGCATCAGAGGTGAGAGGCGGATATCTAACCCGCAACTTCCAGGTCATGCGTCAGATATGCTAACCACAGAGCAACCCAGCTGGGCCTCAGTCTGCAGTAAAAGTGTTTGAAAACACTGTAGGAAAAGGAGAAATTGCTCTTAATGAGCAATTTCTCCTTTTCCCACAGTGTTTTCTGCCCTTTTGAGAACTTTCAGCAATTTTCTCCAAATCTAAAATTGTCATCGGCAAACTCTTTCGGTTTGGAAGGGTCCAAAATTTGTTGTTTGGGAAAGGGTTAAAACACTGACATAACCAAAGCTCCATTCCGACAAAAAGTGGGTCTTACTCTTTACAAAACATCAAAACTTTAGACGGGTTCAAATTGAAAGCATTTGCAGATTGTAATTTTATTAAATTTATTTGAAATGATATTGACTATAATTATGTGATAGTATATAGAAAACCTTATATGGGAAAAGAAGAAAATGCTGGAAACCAACATTTTCTCCTTTTCCCACCATGTTTTCTATCACACTGATATCTGCAAACACTGTCATCTGCAAACACTTTGGGTAAGGCTAAGATTTTGTTGTCTGGTTAAGGGTTAAATGTACATCCTTAACTCTTTACCAAACAACAAAATTTTAGACAGGTCCAAATTGAAAGCATTTGCAGACGACAAAATAAACATGGATAAAAAATTAAAAATTGTTTTGGGAAGGGTAGAAAACATTGTAGGAAATGGAGAAAATGCTGGTTACCAGCATTTTCTCCTTTTCCTACAATGTTTTCAAAAGGCTTCTTTCTCAGGGTCGTTAAAAGTCGGGATTGTGTGGTAAATCTATACTGGCTAGTAACAGACTGAATCAATGGACAGAATGGTCCTTTGGTATGCAGAACATTTATAAATAGTAAACTACTCAAGCTGACCTGGGTCGGTACTATTTGCAGATGCATTTAACCTCCTTTTCACAAGGAAAGCATGACAGAGCATGGATTATCGCCTAAAGCCAACATACATGTACCTTATAAGCTACTAGTAGAAAGTTTCCTACATTATCTTAATGAAAGTGTATGGTGGTATGTTTATCACTGGGTTGTATTTATTGATTCAAGTCAGACTAGTGATGTCATTTACAAGCTAAATGGTAAGCGCTATCAGCAAATTGATCCAGCAAAAAAAACATGGTGTCAAAGGGAAAATTCATTTCTGGCTGGCATAGATATTTCATTTACCTGCACCAAATTCAATCGGTTGGTTTGGTTTTGCTTAAGATTTGGGTTTTGATTTTACCTCTGTTTTTGTTTGATTTGGTTTTGATTGATCAGTCTGCCAGTCGAGTGATTGATTTATCAATCAAATAATCAATTGACTGATTGAATGATTGATTCTCAACAAAAAAAAAGGTTTTGAAAAGAAACCTGATTTCAGATTATCAAGATCAAGAACAATTACAGAAAATTAATATAGTTCAAGAGACTAAAAAATATTGCAATTTCAAGGTTGTTTATGTTGAGAATATTTCAGCATAGATGGAATATTAGACTGCAAAATTTATATCTGACCTCAATCTACACCACTTGCAAAGGCAACAAAGAGTGTGACAGTGCTTCAAGGTTTTCTTTTCATCGTGCTATGGATTAAGGAGTGAACTAGATAATAAAATTCTGAACTTGTCTGCTTTAAAAGCACTACCAGATGCCAAACTAAATGTAGCTTGAATGACAGATTTGGTCTTTAACCCTTTCCCAAATGACAAATTTTAGAATGTCCCAAACTCCAAGTCTTTGCAGATGACAATTTCAAATTTGATGGAAATGGCAGGAAGTTCTCGAAATGGGTAGAAAACACTGTGGAAAAAGGTGAAATTGCTCGTTTGGAGCAATTTCTCCTTTTCCTACAGTGTTTTCAAAAGACTTGTACTGCAGACACGTAAAAAGAAAGGCTTGTTTGGGAAATGGTTAAACTCCTTACAAAACAACAGAATTTTAGAATCATCCAAATTCAAAGCACATTGATTGAGAAGCAAGTTGTTACAACTTAAACTAATTTCTCTTGATTCTGCTTCCTTGGAGCTGCATCAGTACTTGTTCCAAATGTGTGGACCAATGAAAAAATGCAAAGATGACACCTGCTCCTGGTTATCGAACTAAGGACCTTATAACCATAAGAGGCCTACTCTTTATCTCACAACCATGGATGCCACTAAAACATTAATTTTGCAGACGACAAATAAATTGTGGTTTAAATTAAAAGAATTTTCTTGGATCCAGTAGAAAACATTGTGGGAAAAGACAACATGCTGATTGCCAGCATTTTCTCCTTTACCCACAATGCTTTCAAGAGCCCTTTCAACCAGGGTCAATAAAAATATGGATTATGTCAAAAATATTTAAAGGGAAGAAAATACTACCAGCTTGCCCTCCTTTTCTCACCCTGTTTTCAAGGGCCAATTTCCTCATTGTGGTATAAACATGGGAACAATTGCTAAAAGGTTGATGTTTACCTGTGTATTACAACTGCCAACCAAAAATTTGGCATGTCTTCAATATACAGTATAATGGCTATGTCAAGGTTATGAGAACATGGCTTTTACCAGTACCAAGTTTTAATGACCCAGAGGAGCAAAGCTTTTGAAAACATTATGGGAAAAGGAGAAAATGCTGGTAACTAGCATTTTCTCCATTTCCAACAATGTTTTCCACCCATCAAACCCAATCAGTATTATAGAACTACATTATAGCTGCATTTGTCATTACAAAAAACCACCAAAAGTTTGGCATAGCTTCAAGATATTATGACTAGGTCAAGGTTATAAGAATATGGCTCTTACCAATCCTAAAATCCAACAATTCTTTGGAAGAAAGCTTTTGAAAACATTGTTGAAAAAGGAGAAAATGCTGGTAACCAGAATTTTCTCCTTTTCCAACCATGTTTTCCACCCATAAACCCCCATCATTAGAGCAACATTATAGCCAGATTCGATTTGTTGTCTGCAAATGCTTTCAATACAGACAAGTCTAAAATTTTGCCGTCTGTTAGAGAGTAACCTCTTTACCAAACAATAAAATAGTAGACTGATCCAAATTGAAAGCATTTGCAGACGACAAATTGATTATTACTCAAAAACGAAATTTGTTTCAGGAGGGGTAGGAATCACTGTAGGAAATGTAGTAAATAAAGTAGTAAATATTTGTAACCAACATTTATCTCTGCCCACAAACTTTTCAAAAGCTTTCTTTCTCAGGTACGTTAATATTCCGGACTGTAATGTATGGAATAAAACTACATGTTGTCTTCTATGCAGGGTTCGAAATTCCCACATATTTACTCGCAAAATGCAAGCCAGAATTGGAAAATACGAGCTGAAATTTCAAGCACTTGCAAAAAAATGTGAGTGCAAATTACTGAAGAATAGTTACTAAATTTCATATGTGAATACAGAAAAGGTAATTCTTTTCGTTCTGGATAAACATCGGTATCGGTCATATCGCACTGAGAATACCATTCGACGGTTGTTGATCATTTTACATGTCGCTATTGAAGCCTCCGAGTTGTCGTTCGTTATCCGACTTTCGTGAGGCAAGTGCGTTCGTCTGCACTCACAGCCGATACTGAGGTTTTGCGTTTTTTTTATAAGAAAAAAACGGTAGGCGATTTCAATCTCTGATTTGAAACCAAAACATTTGTCAATCTTTTATGAAAAGATAAACCATTATGCATAAATAGCTACGAGAAGCAAGTCGGACTTGGTGGACTTGCTAAACCAGTTACCGGACAGGCAGATATTCGGATGTGACACGTCCGTATTTCATTTACAAAATCGTCCACCATTGTAAGTTTCATAGAAATTTAACTTAGCATTAGAAATTCAACTGGAATTGAATCTATTGTTAAATGAGGGTTTTAATGTCAATTAACGTTCCTTCTGTTTAGTTGTTGTCTCAGTTGACAGGTTACGTAATAGAATAGAATTGAACAAATTAATAGAATAGAATTGAACATTCGTTCTTTACAATTGATAGGAAGCTGAGCTTTAAAAAAATGCGAGTCCAGTTTTAATTTTGCAAGTGGAAATGAAAGGTACTTGCTAAAATTTGCAAGTGAATAATAAAATGAAATTCGAACCCTGCTATGGGTGAATGTATGCATTGGAAGGGGTATTTATTTGATATTCTATGGAAAAATGCTTCAATAGAATGCATCTATAACTTCTATTCATCATTATTAAAGGTTTGAAAGCAATTCAATATAATGTGAAAACAGCTATAAAAAGGCGGAGTACAGTAAAATGAGTCCTTCCTTAAACATGAAAGAGAGAAGTACTTATCATTACTATACGGATATTGCAGCAACAGATCTATTATACAATGTGTTTTCTAGGCACCAAACTGGCTCAAAGGTGCCTTGTACAAAAAACATTCCTTCTAAAATTTCTGACTCTCCAGTGAAGATTAGACCAAGAATTACAAGCTCTACATGATTCATTCTTTACCACAGTCCCATTTTCACACCAGCATTTTCTCCTTTTCCCACAATGTTTTCTACTCTCCTGAAATCAATTTCATTTTCGCACCATATTTATTTTGTCATCTGCAAATGCTTTCAATTTGGACTAGTCCAAAATTTTGTCATTTCGTAACAACTCAGTGCTATTTTCAAAATTATTTCATTTAAATCCCAGCAGCCAGTACACCTATCAATACTTACCATGAGTTTTTTCTAGCAGTGCTTTGCACAGTATTCTTTCCTGGCTACTGGTTGCTTTCCCACATTACCATTGTCAAAAAAATGATCTGCTGTGAGAGAGAAACGAATCTTATTGCAATAACTATCATCAATTCTCGGAAAGAAATTAACCCATTACCACTCAATCCCTACTTTTGATGATCCTGAGAAAAAAGCCTTTAGAAAACATTGTGGGAAAAGGAGAAAATGCTGGTAACCAGCATTTTCTCCTTTTCCCACAATGTTTTCTACCTTTTACAACAAACAAATTTCAAATTTTCAGTTTCTTTTTTTTGTCATCTGCAAATGCTTTCGATTTAGACAAGCCTAAAATATTGTTGTTTGTTAATGAGTTAACCCATAACCACACAATCCCTACTTTTGATGCCCTTGAGAAAGACACATTTAGAAAACATTGTGGGAAAAGGAGAAAATGCTGGTAACCAGCATTTTCTCCTTTTCCAACAATGTTTTCTACCCTTTACAAATCAAATTTTAAATTTTCAGTCACTTTTATTTTGTCATCTGCAAATGCTTTTGAATTGGGAAAACCTAAAATTTTGTCGTATAATAATGGGTTAAGCAAGCAGCTTAGGAACTGGAGTACATGTGGGTTGGTTGGTTGTATTAGGGTTTATTGCCACTTTAACAGCTAAGGTCATATCATAGCGGTCAGTGACACACATGTTTCCTGGCTTTCTCATACCAGTACTAACACAACTTTCTTTCCAAAGCCACCAAATACTCTCCTTACATGTTTCAGCAGAGGTGAGCGGCGCATATACGCTAGAGAGAAAGTTTGCCTAAACCAGGTATCAAAGTCACAATCACCAGGTCATGAGTCCGACATGCTCACCACTGAGCCATCTAGGTGGGCAGTACATGCAATATGGCCCACAACAAGCCAAAAAGGGCATTCGGATGTTGCGTAAAGTGTCAACCCGAATCGGCTTGCGCAGTCCGCGCCAACAGACAACACTTTCCATTCTTTTGTAATTTTCTGTTTGTGCAAGACAAAATCAAATGTAGCCATAAAGTGTAGCCTCATATCAGTCTGTGCAAATTGCACAGGCTGATCCACAACGAAACTTTACAGAAATGTCTGAACATTTTGCCATTTTGCTCATCTCTACATTTTCTTTTTTACTCCTATCCTGCTAAGCAAGTTAAATAAAACTTAACAGCCAATAGAAAAACCCAGACAATACAGGTTTTTTTGTAAGTGTATATGGAGGGGGAGAGAGGGGAGATTTCTCCTCAACGGACATGTAGATCCATGATCAGACTGCACATTCTAAGCAACCTGATCTTAATCTATACCATCTGCAAATGGTCAGTGAGTTGCACTTAGCAGCCCAAGGGTTAAAAAAGGAGCCTAGTATCACAACAGTCACAGAATTCACTAATGGCGTGGTGTAAATCATTATCAGATGGCACAAAATATACCACAATCTGATCTTTGATCACCACTATCCTTATATCTTTGGTAAAAGCAATACATCAAAAACAATATTATTTCATCATCTACAGCAATCTATTTGATAAGTACATTTTATAACCCAGACAGAAGATTCCATTAACTCTTTACTAAATGACAAATTTTTGCACAGGACCAAATTCACAGCATCTGCACCCAAAATTCAAATTCTTGGAAATATGATGATTACTGACTTTGATAGGGTAGAAAATATTGTGGGAAAAGGAGAAAATGCTGGTTACCAGCACTTTCTCCTTTTCCCATAATGTTTTCTACCAGCTTCTTTTCAGGGTCGTTGTCAGTATTGTGTGGTAGAGAGATGATCATTACCTATGTAGACTGCAACTCTAATTAACAGGTGATTAGCAACAAGGTAACAAACTCAAAGCACATGTCAGTTATACCATTGAGAGCCGACTCCCACACAGTCATATACAAGTCAAGGTAACCAATTTTTACACTGGAGGTGCCGAGGCAAGTGTAAAGGCTCTTTTTACAGACATTGATGGACATTGCTACAATCTGGAGCTCACAACTTGTCAGAAAAGCAGGTAAACATCCAACATTCCAACATTCTTACAGGTCACATGAATTCGGCTCTATAAACACGGTGCAACGAAAGCAAGGTAAAATCTGGGTTATTCTATGTAGAGTGACGTCATTCTATTTAGACTGACGTCATTCTGTATAAAATAAGTAAGTAGGTTATTCAATGGAATATAATCTGCATCCGCACTTTCACTCTGAGGATGAACTTGTTTTCCTTCAATTAAGAGTTGGTCATGTTAGAATCGAAATAGTCTTCTACCTAGCATGGTTTATCATTCAATAAACCATATTGTGAGTTATGAGGCGCAATGAATAAACCAATCGGGCTATCGCCCTCGTGGATTATTTATTGTGCCTCATAACTCACAACTGTTGTTTATTGAATGAATAACCACGCTAAAAGATTATTTCCCAAATGATCAGTGGTGAGAGAGCGATGATTATCATTAATTCTCCGAAAGAAATTGGCTGAGCCAGGGACTGAACCAGCGGCCACCTGTTCTTGAGTCTTGTACATTACCGAGTGCACTACCTGGCTCGGCCTTTACTAGAAAATGAATACTAAGTTGAAGCAACCCAGAGCAGTACAGCTTTTGAAAACATAGGTAACAAGAACACAATAGTGACCAGCAAATTCTCCTTTTCCCACCATGTTTTCTACCTTATCAAAGAAAAACGGTATTAAATGAGCTACTTTGACCTTTTACCTAATGACAAAATTTTGGACCAGACCAAACTGAGAGCATTTATTTTCAACGATTTAAATGTAGCTCAAATGATGATTTCTGATTTTGACAGGGTAGAAAACATTGTGAGAAAAGAAGAAAATGTTGGTTACCAGCATTTTCTCCTTTTCCCATAATGTTTTCAAAAGCCTTCATTCCAAGAGTCGTGAAAACCAGGGATGGTTTGGTGGTAAAAGGTTAATACTATTAAACTGGACAAACCCTTAAAGGCTCATTCATTTTCTTACTTGCCTTTCCAGCCAGTACATGTATAGTCCAAGATCAAACTGCACAGAAAATGCAGTCTGATCTTTGACACTGTCAGCTTGGCTGAGACACTGCAAACAAAAAAGCAACCATAAAATTTCCATCTGAGCCTTATTAAAGACTATAAATGCCAAGTCGGTGTCTTCGGCACTTTAACTCATTACCAAATGACAAAATTTTAGGTTTGTCCAAATCGACAGCATTTGCAGACGACACAATAAAAGTGATTGAAAATTTGAAATTTGTTTTGTCAAGGGTAGAAAACATTGTGGGAAAAGGAGAAAATGCTGGTTACCAGCATTTTCTCCTTTTCCCACAATGTTTTCTAAAGGCTTCTTTCTCAGGGTCGTCCAAAGTAGGGATTGTGTGGTAATGAGTTAACTTTTTACCAGCCGACAAAATTCTTGCCTTGTCAAAATTGGAAAATTTTCTCAGGGGTGTTAAAAGTTGGGATTGTGTGGTAAAGAGTAAAAGGTTTAATTCTGTTTTCTCATAAACAAGAGGGCCAAGATGGCCCTGGATCGCTCACCTGAATTTTTGAGATGACCATAGCCTATTTTTTTGGAGGTATTGAAACATTGGAACCAAATATACAATTTTGCTAAGCAATTTTCAAAAGGTCACCTGTAAAATTAATTTCGAAATCTGACTATCAGTTTCAAAAAGAAGAATTTTTAAGAATTCTTCATTTCTGTATAAGAGCAAGTATCCCCCATCCACGAGAGCCATGTTTCTTGATGGATCAAAATTTACAAACAAGTTTTGAAAAGGGTCACCCAAGGAACATTTCGGAAAATTTCTTTTAAAATCTGACCAGGGGTTTCAGAGAAAGAGAATTTTCAAGAATTTCATCATGTCCATATAGTGCAAGTAGCTCCCATTCACAAGAGCAAGAATCACCCAAGGAACATCTCTGTCAAATTATTTCAAAATCTGACTTGGGGTTTCAGAGAAAAAGAATTTTCAAGAATTTCTTCATTTCCATATAGTGCAAGTAGCCCCCATTCACCAGAGCCATGTTTCTTGACGGATCAAAATTTTGTGAACAAATTTTGAAAAGGGTCACCCAAGGAACAATTCTGTGAAATTATTTCAAAGTCTGACCAGCGGTTTCAGAGAAGAAAAATGTTTAAGAATTTCCTCATTTCCCTATAGTGCATGTAGCCCCCATTCACCAGAGCCATATTTCTTGACGGATCAAAATTTCACGAACAATTTTTGAAAAGGGTCACCAAAGGAACAATTCTGTGAAATTATTTCAAAATCTGACCAGTGGTTTCAGAGAAGAAGATTTTTTAAGAATTCCTTCATTTCTGTATAGCGCAAGTAGCCCCCATTCATCAGAGCCATATTTTTTGACGGATCAAAATTTCACGAACAATTTTTGAAAAGGGTCACCCAAGGAACATATCTGTGAAATAATTTCAAAATCCGACCAGTGGTTTCAGAGAAGAAGATTTTTAAAGAATTCCTTGATTTCTGTATAGTGCAAGTAGCCCCCATTCACCAGAGCCACATTTTTTAACGGATCAAAATTTCACGAACAATTTTTGAAAAGGGTCACCCAAGGAACACCTCTGTGAAATTATTTTAAAATCCGACCAGCGGTTTCAGAGGAGAAGATTTTTAAAGAATTCCTTGACTTCGGTATAGTGCAAGTAGCCCCCATTCACCAGAGCCACAATTTTTAACGGATCAAAATTTCACGAACAATTTTTGAAAAGGGTCACCCAAGGAACATATCTGTGAAATTATTTCAAAATCTGACCTGCGGTTTCAGAGGAGAAGATTTTTAAAGAATTTGCTAAAAAATTCCATTTCGTTGCCATGGCAACCAGAGTTTTTGATGGAATCAAATTCTGTGAACAATTTTTAAAGAGGACCTCCCAAGGAACATTCCTACCAAGTTTGATCCAAATTGGCCCAGCGGTTTGGGAGGAGTTGATGTTTAAAGAATTGTTGACGACGCACGACACACGACGGACGACGGACACCCAGTGACCCTAAAAGCTCCCAACGTGCTCAGGTGAGCTAAAACAGAAGAGCTTTTGTAGCATGTGTAACAACAATCAGACAAACAATTCGACAATCAGACCAACACTTCGGTCACAACATGTACCTGCTATTGTCTACAAGAATTCCTGCAACATTCCACTGATAACAAAGTAACTCTCTCCCAGACAAACAAACAACAGGCACTCCTAAATTCAAAGCAATCATAGAGACTACATATCTCTAGATAAAGTAGTTCTATCACCTGTACAGTATTGACATTTTTCTTCTTTCCCCACAAAAAGATACGTTGTGGGTACTCATTAATCCTTTACCCCATAAGGCATTTCTATGGAATCTTTAATTGACTCCAAAGAACAACAAGGATGAAGCAGTTTCTTATGAGTAAATGACACATTTTGATAGCATAGAAATATTGTGACAAAAGGTGAAATTGCTCGTCACGAGCAATTTCACCTTTTGCCACAATGTTTTCAAAAGACTCCTACAAGCATTATGTAGAAATGAGTATCTTTGGAGTAAAGGGTTAAAGGTGGCCCTTCAGATTTTGGGACGAAAATTGTACAAAAATGCAAAAAAATCATCCTTGTACTCCCAAAGCCTTTATAAAACACCAGTAGTCGAACACCGTCCAACAACACGAGAAATTAGAGATTTACTACAGCCCAGGTCGACACCGACGGGAGACACATTCTATTTTTAGATGATCAATTCGCTCATTTACATACAGGAATACACGACGAAATTTCAAACATAGCGTCCGAAGAAGACATTATGGAAAATAATTATTACATGTTTGTTATGTAATGGAATTTAAGCGTTATGAGTCACGTGCCAGTCACTAGGCATGCCCGAAATGCTTTATTGATTTTTGGCGCGAAATCTAAAAATACCTAAAGAGGCTACGTAGCCTTTTAAGGGAATACCATCAAAAAAATTTTTTTTTCTGTAATTTTATGAATCTTAATTATTGATGATTTGTATTATTTTTTCATATAATTTCAGTGATATATATATTTTTTAATTTGGTGAGATGTAAAAATTCTAAATACCCACCTTTAAAAGAGCCTTATAGAGGCACTTCTAATGAGTACTAGCCACATATCGTCAGTTTACTTCAAAAATCATGTTACCACAGCTTGTAACAAGCTGTAGTTATGAGGTTTTCAAAATAAACTGACAATATTTTTTTGTTTAGAATTTAGAAAATATGCGTGTACCTCTTCCTATCTGGGGCTATGGGAAGGTAAATGTGGCTCAAACTAAGCAGGTTTTCTCTGATATGATATAAAAACATAGTGGGAAAGTTAGAAAATGCTGGTTACCAACATTTTCTTTATCCACAGTATTTTCAAACCCCTTCTTTGTCAGGGCCATTTGTCTTACTGGTATTTGGCTTTATTTGCACACCTCATGTGAGCTCAAGCAGTTTTCAGTTCAAAATAAATCTTTATGTATAAGCTTTTACTATAATTGTATGTATATAGGGGAAAAAATGGGAATGATTTGCAAACTATTTTTAATGTCATTCTACCTCATGACCTTGCTCTTTTGATCTGTTCAATAACCTACGGTAAAATCTTTTCTTGCACTTAAAACTTCTAAAATTTCAACTTTTTTCTGGAGTCTAAGAGTCGATTCCACTTCTACCATGGGCATAGAGCCCATTATGCATGTGAGTATAAAGAAATTACAATTACAATATCATATACATGTTTTGATTTTTCTCTTTTCAAATGAGTACATTGGTTTGCTTAACTCTTTACCATACGACAAAATTTTGGTCTTGTCAAAATTGTACGCATTTGCAGATGAGTAAAGTACTTCAACTCAAAAATGGAAATTTGCTTTGGAAAGGGTAAAAAACATTGTGCGAAAAGGAGAAAATGCTGGTTACCAGCATTTTCTCCTTTTCCCACAATGTTTTCAACAGGCTTCTGTCCCAGGGATGTTAAAAGTCGGGATTGTGTGGTAAAGGGTTAAAGTAATTGAAGTAGCTTTCCTGGTGCTTGTTTTTGATTCCAGCAAAGAGAAAAAAATTTATATCGCATAGGGTAAAACAAAAAACACTTGACCGCTCGTCCCTACTAGCAAAAATTTGGTTAGAGCAAGTGGATTATCCTTCTTTGTATCACTGTATGACAAGTGCAAAATGGCAGGAAGACAAGTGAGAATTCTGAATTTTTTTTAACCCTGTCATGCGAAACTGAGGGAGATGTCATAATTTTCTTACACAGCAAGAAGTAAATTATACAAGCACCTAAACAGTTATTACAGCATAATACAGACCTCTAGATAAGACTGAAAGATGGTATTCTAAATCCATTATTTCTCTTTAAAATCCTATGTTGTGGGTACTCATTAGAATCGTCTCCATGAGACGATTCTAATGAGTACCCACAACATAGGATTCAGTGGATAGTAGTTAATATTTTCAATTTTGAGATCAAAATCACTCCCTCTATCTGGGGCTCTGATAATATTGCTATTATTATGAATCTACATCTATTAACAACGGAATTTCGCTATTTCTGGTTTTACATTTTATTTGAAAATGGCAACAAAAATAAAAGAAATTATGATGAAGTGGTTGGTAACTTTGTTTTACGGATGGCAGTTAAATATCATTGCGTAATAATTTGACCAATCCAATTGCAAATCAATATGTATGTGACCCATCACGCAAAAAGGGGCCATTTGGAAATTCTGTTTTACGGATGGCAATGAAATATCATTGCGTAATAGTTTGACCAATCCAATTGACCAATCAATATGTATGTGACGCATCACGCAAAAAGGGGCCATTTGGAAATTCTGTTTTACGGATGGCAATGAAATATCATTGCGTAATAGTTTGACCAATCCAATTGACCAATCAATATGTATGTGACGCATCACGCAAAAAGGGGCCATTTGGAAAATCTGTTTTACGGATGGCAATGAAATATCATTGCGTAATAGTTTGACCAATCCAATTGACCAATCAATATGTATGTGACGCATCACGCAAAAAGGGGCCATTTGGAAATTCTGTACATCAATTAAATGAAAATAGATCAACGATAGTGCAGGTCAGTTTAAGTTGATAATTCAAAAATGATTTTGTATTACAAAGTAAAATGACCACTTATCATACAAAAAAATGTCATTAATGCAAAAAGTGTCAACCCCGATCAACCTGGGCAATTCACACAGTCAGACCAGGGTTGACACTTTTCACAGTTCCCAGAAGGTCTCTTTTTACATGACTGGTCATATTTTATTTGAAAATGGCAACAAAAGAAGAACAAATCATGATGAAGTGGTTGGTAACTGTTTATAAATGACAGATGAATATCATTGCCTAATAGTTTGACCAATCAAATTGCAAATCAACATGTATATGACGCATCACGCAAAAAGGGGCCATCTGGGAATTCTGTACATCAAATAGACAAAAATATATCAACAATAATGCAGATAAGTTTTAGTTGATAATTCAAAAACGATTGTATAACAAGGTGCAATGACCACTTTTCATACACAAAATGTCATTAATGCAAAAAGTGTCAACTCTGATCAGCCTGCGCAATTCGTGCAGTCTGACTAGGGCTGACACTTTGCGCAGTTCCCAGAAAGGTCGCTTTTTGCATGACCGGTCACATACCGGTACGTACAGTATTGCACTCTAGAGATGCATCATCATATCATATTTGGAGTTTTATTTCACAGACTGTCAGTGTAGATAAAAAAATATTTTTCTGTCATGTGTGCATGTGTGTTATTTCATCCATAGGCAAATACAGTAATAAAGATTACAGACGTATAAAAAAAACACCAATATTTGATATCGAGATGCACGTTGTACTGAATCTTTTCCATATTCTTTTAACTCTTTACCAAATGACAAAATTTAAAAGCACTTGCAGACGACAAAATAAAGGTAACTCAAAAATTGAAATTTGTTTCTATCAGTGTAAGAAACATTGTGGGAAAAGGAGAAAATGCTGGTTACCAGCATTTTCTCCTTTTCCCACGATGTTTTCAAAAGGCTTCTTTCTCAGGGTCGTAAAAATCAGGGATTGTTTGGTAAAGGGTTAACCTATACATGTACTTACTAAACCTGTTTTTAACAGCCCTGAAGAAAAAGATTTTAGAAAAAAATATGGGAATAATGCATTTTCTCCTTTCACCACAATGTTTTCTGCTCCCTTATAAAATACAAATCCAACTGTGAGCCACATTTAATACTTTGTCCGCAAATATAGACAAGGTTGTAGCACTGTAGTTAACTGTTTAACTGTTTAATACACAATCCCGACTTTCAATGACGGAAAGCAGTTGAAAACATTGTGGGAAAATCAGCATTTTCTCCTTTTCCCATAATGTTTTCTACCCTTTCAAAATTAAAATTCAATTTTTTAGTCACATACATTTTGTCATTTGCAAATGCTTTTTTTTTTTTCAATTGGACTAATCCAAAATTTTGTCTTTTGGTAAAGAGTTAACCCTTTACCACACCACTACAAAGTTTAAGACTTGCCCCAAACCAAAAGCATTTTAGACTTCAAAAATAAATACAGGTCATATTGTCGGTGTTCTCTTTGATATGACACCAAACATTGCAGGAAAAGGAGAAAATGTTGGATACCAGCATTTTCACCTTTTCCCACAGTTTTTTCAAAGGTTTTCTTCCTCAAGGTTACTAAAAGTTGGGACTGTGTGATAATTCATTACCACACAATCCCTACTTTTGACGCCCCCAAGAAAGAAACCTTTTGAAAACACTGTGGGAAAAGGAGAAAATGCTGGTAACCAGCATTTTGTCCTTTTCCCACACTGCTTTCTATCCTTTACAAAACAAATTTCAAATTTTCAATCACTTTTATTTTGTTGTCTGCAAATGCTTTCGATTTGGACAACCCTAAAATTTTGTCGTTTGGTAATGAGATAAAGAGTAAGACATCTATCATACAATCCCGTCCTATCAATGCTTATACTCTTTACCAAATGACAAAACGTTTTACACAACCAAATTGAAAGCATTAAATTTTGCAGACGACAACCTGTATATAGCTCAAATAACGATTTCTGTCTTTGATAAGGTAGAAAACATTGTGGGAAAGGAGAAAATGGCTACCAGCATTTCCTCCATTTCCAACGATGATTTTAATTTTTTTTTTTTTTTCAGAAGGTCATTAAAACTCAAGACTGGGTGGTAAAGGATGAAAGGATCAATAGAAATGTTTCAAATTACTGACAGCATAAACTTGGCAGTCAATATAAATTCATAAAAGACTGGACCAGAAATATCTTTCAAAAGATAGATGGTGTAAATTTTCCAGCAAATGTGCAAGGGCCCTTAACCCATTACCACACAAGAAAAATTTAGACTGGTCCAAATTGAAAGCATTTGCAGACGACAAAATAAAGGTGACTGAAAAATTGAAATTTGTTCTGCGAAGGGTAGAAAACACTGTGGGAAAAGGAGAAAATGCTGGTTACCAGCATTTTCTCCTTTTCCCACATTGTTTTCTAAAGGCTTCTTTCATAGGGGCGTCAAAAGTAGGGATTGTGTGGTAATGGGTTAACCCTTTCCTGAACAATCCCTGGTTTTTACGGGTCAGGAATAGAAGCCTTTTGAAAACATTGCGGGAAAAGGAGAAAATGCTGGTAACCAGCATTTTCTCCTTTTCCCACAATGTTTTCTACCCTGTCATATGGAAGAATCATCTTTTTAGCAACTGTTAATTTGTCACCTGCAAAATGCTTTCAATTTGGTCTGGTCCAAAATTTGCCGTTTGGGAAAGGGTTAACCCATTACCACAGAATCCCTACTTTTGACTCCCCTAAGAAAGAAGCCTTTAGAAAACATTGTGGGAAAAGGAGAAAATGCTGGTAACCTGCATCTTCTCCTTTTCTCCCAATGTTTTCTACCCTTGAACCCTTCTCAAACCAGATTTCAATTTTTCAGTCACATTTATTTTGTCGTCTGCGAATGCTTTCAATTTGGACCAGTCCAAAATTTTCTCATGTGGTAAAGAGTTAACTCTTTACCACTCTATCCCGACTTTTAACGACCCTGTCAAAAAAAAAATGAAACATTGTAGGAAAAGGAGAAAATGCTGTTATAAACCTGCATTTTCTCGTTTTCCCACAATGTTTTCTACCCTGCTGGAAACAAATTTCGATTTTTGTATTCTGTTTATTTTATTGTCTGCAGATGCTTTCAATTTGGACCAGTCTAAAATTTTATCGTTTGGTGAAGAGTTAAAATAAACATGTCTACATTTTACACCTATTACAATTTCTTTCATTATTTTAAAGGCTTCTTAAAGGCCAAAAGAGTGGTTGGTTAAATTCCCATTAAAGTCCAAAAATAGATGATTCTCACTGTTTGTAACTCGAAAATATATCAGAAAACCCATCACAAAACACATATTATATAAGATCAGAAAAAGCTCGAACACATCAGTTACAGCATTGGTTGCCATGATAGATGGGTGAGAATGCATGGAGAAGCCGGCTGGTTTCGGGGACACCATTGATTGAGACAAGATTCATTATCTTTCATGTCTATTTGAAATAGGCCTTTAAGAACATCACGCGATACCAATGCATCTCTACATCTCCAACAGTATGTCATTGGAGATAGTAAGATTGCTCATTCTGAATCTGTTATCTTATTTAGATGTAGTAAACTCTTCCTGTATAGATGGTAAATGCAAAAACGATAATCTGTCTGTATAGTTGTTTTGTTTACAATATTGATAAACTTGTGTTTTTCAAGCCTAGAATGGGGACAAAATGATCAAGTGACTGCAAGTTTCATTTCAATGCCTTGAGCGATCACTTGGCATCTACGTCACCATTAGTGCAGAGGTTTACGACGAAAAATCAGCAAATCATCCGCAATCATTGATGTGAACAAACATTTAATACCGTACGGTAGGAACTGTTCTAGTTTCAAAATTCTTTTTTCTGTCATTGCCTGGAACTTTTACAAAATGCACCTTTACAGATCATGCAAGTCATAATAATTGCCATTTTTTTACCTGGTAAAAATGAAATTTACTTTTATTTCATAATCAAGTTTTTTATTCAGCTGGGCTTTACTGTGACTTTAAATACATCTGAATAATTTCTTACTATAATTTTTTGTGAATTAAAAAAAAGCACTAGCATCCTGTTTACCAACACTTTCCTTTACAACAATTTTAGGCAGGCCACAATTGGAAGGATTTGCAGACAACACATTAAATTTGCTTCCCCTTCTTCTACAATGTTTTAATCCTATACCAATCAATCCCTTGTTTTAACAATTCTGAAGCGGCAAGGCCAGCTTTTGACAATATTGTGGGTATAGGAGCAAAATGTTGGTTTCAGTTTTTGAGTCGCTTTATATTTTGTCATCAGCAAAGGCTTTCAATACAAATGACTAAAAATCTATCTCAGTTGAGGTTATTAACTCCTTACCACCAGTAAAAACATAGACTTGTCAAAACTGAAAACAATTTAAAGGTGTCACAAATGATGGATTTTGTCTTTGATAGGGTGGAAAACATTGTGGAAAAAGGAGAAAATGCTGGTAACCAGCATTCTCTCCTATTCCAACAATGTTTTCAAGACTTCTTCCTAAGGGTTGTTAAAACTTGGGATTTCGTTGTGAAGGTTTAAACTTCTAGATTGGATCAGCCAAGCCCCGGTGGCTCATTCAGTAGCGTACAGGACATAAGAACAGGGGTCTTGAGTTCCATCCCCGGCTCGGCCAATTTCTTTTCGAGGATTGATAATAGTCATTACAACAGGATTCAATCCTCTCCCATCGCTGATTGTTGTTTCGATGATGGTTATGTGGGAAAGCAGCCAGTGGCTTGGAAAGAATATTGTGTGGAGTACTGGTAACATAAACTCCAGGAAGGAATGGATCAGTGCACTGGCCACTGAGATATAACTGAAATGTTGAAAACGGTGTTAAACACCATACAATCAATCTAGATTGGATTAAACAGAAATCATGTGTTATGGGACACCACTCCTTCATGCATGGCTTCATCTGGATTTAAATATGCAATACCTAACAAGTATGTAAGGGAGAATTCTCTTTAGCTCAGTGGGTTATGGTGTTGGCCTTTCGTCTGGGCATCCTAACTTCGAAACCTGCCCAGTCCCTGTATTTCTGCTATGCACTTATTCGATTTGTATACCCGCTGTGCTTTTGTTGCACACTTTCATGTTCATAAGACATGGACCAGCAGGGTTTTTCCTCGGCTTTGAAAATTGGGGGTCATTGTGACCCCCTTCCTCATTAGTTGCGGGTCATTTCATTAATTTTGGGGGTCAAAAATATGGATTTCCTTGTCATCAACTTCAAACACTATTTATAATGCATTTACCTTTTAAACGCCAACTTCTAAGATTGAAAAGTCTGTCGATCATTTCTGACGGAAAGGCCGATGCCATTTTTCGACGTCTGAATCGCTGTTTGACGTGGCTTGATCGGCAGTTGTAGGAAGCAGACGATAGAAGAATGCTACAGTTTTCTTCCTCATGACATTATTTTTCCGCTAACAGCACAGACCAGTAATGTGTACTTTTATATACCGGAAGTCGTGTAAAACATGCTATGAACCCAACCACGACTTTGACTGGGCTCATATTTACGACATGTGTCCAATATACATTTCGACAATAATGCGTAAACCAGTCTCATTCTATAAATACATTACCGGAAAAACACTTTTATCTAAAATAAACCTTGTAGTTAAAAAAAGAACGGTGTTCGTCTGACATTGAAGCAAGAACAGACTTGGAATTATGACGCTTCAATCAACTTCGTACATTATTTCGATTTTGGAAAGTTGCGTCACCGATGACGCACTGTCATTTATTTTGGGGGTCATTTGAATTAAAATTGCGTCAACGACGCAGGATTTGTGCGTCATGGAAAACCCTGGACCAGGATTTCTACACTATTATCTGTGTACTGAATTGCTACAATCTATCCATGAACATATCTCAGGTGCTGACATTGTTGGCCGTATAGAGTGTTTAGCTCTCTCAATTTACCAGTAAAAAACAAAGCTTTTACTGTCCATAGCTAAAATAAATGATCAGTAGCATTGGTAACTCAGAAACACAGAGTGGGGAAGGAGGGCTTCTGCAGAAAGCAAAAGGTTAAAATTTTTCACCAAACAATCAAGTGTTTAAAATGACCCTAAGGTAGACAGCAATAAAAGATATGGTAGGAAAAGAAGAAAATATCAGTATAAAGTACCATTTTTTTTCTTTATAAAAGCATTTTTCATCCCTTTCAAAGACGAATCCTGTAAGTTGGCTCTTTATACCCCATGATAAAATGTTAGACTACGTAGTCCAAATCAACAGCCTTTGCAAACGACATACATGAACCATGCTCTGGCAATGGCTACCTTGACCCTTTACTACACAATGCCGTCTTTTGACGCTCCTGGAAAGGAAGCCTTTTGAAAACATTATGGGAAAAGAAGAAAATGCTGGTAATTAGCCTTTTCTCCTTTTCCCACAATGTTTTCTACTTGAAATTTTAGGACAAGGCTAAAATTTTGCTGTCTGGAATCTTCGTAGCGCATCATACCAAGTAAGTCATGGATTTGTAAAATCCATTTTGTCTACATCACAAGGTACACAAGACCTAGGACATGCAGAAAATTGATTATCAGCGAAAAGATTTGGCCCAGGTCAGCCTGGGCAGACTGTACAGGCTAACATGGGTTGATATTTTTCATGGATGCATTAAAGGTGGGTATTTAGAATTTTCACATGACACCAAACTAAAAAATATATATATCATCGAAATTTATAGGAAAAAACAATACAAATCATCAATCATTAAGAATCATAAATTTACAAAAAAAAAATTTTGGGGTGGTATTCCCTTAAAAGGCTACGTAGCCACTTAAGCTATTTTTAGATTTCGCGCCAAATATCAATAAAGCATTGTGGGAATGTCAAGTGACTGGCACGTGACTAATAACGCTTAAATTCCATTAGAAAACAAACATGTAATAATTATTTTCCATAATGTCTTCTTTGGACCCTATGTTTGAAACTTAATCTGTGTATTCCTGTATGTAGATGAGTGAATTGATCATCTAAAAATAGAACGTGTCTACCGTCCGTGTCGACCTGAGCTGTAGTAAATCTCTAATTTCTCGTGTTGTCAGACGGTGTTCGACTACTGGCATTTTATGAATGAAAATTAAAAGGCTTTGGGAGTATAAGGATGATTCTTTTGCACTTTTGTACAATTTTCGTCCCAAAATCTGAAGGGCCACCTTTAAGCCCCCTGTTCATACACCATGCCTCACATGTATAAGATGCGTATCAGGTTACCTAAACAGCCTTTGAAGCCTTAAGATTAATGTCAATTTATTCCTTTCGTTCCAAAATGGGTCATTCTAAATTATATTGTCTGATAAAAAGACACAACCCTTAACCTGAAAAAAATAAATTTCAATTTATGAGTCATATTTACTTTGATGTCTACAATGTCGACAAGTCTAAAACTTTATAGTTTGGTAAAGAGTTTTGTAAATGAACTTACCAGACTGTGTAGTTGGCAGGATTTAATTCCGCTGCGTCCTTTGTCAAACCAAGAGCTCTCTCACTCATTTCTTTGCGGGCAATCACAGCTCGGAAGTAGTCATACACATCCCGAACTGGAAAAAGTACAGAAAATTGATCCCTGAAGCACTTTCACTATTGTGATTAGCTATGTGGCCAGTGTAGATCAAGATCAGAGCGCACAAAATATGCAGGCTGATCTTTAATCTACACTCTGGCCTCTTTGCTAAAACACCAGAGACATGACGATCCATAAAATATTTATTATACATTGCTTCACTTCAATATAAATTTGACCTGCATAAATAGTGCCCACCCGGGTCGCTCAATGCTGAGCATGTCTGACTTATGTCCTGGTGGTTGTGAGTTTGATACCTGGTTGAGGCGAACTTTCTTTCTGGCATATTTTCACCTCTCATCTCTGCTGAGAAAAGTAGTTGGTGGCTTTGGAAAGGAAGTTGTGTTTGTGCTGGTATGAGAAAGCCTGGAAACAAATGTGCGTCACCGACGGCCATGATATGACCTCACCTGTTAAAGTGCCCTTAAACGCCAATACAACAAGCCAAATGAGTAAATAGCCTCTTTGAATTTGTTTTTCTTCATTGTCATAACAATGATCATCTTTTATTGTCAAAACTTTGTTATAGGCCCCAAAAATATGATACCAAATGGTATGAGTATGGTACAAAGTTGAAAAATTATGGTAACACACAGTATAATCTATGGTGCGAAATGGTCAAGTCACTGTACGAAGTGTCTGGTACGAAATGGTCAGGGTACGAAACGTACGTAATTCCGCCTTATCGTCGAAATTACAACTAAACATAATTTTCGCATGAAAATGATCAGAGATACTTTTTTATGAACGAGTCCTTAGTTCAATTTCTATTCTAGACCCTTTATCTTTTCTTGTTTCCTTATCAACACGAAGCCTACGTTCTCGACAGTGTTCATGATCAAGCGGAAAAAAATGTGTAAAAATAAATCTTACATTTATCTGAATAAGTAATCTGCACAACCGGTAAGGGGCCATCATCCTGCGGTACCGGTTCGACATCGTTCCATTCATCCCTTTCCGAGTAAGGGACCCAGCTCTCAGAGCTACCTTCATCTGAGCTGGAGTCCGACATTGCTCATTCCAAAAAGAAAGTCCTCACAGTGGAAAATATTAGAGTATTCCGATCGAGAAAGAATGGTATCTCGCTTCCACATATAAAGGACTCTTGAATCCAGGAAGCTGGGTAACAGTGGTTCCGGGCTTGTTCGTCCCAAAACCAGTTCGTCCCAGGGCTTGTTCGTCCCTGGGCTTATTCACCCGGGCTCGTTCGTACGGGCTTGTTCGTCCCACACCACAGTTTCGATCTTACGGGAATATAATCGCTATGTGCACACCAAAGTAAACTGTTATTTAAACATGAAGTACTTAGAACAAACTTACTTATGCTTTGTTTTTGCCTCTCTTAAAGTTGTATTTTGAACAGAACAGAAACTGAATTAATGATTCAAGACTTTAACACACAATGTCTTCCCATCGCCTCTTGCCCAGACTAGCGGCCTTACATTACAATATTTATTGAAAATCCATATGTACACGTATGTATATATGAATTGTAATTTAATTTCTTTCCTAAATACCATGATGGGGATGACATCATTGGCATTTTTCATTTACTTTAGTTTCTTCTCTAAACGTGACGATGGGAATGACGCCATTGATATTTTTCTTTTGCTTAGTTTAGTTTAAACATATTTATTTTTCATCGACTGAGAAACAACATCTGACAACTTATACTAATCTCTCTCGATTCTACTTCCTGGGAACTACACCAGTACTCGCGCCGAATGTGTAGGCCAATGATAAATCCTGAAGTTGACACCTAATCCCAGGAATCGAACTCGGGACCTTTTGTTTACGAGGCCGACGCTCTACGTCACAACCACGGACACCACATTTTTATGAAATATTGTTGTATTTTTTTATTGTTGTTTAATTTACCTGTATTTTCCCATTCACACCTTTATAAAAAAGATCATATAAAAATAACAAATTGGATTTGGGAAACTTAGACAGCATGTGGGAAGAGGAGAAGATCCTGCTTAATACCAGCATTTTCTTCCATACTAACTATGATTTAACCCATTACGACACAATCCCTACTTTTGACGACACTGAGAAAGAAGCCTTTACAAAACACTGTGGGAAAAGTAGAAAATGTCGGTAACCAGCATTTTCTCCTTTTCCCACAATGTTTTCTACCCTTCACAAAACAAATTTTAAATTAAAAAATTGGTTTCATCTGTGCGTCCTTTCTAATACTCTTAGTGCTTTCAGGTGAGGCATGTCGGGAAACAACATCAACCAATCAAATGGCACATTGCTGCGGGAATTTTGAATCGGATTCGGATACCGGTAAACAAAATTTCAGTAAGAAGACGGAAAATACTATCATAATGGATCAAAGGTATATCTTAGCAGTGTTCCTTGTAAATAGCTTTGAATTTATTTACACATAACTTTCAAGTTTGCAGTTTGAAAGACAGAGTAACCTATATGCAGCCTTAGTCCCATAATTTTGTAGACGTACTTTCGGCTTATACCTAATTCCGGATGTAAGTCTCGATCCAAGAAAAAATCGGCGGCCAGAATGAAATAGCATCACAGACTATAAACGAGCTTAATTATTTTTGTCCCAGTGCGACCCAAAACCTTAATTTCGAAAGACTAATTATGTGCAAAACAAACATAACTTGCAAATTATGTTTTGTTGTTATTGATGGAAGGATACCACTGATCACAGGACTTTGACATTATATAACCAAAATAAATGATAAAATATGAAAAAAATCTCCCCTGTATAATATAAACACAAAGAATGCAATGTCTCGATTGCCGGCGCCAGCACAAGACCGCCTTTTCAACCCAAAAACACCCACGAAACAAACATTGATCATAATTTCCTTTAATAGCCTATTGATAGACAACACAAAAATGTACCTGCGACATTCAGCGATTCTTCGGTAGACACCTTTTAACGGGAGATAACTGTCATGTTTTACGATTTTGTTTGACAATTTCAATTTGTCTGGGAGGCCATTCGCTGACAATTTCGCTGCTATTTTCTCTTTTTCCCCACACTGTTTTCAAAAGCATTCTTTTCCATGGGCGATTAAAAGCCAGGTTTTTGTAGTAAAAGGTTAAAAGCATTTTCAGACGAGGCATAAAATGAGGTAAAAGAAATTGTATTTATGTCTTTGGATGGGGAGAAAAAGTTATAGAAAAAAGTGGAAATGATGTTTACCAACTTAATACCACTGTGTTTTCATATTTTTTTTATAGAGTTGGGAAAATATGGGATTTGTTGATCAAGGGCGAGTTGGGAAAATATGAAATTTGTTGATCAAGGATCAGATGTTATAAAACAAAAGATTTAGATCTTCATTACTTAGAGAAAGTCTTATTTTTTATTTCAGTCACAAATTACAGCTTTCATTAGAAACTGCCATGGATAAATTGAGACAGATTTGGGACAGAATTGGCATAGGAAAAAGTGCCAAAGAGGAGAGGAGCTCTGCTGTTCTTCGCCATCTAACAGTAAGGAAATCAACCATCTAGAGATTTTACAGATTTTTCCTTTTCACCCTAAACAATGTGGATAGATTTTCTGAAGATGCTTGTCTTTTCTTTTAAGTCTCTTTACCACATGATGCTAGAAGATGGCTTATGAAAACATTCAATGATTGTAGGAGGAGAAAATACTGATGATCAAAAGAGAAATGTTACATATTATAAATCACAGATGAAAAACCCAGTGAAATTTTGCATCATCAAAAGCAAGAAAATAATGTAGGAACTTGGTAGAGTTTACTCTATTTATTTCATTGCTCCAGATCACATCCAGATCACAAGAACAAAGAAACAGAATGCTACCATGTTTTGTAGTTAATTCTTTACCAAACGACAAAATGATAGACTGGTTCAAATTGAAAGCATTTGCAGACGACAAAAGAATTGTGACTGAAAAATTGAAATTTGGTTTGGGAAGGGTAGAAAACATTGTGATAAAATGAGAAAATGCTGGTTACCAGCATTTTCTCCTTTTACCACAATGTTTTCAAAAGGCTTCTTTCTCAGGGTCGTCAAAAGTCGGGATTGTGTGGTAAAGAGTTAAGTGAGCCATGTTCTGTAAAAAGTGGTTGGATGCATTTGCAAAAGGTATTTATCCATATCAACCTGTCACAGTCTCCGCTGGTGAAACAGGGCCAAAGGTTTAGCTTTTTGTAAATTTTCTGTAAGAACCATTCTACCTCACAATTTACATGGCTGTTTAACAACTGGATTTCATATATCCATAATAATATAATATTAACTTGCTTAACTCTTTACCAAACGACCACATTTTAGGCTGGTCTTAATTGAAAGCATTTATGGGCAACAAAATGAATGTGACTCAAAAATTGAAATTTGTTTTGCGAAGGGTAGAAAACATTGTGGGAAAAGGAGAAAATGCTGGTTACCAGCATTTTTTCCTTTTCCCTCAATGTTTTCAAAAGGCTTCTTCTCAGGGTCTTTAAAAGACGGGATTGTGTGGTAAAGGGTTAATACATTGCTCTGTGGAGATGCTTTAAACTCCCTTTTGCTAAAGTATGGCTTAACTCTTTACCACACGAGAAAATTTTAGACTAGTCCCAACTAAAAGCATTTGCAGATAACAAAATAAAGGTGACTGAAAAATAGATATTTGTTCTGGGAAGGGTAGAAAACACTGTGGGAAAAGGAGAAAATGCTGGTTACCAGCATTTTCTCCTTTTCCCAACAGTGTTTTCAAAAGGCTTCTTTCTCAGGGGCGTCAAAAGTAGGGATTGTGTGGTAATGGGTTAAACCTAGATTAACCCATAGATTGGTAATTTCTCTGTTTTTTCTTTGCTTCCTGTGTAGATCAGGATCAGTTTGCAGAAAACAGGCAGTCTTGGATTTACACAGCATTAACCCTGAACAAACAACCCTGACTTTTTACGACTCTGAAGAAGTTTTTTGAAAACATTTTCGGAAAAGGAGAAAATGCTGATAACCAGCAGAACTTTCTGTTTATTATGTTTTTTTTTTTTGTTTGTTTGTTTTTGTTTTTTTTCTCTATAAAATAGTTTAAAGAGCTTACTTTTGTTGTTTTTAGGAACTTTTAGATGAAATGGTAAGAGAGGAAGAAGCTTTAGAAAAACAGATAGAACAAAAGGTAGAAAGTCATAAAGAAGAAATAGAAAAACTTACAAAAGAGCTTGGATTGCCACAGTTTAAGGTATATACTAGTCTTTATACCTTTATCTCTATATTTTTTGTACCTTTACCTGTCTGACTTCAGCTCCACTGCTTTCAAGGAAAACATCAAGTTTTCACATAGCCTTGCCATTGTCATCTGCAGTGTCTTAGGTTGACTGGGTTTTTTTTTTTTTTTTTTTTTTAAGAAAACATCAAAATATTGTCAGAGCCCTGTAGTCAATCTGCAGAAACTTTGACATTTTATGATATTTCTGTCATTACTGAAGATATTAACTTGTTACCAAATGACAATATTGTAGGCTTGTCCAAATTGAAAGCATTTGCAGATGACAAAATGGATGTGTCTGAAAATTTGAAATTAGTTTTGTGAAGGGTAGAAAACATTGTGGGAAAATGTTTTCAAAAGGCTTCTTTTCCAAGGGCATCAAAAGTAGGGATTGTGTGGTAGTGGATTGACTTCAAACTTGGACTAGTTGCTAACTGTCAAAAGGGGGGCTCATACTAGTATGGTGTGTAACCAACATTAAGGTATTTTTTATGTTATTACATCCCCATATATTAAACTAGAAATTTACCCCTACTTCAAAGAGAATTAATTAAAATTCAGTTTTTACATAACACACAAAAAAAATGGACTGGTCATTTGCAGATGAGTGAGATGACATATCAAATATGACTAAAATAGTGTTAATAATTGTCAGAGAAAATTTAGAAGACTTTTGGAAAAGGAGAACATGCTTGTAACCACAAAAATTACACTGTAACGCCTACACATATCAGACTTACGATATTGATGATAATATCAATATTTTCAAATTTGTCTATATTTTGACTGCAAAATTGTTTACTTCTGGCTTCTAGTGGACCTTTAGATCTTTACCATATGGGAAAGAATTTCTGCTTACCTTATTTGAAAACATTAGCGAACAGCAAAATAAATGTTACTCAAAACATGAAATCTTTCTGTCAAAAAAAGGCAAACATTGGTTACCAGCATTTTCTCCTTTACCCACAACTTTTTCAAAAGTCTACTTCTTTAGGGTCGTCATAATTCAGGATTTTGTGTTTAAAGATTAAGTGCTGTTAGGCTTAAAACACTATATAAACCAATAAATCATTTCTGTGTAGCCACAGACAGATTTAGCCATCCTTCAATTGGAAAAGGAGCTAAGACATAAGGAAGAAACCCTGAAGCAGGAAAAGCGAGAACGACTGAAGATATTGAGTAAACTCCACCAGGAAGATCAGGAACTATGTGACGCTATGTGCATGACGCCCTATTACATTCCATCAGGAACCACACCCACAGGAGAACAACTAGAAAAGCTGAAAGAACACATCAGTTCTTTGTCCAAAGAAAAGGTATGAGTTTTGTTTGGCTTGTTTATGTTTATGATGTGACTTTGATCTCTTTTCACTTATTTATAAAGGCTAAAACTTGGTGTAGAGAGTAAAGTTAGAGGGGCCCAGGGTCCAAAAATTTCCAGAAAAGGGGCTCGTCCTGTAAGCTAACTGACTTTGAAAAAGCATTTGCCCTGCTTTGATCCTCACTTGTCTGACGAGAAAAGTCCTGCAATTTACTGGTGTTATCATATTTCCTCATCAAAGAGAAACTGCTCTTGTGGATTACACAAGACAAGAGTTGTTTTCTTGACCTAGTTTTTCAGATGAAAGAGAATTGTTACAACAAACCTGAAATACTGGGTTTTAAAAACTGTTACCAGTTATCTATTCAACATATAGAAATTAATAAAGCCAAAACAACACACTTTTTTTTAACTTGTTTCGGGAAAGTATTTGCGTTAATGTTAATGTCATTTGTTTAAATAATTAGCAAAGTTGCTCATATTGAATTAGGTTTACCCAAGCATATTATAAGATCTTTGTTTGCAATGAACGGTCTCAGGCTAAATCATTTGGCTGACTTGAAACTGGTCTTTATTTAGTGGGGGGACCAGCACATTTTACATTTTAAAATTTGATTTCCTTAATACCCTTACTTGCTTATTCAATAATGGAATGGCTGTTTTGTCTCCGATAGTTAAATATTCATCTGAAAAACTTGTTTTAGTTACTATCTCCTATTCACAACTCATCTTGCAGGACAACACTGACAGATATTTTACTCATTATTATCCATTTCTTAATCAAAAATAGGAGTGGACAAGTGGATTTTTTGTGACCCTGGGGTTGGCTTTAGGTCAAGAAAACTAATACATATTATAATAAATTTTCTTTTATATCATAGTCATAGGGTTACAATAGCAAAGGAAACAATGTTACTGGTTATACCTTAAAAAAAAATCTGTAGTTAGGGTTTCTCTACCCTACCTAGAAAATGCTGTCAATCCTAAACATTTTTCACCATGATTGAAACAAAATGATTTGTCAGATGTGATTTCATTACATGTTCCATGTAAAATTTTGGGAAAAAAATAAATTGGATCCCTACCTACAATATCTCGGATTGAAATCCTAAACACAGATATTTTATTTTAGGCCTTATAGTACTGATAGCAATGAATTTGTGGAGTCAAATGCTTTCTCTTTTAGCCATTATTACTCAGCTGTTTCAAACAACACTGTTACGTTGTGGCATTAAATGTTGTATTTTATCTTACAAGAATAAGAGAACTTGTTTGTTATGCCTGAGTTATTATGGCCAGAAGAGAAAGCAGTGCATTGTTCAGTTTAGGGTTTAAGAAATCCAGGAGAGACTTGGAAAAAGAGAGCTGTTACTATTATGTGACTGAAATATTGTTGATGGGAGTGTAATGTAAAACACCATTTTTAAACCCTTTACCACACAATTCTAAACTTAAAAGACCTTGAGGAAGAGGTATTTTAAAAATATTGTAGCAAAAGGAGAAAATGCTGGTTACCAGCATTTCTCCTTTTCCCACAATGTTTTCTACCCGATAAAAGAGTTTTGGTCAGATTTTTATACGCCGTCAAAGACGGGACGTATTATGGGATCACCCGTGGCGGGCGGGCGGCGTCCGGGCGGGCGGGCGGCGTCCAGTTCTTTGTCCGGAGCATATCTCCAAAACTATACTAGCTAGGGTTATGAAATTTCATGGATGGATACATCTCATCGAAGGGGAGTGCAGTGCACAAGAATCATAACTCTTGCTCGCTTAATTTTTGAGTTATTGCCCTTTGTTGTTTTTCATACTTGAATTTTGTCCGGAGCATATCTCCAAAACTATAGTAGCTAGGGTTATGAAATTTCATGGGTGGATAGATCTCATCAAGGGGGAGTGCAGTGCACAAGAATCATAACTCTTGCTTGCTTAATTTTTGAGTTATTGCCCTTTGTTGTTTTTCATACTTGAATTTTGTCCGGACCATATCTCCAAAACTATACTGGCTAGGGTTATGAATTTTCATGGGTGGAAAGATCTCATTGACGGGGAGTGCAGTGCACAAGAATCATAACTCTTGCTCGCTTAATTTTTGAGTTATTGCCCTTTGTTGTTTTTCATACTTGAATTTTGTCCGGAGCATATCTCCAAAAGTATACTACCTAGGGTTATGAAATTTTATGGGTGGATAGATCTCATTGACGGGGAGTGCAGTGCACAAGAATCATAACTCTTGCTTGCTTAATTTTTGAGTTATTGTCCTTTGTTGTTTTTCATACTTGAATTTTGTCCGGAGCATATCTTCAAAACTATAGTAGCTAGGGTTATGAAATTTCATGGGTGGATAGATCTCACCGAGGGGGAGTGCAGTGCACAGGAATCATAACTCTTGCTTGCTTAATTTTTGAGTTATTGCCCTTTGTTGTTTTTCATACTTGAATTTTGTCCGGAGCATATCTCCAAAACTATACTACCTAGGGTTATGAAATTTTATGGGTGGATAGATCTCATCGAGGGAGAGTGCAGTGCACAGGAATCATAACTCTTGCTCGCTTATTTTTGAGTTATTGCCCATTGTTGTTTTTCATACTTGAATTATGTCCGTAGCATATCTCCAAAACTATACTACCTAGGGTTATGAAATTTCATGGCTGGATAGATCTTACCGAGGGTGTGTGCAGTGCACAGGAATCATAACTCCTGCTTCCTTAATTTTTGAGTTATTGCCCTTCGTCGTTTTTCATACTTGATTTTTGTACGGAGCATATCTCCAAAACTATAGTAGCTAGGGTTATGAAATTTCATGGGTGGATAGATCTCATCCATGGGGAGTGCAGTGCACAGGAATCACAACTCTTGCTTGATTTATTTTTGAGTTATTGCCCTTTGTTGTTTTTCATACTTGAATTTTGTCCGGTGCATGCCCCATCTTTACAACTTGGGGTAAGACGGGCGTATCTTGCGACAATTTGCCGCTCTTGTTTTTGTCTGCAGATGCTCTATGCCAGGAAGAATGTAACATTTGATTTTTTTTGAAAGGGTTAACTCTTTACCAAAGGACAAAATTCTGGACTAGTTCAAACTGAAAGTATTTGCAGACGACAAAATAAATGTGAATCAAAAATTGAAATTTGATTTGGAAAGGGTAGAAAACATCATACTGATAGGAAATGGAGGAAATGCTAATTACCAGCATATTTTCCCACAATGTTTTCAAAGGCTTTTTTTTTTTTTTTTTTTTTTTTTTTTTTTTTTAGGGTTGTTTTTTTTCAAAAGTAGGGATTGTGTTGTTAACAGTTAATGGAATAATTCAAAATTTCAGGAGAAGAGATACAAGACATTTGTAAAGCAAAAGAAAGAGATAACTGACCTTATGCTGCAAATGGAACGCTCCCCAGATACTGCGTTCGAGAAGGAGGTTGTGAATGAAGACGAGGCCACATTTGTTTTTTCTACTGATAACATGCATGCTCTAGATGCACTAGTTGCAGAGGTAATGTACACACACTGTTTGATCATAGCATAGATAAGTGAGAATTTTTTGCCGATTTGATGTGGTTTCATTTTATTCCTTTACCACACAATCATGACTTTAGACGACTCTGAGGGAGTAGCCTTTTGAAAACTTTGTAGGAAAAGGAGAACATGCTGGTAACCAGCATTTTCTCCTTTTCCTACAATGTTTTCTACCCTGCTAGAAACAAATTTTGGTTTTTGAATTACATTTATTTTGTCGTCTGCAAATGCTTTGAATTTGGACCAGTCTAAAAAATGTTGTTTGGTAAAGGGTTAATGCTTTACTTAACAAGAAAATCTTGGACTGATCTATTCTGAGTTTCAGTGACCCTGACAGAGAGGGATTCTGAAAACTAAGTGGAAAGAGGAGAAAATAATAATAACTAGCATTTTTCTCCTATTTTCCATTGTTTACTATTGGCCATTAGTCTTAGGGTAGAAAAAAAATTTGAAAAAGAATAAAATGCTGGTTAACCCTTTACCAAATAATCCCTGGTTTTGACGACCCTGAGTTAGACGCCTTCTGAAAACATTGTGAGAAAAGGAGAAAATGCTGGTAACCAGCATTTTCTCCTTTTCCCACAATGTTTTCTATCCTGCTAGAAACAAATTTCAATTTTTGAGTTATGTTTATTTTGTTGTCAGTAAGTGCCTTCAATTTTGACCAGTCTAAAATTTTGTCGTTTGGTAAAGTGTTAAAAGGTATTCCCTTTTACTCACAATGATTTTAAAAAGTATTGTGTGGTGAAGGTACAATTATGCCAACTTACATTTACATAGAAACTGCATAGAAATATTTGATTTTGTTCAAACACTATCACAATGTGTAAATAAAATGGAATTCATTTTGTGCTCTTCTTCAATTATAGCTTCAGTCAAGCAAAATTCAACTTGAGGTGACCGTAGAACAGTTGTGGAACAAACTTCATGTATTGTGGGAGAGACTCGAAGTTCCTGAGTCTAAACAAGAAAAGTTTATGGAAGGAAAAGAGGGATTCAGGAGTTCTGTAATTGAGGCCGTAAGCATTGAAACTTCGCTTCATTTCCAGTTTTGGATATCAATGTATTGTAAGGAACATGATAACAAACATACTAATTAATGTTTTAGGTGTTCTCACACAATCTGGCTGGATTGAATTAGACATTAAATTGCAAAGAAAGAATAATCATACTCTGAAAAAGGTTTAAAGATCCTTCCCATTGTGTCTTTCTCCTCCTTTTCCGCCCCCCCCCCCCCCCCCTCCCAGAAAAAAGGGGGGTTATGAGTAAAATGAGGGGGAAAAACTGTGCTTCTGACCTTACAGTGTTAAAAATACAAGAAGCATGATAAAACTTTTTGTTTTGTTATTTTATTAACACTATTTTTCTTAGTTTAAAACTTTGAAATTTATTGAAAATGCTAGTTCTGGTTTCTAGACAAAGTACAACTTATAAGTCAACAAAATGACTAATATCTTGATTTCTTTTTCCAAATTTTGAGGTTTTAGGTGCAATTTTATCCCAGTTGTTAGAGTCCCACTGCCATTCACAAAAATTAACTAGGAGCACTTTCTTTAACCCTTTCCCAAACAATCCCTGGTTTTTACAGGTCTGGAATAGTAGCCTTTTAAAAACATTGTAGGAAAAGGAGAAAATACTGGTAACCAACATTTTCTCCTTTTCCCACAATGTTTTCTACCCTATCATAGACAGAAATCATCTTTTCAGCAAGAAATGCTGAGGTATCTCTATACCAAATGATAAATTTTTGGACTGGACCAAATTCAATGCATCTGCAGACAACAAATTAACCCATTACCACAGGATCCCTACTTTTTACGACCCTGAAAAAGAAGCCTTTCGAAAACATTGTGGGAAAAGGAGAAAATGCTGGTTACCAGCATTTTCTCCTTTTACCACAGTGTTTTCTAAGTCACTTTTATTTTGTCGTCTGCAGATGCTTTCGATTTGGACAAACCTAAAATTTTGTCGTTTGGTAATGAGTTAAATCTTGGTATGATGATTTTTGACATTGTTCGGGTAGAAAAAATTGTGGGAAAAGGAGAAAATGCTGGTTTACAGCATTTTCTCTTTTTCCCACAATGTTTTCAAAAGGCTTCTTTCTCAGGGTAGTTAAAAGTCGGAATTGTGTGGTAAAGAGTGTATAGTTTTCAAATGAATATTACAGCTGCAGCAAGAGATCAAGAAATGTGAAGCCCAGAAACTTGCGAACATTCAGAGGTTTGTGGACGGATTGAGGAAGGAGCTGGATGAATGGTGGGATAAATGTTACTACAGTGCACAGCAGAGGAGTGAATTTAAACATTATAACACTAGTGGGTGGTTTTCTGTACTTGTTGATTGTTCTTGACAGGTATTATGAGAGGGAACTTTGTGTTAGCTCTCTATTGGCGAAGAGTTCATTTCATAACCTAATTATTCCAAACGCATGTTTTGCTTCCCATTTGCACGATGAAAAATACAGAAACACGGCAAAATGTAACAGGGGCTTAGGAAAGAAACACATGTCTGTCTTGATGGGCAATTTGTAATACAAAATATATGCAGTATTTTGGTTCAAATATCTTGCTTTCTGGTTGGCAGATTTATGTACATATACTTTCAGATGGTCAGAAACAAGAGTACATATTGAAGAAAGAAATCCTATACTTTACATTTTCTACTTTTAACAACCCTGAGTGATAAAGAAGGCTTTTGAAAACGTTGTGGAAAAAGAAAAAAAAGAAAGCAATCCTATACTTTACATTTCCTACTTTTAACAACACTGGTAAAGAAGGCTTTTGAAAATATTGTAGAAAAATAAGAAAATGCTGGTGTCCAGCATTTTCTTCTTTTCTTACAATGTTTTCTACCCTTTCATAGGCCAACTTCAGAGTTTGAGGCACATTTAGATTGTCATCTGCAAATCCTTTGAATTTGGAGCAGTCTAATGTTTATGAATGGGTGATGTGTATGAGCTGTGCTCTGGCAAAAGGAGGCTTACAGCATCTCAGTGATCCATGGCACCAAGCAAACCATCACACACTCATGGATCCATAATATCTACTTCTTTTAACAACCAACTTATCAATCATGAGACAGACTGGTCCTTTGACAGACAAAAAAACTTACCAATATTAACTCTCTACCACACAACAAAACTTTAGACTGGTTCAATTGAAAGCATTTGCAGACGACAAAATAAAGGTGACTGAAAAATTGAAATTTGTTCTGTTTTCTACTCTTCTTAGAAGTCAAGTTTCAATTTTTTAATCACGTTCATTTTGTCGTCTGCAAATGCTTTCAATTTGGACCAGTCTAAAATGTTGTCGTTTGGTAAAGAGTAAAATGAATTTCGTCACAGATGCTTACACAGAAGATCTTTTAAACAAACATGAGGCAGAAGTCGCTAATCTGAAGAGTTACTATGAAAACCATAAACAGGTTCTAGAGCTGGTGGCAAAGAGGGAAACATTGTTTCATCAAATGATAGCATTTGAGGTAAGAGCACCCAATATTAAAGGTGACCCTTCAGATTTTGGGATGAAAATTTCACAAAAATACAAAAAAGTCATCCTTGTACACCTGAAGCCTTGTAGTTTTCATTCATAAAACCCCAGTATTTGAAAACCATCAGACAACAAGATAATTATATCTTTACTAAGGCCCAGGTCAACACCGACAGGGAACATGGTCACTTTTTACATGAGCAACTCGCTCATTTACATGTCGTAAATACACAGACGAAGCTTTAAACATGGCATCCGAAAAAAGACATTATGGTAAATAATTACATGTTTGTTGTGTTACGGAGTAAAAGCATCATTAGTCCCATGGAAATCCAGAAGTACCAGAAGAGGGTACGTAGCCTTTTAAGGGAACACTATCAAAAGATTTTTTTTGTTATTTTATTATTCTTAATTATTGATGATTTGTATCGTTTTCTCATATAAATTTCTATGATATACAATTTGGTGAGATGTGAAAAATCTAAATACCCACCTTTAAGTCCATTGACCATAGAATTGATTGTTACAAGCTCACTTTTCACCCTGTTCAATAGTTTTAGACTTTAGTAGTATAACTGATTTGTATGTGTACAGATAAAGGTAATCTCTTTTTGATCAAAGCACAGAAGCTAGCTCATGATTCAGATTAACTCATTACCAAACAACATAAGTTTAGACTTGTCCCAATTGAAAGCATTTGCAGACAACAAAATAAATGTGACTGTAAAATCGAAATTTGATTTGGGAAGGGTAGAAAACATTGTGGGAAAAGGAGAAAATGCTGTTTTCAAAGCTTCTACCTCGGGGTCATCCAAAGTCGTCATTGTGTGGTAAATAATTTCTTTTTTTTAAACAGAAAAAAGCTCATGATCCAAACAGATTCTTTTCTGATAGAGGGGGCAAATTACTACAAGAAGAAAAAGAGAGAAAAGCTTTGATGAAACAGTTACCTAGGGTAAGTAACTTTTTTATACGCCTATAAATCATTCATATCATGTTACGGCCCAGGTCGTCTGTCCGTCCATCCATTACCAATTTCTTTTGCACACAACTCCTCCTACAGTTCTCAGTGGAATAAGTTCAAACTTACTAAAAAGAATCTCTATGATGAGTAGTTGTGCATGTGACTTACAGAACTTGGAATATGACAAGTACCTCATGTAATATGGTTTATAACAATTGCAAAACAGGGCTTTACATGCTTTACACCAAAATGGAAATATTTTGGCAAAAAGAGAAATTATGAGCATTTTTTTTTTTTTTTTTTTGAAGGGGGGGGGGGCAAATTTTTTTCAAAAGACAAAAGGAGTCATTTGAAAGAGGTAAGAGGTTGATGTACGGCACATTTATCTTAACACTGTTTTTAGATAAAATATCTAGTTTGGGTATATTCTTGTATATCTGATACCAAGATTTAATTTGTTGTCTACAGATGCTTTGAATTTGGTCCAGACCTAAAAATTTGTTGTTTCGTAATGAGTTAGGTCTTTACCAGATTACAGAATTTTAGACTGGTCCAAATTGAAAGCATTTGCATATGACAAAATAAAAGTGACTCCATTTTGAAATTTCCTTTGGAAAGGTAAAAAACATTGTAGGAAAAGGAGAAAATGCTGGTTACCAGCATTTTCTCCTTTCCCCACAATATTTTCAGAAGGCTTCTTTTCAGGAATTGTGTGGTAAAGAGTTAAAAAGAGAGGTCACAGACTATGCAGATGATTTGTTTTTAATTATGAATCTGTACATTACAGGTTGAACAGACGGTGACCAATGAAATCAACAAATGGGAGAATGACCATGGTCGATGTTTCTTGGTGAATGGTATGTCCTTCTTGGCCTACATGAAGAAAACATGGAAAGATTTTGAAGAGGAGAAAATTAGGGAAAAGGAAGAAAGAGTAAGTCTTGCAGCATTGCCTTTGTTCATTTCGGTAATATTGAATAACCTGTTTGCCAAACAAACCTGACTTTTGACAACCCTCAGGGCTTCCCCTGCAAGTTTTAATTTTTGTGCCATCAAATTCGCCACTTCATAAAAATTGGGGCCAGTGGGAGCCAACAGAGGTAGGCACGTAGTGCTTCAGATACTTCAGTTTATTGGCCAATGCTAAAGCTTTAAAATACATTGCTCATTAGTGCTGTACAAGCTTACTTATGTTTCTTTTTCCCCAATGGTTTCAAGGTTTTGAGTTGCAGGGACATAGAATTTCTATTTTAAAAGTAATACAGCTCCTTAATTCTATGACTGCCAATCTGTTAGAATTCTGTCAGTTTTTAAGAAATCCAGGAAGAAATTTGGGATGTGTGGTGAAGGGTTACAACATCATTTCTTTTATCCTAAAAAATACTTAAGTTTAATTTTTTAAAAGGTCCTTTTTTTCTGGTCTTTCCTCTCAGTATGAGTGTCCTATGTAGTTACTTGTTCCTGTGCTATCACTAAGACAAAGTAGCCTACAAAGTGTAATCCCCACTCCCCCACCCCAATTTATTCAGCATTTTCATATCATAAAATTATCCGTGTTTTTCCTCATTATAAGACATATTTTAGCACCTGCTTTACAGTTTTATACATATATTTGTGTAAACTTACTGTTTAAAGTCATCATCAAAGCTAAAGACAGTCTGAAATGCTTTTGATCGGACAACGTCAAACTGATATGTTGCTGTGTCATGGGTTTTCATGCTTTTTCGACGATCCATTTTTTTCATATAAGTTAATTTTCAGAAATTGTTTCGGCATTATTGTGCATAAAACTTTTGGTATATGTAGCAGCTAAGTCCAAAATCTGTCATATTTATGCTGGATAAGCAGATCTATACCATTATCATGTTTTTCATTAACAACATCGATAAATACACACGACAAATTTCTAGCCAGTGAAAGGATGTAGACCAGGTAAGGCATACTGAAGGCGTGGCTTTAAAAATTATGGGAGGCGACTAAATTTTGTATCTGATAACTGATTGGTTTGATACAGGCTGCTCAAAGGGGCGTGACAAAATATTGATATTTGATTGTTTGGCAGTGATGTGTATGCAAACTTGCATGGTATGTAATTTAGACAAGACCGTGAATGAATGCCAGACTGATAAGCTGTGATAAACAGTTACGCGGGGTTCCTTTACACTTGATACATACTGCATATGTCAGAGGATAGTTTATAGACATTTGCTTGTCGCCAGTACATTCGCCAGTGCTTCATTTTTGGTGCCAGAAGAAAATGTTTGTGACCAGCAGTTTCTCCCTTTTCCCAGTTTGTTTTCTACCTCTTTGACCATGAATCTTATTTTGTTTTTGTTTTCCAACACAGCACAAGGCAAAGACCAAGCTCATGAATGAGGAAGTTATATATGGCAGTAAACCCAGCACTCCAGTAAAACGCCGCTTCCAACCAAACACACCAAATACCACCCAAAAGTTCAGAAAGGTAGATTTACGTTTCAATATTTGTGTCACAATTTATATCATCAAGTACATCAGACAGGGGGTTTTTTTGTTATGATTAAAAGTAGAATTAGATGGTATATATATTTTTTTTCCTATTCTCTTTGGGTAGGAATCTTCACTTGTAGCCAATTATAATGGTCACATTGGAGAGTGTAGCCAAGGCACTTTAGAGCCCTATTGGTGAACTCATTGAAAACATGACTGAACACTTAGCTGTTTTGGTCACATGATCCCATTCAAGCATACAAAATAAATGTTTGAATTTCATCACTAAACAGATGACAGTTGAAAGATCTGATAGCTTGCTGCTGTCAGTTCATGATATAATCATTATAATGTAAACATGCATATCTGTCATGGAACATTCTGTTACCTATGGATCTAGGTTGTCTAAAAATTGATGCAGCATTTAAATACCAGAATAGACATAAACAGGTGAGCTATCACAATGATATTAATATTTAACACTTTTGAAAAAATGATAAAGTACCATTGCTATATAAAACAGAGAACTGAGGTACATCATGTTCATCTCTTAAACATTTACCAAACAATGTTGAATATCAATAAGCCTTTGGAAGAAAGAATTGGAAAACATAGTGGGAAAAAGAAGGAAATGCTGTGGACCAGCAAGTTAATGTTTGTGGATGCTCTCCAGTACAAACACAATACAGTACAAACATTGAAGTTTGTTAAGATCTAGTTAAAATCTTAACTTAAGATTATATTGTCAGTATTCACTTAAATTGACCCATTAACCCTTTCCCAAACAACAAAATTTTAGACTGGTCCAAATTGAAAGCACTTGCAGATGACAAAATTAATGTTACTCAAAAAGCAAAAATTGTTTCCAGCAGGGAAGAAAACATTGTGGGAAAAGGAGAAAATGCTGGTTACCAGCATTTTCTCCTTTTCCCACAATGTTTTCAAAGGGCTTCTCTCTCAGGGCCGTAAAAACCAATGGATTGTTTGGTATTCTTTGCTTACGACTGAGACTTGATTGGGACGAAATCTTTTACTGTAAAATTCCGCCTTTTAACAACCTTTTGAAAGAAATCCCTCGTGGAAAGGGGAGAAAGTGCTGGTTACCAGCATTTTCTCCAAATACTCTAATATTATATGCGCAATCCAAGTCTAGTTCCATCATTTAAGTCATCTTTGATTTATGACAAGTCTCAACTTTTGTCCTTTGGTAAAGTGTTGAATATCTATATGGTATGAAATTACCAGTATAACTGCCTCTGTGTATCTTCCAGTCATAGAAAAGAACTTACTATTAACCCATTACCACACGACAAAATTTTAGACTGGTTCAAATTGAAAGCATTTGCAGACGACAAAATGAAGGCGACTGAAAAATGGAAATTTGTTCTAGGATGGGTAGAAAACACTGTGGGAAAAGGAGAAAATGCTGGTTACCACCATTTTCTCCTTTTCCCACAGTGTTTTCAAAAGGCTTCTTTCTCAGGGGCGTCAAAAGTAGGGATTGTGTGGTAATGGGTTAAAGCACCCAGTTGTTTAGTTGAAACAGTTCAACATTCTTGTGCAGTGACACTTTCCCATGATTACCTTGACATATAACAACGCTGAGAGAGAGAGAGCTTTCAAAATTATGGCAAAAGAAAAAATAGTGGTGATCAGCGTTTTCTCCCCATGCCATTATTTCTTCCCTATCCTAAACAAATTTATGTTTTTGAGTTCCATCAGTCTGATTTGGTATCTACTAATACATTCAGTCTAAGATTTTGTCAGTTGGGAAAGTAATCACTAATTTTTTTGCTGTATATGACATTGTATAACACAAATATCTGTGTCTGTGTGTATTTAATAGATAGATAATGATGGTGGAAATACCCTGAGAGTCAGTGTAAATATTATGTTTATCACAAGCACGTCTTTAAGCTGACTGATTAATCTAGCCTTCATGCATGATACTTTCAACTGAACAGTTTTTCATGTTTTCTCTAGTTTCTGACATACCCTGTACTTGGTCAATAGCTCATCTTTTTCGCAGTCTCTCTATTTACATTCTAGTCCTATGTATTTTTTTGTATCTGTCCTTTAATTCTGTACCAACCAATCCCTGGTTTTCACAACCTGAGACAGAAGCCTTTTGAAAATATTGTAGAAAAAGGAAAGAATGCTGATTACCAGCATTTTCTCTTTTTCCCACAATGTTTTCTACCCTGCTGGAAAAAAAATTAATGTTTTGAATTACGTTTTGTCATCTGCAAATGCTTTGAATTTGGACAAGTCTAAAATATTGTCGCTTGGTAAAGGGTTAAAGATGAGCAGTGATATAATGGCAGTAATGCGGGCAATCAACTTTGTCATGACTCATTGCCTGTGACAAAGTTGTAGACCTTCTTGAATTGGAACCATTTGCAGATTAGGTATGAAATGTAGCACAAATGATGGAATTCTTTTTGAAAGGTTGAAAAACATTGCAAGAAAAGAAGAAAATGCTGTTTACCAGCTTTTTCTTCTTTTTCCATGTTTTCAAAGTCAGCTTCCTTGTATTGGTTAAAAATCTAGATAGTATGGTAAAGGAGCAAGGAATTAATCAAAGAATTTTAAAATGTATGATAGATAGAATGTAAGCTTAACTCTTTACCACACGAGAAAATTTTAGACTGGCCCAAATTAAAAGAATTTGCAGATGACAAAATAAAGGTGACTGAAAAATTGAAATTTGTTCTCAGAAGGGTAGAAAACACTGTGGGAAAAGTAGAAAATGCTGGTTACCAGCATTTTCTCCTTTTTCCACAGTGTTTTCAAAAGGCTTCTTTCTCAGGGGCATCAAAAGTTAAGTAGGGATTGTGTGGTAATGGGTTAAACACATAAAAATCCCGTGTTCCTATAATTGTGAGGCTTTTTTGCATCTTGATGGCTTTTCCGTGTGAAATTTTCCAATTAGATGTTCTTTAGCAGAATATCCCCCAAAGACGTTGCTGCTTTTTCAAGCAAAATGTGCAAGCTTTTGCCATTATTAATTTCTTTTTTCCCACTTTTACTTTTATGGTTAAAGCAAAGACTTATTACTAAAATTTGTTAAATGTTGGTGGCACCAGTTTTAATATAATTACACTTATAGTTGCCTTTGTTTCCATAAAATCTCTTTCTAATGCTTGAGAGGCTCTAGTTGCCAAAAGTAAATAATTGGATAGTAAAATGCATTAAGGTAAGACCTGTTTAATGCACTTTCGGTGAAAATTCTAATTGGTTGATAAATAAGGATAAATAAGGATTTATGCAGAAATGATAATTTTGCACATTTCTAACGGATGAGAAATTCCGTTTATGTCTATCTTGAAATTATTTTTTGATACTTTTGTTAGTTTTCTGAAAAGGGAGGTAATTATTATCCCTTTTTGAATTGAGAATATAGTGGTTTTAGATTTATAAATGATAATTCAAAGAAGGAAAAAATGGACAAAATGAAATGGTGAAAGTGGTTCAATGATATTCATTTTTAATGATAGCTAATTTTGCAGGATGATATTTTAGTGGAAATAGCTGTTTTCCAGTACACAGGTCTTACCTTAAGTGTCTAGTAAATTTAGATCATGCAACTTAAAAGTATAGAAATTGTTGTGAAGATAACAGTTTTTTACTATACAGTGGGTCCAACTGTTAGTTGTGGCAGAAAAAAAAAAATAATTTTTTTTTTTTTATTAACAAAAAAAAGTAAACAAAGGATGTAATGACTTTTAACCTAGTCTTAGATTTTATTTTTCTGCCAGTGACTAATACATTGACATACTGTATAGTAAAAGAATATCGTCTTCACAATAATTTTCATACTTTTACATGGTATGAGCTAAATTAAAGTGCATTTCAACAGCAACATTTTTTAAAAATTTTGGGCAGCTTTAGGGCATTTTAAGTTGTTGCGAATGAATTAACTTTTTCACATTGATTTGTGAAATCCCTTGTATACATTAACCCATTACCAAACAACAAAATTTTAGGTTTGTCGAAATTGAAAGCATTTGCTAACGACAGAATAAAATTGACTGAAAATTTGAAATATGTTTTTGAAGGGTAGAAAACACTATAGGAAGAGGAGAAAATGCTGGTTACACCAGCATTTTCTCCTTTTCCCACAATGTTTTCTAAAGGCTTCTTTTTTGGGGTCGTCAAAAGTAGGGATTGTGTGATAATGGGTTAAGAAAAATATGTTATATCTTAATTGTTGATCTGTGGAATTCTTGAATGGAAAGTCATTTTCTGTTCGGTAGACTGAGGTGCTATACATCTGAATATTAAGAGATATTTTCAAGGTGTTTTTAATTTGAACCAAGCTGTAAGTGACAGACTGCTGGTTTAAATTCAAGAAAGAACTGAATGTTTTGTGCAATCTGATTTTGGATGCTGAAGAAATTAGAGAAACTATTCAGAAAAAAAAAAAGATGGATTGAAAGTATCCCATACTTAAAAGAATTTTTGTGTTATGACGCCATCTAGAAATTGTATTTCTGAAATGTCTAGTTTTCTTAGATGTTCACAAGTTTTTCTAATATGGACTCATTTTCATCTGATCACTTAACTGATACTAGTTAGCCCATTATGGGTAGACACTGCACTAGTACATCTATAACATTGTATGCCCTTAATATGGACTGCCTTTGAAAATTTTGTTGGGGAAAAAATTGTGCAGTTTTCAAAAGTTCTTTTTATTGTACTTGTATAATCTTTTATGAAATGATTTATGTTATAATGACTGTGGGGAAGATGATTTTTGAAAACATACTAGGAAAAGGACAAAGTGTTGGTTACCAGCATTCTCTCCTTTTCCCAGTATGTTTTGCGCCCTTGCATGAACAAGTTACATTATTGGAGTCACACCTGACTTGTCATCTGCAAAAACTTTCAGTACAGACAGTTCTAAGATTTTGTCATTCGGTTCACATAGATTTATAGGAGATTGAGCAACATGTGGATCAAGATCAGAATATATAGCGTGTGAGAGCTGATCTTGTATCTACAAATGTCTAATGATTAGTTAGATATGGCTGAAATAATGCCTCAATAGTGCAAATTTTCAGTATTTTTATCTCTTACATTGCTTGATAAAATGTTCCTTAACTCTTTACCACACAAGAAAATTTTAGACTGGTCCAAATTGAAAACATTTGCAGACGACAAAATAAAGGCGACTGAAAAATTGAAATTTGTTCTGGAAAGGGTAGAAAACACTGTGGGAAAAGGAAAAAATGCTGGTTACCAGCATTTTCTCCTTTTCCCACAGTGTTTTCAAAAGGCTTCTTTCTCAGGGGCGTCAAAAGTAGGGATTGTGTGGTAATGGGTTAACCCTTTACAAAACAATCCCTGGTTTTTACAATTCCAAGAAATAAGCCTTTTGAAAACATTGTGGGAAAAGGAGAAGATGCTGGTAACCATCATTTTCTCCTTTTCCACTATGTTTTCTATCCTGCTGGAAACAAATTTCAATTTTTGAGTTAGTCTGCAAGTGCTTTCAGTTTAGCCTAGTCTAATTTTATTTGTCATTTGGTAAAGAGTTAACATTATTGCAAGAATGATAATACATGTAGAACAAAGGTGTGGCTGTCTTTCATTGAGCCCTGTACTTTGCTTTAGTAAAGAAAGGTGATTGATAAGCGTACTGGCCACCGCTATAACATAATGACTGAAGTAATTTTTATTGAAAGACAAAATTTTGGACCTTGTCATTACATGCATTTTCTCCTTTTTTTCCCACCGTTTTTTCAAAAGCTGTCTTCATCAGGGTTGTTGAAATTGAAGATGTTGTGGTAAAATGTTAACACCAAAGAAACAATTGTCTGCTGCAAACTTTATTCAGTGGGCAGTATTTAGCAGTTAAACCCATTACCACACAGTCCTGAGTATTTAACAAGTGTGAGAAAGTTGCTCTTTGAAATCATTGTGGGAAAAAGAGAATAAGATACTGCCAACCATTCAAGAAAGTAAAACAACTTCTAACAAAATGGTTTTAAACTGTTTGGTTTAGCCAATCAGGATTTGGGTTATTTTCAACTTTGGAAAATTATTAAGAATAGGACTAAGAATTTTCTAAAGAATTATTGCTGAATATGGGCCCAGTATCTGTACTCATCAATCATGCTTAAGTACATTCTTAAGTTTATTCTCTAGAATTTTCTTAATTTGAGTGTAACTTAACTCCTAATGGCAAAAGCAAATAATGTAGCCAATCAGGAATTGTGTTACTATGAGCTTCAGAAAATATTTGAGAACAAGACTTAAAATGTTCTAAAGAACAGTTGGTGAATACACTTTAACTCATTACCACACGACAATATTTTAGGCTTGTCCAAATTGAAAGCATTTGCAGACAACAAGACAAAAGTGACTAGAAATTTGAAATTTATTTCGTGAACAATAGAAAACATTGTGGGAAAGGAGAAAATGTTTTCTAAAGATCTCTTTCTCAGGGTCGTCAAAAGTAGGGATTGTGTGGTAATGGGTTAGGACCCTGATTCATAACTACCTGCATTGATAAAGAGCCATGACAGATATTTGAAAAAATGCTGTTTTAAGATAGCTGTTTTTGTTCATGTTGACTTGTTTTTTTACCCAGAATACTAGTATGTGGTACAACAGAGAAAATGAAATGCTGCTTTAATCTTTCAGGTAAATGAATCTAAAACTCCATCATCCTGTGCAAAGATACAACATTCTTCCTTATATGTTTCGCCGTACACAAAAGTGCCGTCATCTACAAGTAAAGTACCCCAGGCCAGTAAAGTCATGTCGGCAGCTAGTAAAACAGTGAGTAAAGAACATCTTGTAAACTTCATGAATGATAATGTAGCTAAACAGTAAGCTTTGCACTGTCAATGGCCCTTTGAAAGAAAGCTTTTGAAAACATTGTAGGAAAAGGAGAAAATGCTGGTAACCAGCATTTTTTCTTTTTCTCACAGTGTTTTCTGTCCTTCTGAAAATGGATTCAATTTTTGAGTCACATTTATTTTGATGTTTGCAAATGTTTTCATTCTCATCAAGTCTGAAATTTTGTCGTCTGGAGAGGAATTAACTTTTGACTGAATTTTCTATTATTCTACACACCACATGAAATGAACTTCGGAAAACATTTTAGGAAAAGGAGAAAGTGCTTGACACCAGCATTGACTCTGATTTTGTTTTCTTATCTTTCAAAGATAAATAGATAATTAGAGGCTTATATTGATTGAATTTTGCAAATGCTCTTAATTCGGACAAGTCTGAAGTCTGTTACGAAAGAATGAACAGGATAATGTATTTTGTGAAGAAACTTAATGTATAGTGTGATAACATTACTACGATGTTACTTTGAGGCTATGTCTTGAATGGGATGAAGTATGACACAAAATATAGGAATGTTAGGTTGGGGATGAAGGCTCATCTCCGCAGATAGAGATAGTAACAGAAAACTTTCTAGATTAACCCTTTACCAAACAATCCCTGGTTTTTATGACCCTGAGATAGAAGCCTTTTGAAAACATTGTTGGAAAAGGAGAAAATGCTGGCAACCAGCATTTTCTCCTTTTTCCACAATGTTTTCGACCCTGCAGGAAACAGATTTCCATTTTTGAGTTAAGTTTAATTTGTTGTCTGCAAGTGCTTTCAACTTGGACCAGTCTAAAATTTTGTCATTTGGTAAAGAGTTAAAGAGTAGACGCTGCTTACCAGCATTTTATCCATTTCCCATAGTACACATTTTTCAAAAGCTTTCTCCGTCTGGATCATTAAAACTTGAGGTAGTTTGGTACTGGTTTAGTCAGTCTCGTCTAGCCCATCTCTTCAGAGGAATGTAGATAATGCAGTTAAGATATTTTTCCCCTATTGAAATGTTGATGGCAAGGGGTTATCAGGATGTCCTCTTCATGCAAAATTTTCAAAAGCTCTTTATTTCAGAGTTTTTAAACTTGGGATTATCTTTTAAAGAGTTGGAATCACATTATGTTATTATTTTTTGCAAAGTCATCACCATTTTTTGACTGTTTTAGGCTCCTGGAACCAGAAACAGACGGAGATCAAATCGACTGGCGAGGAAAATCCTTGGAGAGAGGAAAGATGGTATAAATGAGTCGATATTCAGTCAGACAACAGTTAGCAGCGATCATGCAGGTGTTGGTGGGAACCTCTCAGTTGCATCCACGGGATCGTATCAAGAATTTGCTGTGTGTAACTCGTATTAGTCCATGTTGTGTTTTTTTTGTCGCTAGTTTTTACCTTGATAATGTATCAGTACAGGACTGTGTTCCACAGTAACCTTCAGCTTATTAAATGATAAACTCTTTACCTCCATATGATATTTCAACCTTGTTGGTATAGAAAGCATTTGCAAAGGGAAAATTGGATTTAAATACTGTCTTTGCAAGTTTTAACGACCCTGACAGAGAAGACTTCAACATGGTGGGAAAAGGAGAAAATACTGGTAACCAACATTTTCTCCAATTCCTACAGTGATTTCTACCTTATCAAAGCCAGAAATCATAAATAAACTTAGATTTAATTTGTCATCTGCAACTGCTTTTAGTTTAGTTCAGCCAAAACTTTTGGTATACAGTTAAAGCAAGAAAGCAGATATACATAAGGCTCTTCTCGGTATAGCTAGAAAAAGGGGATGGGTTACTTTTCACAAATCTAACATTGTTAAAGCTTGGTCTAACAACAGTTTTAGTCTATGTTCTAGTGTAGTACCTTTAATACAAACATGAAGGTAGGGGTTGTCCCTGTGTTAAGTTTTGTTCTCAATATTTTTCTAGGATTGTAAAGAATAATCATTAAGATTCATCCCATGAAGTTGACATATTGATAAGTCTGAAATTTTGTTGCCTTGGTGGTATTGAGTTAAATGTACTTTTCTGCAGTATATCTGCTTTTACATGTTCTTCTGAGCTTGAAAGATCAAAGGACAGCACTTCAGCAAAATACACTTTACATGGTTCAGGGCAAAACTTTTTTTTGATGCTGTCACAAATGAAAAAGAATATAATAAAATAAATGTGGAAATTATTTTGATTTTTAAGGACAATATGATGAGAGGCAGAAACTTAAAAAATTCTACTTTGCTGTCGTCAGGCCTAGAAAATCTATAGACACAATAATGTAAGAACATTTTTACATAGTACATGTAGTTTTACTAATGCTTAATCTTTTAAACATAACTTAACGCAAAAGATATTCATGTGTAGATCTGATAATGCTTAAAACTTGGGGGCTGCATGTCAAAGATAATTATAGTTAAAGTGGATTTTTTTTTTTTTTTTTTTTTTTTTTTTTTTTAATACCCGCACAAAACAAATTAATGTTTTCAGGGGTATACTGGAATCAGCTTGTCTGTCCAACGTATGCCTGTCTGTGTACAAAATACTAGCAATTGCCTATTTCTGTCAAAGCGCTGGCGGGGGTATTAAGTCACATTTAGTGACAGCTCTAGTTTCTACTGTGATAATTGATCGATAAATAATCTCTTACTGCAACTTGTTGTTAATACTTTTGACTATCTGACCTTGACCCTTTTTCTTTAGATGCTTAACTCTTTACCAGATGACAAAAATGAAGACTTGTCCGAATTGGAAGAATTTGTAGGCAGGTTTAAATGTTGCTAAAATGATTGAACATTTTTGTTTTTCAATAGGATAGAAAACATTGTTGGAAAAGGAGAAAATGCATGTTACCAGCATTTTCTCCTTTTCCAACATTGTTTTCAAAAGTTTTCTTTCTCATGGTTGTTAAAAGTCGGGATTGTGTGGTAGAGGGTAACAAAGTTAAGGCATTTGCAAACCATGACAATTGAGCTCAATTTTTCTGAACAGGTAGAAATCCACAATATTTTCTACCATTTCAATAACAAATCCAACACCTTGAGCCATTTTAGCCTGTCATCTGTAAATGCTTTCTGGTTTGTCAAATATTATGTAAACTCCACAATCAGGATTTAACCTTATACCCCATAAGGTATTTCTATGGTATCTCTAATTGACCCTAAATAACAGCAAGGATGAAGCCATTTATTATGTGTATATGACACCTTTTGATAACATAGAAAACATTGTGACAAATTTGGTTTTTTGTAAAAAGTGAACCAAAGAGTAAAATTAATTGCTAGGCTCTTACAAAGGTCAGTGGTTAAAAATTGTTCTATGAATGTTTGATGTTACTGTAAAGATAATGAAAAATTTGGAAATAAAAGTACCTGTAGGCAAGTTGTCTGTAAGACAAGGAAAGTGTAGTTTAACCCATTACCACACAATCCCGACTTTTAACACCTGTGTGAAAGAAGCCTTTTGAAAATGTTGTGGCAAAAGGAGAAAATGCTTGTAACCAGCATTTTTATACCCCAGCAAAACAAATGTTTTCGGGGGTATACTGGAATCAGCCTGTCAGTCTGTGTATCCGTGTGTCCGTCTGTGTACAAAATACTAATAATTTTGTGTCGTGAACTCCTCCCGTTTTTCTTCAATTGTGTTGAAACTTTGCACATAATAGTCAACATAGATTGAAGATTTGCAAGACGCAATTTTTAAGTTTCAACTCTTCCAGGTTGAGGAATTATCTCCCCTTGAAGTTGACATTTTTTTTCTGTCAAAGCACTGGCGAGAGTATTAAGTCACATTCAGTGACAGCTCTTGTCTCCTTTTCCCACAATGTTTTCTTCCCTTCCTTAAACAAATTTCAATTCTTTAGTCACATTTATTTTGTCGTCTGGAAATGCTTTCAATATGGACTAGTCTAAAATTTTGTGGTTTGGTAAAGAGTTAATTCATGTCAAGTGAAAGAAAGAATGACAGCACAAATACATCCTATTATACCACCTGTTGACAGTTTTAATGAAAAATAAAAAGGAGCTGTTGATGGTTACAGTTGTTGCTACTTTTTCTCCACTCTTCAACAAATTAAATTACAAGGAGATATTCCGTCCTTTCAAATATATCTGGAAGTTCTGCATGCTTCAGTAGAATAGAGTAGGATTTGTAAAATGAAGGTTTTGGTTTCATTTCTGACTTAATTAAGTACTTGCTTTTTCATTGGATGTCTTTGGGCAAGACACTTCGGAGCTCTAGCCTAGCACAGGAAAAACTTGGATGTACATATATATTTGAGCTGTTACTGTCATATGACTTAAATGTTGCTGCAAGCAGCATAAAAGACCATTCAATGAATATATATTTCATTCGATCTCTATCACTAGTTCATTGTATGTCTGAAAGTAGTCTATGTAATATCAAGTTAAGAGCCACCTTGTAAAATATATAAATGGTGCAACTTTTGTATAACATGATATTCTATACTATGTTCTATAGTTGCATGCTGCATTTTTTTACATGAATTTGAATTGTTTTACACACCTAGCATGAAGTTCCCACCACAGTTTGTATGGTTTCTGTCACTGTTTCTTAACTTCTGTTTTATCTAATGTTCCCTTATTTCTATATTTTTCTTCCTGTTTTTTTTTTTTTTTTTTAACTCATAACCAAACAGAAAATTCTAGACTCTTCAAACTCAAAAGCTTCTGCAGACGACAGATTCTTAAGTGATACAAATAAATCCAAGTTTTTTGACAGGGTAGAAAACCCTATGGGAAAAGGAGAAAATGCTGGTTACCAGCATTTCTTCTTTTCCCATTAGGTTTTCAACAAGGCTTCTCCAACAGGGTTGTTAAATCGGGATTGTTCGCTAATGGGTTAAATAGTAGGTTTATCATTAGAATAAGAAGTGAATAACCCAAATAAAATTTCAATTTTTCAGGCACACTAATTTTGTCGTCTGCAATTGCTTTCAATTTGGATCAATTTATAAATTTGTCTTTTGGTAAAGAGTTAATATAGCCAGTCCATATCCAACTACATCATAATAATAAATCATTTTAGCTGGAAAAATGTTCACATTTTTCATAACAAGCAAGATTTAGACGTGAAAAGAAAGTTAAGGAGAAGAGCATCAGAAAAAGGGATGATTGTTTCAGAGTGTATGATTGGAATTTTTTTCTTTTCGGGTATAAGCCATATTTTCACTCATGGCTTTGCCACTTATGAAATCTAGCCCTCACTTTGCTCTTGATTAACTCTTTACCACTCAATCTCAACTTTTAACGACCCCAGGAAGAAGCCTTTTTGAAAACACTGTGGGAAAAGGAGAAAATGTTGGTAATTTCTCCTTTTCCCACAGTGTTTTCTACCCTTCCCAAAATAAATTTCAATATTTAATCCTTTACCACACAATCCCGACTTTTAATGACCCTAAAGGAAGGAAACCTTTTGAAATCACAGTGGGAAAAGGAGAAAATGCTGGTGACCAGCATTTTCTCCTTTTCCCACAATGTTTTCTATTCTTTCCAAAACGAATTTCAGTTTTTTAGTCACACTACTTTTTCGTTTGCAAATGCTTCCAATTTGGACCAGGCTACAATTTTGTTGTATGATAGAGTTAAGTCACATGTTTTTTTGTCGTCTATAAATGTTTTCAATTTGGAACAGTCCAAAATTTTGTTTTGTAAAGAGTTAACAGAACTTTGATCATACATTGAAACAAACAGTTATCCTCTATGTATTACTATTTTCTTTCCTTTTGTTTTCAGTTGGTAGATTTGCAACTTTTACTTTACTTTATTTACATAACAGATAGAGGGATAAAAGTAGATAATCCATGTTTTTCAAATAACTTTTCAAAATCATGTGCCAAAATTTTAATGTTTTTGTTTTGTTTAATTTTAGCTTTTATTTATTAGTCTAATAATTTTATTGTATTTATTAATTATTAATTTTTCTTTCTTTTCCAGACTGGTTTGAATCCCTCAGCCCGACCCTTCTGCCGCAGCTCTGTAGCTCCCCCACCTCCCAGTCCACGTGCAAATAGAGATCTACATAGACTTTAAAATATTGAAGATTTGTTTTTACCTATATTAACCCATTACCACACAATCCTTACTTTTGACGTCCTTAAGAGAGAAACCTTTAGAAAAAATTGTGGGAAAAGGAGAAAATGCTGGTAACCAGCATTTTCTCCTTTTCACACAAAGTTTTCTACCATATGTGACTAAAATTGCACCATTTGAGCCATTTTGAAATTGTCGTCTGCAAATGCTTTCAATTTCGATACGTCTAAAAAATTTATGTGTGGTAATGGGTTAAACCCATTCTTAATGACCCAAAGAAAGTTGCGTAAAAGAACATCTGAGGGGAAACAAGACAATACTGGTAACCAGCATTTGCCCCTTTTCCAGCCATGTTTTTATCCTTTGAAAGCCAAATTCTATGCTTTGTGGCACATTTTAAGTTATCATTCTGCAAACTGCTTTCATTTTGGACCAGTATAAGATTTTGAAAAAAAATCTGTTCTTGTTAACTCCATTACCACACAATCCCTACTTTTGATGCCCCTGAGAAAGAGGTCTTTACAAAACATTGTGGGAAAAGGAAGAAATACTGGTAACCAGCATTTTCTCCTTTTTCCCACAATGTTTTCTACCCTTCACACCACAAATTTCAAATTTTCAGTCATTTTTATTTTGTCGTCTGCAAATGCATTCGATTTGGACAAACCTAAAATTTTGTCATTTGGTAAAGAGGTAATTCTGAACAATACGATTATTGACCAGACCACAAAAAGTTTAGACTGGTTTATGTTGAAAGCATCTGCAGACAATGATTTAAATCTGACTCGGATGACTAGAGATGCATAGTAGATGTTTAACTACTTACCACACAATTCCTTAATGACCCTGAGAAAAGAGGCTTGGAAACATTGTGGGAAAAGGAGAAAATGCTGAAACAAGCATTTTATCCTTTTTATACGCCCGTCGAAGACGGGACGTATTATGGGATCACCCGTGCCGGGCGGACGGGTGGGCGGCGTCCAGTTCTTTGTCCGGAGCATATCTCCAAAACTATACAAGCTAGGGTTATGAAATTTCATGGGTGGATAGATCTCATCGAGGGGGAGTGCAGTGCACAGGAATCATAACTCTTGCTCGCTTAACTTTTGAGTTATTGCCCTTTGTTGTTTTTCATACTTGAATTTTGTCCGGAGCATATCTCCAAAACTATACTAGCTAGGGTTATGAAATTTTATGGGTTGATAGATCTCATCGAGGGAGAGTGCAGTGCACAAGAATCATAACTCTTGCTCGCTTAATTTTTTAGTTATTGCCCTTTGTCGTTTTTATACTTGAATTTTGTCCGCTGAATATCTCCAGAATTATACTAGCTAGGGTTATGAAATTCCATGGCTGGATAGATCTCATTGAGGGGGAGTGCAATGCACAGGAATCATAACTCTTGCTTGCTTAATTTTTGAGTTATTGCCCTTTGTCGTTTTTCATACTTGATTTTTGTCTGGAGCATATCTCCAAAACTATACTAGCTAGGGTTATGAAATTTCATGGATGGATAGATCTCATTGAGGGGGAGTGCAGTGCACAGGAATCACAACTCTTGCTTGCTTAATTTTTGAGTTATTGCCCTTTGTTATTTTTCATACTTGAATTTTGTCCGGTGCATGCCCCAGCTTTACAACTTGGGGTAAGACGGGCGTATCTTGCGACAATTTTCCGCTCTTGTTCGAAAATGTTTTCTACTCTGTCAAAAACAAGTCCCATCTTTTTGAGTCATGTTAACCCATTACCACACAATCCCTACTTTTGATGATCCTGAGAAAGAATCCTTTTGAAAACACTGTGGGAAAAGGAGAAAATGCTTGAAACCAGCATTTTCTCCTTTTCCAACAGTGTTTTCTCCCCTTCCCAAACCAAATTTTAATTTTTCAGACACCTTTATTTTGTCATCTGCAAATGCTTTCAATTTGGAACAGTCTAAAATTTTCTTGTGTTGTAAAGGGTTAATGTTCTCCTCATATCCTGTCATTGTGGTCAAATCTAGAAATTTGGTTGTGTGGTTAAGGGAGAAAGGGACATTGCAGGGTAGATGCATTTCATTTTTTTGTCAAATGTTTCAAAGGGTATTTTTGGTAAGATTGTTATAACGCAGGCTTGTTTGGTGGAGGTATTTACTTTGTAAATATATATGGGAAATGAAATTTTGTTGTTTTTATGTTCACATTTGTTACTCTGTAAAGTACAAGTCTTCATCTTTCTCTTCAAGCCTTTACCAAACAATCCAGAGTTGAACGACCTTTAACAAGTTTTCAAGGGCATCTTTCTCAGGTTTTAACCCTATACCACACAATACCAAGTTTTGATATTCCTGAGAAAGAGCATAAGTCTTATATACAAGGGCTGTGCAAAAATTTCGTGGAATTTCTTCATAACTTTTCAGAATGATGTCTGATTCATGTCAGCTCTAATTATGTCTGATTGTTTTAAGATAAAGACGAAAGATGAGAAGATAGAGAGTACCAACATAACACTGAATGACATCAAGGTAGTTAATCCTTTACCAAATAATCCTGGGCTTTAACGACCCGAGAAAGAATCCCTCTGAAAACATTGTGGGAAAAGGAGAAAATGCTGGTAACGAGCATTTTCTCCTTTTCACACTGCTTTCTACTCTTCCAAGTCAGGTTTGAATTTTTGAGTCACATTTTTGTTGTTCTTGTTGTTGTTGTCTGCATATGCTCTCAATTTGGACAAGTCTAAGATTTTGTCTTTTGGTAAAGAGTTATATGATAGTGTTATGGGAGATCACTCCATTGCCTCATCTCGATCTAAATACAATACCTTACAACTGCTTTAGGGAGGTATCTCTTTGGTTCAGTGGTTATGGTATTGGTCTTTTAAACCACATTTTTTATTTTTTGGTGCAAAGTCTAAAAATACCTTATGAGGCTACCTAACCTTTTAAGGAAACACCATCAAAAAACCTTTTTTTGTAATTTTTATGATTCTTAATCAATTATGATTTGTAATGTTTTTTCATATAAATTTCAGTGATATAATATATATAATTTTTTTCCCAGCATTTTCTCCTTTTCCAATAATGTTTTCTACCCTATCAATAAACAGTCGCACCATTTGAGCCACGTTGAAACTGTTGTCTGCAAATGCTTTCAATTAGGACAGGGCTAAAATTATGTCCTCTGGTAAAGGAGAAAGGTTTTAACTCTGCCAAACAAAATTTTAGACTGGTCCAGATTGAAAGCATTTGCAGACAACAAAACAAATTAAAGAATTGAAATATGTTTTAGGAAGGGAAGAAAACATTGTGGGAAAAGGAGAAAATGCTGGTTACCAGCATTGTCTCTTTTTCCCACAATGTTTTCAAAAGGTTTCTTTCACAGGGATGTTAAAGTCGGGATTGTGTGGTAAAGGGTTATATTTGTAAATTTTGTGTAATAGCTCATAGCAAATTCCACAAACTTTTTGCTCAGTCCTCATATATCTTAAAAGAAATTTCACAGTTTGATCTTATCCTTCACAACCAACACATTGTAATCAACATTATATAGTAAGTTGATTAAACTTTACCACACAATCCCGAGTTTTAACAACCCTAAAGGAGAGGGATGATGAAAACATTATTAGAAAACATTGTTGTAAAAGATCAAAATGCTGGCAATTAGCATTTTCTTCTCTTCCCAGTGTTTTCTACCCTATCAAAAACAAAATTCTTGATTTTAGCCTTTGTAATTTGTCTGCTAGTGTTTTCAATTTGGACCAGCTGTAGATTTTGTCATCTGGTAAAGAGAAAATCCATTTCCGTTCTGTTCAAAAGTGCAGATGACATTGCTTTTAAAAATATGCAGGATAAAGAGCATTTGCTTGTAAAATGTAGCTGCTTCTTTTATTACTTTTGTCATTCTTTTTTTTTGCATGTCCATAGACATGATAATAGATGTTATAGCTTCTCACAAGGCTTATATTGTTTCACTCCTTCCTTTCTATCCCTCTTTTCTCTCATCTGTTAACCCATTACCACACAATCCCTACTTTTGATGCCCCTGAGAAAGAAGCCTTTGGAAAACACTGTGGGAAAAGGAGAAAATGCTGGTAACCAGCATTTTCTCCTTTTCCCACAATGTTTTCCACCCTTCACAAACAAATTTCAAATTTTCAGTCACTTTTATTTTGTCGTCTGCAAATGCTTTCAATTTGGACCAGTCTAAAATACTGTCGTTTGGTAATGGGTTAAGGAATCAGATTCTGAATGTTTTCTTTTTTTTTTTTCAAAACTTTGTAGACACCCTACACATTTCAGAAGAATGTGTAGAAGGATGAATCTGTTTTTTGGTTACCTTTAATCTTTGCCCAGCACGGGAGATAATTTGACAGGAATCGTCCCCATTGAATTTTAATCATTAACCCTTCACCAGATGACAAAATTTTAGCGTTGTCCAAGTTGAAAACATTTGCAGATGACACTTTCATTGGGTTCAAATGGGACAGTCTCTCTTTTGTTGTGTAGAAAACATTGGGGGAAAAGGAGAAAATTGTGGTTACCACATTTTCCCCTTTTCCCACAATGTTTTCAGAAGGCTTTTTCCCGTGGTTGTTAAAAGTTGGCATTGTGTGGTAAAGGGTTAAGCTGAAACAATATGTGGAGAATGGTGTCTTTTCAGGCATGTTTTTAACTCTTTGCAACACAATACTTTTGACTAATCAGTAATTCTCCTATTCCCACAATGTTTTGTATCCTACTAAAGAAAACTTGCACAGTTTAGAGCGCATTCAATTTGTCTCCTACAAATGTTTTAGATTTGGCCAAGTCAACATTTTGTAAAGGTTTAGATAAGTTTCAATCAGGTTATTTTCATTGCCAGCTTTTTTTTATACGCCCGAAGGGTCGTATTATGTTATACCCCCGTTCGTCCGTCCGTCTGTCCGTCCGTTAGCAATTTCTTGTGTGCGCAACTCCTCCTACAGTTTTCATCGGAATTATTTGAAACTTGCCACATTGAATCTCCATGATGTCTAGTTGTGCACCTGGGTCTTAGAATTTTGATCGCTGTTTCCGTTCCAAAATTATCTGCCCTTGATTTCTGAAATAACCAGCTTTTCACTTTGAATTTTTGTTCAGGCCATAACTTCCATACCATAAAAGGTATTAAATTGAAACTACATACACTGATAGAACACATTATGGAGAAGTGCAGTGCACAAGAACCATAACTCTGCCACTTTTATATTTTGAGTTACAGCCCTTTGTTAATTTTCAGTTTGAATTTTTGTCCAGGCCATAACTTCTAAACTATAAAAGCTATTAACTTGGAACTTCACACACTGATAGATAACATTGTGGAGAAGTGCATCACACATGAAACATAACTCTGCCACTTTTATTTTTTGAGTTATTGCCCTTTGTTAATTTTCAGTGTGAATTTTTGTCCAGGCCATAACTTCCAAACTATAAAAGCTAATAACTTGCAACCTCATATAGTGATAGAACACTTTATGGAGAAGTACATTGCACATGAACCATAACTCTGCTACCTTTATTTTTTTACTTATTGCCCTTTGTTAATTTTCAGTTTGAAGTTTTGTCCAGGCCATAACTTCCAGACTATAAAAGCTAATAACTTGCAACTTCATACACCGATAGAACACATTATGGAGAAGTGCAGTGCACATGAACCATAACTCTGCGGCTTTTATTTTTTTAGTTATTGCCCCTTGTTAATTTTTTAGTTTGAATTTTTGTCCAGGCAATAACAACCAAACTTTAGAACCTATCATCTTGAAACTTCAAAGACTTATAGAACACATTATAAAGAAGTGCACTGCACAAGAACCATAACTCTGCCATCCTTCTTTTTTTATTTATTGCCCTTTGTTAGTTTTCTCTTTGAATTTTCGTCTGGGCCATAATTTCTAAAATATCAAAGCTATGATCTTGAACCTTTCAAAACTGATAGAACACCTTGTGGAGAACAGCAATTTACAAAATTTGTAACTGTGCCACCCTTTCTTTTTTTAGTTATTGCCCTTTAATTTTTTTCACATATCATGGAGATTAACTACTCTTCATTCATGGCCCTTCCGTCATTTCAACTCATTTCACTGACAAGCCCCTTCGGGCGTATATGCGCCACTTTGCGAAGCTCTTGTTTATTCACTTGCTGTCATCAGTTTTCTTCCAGTGTTTAACTCTTTACCATATGATAGAATTTTAGAGTTGTTGAAACTGAAAGCCATAGTAAACAACAAAATCAAGATGACTCAAGAATTAAAACTTGTTTTCTGAAGGGTAGAAAACATGGTAGGAAAAGGAGAAAATGCTGGTAACCAGCATTTTCTCCTTTTCCAACAATTTTTTTCAAAAGGGTTCTTTCACAGAGTCACAAAAACCAGGGATTGTTTGGTAAAGAGTTAAACAAGCTGTAAAACTTGATTAATTTATCCCATTACCACTCAATCCCTACTTTTGACGCCCCTGAGAAAGAAGCCTTTTGAAAACACTGTAGGAAAAGGAAAAAATGCTGGCAACCAGCATTTTCTCCTTTTCCCACAGTTTTTCTACCCTTACGAGAAACAAATTTCAATTTTTCAGTCACCTTTATTTTGTCGTCTGCAAATGCTTTCAATTTGAACCATTCTAAAATGTTGTTGTGTGGTAAAGAGTTATTTAGGGGTTTATGAATATAAAGAAATGAAATCGCTGCTTTTTGGCAGAATATTTTAGGCATTTTAACCACCTATAGTCAACTCATAGATTATCAATTATGTTAAACTTAATTGGTGCTTATATGCTATTTAAATAAATAGAGTGAAAAGCAAATAAAAAAGAGTTTGGTATTTTTACTGTCCTTGTGCAATTTAACCCTTTCCCATACAGTGCGGGGTTTCCATGACCTTGAGAAAGAAGCCTTTTGAAAACATTGTAAGAAAAGGAGAAAATGCTGGCTACCAGCATTTTCTCTTTTTCCCACAATGTTTAACTAAATAACTTACAAATAACTTTATTATTATACATGTACTTCTCTTGTACAACAAAGTGCAGAAAGAGGAAATGATAGTATTAAAACAACAAATATTATAACTTTTCACATTGTCAATTAATGCATGCATGAATGTAACGTCCAATCGGGAAAGCCTGCATGGCAGTATAGGCAAATATTTAACTCTTTACCAAACAACAGTATTTTGAACGAGTCCAAATGTGAATAAAAAATTGAAATTCAATTTGGGAACAGTAGAAAAATGTTGTGGGAAAAAGAGAAAACGCTGGTTACCAGCATTTTCTCCTTTTCTCACAGTGTCCTCTACAGGCTTCTCTATCAAGGTCACCAAAAGTAGGGATTGTGCGGTAATGGGCTAAACAGGTAGCAAACAACAAAAATTGTAGACTTGTCCAATTTGAAAGCACTTGTAGAAAACAAAATAAACATAACTCAAAAATTGAAATTTATTTCCAGATGATTTACCAACATTGTAGGGAAAGGGAGAAAATGGTTGCCATCCTCTCCTCCCTTTCCCACAATGCTCTCAAAAGGCATCTGCCTCAGGGTCATAAAAACCAGCGATTGTTTGACAAAAAGTTAAGGAACAAAGTAACAAACACACTCACACACAAAAAAAGGGAGATCTATGTGCAGAGAAAGGTATGAATAAACATATACAGTCTTCATAGCTACCATCTACTTTCAGAAAAAACAGACTTAATGCGAATCTCATTCTCTGACAGTTTATTAAGTATTAATGAAAGCTTGTCATCATTGCTCATGTTACTATATTTTTTTCTAAGTTCTCACCAGTGCTTTCTCCTGTGCTAAGCCTCTTTCTTTTTTCACTTTGCTTTCGCCTTTTTGTCTTTTTCAATTTAGATTCGTGTTGTTCTTTGAATAAACTTGTATCACTATCACTGTAGGTTACGTATTGATCATCATTGTCGACCATACTGTCCGCCATATTGCCTTTTTCTACCTTGCCCAAAACAAATTTCATTTTTTGAGTCTTATCTTTGTCGTCTGCAAATGCTTTCAATTTGGACAAGTGTGAAATTCTGTGGTTTGGTAAAACACCTTACTAAACAATCATGTATTTTACCAATCCTGATTGATTGAATTTAATTATTTATTTCACACTGATTGAATTGAATTGTTTATTTCACACCTACAATTTAACATTCAATGAAATTGCTATAATACTACCACATTCGTAAGATTAATTTCAATTTCGAGTCACTTTTTACCACCCACTGAAGGCAGAAGGATATAGTTTAGAATTGTCCATCTATCCTTCCATCTGTCTGTCCTTTTGTCCATCTGGAACTATATCTCCATTACCATTGGATGCATTGTCTGTGCATGTCATACTCTTCGAAGATTTGACCAGTCTTATATGACGCATCACTCTCCCCGATATCAGGAAACTAGTATTAAGAGCTATAAAGTAACAATGGGGAAAATAGCTTTTATCAATACGTTTGAGGAGGATCAGGCCTGTTTTAGCTCCAGATTTCTCTAAACTGCTGATCATAGCTGAATGAATTGCACAAGGTAGCTTTTTATTGAATAAAAATTTTAGTTTGAAATTCAAAGTAAAGGTTGTCGCGTAGGAAAGTAGTTCGGTTCTATACCCAGGATGCCCAAATTAGATGGATGAGTATTTATGGAATGCCATCTAGCGAGAGAAAATGCCATATTGGATGGGATTTGCTTAAACTTTCTATGTGTGTATACTAATCTATTCCACCGATGTGCCTTTTTATATGCTCAAAGGGTTGTATTATGTTATTGCCCTGGTCATCTGTCTGTCCATCTCTTAGCATTATCTTCTGTGTGCAACCCCTTCTACAGTTTTCTTCGGAGTAGCCCAAGTCAAACTTATCACAATGAACCTCTATGATGTGTAGTTGTGCATGCGACTCTTAACCCTTTACCACTCAATCCCGAGTTTTATGACCCTGAGAAAGAAGCCTTATGAAAACATTGTGGGAAAAGGAGAAAATGCTGGTAACCAGCATTTTCTCCTTTTTCCACAATGTTTTCAAACCTTTCAAAGAAAAATTTTCAAAATTTGTGGAACACTGAATTTATTGTCTGCAAAAGCTTTCAATTTGGACCAGTGTAAAGTTTTGTCGTTTGGTAAAGAGTAAAATCTGAATCTCTTTAAATTTAGCTATTCTCAATTTTAACCCAGTTAACTGTCAGGCTCTGTTAGGCGTAGATGCACTGCCCTACAATTAAGCTCTTGTTTTGTTTTTTGATTTGACGCAAAATAGCTGACTGGGAGGGATTTTGAGTTACATGGTCACATAAATTTTTGAAAAAGTCTTTTTATGCATGGAATATGATTATAATGAAATTCCTTTGTTTTTCTTTTTGTCCTCTTCTGATTTCGATTTGAACTAGTCTGAAATTTTTTGTTTGATAAAGACTAAAGTTTATGGTAGTAGACCCCTAAAACCTCTAGTGCTGCATTGCATAAAGTTTTCTTGATAGCCGATTAATACGGATTTATACAGGTATAATACTTTTGCACATTTTTAACTGACCAGAAATTGCTTTATGCCTATCTTGAAATTATTTGTAGATACTTTTGTTAGTTTCCAGAAAAGGGAGGCAATTACTATCTCTATTTGTAATGAAAATATAGTGGTTTTATAAATGACACTTCTAGGAAAGACAAAAAAGGAAAAGGGGGTTGGTTAAAGCAGTACAATAACACTCTTTTTTACTCATGGCAAATTTTGTAGGATAATATTATTGTAGAAATAGCTGTTATCTATTAGGGGTCTACTATGTTAAGTTCCTCCCACCTGATAAGCTTCAGGGCGTATCTTAAGCTTCACACTAAATGTATTTATCATTCTAACATGACACGCGACTTTGGCTCTATAAATACAGTGCAAGGAAAACGTGGTAAAATCTGCGACAATCCATGTAGAGTGACGTCATCCTATATCGAGTGATGTCATTCAATGAGTGAGTTATTCAATGGAACATAATCTTCATCCGCGTTTTTACTCTAAGTTTGAACTTGTTTTCATTTCACTAAGAATTGGCCATGTTAGAATCGAAATAATCTTCTTCCTATCGTGGTATATCGTTCAATAAACCACGTTGTGAGTTATGAGTCGCAATGAATAACCCACTCGGGCTATCGCCCTCATGGATTATTTATTGTGCCTCATAACTCACAACTGTGGTTTATTGAACGATATACCACGATAGAAAGAAGATTATTTCTTAAATAGACACTTCATGAAAAAGGACTTAACCCTTTACCCCATAAGTCATTTCTATGGTATCTTTAATTGACCCTAAATAACAGCAAGGATGAAGCCGTTTCTTATGTGTATATGATGCCATTTGATAGCATAGAAAACATTGTGGCAAAAGGTGAAATTGCTCGTCACGAGCAATTTCACCTTTTGCCACTATGTTTTCCAAACGCTTCTACAAGCTATACGTAGAAATGATTATCTGTGGAGTAAAGGACTTAAGTACATCATTCTTATCCCCAGTCTAAAATGCAGTAGATATTTATTTTAGAAATGTCTTTGCATCCTATCTATTCATTACCCGTATATTCCTGATGCATCCAGAAGACATTTCCCAGAGCATACAGCCCTTTGACCCGTATTTACCAGCAATTCATAAGATTTTTTGTCAGGCATATTATCCAGAATTTCCAAAATATGAAAGTAACACATCTGGTTGGAAACAAAAAACTGCCTAAAATGCAATTTCTTGTCAGAATGATTATATAAGTGGTTTGTTGCCCGAGTGTTTCGGTTAGAAATTATAATCATGTACTAAATAGTATTATTTCACTAAATCTAGTCAAATCGATCGATTGTAAGATGTTTAACGTCGAAAATCTAGTCAAAACATGATACGATAAATTAAATGAATTCGGTCTTCATTTTGTGATCTAAGGGAGAAAACTCGTAAAACCATTACGACGAGTGCATTGAGAGTGACCTCCCTTATGACGATTTCCGCCTCCGTGGATGAAATGCTGGACGAATCGAAATGCATGTAAGTATCAGTAATCAGTAAGTTTTCTTATCAAAAATACAAATTTTTAGATCTTAACTCATTCCGGCAGTTGTCATAATCCCATCTCTGCCACCAATTAAAATATGCAACGACTTGGATACTTGTGTCATCTAGTCTATAGCACGTGGTAAATATTCTAAAAGGGTAAAGCGGTTAAAATATTTTTCTCTATGTAGCGACACCCAGAGACTCCGGTATCACCATATATACATCGGTACATTTTAAGTGGTAGGAACTACTTTCACGTCAACCTCACTGCCTTCTACAGTTAAAACTGCACTGCCATTTTAGCTTTATCCTATCCAGGCATTAATTAGCAATTTAGCCCATTGCTTTCACGTAGAAAACAATGCCTATACCAATAAACATCGCTGTAAAAGCTAGCTCAACAACAAGGCAGTTTAAAGTGCTTATAATACACAAGCAGATCTCCGTGACGGTTCAATCTAAGCATTCAGCAGAATTTTGCCAGAGATATGGCTATACATGTCCATTTCGGTTATTGACTGAAATCTTACATGGTCGTGACGAGACCAACATATATCTTATTTTGACAAGAAACCTTTATACAAATCGTCACGAAAGATCTGATTTATATCCAACACACATGTAAACTCTTGATTTGTCTTCATTTTATGGTCTAAGGGAGAAAACTCGTAACAATTAAGGCGAATTCATGGTGAGTGACCTCCCTTAGTAAGACGATTTCCGCCACCATGGATGTATGCTGGACGAATCGAAATGTAAGTAAGAATTAGTACGTTTTTCTATCAAGAAAAAAGTCATAATTCCATCTTTGCCACCAAATGTGCAACGACCTGCCTACCCATCCAGGCTCTGGCAGTAACGACGTTGTTTACACGGAGAGATCTAGGCCTAGACCAATTGCCAATAATCATCGGTGTAAAAGCTAGCTCAACGATAAGGTAGTTTGGAGTGCTTATAGATCTAGATACAAGTTATAGTCTCTTCGTGCGACAAATCAACCTTGACATTCTTGAAAATTTTTACCATAATTCTGACAGAAATTGGGCTAGACATTCCAGAGCTATGTCCATTTCGGTTATGGATTGAAATGAAGTTTACGCGTCGCGCGACGAACGGCAACACCTTCTTTCGGCTTTACATTCATCCACACTCCTGAAGTCGAGAATGATTTGATATATAGTTATCTGTTGTACAAGCTTTTAACACAGAACTATTCATTCTCAATTTCTCTAACTAAAATTCATAATTTGAATTGAAAGGATAATCATAACGCGGTATATTTGGTGATATTTGCCGGTGACATTGAGTAAAGGAAACCGTGACCTAGATAGTATGGAAACTGGTTATTTCAATATGTGTGTGAAGCAATTTATTCGATCGAATTTTGGATATCAATTTAGATCTAAATAGATGGAACATTTAATCATACGAATTAAGTCTTCATTCCGTGTAAAATCTTACCATATTAAGCTTATCTTTATTCGCTATTTTGAATTTTGGCGGTTGTCATGTTTACAATTTTAAATAGTGAGACGCAAGGGAGATTACTAGCTCTTAAATCAATGATTCAAACTCTTTCTTTGGAGTGAGAATTTCAAACTGTACCTATTTACTTACCGGTACTATCGTTATAGCACAAGACAACCCATGACAACTCAGCGGAATGAATTGATTGATAGATCTACTGATCGTCTGTAGACTGTAATCACGTACCATAATTATATTTATTCGTCTCTCGTTTTAGGCAGTACACAATTTCAAGGGAAGCAATTTTGATATAAGGACAAAATTGTATACGAGTTTTCTCCCTTTGACCATTATTTGTAGACAAAATCACCACCCTTAGAGGACACATGAAACTATTTGTCACTGTATAGAAATTCGTTTAAAGTGCGGAAAAAGAAGCAAAAGTATTGTAAAATATGGAAGAAGACAACCAAATTAGTCAATTAAAGACCCAAAAGTGGAGAAAAAATTTACAATTCAGATGTTAAAATCCAGCCACACGAAAATTTGTGACTGACAGTTCAATAACAAATCGTCATCATCACAAATTTTGATACTTCGAGAATTTTAACACCTGCTTTGTTTACTCTGGCAACGGCAGTAACTTCAATAGGTAAATTAATTTGATGTCTCATACTGATACCTTTTATGATTTTTGAGTTATTCTCTGGACAAAATTTAAGTACATATAGTAATAAAGGGCAAATACACAGTACTCCTAAATTACAGTGCTGAAAGTTAAGGTTCTTGTTCACTGCACTTTGCCTTAATTTCATGTATTAATCTCTGAAGTTAACTATTCATTGCTCATGCAGCGACGTAGGAAGGATTTCAAGATTGGGGGTGCTAACTTCAAAATACTAAGACTTTTTGCGTGGTTGTTTCATTGCGCTTTTAGCTACTATGATTTCAAAATTATTGGGGGGGGGGGGGGGGGGAAGAGGGGCTGAGCCCCCACCCCCCCGTTCCTACGGGCCTGTCATGTATCTAAGAAACATTTTAATCAACATTTAATTGATTGAATTATGATTACACCACTTTCAAGATTATTTCAGTCATATTATGGAAACAGTTCTTTCCTGGGCTTACTAGTACTAGGCAAGGGCTCTGCAATGTCTTGCTATAAGTATGTATATTTAACTCTTTTATAGGTACGTATATTCAACTCTTTAACGACCCTGAGGAAGAAGCCTATTGAAAACATTGCGGGGAAAGGAGAAAATGCAGGTAACCAGCATTTTCTCCTTTTCCTACAAAGTTTTCTACCCTATCAGAAAACCATTAGAGCCACTTTGAAATTTTTTTCTGCAAATGCTTTCAATTTGGGCAAGTGTAAAATTTTGCTGTGTCGTAACAAATTAGTGAATTACTCCGGTTCCACTGACGCTCAAACCCGGGGTCTCCAGATCATGAATCCTACTCTTTACCACTGACTCGGGTATCATCCCTTTCTTCAAAAAACAGAAGGTAATCACGAACATATCAACAGGTGAACTGAAGTTTACCATTACAACTTCCTCATCTGTGCCTATCAATATGAAATTCAGGCCTTTGACTTCTAAGCGCTACTCACTGACCTTTTACAGACAGCATAGATCAAGATTAGACTGAACAGACCATGCAGTCTGATCTTGCATCTACACTGTCCAATGAGGAGATATTATTCCCTGAAACATACCTTTGTATTAACCCATTACCACAAAATCCCTACTCTTGACGCCCCTGAGAAAAAAGCCTTTAGAAAATATTGTGGGAAAAGGAGAAAATGCTGGTAACCCTTTTCTGATGGCTTCTTTCTCAGGATCTGTAGTAGGAATTGTGTGGAAAATAGGAATTGTGTGGAAAAAGAGTTAAATGATATCATTTATAAGTTTGGTAATTGTACAGCCAGTTTTTTTCTGTGTCAGAATTCAACACCATTTTTTGACAGCTGCGGTCATATCATGACATAATATGTGGCTATTAACATGTACTTAAGGCTTCATTCTCAGGGTCTGTAGTAGGGATTATGTGGAATCAAGTTAAAGGATATCATTTTTTAAGTTTAGAAATTTTTGTACGCAGTAAAAAGGAATGTTAAATTCAAAAATTAGAAAAATTTGTCTATTTTTTGTTTACTTACATGTTTTATAACTCAAGTCGGAGTATTTGCAATCTGCAAATGCGCTTAATTTGGTTCCGTCTTACATTGGTTTACCTCAATAAGAAAATACAGTGGACTTGTCCAGACCCACAGCATTTGCAGACGACAAATTACATATGAGCTATACCCAGCGAAAACGGGGCTTAATGCATCTGCACAGAATATGATTAAGGTCAGCCTGCACAGTCCACACAGGCTGACCTGGGCCAACACTGTTCACTATTAGTCAATTTTATGTATGCCCAAGGACCAGTCTATATCATTATTAAGTTATATTAAAAAGTGGGTATGGATCTGTAAGCATGTGATTGCTTGCTTGGTATTGTGAATTGGGGAGATGCCACACAGCGAAATTTTAGACCTATCAAAATTGAAAGCATTTGCAGTAAAAAATTTTATAGGGGCTCAAATGGCACGCAGTAAAGAATTTTATAGTGGCTCAAATGACACAATTTTTCTTTGATAGGATAGAAAACTTTGTGGGATAAGGAGAAAATGCTGGTTACCAGCATTTTCTGCTTTTTTTCTCAATGTTTTCAAAAGGCTTCTTTCTCAAGGTTGTTAAAAGTTGTCATTGTGTTGTAAAGGGTTAACCCATTACCACACAGCAAAACTTTAGGCCTAACAAAGTTGAGATCATTTGCAGATGACAATTTCAAAGTGGCTCAAACAGTGCAATCATTATTGATGGAGTAGAAAACATTTTGGGAAAAGGGGAAAATGCTGGTTCCCAGCATTTTCCCCTTTTCCCAAAATGTTTTCAAAAGGCTTCTTTTCAAGGGTCGTAAAAAGTCGTCATTGTGTGGTAAAGGGTTAAGGTAAGTCCCTCTTTTGTCAGAGCATGACTCATAAACACTGTTCATTCAGTAAAAATCGTCTTTGAAAATATATAAATAATTATGGGAAAAAGAGAAAATGCAGGTTAGCATTTCAAAAAATGTTTTCAAAAATGTTCTTTCAAAGGGTCTTTATAATTTCGCATTGTGTTGTGAAGGGTTAACCTGTTACCAAACAACAAAATTTTAGACTCATCGGTCCAAATTCAAAGCATTTGCAGACGACACATATCGCGACTCAAAATGTGAAATGGTTTCAGGAAGGGTAGAAAAGACTGTGGGAAAAGGAGAAAATGCTGGTTACCAGCATTTTCTCCTTTTTCCACAATGTTTTTAAAAGGCTTCATCTTTGGGGTTGTTAAAATTCGGGCTTGTGTGGTAAAGGATTAAAATGATGCGCAAGAAATGAGAAACTGGACAATGGCAGGTTTTTCTTCTTTCAGGGTTCCCTAGCCTAGTACTGGTCAAACCCAGGACATTATATTGACATGTGAGGGGTTGCCATGGCATGACTTAACCCATTATCACACAATCCCTACTTTTGACGCCCCTGCGAAAGAAGGCATTAGAAAACATTGTGGGAAAAGGAGAAAATGCTGGTAAGCAGCATTTTCTCCTTTTCCCACAATGTTTTCTACCCTTCACAAAACAAATTTCAATTTTTCAGTCACTTTTATTTTGCCGTCTGCAAATGCTTTCGATTAGGACAAGCCTAAAATATTGTCGTTTGGTAAAGGGTTGAGGTATTACCATCCTAACACTTCTAGCGCAACATGGAATGAAATTTCTTATTAGATCTAGTTGATAAATAAGGGTTTATACTGATATAATATTTTTGCTCTTTTTCTAACCGACCAGAATTTCATTTGTTGTCCGTCTTGAAACTATTTGATGATATTTTTGTTAATGTTCTGAAAAGGGACCCGTAGGCAATTATTATCTCCCTTTGTAATGGGAATAGAGTGGCTTTAGATTTATAAACGATAATTCCAAGAAGGAGAAAATGGAAAAAGTGGCTTGGTTAAAGTATTACAGTAATACTCATTTTAAATCATAGCAAATTTTTTACGATAATATTATAGAAATAGCTGTTTTTCAATAAAATGGTGATACCTTAACCCATTACCACACAGTCCCTACTTTTGACGCCCCTAACAAAGAAGCCTTTTGAAAACACTGTAGGAAAAGGAGAAAATGCTGGTAATCAGCATTTTCTCCTTTTCCCACAGTGTTTTCTCTCCTTCCCAGAACAAATTTCAATTTTTCAGTCACCTTTATTTTGTCGTCTGCAAATGCTTTCAATTTGAACTGGTCTAAAATTTTGTTGTTTGGTAATGAGTTAAAGAAGGAAGAAAGCAACATTAAATACCATTAATTATTCTCTTCAGTAAAATTTTCACTCATTACCAAACAAAAAATATTTGAAGTGGGCTAAATTCAAAGCATCTAAGAGACCACAAATTAAATCTTGTTAATATGACAATATCCGACTTTGATAGGGTAAAAAATATTGTGGGAACAGGAGAAAATGCTGGTTACCTGCATTTTCTCACAATGTTTTCTATAGGCTTCATTTTATGGGCCATTAAAAATTGGGATTGTGTGGTAAAAAGTTTAGAAGCATTCATCTTCATTCTCACTGACCATCCATGTGTTCACGGGGATGTTTATAACGTCTGCACAAACTAGCTATAAGCATCTTACATGGAGTTCTAAATGAGAAGACACTTTGCTTTTTACCAAATAACAAAATTTTAGAGTGGTTGAAATTGAAAGTGTTTGCGGACGACATTCAATATTGCTCAATATTTGTCATTTATGGAATAGAGACATTGTTACAAAAGGATAAAATGCATTCTCCCTCTCAAAATGCTTTCCAAAGGTTTCTCTGATAGGTCTGCTAAAGTTTGGGATTGTGATGTAAAGAGTTAACCCTTTCCCAAACAATCGCTGGTTTTTACGGGTCTGGAATAGTAGCTTTTTGAAAATACTAGCATTTTCTCCTTTTCCCACAATGTTTTCTACCCTATCATTGACAGAAATCATCTTTTCAGCAAGAGTTGAATTGTCATCTGCAAATGCTTTCAGTTTGGTCTAGTCCAAAAGTTTGTTGTTTGGGAAAGGGTTAAGCTCTGGTATTTGCATCTTACCTTCTTTCTGTTGTAACTTCATGACATACACTTCAATTGTAAACACCATTCATTCCTGCAGAAACTTGCCCAGATTCCTTCCCATAACAATCTGTGAAATTTTACATGATCAAGGTAAAATGTACCACAGGCGGTGACCTAAACTTTTCTTTTTTTTTTCCCAAGCAATTTCTACTCTTACCACAATGTGTTCAAAGTAATGATCTGCTGTAAGATGCATGAAACGCTCTGCAGACCCTAAAACCTGTGGGGAATAATTAACTCTTTTCGAAATGAAAATATTTAGACTTGTCCTAATTGAAAGCATTTACGGACGACTAATTAAATCTGGCTCATGAAAATTCTTTTTGAAAGTGAAGAAAGCCTTGTGGTAATAGGAGAAAATGCTGAAATGCTGGTTACCAGCATTTTCTCCTTTTCCCACAAAGTTTTCTAAAGGCAATTTCCTCAGGGTCATTAAAACTTGGGACTGTGTGGTAAAGATTTAACTCTTTTATCAAACGACATTATTTTTAGGCTTGTCCAAATTGAAAGCATTAATTTTGCAGACAACAAAATAAAACTGAAAACTTGAAATTTGTTTTGTGAAGGGTAGAAAACATTGTTGGAAAAGGAGAGTATGCTGGTGATCAGCGTGTTCTCCTTTTCCCACGTTTTCTAAAGGCTTCTTTCTTATAGTCATCAAAAGGAGGGATTGTGTGGTAATGGGTTAAATGGAAAATATTTAGTTCTGGATCATTTTCCCCCTTGTTGGATGTAATAGATGTAAAAGCAATCAGCTTTCACAAATAGATTGACAATTTGAGATCATCCAAAGGGAAGCATGCAAGTGGATTCAATAAAACTCAAACAAACATTGACCAATTTGAGTGTGGTAGACACTTTCGAGGTATTTGTGGGTCCTGAAGAGGACCCGATAGGAAAGAAAGAAAGAGAAAGAAAGATATCTGTGGAGAAAGAGGTCCGAGAATGGACAGGAACCCTGGTTTGTTGTGATGATGTCTTGGACAAATCTTCTGATGCTACAACAGTGGTAATCCTGAGTCTGTACACAAGTCTGTATCCTTATATATTATTGAATGAAACTCTGCTTTATCACATGATTGCTGAATGTTAAATTTTCATTCAAATTTCCCAGATCTTGAGACCATAATGTCAGTGTAAGAGTTAACTCTTCATAGCACAGTCAAACTAGCAACTTTTTGTTGGTATTACTTCCCAATGCAACTTATATCAGTGTGAAGAATGAATCACAGAATTGCCCGTCCTTAGGCGAGATCATATAAAACATTGGTCAGTCATTATGGGACAGTTATATTCAGCAGTGTGCCCAGTATTCTTCTCATCTGTTTACCACAATGAAGTTAGGAAACTTCCAAGTTCAAATGAAATAACACTTAACTGCTATATAAGTCTGCACACTTAATGGTATCTGGAACGAGTCACTCCCTTTAATTACTTGTCTTGTCATTCCATGTGCACTCCTTCATAAACAACAGCTTCTGAGGTTATTTGATAACCAAAGCCAACTAAACTATAATATCTGTTCCAGTGTCCAATATACTTTTTTCAAGCATTATAAATCCATGTTTGTCAATGGATGAATGTCCCTGATTTTGATTTGGTCTCGGCAATGATGAGTATCATTTCCCTGAAGTGATTACTTGGTAGCACAGTTTTTCTTAACAGTTCAAATGCATAAACCAATGAACACATGATATGGCACAGTTACAGATGTAACAGTTTCACAATTTCTGGTTTTCCATTAGCATTTTGTGGTGTCCATGCCATTTATACACAGCTGTCATCTAATGCTGCCAAACATCAGTTAAAGATGATTATAATTATATTAAACCTTAACATGTCATGTAAGTATACAACATACTCTCGTATTCCAAAGAAACATTCAATAATTGAAACAAAAATGTCTCCAAATTACAGCTGGGTAAATCACAAGTTAAAACTGGCCTTTCATTTTTAACATCCGTGAAAAAAGAAAGGTTGTCTTCTAAAATCTATCTGTTTCTGTACCCCTTTGGATTCCAAGAACGATATCTGTGCTCTGGCAGACACCGCAGGTCAAGATTTCACTGTTACTGCATAGCTGGATTTTGAAACTACACTGTTTGCAACTTTAACTTTTCACCAAACAATCTCTAAGTGTCCACAACCTTGACAAAAAAAGGTTTTTGAAAACATTATGGTAAAAGGAGAAAATGCTGATAATCAGCGTTTTCTCCTTGTCCCATGATGTTTTTAGAAGGCTTCTTCCTCTGGATCGAAAAAAACAACAAACAGGGACTGTTTGGTAAAGGGATGAATTAACCCAATAGTAATTGGAGACAGTAACTCCTCATGATGTTATTCTCTCACAGGTCCACTGTACATTTTAGCATAATAATGAAATGCAAACAAAGCCCCTTCCCATCTTTTCCTGTTTCGATACAAATGTCTTAAAACACCCCCATACACTGTGAAAGAACAACACATGCATATAACTTTTCTGTCAATTCAATAACATTTTTCCAACAGTGGAATGACAGAATAGATATCGATCAATGCCCTATTTTCATCATATACAATACAAAGTTTGCAAAAATGGCAGACAATAACATATGATTTCTTTAACAAGTTGCTTCTTCTGCCAAAAAAATAAAAGTGAGCCCCATAACTTCTCAAAAGTTTTTCTGACCTATATGTTATTTTGTTGCTACTGCTACAAAACAATTAGGCTAAAATTTCAGCCCTCCCCCCCATCCCATGCAACCTTTTTTCTCCTGTGCCATTTTTACTTACACCTAAAACAGTTCATTGATCATATTTCAAAATGAAAACAAAAACATAGTAACAATCTTATCACATTAAGTTTTCTTGTCGTAACTTTTCCAAGTTAGCTGCAATGAGGGTCTGCTAACATTTATTACCCTACATGGTTAGAATGCAAGAAAGTACTTTGTTTTTTGTTCATGTCATCTAATGTATTTGATTACACATCAATTTAAATTTGTAACTGCACATAAAAAAGAAAGATGCTCTGTTTTTTCATAAGTTCATCGACTAGAACTTCTACATGGTAAAATGACATGACAATTTCCTTTTTAATCTATATATATTATACCCTATTGAAACCTTAAAAAAAAATCATCATTTGAAGTCTAATATGACAGAAACTTTATGAAAAAACACAGCACACAGAATAAAAGCTTCATGAACCATGCATACCTCATCAGTTACACTTTTCAAAAGCAACCAAAGTTGGAGGGAAAAGTCTGAAGAAAACAGAAAATGCTGGCACAACCAGCATTTTCTCATTTTCGCAACAATGTTTTCTAAAAAATCAGAGACAAACTTTTCATTGTAAGTAGATCTACTGCATAAAATTTGCCTCGCACTAGTCTTTAATTTGAAACAAGTTTATAATATTTCATTAGGTAAAAGTCAGCCTTTCTCTTTTGGTGGGTAAATCAAGATCAGACTTCACATGTCATGCAGTCTATCTTTCATCGATCCTGTCCAGTAATCTGAGATATAATCAGATAAAATAGGAAATTGCAAAATTTCTGTTGCTTTTCTTTAAACCTTTCCCAAATGACAAATTTTAGACTGCCCCAAACTCAAAGTGTTTGCAGATGACAATTTTGAATTTGATGAGAATGGCAGAAAGTTTTCCGATAGGCTAGAAAATACTGTGGGAAAAGGAGAAATTGCTTGTTACGAGCAATTCTCTTTTTCCAACAGTGTTTTCTAAAGACTTGTACAGCAGACACGTAAAAACCAGGGCTTGTTCGGGAAAGGTTTAACAAAAATTAAATATTGTTTTTCCTGAATCTAGCAATCTTCACAATTAAATTCATATACTGTTACATAAAAACTTTTAAATATTACTAATTATATGTTTGTGTACTTTCAAAGCAGTTAGAGAATCAAGTTATTAACCTTATCCTGTTTGATGTTAAAATTCAAAAACATAAACATGCATTTCTAAAAAATCAAATTCCTAACACTCCTAAAATTTTGAGCAGGAAACAATGTTCAAAAGAGAAATGGGTATCTGATACAACTAGCAAGATGAGACAATAGAATCTCTCTTGCTAATTTTTCATGCAAGGCAGAAATTAACTAAAAATTTTGATTAACCCTTATACTGCTAAGTAAAGCTAGGTGACCTTTTTGCAGGCATTGTAGATCAAGATCAGACTGCACAGATCAACATTGTACGATAAATATTTATTTTTGAAATAGCAAAATTTGGGTTTTTACCATTGGCTTAAAGGGTTTAATTTCACTTATTTCGCAGGATAAGAGTTAATAACTTTCATTCCATGTTCATGAAACTTCTATGAACTTCATTTAAGGAAAAACAAAAATTTAGCACAAGTTATTTTATACAAAAACTGACTGAGAACCCTTGCTGCTAAATCACATTTCATTTTAGATAGTAACCCTTTACCATACAGTTCTTTTATAAATAATCCTGGGACAAATTTATTTCCGGTAAAAACACTGAAGGAGAAGGAGAACATACTGGTTGCCAGGATTTCCTCCCTTTTCCTCCAGTACTTTCCGTTCTTGTCATGAGAAGCATATATTCTAGTTGTGATCTGCAGTTGCTTGTAATTCTGATTTGTGAAAAATTTTGTTGTTTGGTAAAGAGTTAACATTCTGTCACAGTAGATAATTTTAAAAAAAGAATCAAATGTTTTCCCTTTTTTTCCCATTAAACAAAACATATGTTGAGCTTGTTATGACTTTGGCTTGCATAATTTTTTTTTAACTTTTTTTATCTTTTGTAAATATAGCAACCCTTAAGTCCATGAAGTTCCATATATACCTGCAAAAGACCCGAGATTGTGAAGAAGCATTCACTCAAAAATTTGTGAAAACTTTAGGAATCTGGTGTTCATGTGGATTTTGACAAAGTACATATGCAATTATGAAGCTAAGGGTATATAAAGTTCAGATGTATTATTTTCTATTAATTCTTTTTTGAGCATTTTTTTTTTCTCTCCTGGCTATGCTTACAAGAATGTGATGTATTTTTTTTTCTTAACCATTTTGATACTGGACGCAGTTGGAGATCAAAACCAAATTGGACAATTTGATAAAACAAGCACGAGTTGACAATCAAAACAATTCTAGCACAAAAATTCTGTACAAATAGTTTCTATAATCAAGAAAAACTCTCAAAATACATTTCATTTCCCACCACGCTAGCACAGAACTTTTTAAGTTCACATTCCACAATTACATATTATACAGATCATAGACATTCTTAACAAATTTTATCACATATCAAAACATACATACTAATAATTGATGCACTTTTACAAAGCCGAGAAATGCACCATTCTAAAAACAGAGTTTCATTAAAACACTAAAAAAATAAACATAAAAATATTTGTATCTACAAATATTTGGCAATTCTCCTGTACAAACATATTGCACTTGCTATATTTGGAATAGCACCATGACAGCATCAGAAGAAACAAGACGCATACATGTATTCAAAAGTAAAAAAAACCCGACATCATCACAAGATTCCAGCAAGAATATTGTAGCAGAAGAAAAATAATCTTATTTAAGACAGGTCAATATAGCATTTTGCATCTAAACAAATAGGGGGAAAAAAAGCATCAAAGCATGGCAGGTTTTTGAATGACAAAACTCTATTCACTAGAGATTGTCTGTCAGAATCTCTAGTAAAAGAGACAAATTATGAAAACAAAAAATTTAGACTTAATCCTCAACCATACAATCCCAAGCTTCAGAATAAAAACTCAAGTATAAAACTTTTGAAAGCATTGTGGGAAGAGGAGAAAATGCTGGTAACCAGCAATTTCTCTACTTCTGACAAAGCTTTCTACCGTTCTTTAAAACACAAATTCCATCGTTTGCACATTATTTAAACTGTCGTCTGTGGATACTTTCAATTTGGACTAGTCTGAAACTATGTAATAGTGTGATCTTGGGAAAAAAAAAAGAGAGAGAAAGAGTAGTATATAACTATGGCTGCTGGCCCAAGAGAGAACCTAACTGGATCAAAATTTCTAGAATAAATTTGAGTATCCCTATTAATACAGTATTTTGAGTAAAAATAGAGAGATGCTAAATTGACCTGTCCTGTACAGCTTTATATCAGAGGAAAGACAGAGTTATCAGTTATTAAGAAAGAATGAAATGGCAAATGACTATGTTCAACAGTACCCATGAAATCTGTAATGAAATGACATGACTTAATACTGATTCATGAGCAATGTCTCACAAGCAATGAATGACAATAAGTTGGAATGAAATTTGTTTCCTGTGTTGTCTCTAGTGGGCTGTAACGTTCAGTAACATTTTAATATGGCTGGACATATTGTTGCAGGTAACAGGTTCCAAAACAGGATCCGAGTTCATCCAGTGGGTTGGAGGCTTTGGTAGTAATTCCGGAGACGGTGGCTCACTGAACTTAGCTCCTGCATAGGCATTTCCCTGTGGGGATGGTGACCTTGATAACGTTGTGAAGGTCTCCCTGGATGTTGGGGAATATCTGGGAATCTTCAAAGCAAAGTCACTGGAATGTATTGGGCTGACCCTGCAATAAATTGAAAAAAAAAATTCGAGTTCCTTTTGCCACATAGAAAATCTGGAAAGACTAATAATAATACTTCCACCTGTATAACCTTTATTTCTGAAGTTAGGTTGACAGTCCATCATCTGAACATTTAGAGCATCAAATAAACATAATGGCCATTTTTATCTTAACTCTTTACTCCGTAGATACTCATTTCTAAGCATTGCTTGTAGAAGCCTTTGGAAAACATTGTAGCAAAAGGTGAAATTGCTCATGATGAGCAATTTCACCTTTTGCCACAATGTTTTCTACACTATCCAAAGGTGTCATATACACATAAGAAATGGATTCATCCTTGCTGTTATTTAGGGTCAGTTAGAGATACCACAGAAATGCCTTATGGGGTAAAGAGTTAAAAATGTTAAGTCTAATGTTAGCTGTTGAGTGGTTGTCCCTGTTTATAATCTGTATGACAATCGGGTAGTATTGATCAATGATCAGGCTGTACTTTGAGCAATCTGATTGTGAACGGAATGGGCCGCAAACAAAACAGTAAGAGTGAAAGGTACTTTAAGAGTTAGTGGCACAACAGGTACACTTTCGATATTAATCCATACATTAAGTACATGTGTTGGTGAAAATTGAAATCTTTTTATATTGATCAGTATATTTATTTCAGATATTTTATACATAGATCTACAGCATGGATTGAGGAACATAACAGAAATATAATTTATCAAATATAGTGAGAATTACAAAGCCATGCATCGGGTGTAAAGAAAGTAATGGTACATAGGCACAGGCATTATATAATTGCTGTGTTAACAAAACATCCAACAGATTTACTCTGTAAGTCTCTGTTACAAAACTCCTCTATTACCGAAACATCTATAAATCCTTTGAAGCGCCCATTATCGGGAACGAGACAGTTCCCCTACAAGATAGTTCCCCGACACAAGTTTTCCAGACAGTTCCCCGACAGATTTGGAGACAGTTCCCCAACACTTTTGTTTGATGTCAAACAGCAAAATAAATCTTATCGTAGATAAAAAGAAATGTTTAATAAAGGATTTTATGGATAAATGATCTTTTGTGACTAATTGAAGTGTTTGTAGGTATACATGTGATTGGCGAGTACATTTTGCCATCGTGATAACGTCTATATGAAAGCTTAGTTTGATGGCACAATTTGACAGCCTATCGATACAAAATATCAAGACATTATCGAAATACATGTACTGTACATTCTCCCAAATATATATCTCACACTACATTACACATGTATGTAAAATTGTTCGAGTGTACCAAGGTAAACAAAAAGGGTATTTCACTCAGAATACCCCCTTCCGCCCTCTCAACTTTAGACCTATTTCTATAAAACAGGGGAATGCACATAACTAAACTACATATTATTCAAAGACTCTATAGAATCAACACAAAATACTCTCTATCCTTTTATCTACTTTGATGCTGGCTAAAAGTTCCCCTAAAATTCTCTTATGTTCATGACAGTCGTGATTCATTGTGAATACAGGAGACAATAACTAGTCTACCTGTAAATTCATATATAGCAATCTTCTTTACAGAGTACAGATATTTCGATCACAACATCATTTATCCATGAATATTTCAATTTCTCATGATTATCAATCTAATTGTGTTAATTCTACAGTAGGAAAAGTCATTTTCCATGAAGCAAAAGTGTCGGGGAACTGTCTTCAAGTGTTGGGGAACTGTCTCCAATTCTGTCGGGGAACTGTTTTGTCGGGAACTGTCTTGAAACCCCATTATCAACAAGGTAGCTTGACCTGTCCGCTTGACCTAGATATTTCTGACTGAAAAAAACACAACTTAAACTGGGTAGTCCACAACTTATTGGTCGATTTTTGTTACTTATATTTAACAGTTTTTCATATTATTCGAAAATGATGCAAACCAGTTCTCTCTCTTGTAGTAAATTTTCAGAGAAATTAAGAACCGAGATACCAGCTAGGTGAAAAAAATAAGGGCACCATAGGAATAAAAGCGGTAGATTGTGTAAAAAGTATTTTAAGAGACAAGGATCTCTAGTAAGATCTGAAATATACCGTTCATCACAGTGTTTGGGTGATGGTGTGCCCCTTGAGCTTGAACTGCTACCACTGCTGTTAAACCGCTGTCTTCTGGTTGAAGGACGATTTCCTTTTCTCACTTCCTTCTTCATGTTGCCCGACCAAGTCATAATGTGGCGTCTCAAGGTCGTTCGAATTTCAAAGGAAAGTTCGGCCTACCTAATTCTTCCTGTGGAAAAGAAGAAGTCTTACAGCGATAAAATACTGGTGTTAAAGCAAATCACTGCGTTTTTATTTCAACTGTTAATTTTTATTTCAAGACGTTCGAGAATGTCCTTTGTCCAATCTGCGATTGTTCCTTTCACAGCTGTTTTCCTTCAAATTTGCCTATCTTTTTTTCGATTCTAGTAATGATCATCAGAAGATGGTTGTTTTAAATTTCATATTCCAACTGAAAGCCAAAATTCATGAGTTTAAAACGGCCAAAAAAAATCAAATCTGATGTAAAATTTTCGCTTCTCTTTCAATGGCTTCTCACATATTTATCAGGATAACAAAACATATTAGCGAACCAATCATCAAGCGTTGTATCTGTCATGTGACGTAAATGACTAATCAAAACTATTTCTATTTTTAGGATATGAGGCGTCTAAATCAGTTACTATAAATATTTTTTTTCCAGAAACATATCGTACAGTAAACTGAAAATGTTTATTGGTATGTGCGATAATTTTTTGTCAAAAAAGGGCACGTACTGTTTCAGTTGAATTGCGAAAAAAAAAATGAGTGGGGGCAAGCGAACAATGTCAGACCTCGGCATATTCCGTAACAATGCAGATCACACGAAGTTTACCGAATGTGACACTCGTCACGGTTTCAAGACAGTTCCCCGACAAGACAGTTCCCCGACACAAGTTTTCGAGACAGTTCCCCGACACTTTCGTTTCATGGCAAACAATCTTTTATACAGTAGAATTTACACAATTATGATTGATAGTCATGAGAAATTAGAAAATTTCGTGGATAATTGATGTTGAAATCAAATTAATTTATCTGAAGCATGTGAAGAGGTTTCTATATAGAACGACGGGTAGTTATTTTCTCACGGGGGAATTCACAACGAATCACGATTCTCATTGCATAAGAGAACTTTAAGAAGAATTTTAGCAGGCATCAAAGTTGATAAAAGGGTAGATATATAATTTGTACGTGTCAGCCACGTAGGAAGCATTTCAAGATTTGGGGACTAACTTCGAAATACTGATATTTTGTGCGTGGTTGTTGCATTGCCCTAAGAATTCATATTTTAGTTACTATGATTTTCAAAATTATTGGGAGGGGAGGGGGGGCTCAGCCCCCCCCACCCCTGTTTCTACGGGCCTGCATGTATTTTAGTTATGTGCGCACCCCTGTTTATAGAAATACAGTAGAGAGAGAGAGCGAGAGAGAGGGGGGGGGGGCTTACTGAGTGACATACCTTCTCTGTTGATCTTGTACACCCGGACAATTTTACATACATGTAAATCGTAGATCTATCTATATATACACCATTTAGGAGAATGTATATATAGTCTTTTTCGACATTGTTCGATATTTTGTGATGAAAGGCCGTCAAATTTTTCCGTCGAGCTAAGCTTATAGACATTATCATGATTACCAAATGTACTCACCAATCACATGTACAAACACTTCAATTAGTCGCAAACGATCATCTACCTATAAAATCCTCTATCAAACATGTCTTTTTTTTATCCATGATAAGATTTATTTTGTTGTTTGCCATGAAACAAAAGTGTCGGGGAACTGTCTCCGAATCTGTCGGGGAACTGTCTCGAAAACTTGTGTCGGGGAACTGTCTTGTTCCCCTCGTCACAACTGGGCCTATTCCGTACTAGTCTGGTACCCCTCCGTACTTAAGAGTACTCACTGATCAATCGTGATCAAATAAAATAGTAAAAACATACTAACGGAAGAATGAAAGTTGGAGGCCGCCATTATTGGGCTTTGCCGATAACGTAGTGATAGGGGCAGGTAATCCAGACTAATTCCGTACCCGTTGTCTGCGCATGTATATATTCTTCGAAGATCTGCCGAATCCGGTAAGGAAGTAAATGACGTCAAAACCAAAGGGGATGGCTCAAAACAGCCAACTTTCAAAGCGGCCCGGTTTTCTGCTACATGGTGCCCTAGCTCCCATGGGTCCCGAAAAAGCCCACTCCTGATACACAGTCTTTTTCTTCATGGTTTTATAAATAAAGCGAAAATCTAAAAAACAACCAGGAAATAGATGTGGTGTATTTTTCATTTCAAATGACGAATTTCAAACAAGATTTGTCATATTTATTTGCCATGGCTGCAAATTACCTCACAAATAATTGTAATTTCTGCAAATAAATCTACGCAGAAGTAAAATTTAAAAAAAAAAAAGAAATCGTTTGAAAAAAGAGAAAGAAGACCACTGGCGGGAGATAATGGACCACTGGACAAGATTACGTGACTTGAAAACGCGACAAGAAGGTCAAATGACCGTCATGTAAACCATTTGAGGTTTCTACGCTGCGGCTTTTAAACGACCAATAAACTGTTTGAAACAAAGGTTTGATGCTGACCTCTACTGGCTTCTTTTGTAAAAGAGCCAACTTGCGCATGTTTTGGTTATACCAGGAACTATATATATGTATATCTCTATATATAATAATGCAGTATGTCGTAGGCCAGACTGGAATCCATGCAGATCCCGTACCTGCCTCGCTTTATCCTGAATCTATCTATACCAAAATAAAATTCAAATTTGCTGTAGACCAAAATAGAATTCTTGTTTGGTCTTGTAAGATCATTGATCTGCCTTGACCAAATTAGTTTTCCACTTTACGGTCAGATCTACAGAATCTGCCCAGACCAAATTGGAATCTATTTTTCTGTAAAGTCCTTTCAATGGATATCCATTTCAACAGTAAAAATGCAACTTATATTATTTGAATTTTAATGTTTAAACTTTCACTTTACATGTAAATTAAAGAAAAAAAAGGGGAATACAAGAAAAAAAAAGTTTATGGAGATTCCTCATATTTTTTGCAGTTCCCAACTTAAATTATGTATTGCATGGGATGTAAACAAAGATCAACATGTTTCATTACAGTTTGGCCTTTGGTCCACATTTTCATTTTTCTATTTCTATAGTTGGAACATTTATCATTCGTGAACAATGTACATTTTATTAACTACAAAAAGATTAAAATATATTTCGCCGGGCGACCAACAACTTTCATTTGTCTTCATACATCACTTGTGCCAGTTGGCCACTTCAACCCTTCACATATTAATCATTATCATTTATTGGAAAACAAATTAAAGAATATACAGTACAAACACCTCTCTTTATCCCACAATACTTTCTGCTTGATTAAATAATCGTTTTTCTCATTCTTAATTTTATAATCACATGAATCATACTGAAAAAGAAAATACATCTTTGAGGTAGCATAATTCTCTTGTAATAATATCATTTTCTCCTTTTCCTGCAATGTTTACGTCTGAACTATTGGATTATTTTCCTGATTCTTTAATTATAGATATCCACCTATGTTTACAACTCCGAGGTGTTTTGATAGAAACATTCTCTTTTTTGTCTTGGGTTTTAAATCAAATCAGACAGTAAATATATGAAGTCACACTACATGTATATTTGAAGAGAAACTTTTCTGGATATGCATAGCCAAAGTGGAATCCTAATTTGGTCTAGGCAAATCTGAAATTTGTCAAGACTGATGTATAATTCTAATTTGGTCTGGGCCAAAATCGAATTCCAATATTTGGAGATTCCGGATCTGCCTAGATTCCAGTTTAGACTACAACATATAGGATCCCGGACTGTACTCTGCATTCTTGTCCTTTGTTAACTATCATGACTGTGTGTACATTTTTCCGTTTTTTTTTTCATGATGATTGGCATATATTTTGGGTTTGTTTTTTTGAAACTCTGATCAGCATGGTGGCATATTTCTGAGGCAAGATACGAGATAGCTATTGCGATAATCTTAGAGAACTATCGTGTTTAATTTATCGCAAAAGTTTTCTAAAATTATCATGGTAGCGATCTTGTATCTCGTGGCAGAAATATGCCACCATAGATCAGCTTCTGTTCTACACATTGACGAATGTGGAATTCCTCAGATCTGGAAAGGGTACCTTTAGCATGGTCGTAGCCAGGATAAAAATATTTATTCACACAAAGAGGCACAAAGAGCCAATTGGGGAGTGAGCAGGAGGGCGGTATTTATTGTAAAGCTTAGAGGAGTTCCCTAATCATCAGTGTATCAATATAACCCCTCTGTTTAGATTGAAAAGATGTACAGATCAGGGAAAAATTAATACATATACTCAGTCTTAAAGTTCTTGTAATTTTCCAGTTAATATCTTGTATGGCCACCTTTGCTGTCCATACTGACAATTATTCGACGTCGCATAGACCTTACATAACGTAAAATCATTGCATCAGGAATGATTCCATTCCTGAACGAGAGCGATGGCCAAAACCTAACTTTAATATGTTACCTTTGTCTTTGAGTACTTTTGCAACTTTGATTTTAGTACCATCTTCATCTAAACTGCAGAACCCTAAGTTAAGGTATTAGGTCCCATCCTAACGCTTATAATGCAACATGGGATAAAATTCCTTGTTAGTTGATAAATAAGGGTTTATACTGATGATATAATATTTTTTGCACGGTTCTAACCGACCGGAAATTCATTTGTTGTCTATCTTGAAATTATATAATAATATTTTTGTTAGTTTTCTGAAACGGGAGGTAATTATTATCTCCTTTTGTATTGAGAATAGATTGGCTTTAGATTAATAAGTGATAATACTAAGGAGGAAAACGTGGTTCGGTCAAAGCATTACAATGATACTCATTTTCAACCACAGAAATTTTTGGGGGATAGTAATATTGTCGAAATAATTATTTTTCGTTAGAATGGTACAACCTTAAACTTTCTGCTAGTCAAATGATTAATGTGATAAGCCTGGCATTTTCTCAGAACTAAAGTATGAAACTAAATTTGTTGGTCGTCTGTAAAACGTGCGACGAGAAATAAAAGAAAATTAAGTGCACACTTATTTATAGAACTGAGTATATACATGTATGATAGCATGATTTACAGCTTTGGTTGCGGAATTTTTTATACGCAATGCGTAGAGGCGCTATGCCCTTGTGTCAGGATATATCCACAAACTTGTGAAAGCGAACCATCCTGCTTAATACACACGAATGTAGGATGGATTGGTCACGGGCGTTTTGGCCAGGATGTTTAGACCAGGACGTTTTGGTCACGGACACCTTGAAATACAAAAAATGGGACATTTTGGCAAAATGTTATTCTTTTTTTTTTAATTTTGCCCAATTAATCACGATTTAAAAGCATTTTAGGAAAATGAGAAACTAATATCTTTGACATACATGGAGACTTTGGTTAATTCTTTCAAAAACAAATTATTATGGAAGTTACAAATACGTATAGTTCGCATCTTCATTTTTTAATTGCTTGGCTGTTACTGATAGAACTATTTTCAAGTTTTAGTTTGCTGTCATACTCAACTATGGATGAAACTGTATGTGATTATTGTTTTGATGGCTAATGACCAGCTCTGAACAATGACTAAGCAATAAATCAAAACTTCTATTTCCATCAATAGCTCACAACAAAGTATAAATCAAAGTACTGAAAGTACTGACTGACTAGCGAATTGGAAGTAAGTGGGTACGCTAAAGATAAAACTTGGTTGGTTTATACAAGATTGAAGAAAAATAGTAAAATTCAGGTTTGAGCCCATTCCATAACCGCCGGCTCATTCCACTCTGAATTCAATTCAATCCATGGATTTGATTTTACTTGATTACTAACTTGGCAAAACAAGGGGGTAAAAAACAAAACAAACAAAAATCGTGAAAACCTCGTGAAAAAAAAAAATATTCATTGAACTAACATCTCCTGCCCAAAAAATACTTTTTTTTAATAGAAACATACAAGAGGTATTGCATGTACACGTGGTCTTCGAGTTGTTGGTCCAAATCAAAATTTTATTAAATTTTACATTATGACCTCTTTTTCCATAACATGGCATTTCATTAAAAGAAAACATTAAAATAAAGCAAATACATGTAATGCTTGTCAGTGGCTTTTACTATAACATAAATATGAAGGTCCATGAAACTTTGTCTAGTAGATCTAGTTAAAAGGATATATGCATCAAACAGCCTTTTTTCCATGACACAGCACCGAAAAAAAAAAAAATTATATAAGTGGACTATCATGAGGAAGACATTTACGAAGTTTCATACATTTTAAAATCATACTTGATAGACTGCAGTCTGATCTTGGATTGACACTGTCGGATTATTAGATATTTTTTTTCTCCAAAATGTAACTTTGAAATATATAGCCGTGGCCAAAACGTGCGCCACCCATGCACAGGGCGATACTAAATTCTTATATACTAACCTTGATTTAAATGACTCAAGTTCATATTTTTCATTACATATAAAATAATTCTGTGATTTAAATGACTGTAAATAATTCAGATAATTTCAAACAGTTACACTGTTTGAATAGAGGTCCGCTGTTTTGGTTCCACGCTGTTTCGGCACTGGGCCGTTTTGGTACCGGGCCGTTTTGAATAACTGGGCTATTTGCCCAAACCGGAAGTAAGAATCCTTGTAATATTCAGTCAGATATGGAGGCGAAATTACGGTGATCGAACTGTGGGCAAACGATGACTTAAATACAGCTATATAAAACTTGTAACGGTCCTGATAACTATTGTAGTTGCGTCTGCAACCTTTCATTAAACTACAGAGGTCGAATGAAAATAAAGTTGGTGAGTTGCCTGTCAAAATTGTATAAAAAATCAATACAGAACGCTCTTTATCATTTTGACTATCTCGAACCAAGTAGGTAGCATTTATCTACAATTTACTCCCCCATTTTTTCATTTGGAGACACGTAGATCCGTTTTAATATATTTTACACATTTAAGTGCTCAAGGTGAGTTTTTTTTATTGTGCTTGGTTCTGCATATCTTGTCCATTGTGGGCTCGTCAACAGTTACCTTCAGTCTGAAGGTGTCTGCTCCGATGCTATTTTTGTGACTGGTCTTCGCATTCACCTTCAGACCAACGTTCATTAAAAGTATCGGGAACAAATATGATTTTACCCGCATCTTTTCGAACGGCTCTATGCGACAGAATTTCCAATGACAACTAATAAAATTGTTATGACTCAAGAAAATAACACGTCTGATCCATTCTACAGATTTAATAATTATGAAATCAAAACAATATAACTGTAAGGAAGTGACGTTATAGAAAATGCACATGATTTAACGTTGTGCACGTCGCATTAATGCACGTGATAATTACCGGGCGCGGTTAAGGATATAACAAAAATGGGCATGGATCGATAGATAAATGATTAATCTTTACAAAAAGACTGATGTTTGTTAATATCCAAATCTTACCTTTGTGCAAATCTGTACTTTTCAACGTAAATAACCGCTGACTTACATCACCAGAAATCAAAACATGGTGATATCATCAATGCGCATGTCTCGGCTAAAATCACAGTATCTCTGACTGGCTACAGGACGGTTTAGTTGCAAATTTCGCTTATGACAGAGGAACCGTGAGCGAAAATGTTTGTTTAGGTTGGGGAACCAGACTGTTCAAAATTCAATTCCGTTGAGTGTACATGCCTGTTTAACGGAAGTCGCTGTGTTAGTTGTTTACAAATTTCACTGGATTTATTTACGTTGGGAAAAAAGGTAAATTTCTATTGATTTAATTGGTATTTCGTAGCACAGTTTGTATGATGGTAAAGATTAATCATTTATCTAACGATCCATGCCCATTTTATAAGCTGTCATTGGAAATTTTGTCGCATAGAGCCGTTCGAAAAGATGTGGGTAAAATCATATTTTTTCCAGATACCTTAAATGAAGGTTGGCCTGAAGGTGTGCGTGAAGAACAGTAACAAAAATAGCATCGGAGCAGACACCTTCAGACTGAAGGTAGTCCACAGTTAGCCATACATTGTGTTCTCTCCAGAGGCAACATTTTCAATCCACTACTCATGAAATTTGGTCAGAGTCTTTGTTGGACATGCTCTAAATTGGGAAATGTAGCGTCAAAAAGGTGTCAGAGTTCCTGATCACGCAAAATCATGCATGAAACACATATGAATAAGTGAAATCAAACACATACAAATTTACAAACCTATACGTGAAATCACAAACAAAAAAATACATAAGAAGATGGAACAAAAAAGTAGGAAATGCTTGCATAGAACAACTCTCGTTAAAGCGATTTTAGGAAAAGGTAAATTGGAAACATTTTGGATTTCCAGCTCTCTATTTTTAGAACATATACAGGGTTCGCTCTGGGTCTAAAAAAGTTGTCGCCAGCTCTTTCGCCAAATGAAAAAAGTTGGGGCCAATCTGGGGACAGTTGGGGCCAAATTTTCAGGAGTTGGGGCCAGATGAGTATCATAATGCAGCATGCTGGACAAAATTTTAGACTGGTCGGAATTGTAAGGAGTTGCAGTCCATTCATAATGTATAATGTATGTTAAGGGGTAGATAACTTTGTTAGAAAATGAGAATTATCTATGAAAAAGAAAAAGTAACACTTTCTCAGGGTCATATGAACAAGGTTTTTCAATTTTTTTTTTGCGTGTTTGATAATTGATTCTTTCTTCATGACAGAGCAGCCAGTGGTGAACGAGTTTGTTTACTGACATTGTAGACACATTTTACATAGCATAACTTTTTTGCAAGCATCGTATTTGAGAAAGCTAGAAAATTCAGGGTCAGAAAGCCAATAGTTCTTAAATAATCGTTTTGCAACTTTCGAGGGCGTGCCGAGTTGGCTAGATTCACTTTCATTATGGGAGGCATCGGCTTTACTTTTCCTCACAGACATTAACGCAGCGATCCATTTTTACATAGAAAGAAAGAGCTAAAAAGTTACCTACATGTATTTATAACCTATCAAATTGACAGCATTTGCAGCAGGCAAATACCAGTAGATAACTGCTCAAACTCTGTAACTAATGTGTAAAGATACATGTATATAAAAAAATATAGTGTCTGTTAAATGTAGAAAAGCTTACTTCCAGCATTTTCTCATATTGCCACAATGTTTTCAACTTTCTATTGATAAGTTAGACCCAGTTTCAGAGTGCAAGAGACATCGAAAATACAGCTGTCTGATTAGCGTTTGTCTTTGATTAATAGATCTATCGGATAAATCGTAAATAAAACCATCATTCAACAACTAAATCTAACACCTGATTTACTTTCAAAGCCTTGTAGATTTGCGGTTCGCAGCCCAATCAAGGAAATACTATAAAATCAACAGAATACATGTACTTAGATCTATCTAGAATCAAAGACAATAACTTTTTTTTTTACATTTTATCTTATAGTTAGTGTCATCTATATTCGATTTCATCCAAAAGCTGTTGCAGTGACGAGCTACCATTTTGAAGTTGAATCATGTGACTTCGCTAAATTCGCCGAAAGCCTTGTAACGTGATACTACATTGGCGCCAAATTAGTCACATGATTTGAAAATATTGCCACATGATCTAAATGATTTAAGTACGTCATCATATCTGTTCGTTTGGAAAACTGCGAGTAGAGTCTAATAACTAATTAGGAGTAAATGGTTATAAGCAAGTAGGTACCGATTCCATGGTTTTTAAAACTGGGATATTTCAATCCATTTAAAACTTTGGGAAAAAAAGTTGACGAAGATTGACCGATATCCAGGGTAGTACTTTCACTTTCATATAGGTAGTTACTAAATTTAGCAAACCGTGTTTCAAAAATAGAGGTCCGACAAACACCGATGGGCGGCGCTGATATTTGTCAATAATATGGGATTATCCATGGTATTGTAAAGTTAATTAACAATGACTTGTCAATCAGACACTCGGTATGTTGTAAACTAATTAAAGTCGCTGATTGGGCACTAACTGTAAATCGGGTACGGCACACGCTGATATGGTAGATTAAACACAGGACGCTTTGTCAATATACGCGAGGCGACTTCCCGATTTATTTCAGTCAACTTGGACTTCGCTTTTCTTGGCAAAATGAGCGAAGATTTTGAAATCCGGCGACTTCTTCGCCCACTCGACCGAGGCTATAACTCGCTTAGCTCGCAACCGCTTACGACAATGAATTTCAAAAGAATTTCTTTTTGGGGCCAGCTTGTAAAAAGTTGTCGCCACGCATTTTCGCCAAATGAAAAAATCTTGCGCCAAATTTTAATTTTTGTCGCAAATGGCGATAATGGCGATCGGCAGCGCGAACCCTGATATAATGGTCAGTTAGTACAGATAACTGTCCCCAAAGGCGATGTTACTTTTCGACTGGTCGCCTCTGGGTACAGAGACAATCCGGACAAAATCAGTTGAAAGTTCCGCACAGATTTTGTGCGCAAGTTTGAACTCTTATAATTTCCTAAATAGAGCACAAAACTAGGATTTAAACATACCCGTGGCTTGCATATTCAATATTCTTTAATTTGAAATACAAATATTTTTAATTCAAACGCTGATCGTGAGAAAATACCCTGCATTTCACCAGTGACTGGAGCTGTTTACGTTCCCGAAATTTCATCAGTGACTGGAGCTGTTTACGTTCCTGAAAACATTCAAAATGGCCGCCACGCACGATAAATTTCGTCCGTGATATTTCCGTGATAAACATGTTGTAAATGACTTCTACAAGCTTTTTATGTAATGACTAATGAAAGGTTTAACAATTTGCTTTTGGTCATGATTAGTACTAAAATTTAATTGCATTTCACTGCAATATAGAAAAAACCGACGAAACCGAAAGTCGGTATAGCGCTATATATTTGCTACTGGAAAATTTACGATGGACTTGAGACGGTACGGTGTACAGTAAATGTCCAAATATGAAAATGATCACCGGGGCATCTCATTATTGAGACTAAATGGTCAGTGTACTCGGGCTTTCTTATCATGATCAATAATTGCAGACTGGATCTCGTTCCTTTTGAAGAAACTTCTTTAATTCAGCTCTCCTTTATTCAATACAGTCTATAAAGAAAGCGCTTTGTCGACGTCAAGGTTTTGCATCTGTAAACCTACATTAGGAATAGCTCAGAAATGTACTTTAGAAGCTTTCAGGTTTCAGAATGTTTGGGTTCCCGTAAGCAAGCAAGGTACTCTAGTTTTATAACAATTCAAAATATAGAACACAATTCCATCAGTGTTCCCATTCATGAATGCAAATTACTGTGTAAATCAAGTTTTACAGATTTGAAATTCAAGTAACAAATTTTGGTTACATGCAAGACTTCACCAAAATAAAAAAATGTAATTGGAACAAGTCTTTAAAAAAATGTGCTCTCTGGAGGCCACATTTTCCGTCAAGAATTGATGCAAGTTGGTCAGGCTGTTGCTCTTGATAATATCTCAGACAACTTTGAAATTGGGTCAAGCAGGGTAAAAATTAAGTCACAGGGACAAATCTTAGAATAACCTAGTGTGCAACAGGACACATTTCACAGTAAGATACTCATAAAAACTGGTATGTCTCAATGATAAGTCTGACTGCTTTGAAATTGGGTCATGTCAGCCTTGTCAGGTGAAAAAGACAGTTGCAATGGGTAAATTTTAGAAAAAATTGTGTGAACTTTAGACCTGATATTTTCAGTGTAATAGTCTTGGAAGCTGGTCAGAATTTTTGTTTTGATAATGTGTAGGACAAGTACAAAATTTTTGGTCACATTGGGTCACAAAGTGGGCCACTGAGACAAAATTTGGAAATATTTTGGGCAGGCCACACTGTTACACTGATTTTCATCAAACTTGGTCAGAATGTTCATCATGATGACATCCAGTGGAACTAAAAAAAATGAGGTTAGTGAAAAAGTAAGTCTTTGAGACAAATCTTAGAAAAAATGTAGGCACTTTGTAGGCCATATTTTTAGTCTGAGACTTATGAAATGTGATCAGAATGTTTGCCTGAATAATATCTTGGAAACATTCAAATCTGGGTTAAACTAGATAAATGATTAGGCCATTAACACTGATGCGCTCACATAATCACAACTAGGATGTCTTCAGCTTTTATCATTCCTAGATGGCTGTACTCAAGTGAACACATTAGGGCCTATAGCCCCCTTATATGTTATTTCAAGGAAAAATCTCATCATTTCATATACATTTTCAGTATCCTCTGTTTATGCTTACCATATATGAATCTAAAGCTGATGTCTTGGCAAAGACATGATAATTAGTTGTCTCTCAATATGGCCTTTTATCAATGTAGGTCTCACAGACATAGCTGGAATATTTATTTATGATGAACTTCTCAGCCTGTGACTGTTTTGTTTCAGATTCAGTAAAGTAAAACTAAGGACCATGCCAATAGCATCCCCACAAAGTGATGCCCAGCTACTCCAGCTGATATTGCAGTCTAAGCCTCATGGAGTTAGTGGAGGTATACCACAATCCCAGCTCGTCGCCAATTTTAGTGGTGAGGCTGGAGCTTGTGGAACGGATCTGAGCCACATTGCAGCAAGATCAGCTGGAGCCCATGAAGAAGATGGCCCACAACAACATTTCAGCACACACAGTCCTCCAATCATAAATCTAAGCCCAAATCTTAGTCCTACAAATGAGAGTCAAAGGACATCTCCATTTTATGATCTTAGAGAAAGTACAAGAAGGAGAGCTTGGCATGGTATGTATAATTGTTACATAATTGTTATTGTTGTATTGCAGCATTGGTCCAAGATTTATGTTCCACAACATGATCACATCATTTCAGTATATTATAGAGAGATTTGCGGAAAAACTGCTTTTGACCATACAGTCTTTACCACACAATCCCAAGTTTTAACTACCCCACATAAGACATCTTCGAGAGCCAAGGTTACGATCACTACATGGATATTATCGGATTTCCCGATTATTATCTTCTTTTTCATCACATATCATTTAACAAACCACAAATACAATAATTCAGCGTGAAGCAATAACTACAAACATACTTCGACATTCCATCGTCAGGTGCTGGAACATGGCCTAAAACTTCATATACCGGTAATTGATTGGTCAACACGGAAACTTTCTGTAAATATTGTTCGTTTATGTCTTCAGTAATAAATTATTACAGATCCTGCACACACCCACATAGGTATCCATGTGTACCTTCTATTTTTATTTGAAAGGTCGCGACCTTGTTCTATTTTTATCAAAATGAAATGCTATGAGCGATTTGATTCATGCAGTTAGAGCTAGCTGCAACCAATGAAAATGCATATCGTGGGAATGTCAAAATCAAGCTCAAACCACCTAGAGTGTTAAGAGTAACATAGTGGATTGTCACCCTTGGCTTGCGAAGATGCACATTAGATGCCTTTGGAAAACTTAGTGGGAAAAGCAAAAAATGCTGGTGACCAGCATTTTCTCCTTTTCTAACAATGTTTTCCACTCTTTCAGAGTCAAATTTCGCAAATTAAGCCACATTTCATTTGTCGTCTGCAACAGCTTTGAATTTGGATGTTGCAAAAAAGTGTTGTTTAGTAAAGAGTTAACCCAATGATGAAACTTAAAAACCTGTCCAAATTGAAAGCATTTGCAGTCCAAAATAAGTTATGTTTGAATGATGTAAACAAAATGGAATAGAGGAAAATGTTGGTTATCAGTAGTGTTGGGCAATCGGTTTACAATCTCAATTGATTATTGCTTTGTAATTGAAAGAGCAAACCAACTAGCAATCCGTTGTACAGTCAGTTTCTCCATTTAGCTGAGAATGCCTTTTTGCTTTAAATACTGTATACACGATATTGAGTTTATAAAGATGTTGTGTTCTGCACTTTAATCAATAGAAATACATCACAATTAAATTTTCTGCTTTATTTAATAACATTTATTTTTTTCATATATTTTAATTTTCAAACAAGTTAACTCATTACCAAACAACAAAATTTTAGGTTTATCCAAATTGAAAGCATTTGCAGGCGACAAAATAAAAGTGACTGAAAATTTGAAATATTTTTTGTGAAGGGCAGAAAATACTGTGGGAAAAGGAGAAATTCCTGGTTACCACAATGTTTTCTAAAGGCTTCTTTCTCAGGGGCGTCAAAAGTAGGGATTGTGTGGTAATGGGTTAAAGAATCACACATTTCAAGCATTTGCATCCCCCCCCCCCCCCCCCCCCCCCCCCCCGCCCCCCCAAACACACACTTCCCCATCTGCTATAGATCTATTTCATTTCATAAAACATTTTTTTCACCCATGAACAGAAATTTAGCTTCCACTTATTGCTTTATTCGGAGATTTGTGTAAATTCCCTTTTAAATTCATTATTAAAGACGAGAAGATAGTTTGAAGTCCTCCTGATCGGACTATGCCACACTGCTCGTTGGAGTGTCATGGGTTTTCACACCTTTTTTTGGCGATCTATTTTTTCGTGACTATTAATTTTTGGAGAAGTATTACTACATGATTTGACATCAGTTAGTCAGTTTAAATAGCAAGTAACTTAAAAATCTGTCACTTTACACTATATAAGAGGAATAACACCTTTGTTACTCTGTCATAAATGACTAGCTAGCTTCATTATCATCCGTGTGTCCTTCACATTTTATACTGATCGTGTTTAGCCAATATTTCTGCTGGATGCTCGCAAGCTAGGTTATATGAACTTCTAGATGATAATTTCATGTGTCATGTTGACATTTAGGCAGATATTTTTCATTGTCAAAGACCGGTCATCTCAAATTTCCAGGTGTCAAAACTCGGGCTCAGGGATAAATGAAAAGTGTGCGGAGTTGTCAAGTTTTGTCAAGACATCGTTGGACAAAAATTCCTTTCTCATTTTTCCGCACGATTTTCATGTTTGTTATCCACTATGTTTAACTCATTACCAGACAACAAAATTTTAGACTTGTCCAAATTGGAAGCATTTGCAGACAACAAAATAAAAGTGACTGAAAACTTGAAAATTGTTTTGTGAATGTAGCCGGGTACAGGTATTTGGTGATATATCGTGCGGCCATATCGACATGTGGTTCGGTAGCTCAGTTGGTTAGAGTGCAGGAACAATTCCTGAGGCCCTGGGTTCGAATCCCGGTTGAGCCGCGATATATTTTTCACCACCTGTTACATTTGGCGCCCACCGTAAGTAACCCACGATGTGGATGGCTACTGCTTAGGCACCTCGAGAACGTTTTGCAATGCTTCTCTGTCTCCAGAATTCGGGACGAATTCTAAATTTGGAGGGGGTATATGTAGCCGGGTACAGGTATTTGGTGATATATCTTGCGGCCATATCGACATGTGGTTCGGTAGCTCAGTTGGTTAGAGTGCAGGAACGATTCCTGAGGCCCTTGGTTCGAATCCCGGTTGAGCCGCGATATTCTTTCATCACCTGTTACATGAAGGATAGAAATCATAGTGGGAAAATGAGAAAATGCTGGTTACCAGCATTTTCTCCCTTTCTCACAATGTTTTCTACAGGCTTCTTTCTCAGGAGTGTCAAAAGTAGGGATTGTGTGGTAATGGGTTAATCGAAGATTGTGATTAGTCATAGTAACAAAACCAAGAATTCAAGTTTTGGGACTGAGCGAGTTCAGGAACTGACTACAATCGATTTCAGGATTTATCAATCAATTATCGGGATCGGAAGCCAAAACGAACTGACTTTTGACTATAGTCAATCATCGGCCCACCACTAGTTATCAGAATTTTCTCCTTTTCCTGTGCTTTTTCCAAGGGTTTGGTAAAGCGCTGTCTTTCTTTTGAAATATACGTGATCAATCTGAATTCAGGTTAAATGTATGAGTTTGGTGCATAACTATGAAAGCCTTTTTATAGCTGGAAAACTCTTGTTACATATAACTTCTTTTTTGACTTAATGTTTGTTGGTCTGCTGTCAGACACAAAAACTGGGCGAGTTCTTTGAAACAGAGGGGGGGGGGATGGTGGGGTGAGGGGGGGGGGGAGACCACGGTATTTGATGCCTCTTTGGTAAGAAATAGTAGCCAGTGAACTTTGCAGCAATTAACTCTTTACCACACAACAAAATTTTAGCCTTGTCCATGCCAAAAACATTATGCAAGCAACAAATTGAATGCTAATTAAAACATGATGAAATGTCAATAAAGGGTAGAAAACATTGACGGAAAGGAGAAAATGCTGGTTACCAGCATTTTCTCCTTTTCCCATGATGTTTTCAAAAGGCCTCTTCCTCAGGGTCATTAAAAGTCAGGATTGTGTGGCAAAGAGTTAAGCAACACTTATTGGTATCCGTGTTACAGTAATTACATTATGCTTATGTTCGAGTGGTTTACAAGCAACATGTTTCAGTGTCCATGCTCAAAATAACTAAATTACGGTTAGATCTGATTGATTCACAAGCAACAATTATCTTAATCCCATCCAAGTAGTTATAGTATGCTTAGGTTTGAGTGATGTATAAGTAACACATATTGGTATCTCTGCCCAAATAATTAACCATGCTTAGATTTGAGTGGTTTACAGGCAACTTACTGGTATCTCTGCGCAAGTGCATGTAATTGCACCATGTTTATGTTTAATTGGTTTACAAGCAATACTTCTTGATATCTCTGTAGATGTTCTAACACTATGCCTAGATTTGATAAGTTAGAAATACACTATGCTTAGATTTGATTGGTTTACAAGTAGCACTAGTTGGTACCCCTGGCCTGGTAATTACACCATGCTTAGATTTGATTGATATGTAAGTAAAACTTCGTGGTACCACTAGTTACACAAGTACAGAAAGCTAAGATTTTATTGGTTTACAAGTCATGCATATTTTGGTACCTGTATCCAAAAATTTAGACTGCTGAGGTTTGATTGGTTTACAAGTAGAACTATTTGGTACCCCTTGTGTAATCATTACATCATGCTTTTATTCGATTACCATATAAGAAACATTAAGAAACACCCCTGTCCAAGTAATTTCACTGTTCTTTGATTTTATTAGTTTACAAGCAACAGTTACTGGTACCCCTGTCCAAGTTATTACACTATATTTGGATTTGATTTGTTCACAAGTAACTTCAGGTACCCCATCCAAGAAGTTATATATCTGTTAAGACTTGATTGGTTTACTAGTAACACTTAATGGTGCTCTCTATCCAAGTAATTGATGTTTTCTTCGATTTGATTGGTTACCAAGCAACAATTTTTGGAACCCTAGTCCAAGTTGCGACACCATGCTTTATTTGATAGGTCAACACTTTTTGTTACCATTGAAGCAGATTATACTGTCAGATAACCTTCAAAACTGCTATGATAGTCAAAATAATCATGACAAATATGCTCTAAACAAGGGATTATGGAATTTCTGATTTACATTTTTGTATAGGATAGAAATCTCTTTACTTTAAAAATTTGGATGAACTTTTGTATGCCCATGAACTGTGTAAGTTCTTCATAACTAGCTATAAGATCTATATCTGGATGTATTAGTTCTCCTGCTTTTCAAAGTATTATCACCATTTTTTCAGTTATATCTCAAGGGCTAGTACACCTATCCATGCTTTCTAGGATTTTTTACTGACATTTCCCAGAACATTCTTTCCAAGCTCCTCTTTGTGTGAGAGATGAATAAATTTTGTCTTCAAGAGTTGTTCCTTTTTAACATGGCTGCTTAGATGAAAATGTGTTATGATCTGTGTATACAGTAACAGAAGGCTAAACCAGATAAGGAATACCCTCCTATGTTCTCTCTCTGGAGTTATCTAGCTTTATCAGTAAGCACTGGGAAAATGCCAGTTTGAGATCCTGTTTCAAGAGCTGGGCAGACTTTGGAATCAATATTTTCTCATTCAGCTTGTACTCTGGAAGGCATACAAGTTTTGTTAGCACATGATACAACCCTTTACCAGACTAATCTGTATTTAATCTTTCAACTCTTTACCAAACAACAAAATTTTAGAGGTGTTAAAGTTAAAAGCATTTGCAGACAATAAAGAAAATGTTACTTAATGTTACACAAAAGTTAAAACTTGACCTCAGTAGTAGAAAACATGGTGGGAAAAGGAGAAAATGCTGGTTATCAGCATTCTCTCCTTTCCCACAATGTTTCCAGAAGGCTTCTTCCTCTGGGTTGTAAAAAACAGGGATTGTCTGGTAAAGGGTTAAATCATGATCCTGAGTTTTAATGGCTCTAAGGAAGTTCGCTGTTGAAAACATTACAGGAAGAGGAGAAAATGCTGAGTACCAGCAAGGGCTATTTATGAAAGTAGTCACTTGAACAGTTAAAACAGCTGTGTGGTGTCCATGTTTGTAAGGTAGAGCATTTGACTTCATAACCGGCAGCATGATTTTGTCAGCTTTGAGATTGTTCATTGGCCTATGAAGTCAGCGTAAGCACTGCTGTAGTTCTTTGGAAGCAAAATTTTGAGAGATTATTTTAAGAAATTGTTTTGCAGTTGATGGAAAATAAGGTACTGATTGATTGATTGTACTAGAGTTGAAAGCTGTGGTATGACTTAAGCTGTTGATTCTGCATTATGATTTATATAGAGTGGTTTCTGTCATGAACCTATGACTAGCATTATTGTGGTGTGTATCAAGCGACGGCCTAGGATATATCACTGTCAGAGTTGTTTCTAAGTCTAATGGTAGAAGATATTACCTTTGCAATCTAAAGGCCTCTAGTGCAGACCATGTCAGGGTTTTCCCTCGTTTTTAAAAACTGGGAGTCATGTAACCCCCTTCCTCTTTAGCTGATGGTCATTTCTTCATCTTAGGGGGTCAAAATAGATGGATCTTTTCGAAGTCATGATTTACAATGCATTTCACCTTTAAACTCCAAGAAAGAAAGAAAAGTCTGTCAGGCATTACTGATGTAAAGGTCGATGTCACTTTTTTTGAAATTGAAACGTTCTTGTCTGAATTGCTGCTTGTCTTGATCTGCAGTTGTAGGAAGCAGACGATAGAAAAATGTTACTGTTGTCTTTGTCATGACATTAATATCCGCAATCAGCACAGACTTGTAATGTGTAATTTTATATTCCGGAAGTAGTGTAAAATAAGCTGTGATATACAGAGAACCCAACCAATATTTTGACAGGGCCCATATTTACGACACATGCCCAATATATTTAAAGGTGATAATGCATAAAAAACCAGTCTGATTCCATATAACCATAATTCCCTGAAAACCACTTTTATCTAAAAAAAAAAAAAACGTATTAAAGAAATAAGAAAGGTGTTCATCTGATATTGAAGGAAGAACAGACTTGGATTTATGACGCATTATTCATATTCATAGATGATTAAGATTTTGAAAAGTTGCTTCACTGATTACGCACTATCATTAATTTTTGGGGGTCATATGGATTAAAATTGCATCTATGACCTAGGATTTGTGCGTCATTGAAAACCCTGCCATCTACAGTACTTGACTTTTCAAAAGAATGTTGCCGGACATGACACAAGAGCTCTCACTTTGTACAGGTGATGCCAGGGACATACATAAATAAGATATATGAATTGAGGTACTGTTGGATACAACAAGAAACATTTTGTTAATTGATCAATCAATGGTACTCAATATGACGATGTAAAAATGACTAAACTTGGTTAATCACTAGTTAAATTGATTTGATTTTTTTTATAAAACAATACTGTTTTAACAACCCGAAAGAGAGCATCCTCGGTTACCCCGGGGTCTCCCTATTTGCTACGCTACATCGACCCCTGGGACAATTAATTGAATTTCCCTCGCTTTACCGCTGGCCGAATACTGGCTTTCCATTGGTTCCATCATCATTTTGTGATGGGCGAGTGGACTGTACGCTATGATGTTTCGTATCGATTTTCGGCGGCTGATTCAAAGTTTTATTAGTCAATTGTCCCAGGGGTTGATGTAGCGTAGCAAATAGGGAGACCCCAGGGTATCCGAGGATGAAAGAGAGAGGATTTTAAAAACATTGCGGAAAAGGAGAAAAATGTGGGAAGCAGCATTTTCTCCTTTTCTTGAGAGGTTTCTTAGCCATTCAAGGAAAACTTGTGTCATTAAAGCCACATTTTGAGAAATTTTGAATCTATTTTGAGAAGTACTTGTAACCCTAAACTAAACAACATTTCCTTGAGACTTCAGAATTGAGAGGGCCTGCACAAATTCAAAGTTGTCATGGTGAATTAGCCAAAGGTATTTGATAGGGAGAAAGTATAATGAGTAAATAGCATTATCTCCTTTATCCACAATGTTTTCAAAAGCCTTCTCTCCCAAGTCTTTAAAAACATAGGATTGTTTGGTAGTTTAGTTTAAACATATTTGTTTTACATCAATTGAGAAGTAAGTTCTTACATCTTACTCTAATCTCTCTAGATTTTGCTTCATGGGAACTACACCAGTATACGTGCCGAATGTGAAAAATCCCAAAGTTGAAACTTGCTCCCAGGTATCGAACTCAGGACCTTTTGGTTATGAGCCTGATACTCTACCCTATGATCATAAAGGATTGTTTGGTAAAGGGCTTAGATAGGCAGGAAGCATATCAGTGCTTTTGCTGAATTTTCAGTGGCCATTTCCCCTTTGAAAGTGTGTTGTTAGTCCCCGCGCAGAAGCGTGCGACTATATTTTTAATAGTTTTTCGAGTTAGGACATGGATAGTGGGAATTTCATTTTTATAGGGGTGTTAGGTTAACAAGAAATCTTTCTACTTCGCATTAAACTGGCTTTTTAATTCATTTTTAAACTACGAAATTGCAATACGATACTATTTTTGTTCTGTTAATACTTACAACATCAAAAAATCGGCCCAATTATTACTTTTATTTTCGCTTTTCGTGAGAAATTGACTCGTCCAGATAAATGCCTTGTTTCCATTGGTCAAGGCTGTACAGGTTTCCAGTCATTTCGTACCTTGTTAATTTCGTACCTAGGTCATTTCGGACGGTTTTGGTCATTTCGTACCTACTTATACTTTCTATTTTGGTCATCTCGTACCCAGTCTGTCATTTCGTACAAACTTTGTACACAGGTTTAATTATCATTTTGATTATTTTGTAGATAGTTTTTTTCCTACTATTTGTGTGTTTTCTGTTGAATGACCACTGCTAAAATTGTACATTGCTGCAATTGTGCTAAATTCCGCCGAAGAACGGGTATGATGGTTATGATTGTATCTGACCATTATTGGTTACTTATTTCTAAGTTTAGTTTTTACAACAAAGATAGTTTAGAACTCCTTTGTTTATTTCTCAACGAGCTCTGCACAAATTTACTCTGTGGAAAAAAAATCTGGAGAGAGACCAGTTTTTCGCTGTGTTGTTCATTAATCGCAATGCAAAACCATTATTCTTTATTAACACTGTTCACCAAACAGTATAGTTTTAGACTTGTTTAAATTGAAAGCATGCCTTGCAAACTTATGTTCTCTTGAATCATACTTTCCTAGGACAGCATTATTTTGGTAACTTAGCCCTGTTTTTAACACTTTCCCAAACAAACACGGGTTATCACATGTGTGCTGTCAAATTCTTTTGGAAAAACATGTTGGATAAGGAGAAATTGCTCGTTACAAGCAATTTATTCTTTATTAAATACTTTTTCCCCACTACTAGTGAATTTTCCACCATTTTTGCAGCTTTTTAAATTGTCATCTGCCAAATCTTTGAATTTGGAAGAGTCTGATATTGGTTGTTTGGAAAAGAGCTAAGAGAGCGCTGTGCTAGGGTATATAGATACTGAAACAGAAGACAAGTTTTGATATAGGTTCACATTCACATCAATTTCATAATGTGTTAAAAAATCTGTTGATGAAAACTGACATTTACTTACTTGCCCTGGCTTTCTTGAAGCATTAGACAATTTTTTGCGGCGACTTTGATGCTTTGCATCAACTTTTTCTTGTACCCTTTTTGAAATGTCCCCCTGTTTGTCCATGACCGTGTATGAATGAAAGCATTGGAAAAAGATAAAATCCTGATAATCAGCATTTTCTCCTTTTTTTTCTGCAATATTTCCTATTGTTCTTCATGTTAAATTTGCCATTAGCAAATTCATATATTTAAGAAGAGTCTAAAGTTTTGAAATGTTGTAAAGTGTTAAGAAGATTACTAATTCTGTCAACAGGGTTTCCCTTTGATCCGTAACTTTACACAGCCTTGTACATGAAATACCTCTGCTTCACGGTTTTCTTTATTGGAAAAAAAAAATACAATTATACAAAAATTATGTGAAAAAAGAATATTACCCCGACTTTGAAAATGCCTGTTTGAAGTTTTATTCTCTATAATTAACCCATAAGCTGCTAATTAATGGAATCAAAACTTTATAACCAATTTAAAACCCAAATTTTGCTATTGCAGATTTTTTTTTCTGTTTATGAGGGAGCGGGGAATATCTCCTTGTATGACAGTGTAGATCAAGATCAGACTTACACATTCTGTCTGCAAAATGTTGATACTTTAATGATGACATGTTTCTTGGTAATATGTAAGCTTGAAACCTGCATGCATGTACAGTATGCGATAATAGGTTGGGAGATCAGTTACTTCATAAACGGAATGGTCATTTTGGAACCGCTTAACTCATCACCAAACGTCAATATTTTAGGCTTGTCCATAATCGAAAGCATTTGCAGACAACAAAATAAAATTGACTGAAAATTTAAATTTGTCTTGTGAAGGGTAGAAAACATTGTTGGAAAAGTAGAAAATGCTGGTTACCAGCATTTTCTCCTTTTCCCAGTGTTTTCTAATGGCTTCTTTCTTAGGGTCATCAAAAGTAGGGATTGTTTGGTAAAGGGTTAAAGGACACATGGTATATTGTACAGCTTTTTTAAATGTATTGCAAAGTAGCAGGCAATGTAGACCCAAGATCACAATTACCTCAGATCAGATGTGAATCTGCACTGACTTTGAAAGCAACTAATTTTTCTTTGGTGTCGTAAGGATCATTTTGTGGTTTTCTTTGTCCTAGGCCCAAAGAAGTTCAAGTTTGCCCAAATAATTGCACTGTGTGATTACAGCTATTGATTGTTAGGTCCTGACTGACGCTATGTTACCCAAGCTACATATATTTGTTCTTTACCTATGAGTCACACATACCCCAGTCAAAAGACTCAAGCCACATTGAACGTTTTAGTGACTGAATAATAGAACATCAAAGTGTCACCTACATACTTTGATGTAATAACACAGACCCCGCTAAATTTAGCTCAGGTGAACATGGGCAATCCCAGTCCGCTTTATCAACACAGACCCAAGGTTGTATTATTAAGTTCATAATACCTGTTCCACCTGTAGGTTGAATATTGGTTAAATATTTACCACACTATCCCAAAGTTTTAACATCATAAGGAGGAAGGCTTTGAAAACATTGTGGGAAAAGGAGAAAATGCTGGTAACCAGCATTTTCACCTTTTTCCACAATGTTTTTTGTCCTTCCACACACAAAAAAAAATCTAGACATATCAAACCTTTATTGAAATAATATGTTGGACAAATTTGAAATAATAAATAATGCCTGGTCAAAAAAAAAAATCAGCAGATCATATCTTTGAAAAACTCTGTGTACACTCCATGGGCCCCATTTTTAGTCCAGTACTCCTGAAAGTTGGTCAGAGTATTTAGCATGATGATAATTTTGACAAGCTACTTGCAGTCCATTATTCATACCAAGTCACAGAATGTTTTCCTTGATCAGATTTCTTAGCAGTCCAACAATGGGTCACATCTGGGCAGAGAGAAGGTTACCAGCCACACAACAAAATCATAGACTGCACCATATTGGAAGCATTTGCAGATGACAAAATGTGAATGGTAGCGTAGAAAACTTTGTGGGAAAGGAGAAAATGCTGCTTAGCAGCATTTTCTCCTTTTCTCACAATGTTTTTAGAAGCTTTCTTCTTAAGGGTCGTTAAAAGTCAGGATTGTGTGGTAAAGAGTTAAAAGGCATTAATGAGTTATTTAGCAGGTAGGAACAAACAGGCTCTTGGTAAAAGATCTCCATGTTTTGGAGGAAAATAATTTCTCAGTGTGTTTTGCCTGGAAAAGTTTGCTGGAATCCCTTACCATACAATCAGATGGTCTAACAGTCTACCATTCAGTCCTGAGTTTTAAAAACCCTAAAGAAAAAGTCTTTGAAAAGCCGCTGAGAAAAGAAGAAGATGCTTGTAAACAGCATTTTCTCCTTTTTCCACATTGATTTCTACTCTTTTCTATAAAGCTACCACCATTTCACCACCGTTTCAATTTTGTCTACTTTCAATTTGGAGATGCCTGAAATTTTACAATTTGGTAAATGATAAAGAATTACCTTATAAAAGAATGCTATTATATCCTTTAACTCTTTACCACACGATTGGGACTTGTAATGACCCTGAAAAAGAAGCCTATAGAAAACATTGTGGGAAAAGGACAAAATGCTGGAAAGCAGCATTTTCTCCTTTACCCACAATGTTTTCTACCCTATCTAAGACAAAATCCATCAATTCAGAATAATTCAATTTGTCGTCTGTACATGTAAATACTTTGAATTTGTTACAGTCCAAAATTTCTTGTTTAGTAAAGAGTTTACTGTCAAATTTTATCAGTTTAAGCCACACTGAATCTGTGGTCTGCAACAGCTTTCAAATTTGACCAGTATATCACTCTTTCTTGTTGTGGTATTTGTCGATTGAATTTTGATAACCATGTATCTCATTTTGTGCAAAGCCGAAGGAAATAAACTCAGTTAAACTCATTCTTTCTCAGACAAATGAGTTTTTCGGTGGCGCACAGATATGTAATTTGAAATGGCATTTTAAAATAAGTTGGGCAAGGCCATCAACCGTTCAGATACTTATTTTTTATTGAAAATAGCTTCTCTCGCTCATAGCCTTTTATTGGTGCAATGATACAAATTTGCTTACTGGGCTTTTTCGTTCCACAACCAATTCATTCCATGGCTTGTTCGTCCTATGACTGAGTGCTACTACATTTGATTGCTCATGAATATTTATAGATCGCAGTAATTGATTGTAATGTTGGAAATTAAATGTAAAAGGCTAAAGATATTTGAAAATTATAGTTTTAAGGTACTTGAGAACTCTCCCCTCTACCGAAAAGGTATTTATTTGCTTTTAAGTCAATATTTGAACTATATGTCTCTTTTTCTTTCAAACTATTGATTCCAGGCAATTGTTTTCCTTGACAAATACCACTTCATCTCTCTCAACGCTTTGATTGTAAAGAGTTACTTAACCCATTACCACACAATCCCTACTTTTGACAACTGTGAGTAAGAAGCCGTTAGAAAACATCATGGGAAAAGAAGAAAATGCTGGTAACCAGCATTTTCGCCTTTTCCCACAATGTTTTCTACCCTTCACGAAACAAATTTCAAATTTTCATTAACTTTTATTTTGTTGTCCTCAAATGCTTTCGATTTGGACAAACCTTAAATGTTGTCATTTGGTAACGAGTTAAACCAGTTGGTGGAAGAAAGGTAGAGAACCTAAGTGTACTTCAACTGCAATTATGGTGTACTTGATAAATTCTATACTTGTGGGTAATATATAAACGGTGCAGGAGTCACTCTGGCCTGTAAAACTTGGGCCTTGCTGCCTGGATATCACATACACAAATGGGTGTAGCCTGTGTAGCCTGCATTACTGTGTGCTAGAAAATAGGTCAGTTCATGCATATGTGGAATGTTAACACACTGCTATAAAAGTTTTATCAATATCTGATAAAATCTTGACAACACCAGAAAAAGGGAAAAAGTTTGGCAAATGTACCTGTTAAAGGAGTGTACTTGTTCTGGATTATTTCATTCAGTTTAGGATAAACTTTGTGGTCTGGCAGTGGCAACTATTTCAGTTTTACTGCAGATTTGATATCAAGGGACAAGTATAATCATCTACTCAACCACATCTATTTGTGGCAGATATTTTAAAGAAAAGATGTACATGATTTTCTCAGGTTAGTTGTTACCTGTTTATGTTCATCTGGTGAATTTTTCTGATCTCAGATGTGGTATGACAAGGGTTTTTACTAAATAAGTCTTGAGCAGCACATACTACAAGATGAGACACATGGCAATGTGTGGTTGCATACAGTTAGATGTCTTGTTTGATATGTCACTTCTGTATGCAGTCTGCTTGTTAACCCTTTACCAAATGACATAATTCTAGACTTGTCCAAATTGAAAGCATTTGCAGATGATAGAATAAATGTAACAAAAAAAAAAAATGAAATTTGTTTCCAGCAGTATAGAAAACATTGTGGGAAAAGAAGAAAATGCTGGTTACCAGCATTTTCTCCTTTTCCCACAATGTTTTCAAAAGGTTTCTATCTCAGGGTCGTAACATCCATGGATTGTTTGGTAAAGGGTTAACCAGTAGGATACTAGACTAGTCCAGACTCCTTTCCTTTTGTGGACAGTATGTTTCAAGATCTGACTGCACGGAATATGCAGTCAGATCTTGAATCAATACCGAAAATTTTTTCCGGAATATGTACCATTGAAGTACCAACAGAGTTTTTACCATAAACTTGAATGTTTTATTTCATTTATTTAGCTGGTTATGGATTAAGACACTAAATAATTATGCCTCGGTTTTCATGCAGTCTCCATGATAAAACTTGAGTAGGACAATTTTTTTACGATAAATTTTCATTTCTAGGTCATATTGTACGGAAAAAAGAAAGAGGGGCCAAATAGATAATACAATTTTGCCTTCGAAATCTTTAATAGGCGTTTGACCTATGCAACAGTTATCCTACACTTCTTGATCAAAAATAAGGTAACCGGACGAACTTCATAAAACTTTCTTGTGAAGAATTCTTATCAATTGTTTCCAGTGTGAAGGTATTAAGACCCCTAACGCTTACAGTGCAGCCTGGTCCAAAGTACATGCAGCAGTAGACTACAAATGTAATTGAAAATGTTAATTTTTGTAGGGCAGAAAATATTGTTTCCCATAATGTTTTCAAAAGCCTTCTACCTCCGGGTTGTCAAAAGTCGGGATTGTGTGGTAAAGGGTTAATCTCTGTTAACTCTTCACCACACGAGAAAATTTTAGACTCGTCCAAATTGAACGCATTTGCAGACGACAAAATAAAGATGATTAAAAAGTTGAAATTTTTTCTGGGAAGGGTAGAAAACACTGTGGGAAAAGGAGAAAATACTGGTCACCAGCATTTTCTCCTTTTCCCACAGTATTTTCAAAAGGCTTCTTTCTCAGGGGCATCAAAAGTAGGGATTGTGAGGTAATGGGTTAATATCACTGAAGATCCATGCTTTTAACTTACGGTAGCTCATTTATTACATGTACTAACAAAAAGGATTCCCGCACCAGATGGGAAGTTAAATCTCAGTACATTTTTGACAGTTATGCCCCCTTTTTTTCATTGCATCATTGGCCTCTTCCAATCTTTAGAAAGCTTGGTATGTCTGTATTTCTGTCCTAATGGTTTAACATATTCCTATCCTGAAGCGGAACATCTATTTCCACTGTGTTATTCTACTTTAGAAAATATGATATCATTAAAAATCAGCACTATTGTAGCATCTTAACACTTAACAGAGCCACTTTTGGAGGTTTAGCCTTCATAGGATTATCATTTTCAATTCTAAAATCACTAAATCCTTTATTCAAAGGGAAACTATACTATGTGTATTTTTACCTCCCTGTACAAAAGCGATATGAACAGAAACTTTGTAATTCTGGGCAGTTGAAAATGTTTAGAATTAATGAATCCCAATGAATTTTCAATAATCTGATGACAAAAAAAATTATGCCATGTTTACTGGGCGCTTCAGGGAAGGAAAGCAGTAATCCAAAAAGTGTAATACTATATATTCATCAGCAGGCTGCTCAAAAGTCAAAAATTGACAGAAGTCATGGTGAAGAACCTGTTTGAAGGCTGAAAGAACGAAGCGTCCCCTCATGTCATGATATTTAGGTCAGGTATAGGACTTGGTTATGGTCTTTAGAATAAGGTCACTAGGTCATTGGTAAAAAATCATATACACATAATCCAGATACATGTATTTGTATAACCCTTTACCACACAATCCGATTTTTAACGATCTTGAGAAAGAGGGCTTTTGAAAACATTGTAGGAAAAGGAGAAAATGCTGGTATCCATGTTTTCTACCCTTCCCGAAACAAATTTAAATTTTTGAGCCATATTTATGTTCTTGTCTGCAAATGCTTTCAATTTGGACAAGTCTACAATTCTGTTGTTTGGTGAAGAGTTACCGTTGCTCTTTACTAAACAAAAAATTAGGCCAAATTGAAAACGTTAAGATTTTGCAGACATAGAAATAAATATGTCAGAAAAATTGAAATTTGTTGTGAGAAGGGAAGAAAATGTGGGAAAAGGAGAAAAATACTAATGAAAGTCAGAGTTGAATCTAGGGCGCAAGACTTGTGACAGTATGCTTCCAAATAGCACATGGCACCAATGAAGAACAAAGTGTGGGTCACAGCCCATGCATACCTTTTATTTGGGGCGAAATGCAGAAATTCTTGAGCATCATATCTGTAATGTTAATGGTATAATCACGCAACTGCACATGTCTAAAAATCAATATCAGTTGTAAAAAACATTTTGGGAAAAGGAGAAAATGCTGGCTACCACCATTTTCTCCTTTTACTAAGATATTTTCCAAAGGCCTCTCCTTTAGGGTTGGGAGTAAACAGAAATGTGAATTAAGGAATGAAAAAAATCTAGATATGTCCATCTAATTCTCATTAAATCAGAAAATCTAAGACAAAACAAAATTTAATAGTGTACACACACATTCTAGGATCAGACCCAAAATTCTAATTGGGATAAAATATCCAGGAAAGCCTCTCATGATTTGCTGGGCGGCCTCAGGCTGATCAACCAAGCTTTTATTGAATTGGACCAAGGTAGCCAAGCATCAGAATACACAGTGTGTATTTCTGGTGCAGCAAGTTACACACTTGTGTAAAGATATTATAATTTGGTATTCATCAGTTTTTTAACACCAATTCTTCGCACATAATGCAGAGCTCCAGATAAGAGGGAGTGATGGTATTCTAAATCCATTATTTCTTTTCAAAACCCTATGTTGTGGGTACTCATTAGAATCGTCTCGATGAGACGATTCAAATGAGTACCCACAACATAGGGTTTAGTGGAGAATTATTTATATTTTCAATTCTGAAATCAAAATCACCCCCACTATCTGGAGCTCTGATAATGTGGCTATTTACATACATGTATTTGTGTAAAATAAAGTGTTTAGTCCATAACCCTCTCTGAAATGGCAAGTTTTGAACTTAAGAAAATTGAAAGCATTAAATTTTGAAAACAACAAATTTTAAATTGGAAAAATGTGAACTGAAGTACAGGTTGGGTATCACACATTAAAAGAAAAGAAGAAATTGCTTGTTTGAAGCAATTTCTCCTTTTCCCACATTGTTTTCAATAGCTTTATTCATGAGAGTTGTTAAAACATGGGTGTATGTGATAAAGTTTTAAATAATTTTAAAGCATCCATGTGTTTTGTTTGGCCATCAACATGCATAGTGAATGTAGACTATCTTTTAACTTTTTACCACACAAGAAAATTGTAGACTGGTCCAAATTGAAAGCATTAATTTTGCAGACGACAAAATAAAGGTGACTGAGAAATTGAAATTTATTCTGGGAAGGGTAGAAAATGCTGTGGGAAAAGGAGAAAATGCTGGTTACCAGCATTTTCTCCTTTTCCCCCAGTGTTTTCTAAAGGATTCTTTCTCGGGGGCGTCAAAAGTAGGGATTGTGTGGTAATGGGTTAATTAACCCTTTACCAAACAATCCCTGATTTTTATAACCCTGATATAGAAGCCTACTGAAAACGTTGTGGGGAAAAGAGAAATGTTAGTAACCAGCATTTTCTCATTTTCCCACAATGGTTTCTACCCTGCTGGAAACAAATTTCAGTTTTTGAACTTGTTTATTTTGTCATCTGCAAGTGATATTAATTTGGATCAGTCTAAAATTTTGTTGTTTGGTACAACAGGTAAAAAACTGTAGTACAGAATTGACATTATTTGTGAGCCCATTGTTTTTAAACTGTCACATACATAGGATTTTACGATTTCAGAGGAAGTAAGTCTGAAACATTATTGAACAAGGAAGAAATGCAGTGCCTCTTTTCACAATGGTTTCCACCCTTTCTTAGACAAACACAATCATTTGATCCATCTATAATTTTGATGAATGTACAATTTTGTTGTCAAGTGAATGTTTTATGAGTCATATTTGAGGTGAAACAGATTCCAGAAGTGTCTCTATTTTTTCAGATCCCCAGCGAGAGAGTCAGCAACAAATGCATCATCACCAGACCTATTTCACAGGAATCATTACTGATGATGTCAGTGTACACAAGGTAGGCAGTCTTAACTTTTTATCACACAATCCTAAGTTCCAACAACTCTGGCAAAAAAGGCTTTTTTATCCCTTTCCTAAATGACAAATTTTTGACTCTTCCGAACAAAAAGAGTTTGCAGACGACAATTTTAGATTTGCAGAAAATGACAGAAAGTTCTTAAAAAGGGCAGAAAACACTGTGGGAAGAGGAGAAATTGCTTGTTACGAGCAGTTTCTCCTTTTCCCACAGTGTTTTCAAAAGACTTTTACTGCAAACACTTAAAAACCAGGGCTTGTTTGGGAAAGGGTTAAAACATCGTTGGGAAAGGGGAAAATGCAGGTTACCACCATATTCTCCATTTCCTAGGTTTTTTACCCTGTAGAGACAAATTTCATCTTTCGAACTTCTTACACTTTGTTTTTCTGCAATTACTCCGTATTCGGACGAATCTCAAATATTATTGTGTCACATAGAATTGATTAAACTTTTAGGGATGTTGTGTTGCCTGGCTCACTTATGATTGTGTTGGATTTGTAATCCAGAGATCACAGGTTTGATCCTTGCTTGAGGCATTGGGTTTTGTCAAGGAGCATAATTTCACCACAGAGTGACAGTTGCCTCATATTTTTGTAGAAATAAGGGATACTTTTGAAAGACAAAATTTAATCAAATTTATCATGACTCCTGTACAAAACTAACAAGGGCCCAAGCCCCATCTGAATGCAGTATGATGGGACAGCATTTTTCCAAATCAAAGGGACAATGTCTGTGAATCTCCCCTTTGGTAAGACACTGAAGTAATGTCCTTTAGGAAAACACCTCAGAGCCTTTTAACCCATTACCACAAAATCCCTACTTTTGACACCCCTGAGAGAGATGGCTTTAGAAATCATTGTGGGAAAAGGAGAAAATGCTGGTTACCAGCATTTTCTCCTTTTCCCACAATGTTTTCTACCCTTCACAGAAACAAATTTCAATTTTTCAGTCACTTTTATTTTGTCGTCTGCAAATGCTTTCGATTTAGAAGAACCTAAAATTTTGTCGTTTGGTAATGAGTTAACTCTGATAAAACCATGAATGGGCAGACATAAATACATGTAATTGGGCTGCCATCATGATACAACCGAGATTGTGCTGAAAGCGATAGCAGAGTTTTGCTACCACAAGGAGAAAAACTCATTCATGGCTTGGAAAGAAAATGGGGGGGGAAGCTTTGAATTATTAAAACAGAACTATGGGTCCGTGGGTTGAGTCTCTCATGATATGGTATATTCCGGAATATTCCCACGGTTTTCTTTTTTTTGTTAGAAAAGATGTAAATTTTTTTTCATCTTGGGAGCAGAGATAAGGTAACCTCTTTAAGAAACTCATAATTTAACCCTTTATGCCTGAAAGACATTTTCCTTTATCCCTTTACCATACAGTTCTATGTTTTAATGACCCTGTGAAAAAAGGCTTTTGAAAACACGGTGACCAACATTTTCTCCTTTCCATACAATGACAAATTCCCCTGTTAGAGACTCATTTGATAAGGTTGACAGTAACTGTTGTTTTCAATCTTGTCATTTCTTCAATTTTGCCATTTGGTAAACAGTTACATGTTCAGAAAACAGCTTTGGAAAAAAAATTAATGTCACTGGAGAAACTGAATATAGGAATGCCATGTTGGATTTTGTTTCCTTTAGTGTTTGTATTTGTAGTGGTTTTGTTCTTTTTCTTGGTTCCTTTTCACAGCACATCTTGAATTGGCGAAGGGCTGTATTCATTAGTCTGGAATATCTCAAGATAAATGGGAACCAGCCTTATAGCATTACATTTCTCTGGTGCCTGGTTCCTTTACCTTTCGAAGAATAGTGGAAGATTTTGATTTTTTTTTTTTCCATAACTCTTTACCACACAATTCCGACTTCTAACAACCCTGAGCAAGAGAAAACTACTGAAAACATGGTAGGAAAAGGAGAAAATGCTGGTAACCAGCATTTTCTCCTTTTCCCACAATGTTTTTTACCCTTCACAACGACATTTCAAATTTTCAGTCACTTTTATTTTGTCATCTGCAAATGCTTTTGATTTGGATGAACCTAAAACTTTGTCATTTGGTAATGCGTTAAAGTAATAAAATCCCTTGAAGTAAGTTTGTCTTTTGTATGCCAAAAACAGGTGCCTGTATGACTAAATTCCCAATTTAAATTGTCAATGACTAAGATTCCTGGCTTTATTTGTCAATAGTGGTGATTGTTGTAATCCATTGCCTTTTATGTTTGAGACAAAAAACTAATACTTTGAGAAAAAAGGACTTCATTGAAAAGATTGGTACATGAATTGACAGTACTTTCTTTTGACATACAGTGTTAGATATTCATCAGAAGAAGTTTGGCTTAACCCTTTCCCAAATGGCAAATTTTGGACCAGACCAAATTGAAAGCATTCTGCAGATGACAAATTAACAGTTGCTAAAAAGATGATTTTTCTATATGATAGAGTATAAAACAATGTGGGAAAAGGAGAAAATGCTAGTTACCAGCATTTTCTCCTTTTCCCACAATGTTTTCAAAAGGCTTCTATTCCTGACCCATAAAAACCAGGGATTGTTTGACAAAGGTTTAACCCTTTATCACACAATCCCAAATCTTAATAACCCTGCCGACAAAGCCCTTGAAAAACCTTATTGGAAAAAAGGAGAAAATGCTCATAACCAGCATTTTCTCCTTTTCCCAACCATGTTTTCTATCCTACCAAAGGCCAGTTCTTATGTTCAAGTTGCAATTATTTTGCTGGTTACTAGTATATTCTCCTTTTCTTAAAATAAGTTTTCTACGGCCTTCTTCCACAGGGTCGTTAAAACTCAGAACTGTGTGGCAATGGGTAGAAAGCTATGGATCGAGTTGAATGTAGTAACTGAAGCATAAAATATACTGTGGGGGAAAAATTTCCCTTGGTAATTTTTAACCTTTTTTCAAGTCAATAGTAAGACTTAACCCTTTGCCACACTATCCCTACTTTTGATGACCCTGAGATAGAAGCCTTTAGAAAACATTCTGGTAACCAGCGTTTTCTCCTTTTCCCACAATATTTTCTACCCTTCCCAATACAAATTTCAAATTTTCAGTCACTCTTATTTTGACTGCAAAAGCTTTCAATTTGTACCAGTCTAAAATTTTTGTCGTTCGATAAAGAGTTAACACTCAACCGTACCACAAATCCTGACTTTTAATGGACCTGAAGATAAGGGCTTTTTAAAATATAGTGGGAAAAGGAGTGAAAAATGGTTTGTGTAATGGGCATTTCTCTTGCCTGTACGATGTTTTTTTCCCCTTCAAATTACAAATTTCAGTTTTTGAGTCGTACTTGTTTTGTCTCTGCAAATGCTTTAAATTTGGACTAGTCTAAAGTTTTGTTGTGTGGTAAAGCATAAAGCCACAGTTTTAACTCTTTTTCAAACGACAAAATTTTAGATTAGTCCAGATTGAAAGCATTTGCAGACGACAAAATGAAAGTGTTTCAAAACATGAAATTTGGTTTGGGAAGGGTAGTAAACATTGTGGGAAAAGGAAAAAATTGTAACCAGCATTTTTTCCTTTCCTACAATTTTTTCAAACGCTTTTTTCAAAGAGGTGTTAGTCGAGCTCTGGTAGCACAGTTGGTAGCGTGCAGGACTTGAGAACACTGGATCCAGGGTTCGATCCCTGGTCACGACCTGTGGCTCAACTAATTTTTTTCCGAGGATCGATGATAGTAACTGCGACAGGACTCATTTCTCTCCAATGGCCGACTATTTTTTGATGATGGTCATGTGGGAAAGCAACCAGTCGCTTTGAAAGACAATTGTGCGGAGTACTGGTAAAAGAGACTCCAGGAACGCATGGATAGATGCACTGGCTACAGCAACTTAACTTAAATAATGTTGACAAAGTGTTAAATACCATATAATTAGTCAATCAATCACAGAGGTGTTAAAAGTCGGGATTGTTTGGTAAAGGGTTGATTTTCTACCTTCAGAGTTTACATTTTCATCATGGAAAAGTCTAAAATTTAGTGGTCTGGTTAAATAGTTTTTCTGGCGCCTGTGGTAGCTTGCAATATTCAACTGTGTATTCTTACACTTAGCTTTACACCCTTGACCCAATAATCTACTAGTGTTTTAACCCTTCACCACACAATGATGACTTTTAACACCCCTGGAAAAGAAGGCTTTAGAAAACATTGTGGGAAAAGGAGAAAATGCTGGTTACCAGCATTTTCTCCTTTTCCCACAATGTTTTCTTCCCTTTCAAAGAATTTTTTTTTTCACATGAGCCACATTGAAACTCATCAGCAAAATTAATGCTTTCAATTCAGACAAGTCTAAAATCTTGTTATGTGGTAAAGGGTTAAGCTTTAACCGCACAATTAGGACTTTCAAAAACCCCTGGAAAGAAGTTTTTGAAAACATTTGTGAAAGAGGAGAAAATACTGTTTACATTTTCTCCTTTTCCCACAATGTTTCTTACCTTATCGAAGAAAAATTGCACCATTTTTGCTACATTGAAATTGTCGTCTGCATATGCTTTCAATTTGGACAAGGTTAAAATTTTGTTGTCTGTTACAGAGTTAACGACTGCTAAGGAGAAAGCCTTGCACCCTGAGGGAGAAGAGTTTGAAAATTTTGTGGGAAAAGTAGAAAGTGCTGGTTATCAGCATTTTCTTCTTCTTTTGCCACAATGTTTTCTACCCTGTCAATGCAAAGACCCTGAATGATGCCAGTGATTGTGACAAGATTTATTCCTCTTCTACTGCTGCTAATTTTTCTAAGCAGTATTATGTGGGAAAGCAGCCATGGTCTTGGAAGAAGCCCTGATTTGTGCACAGGCAGCCAGAATGCAACAGAAATAATGTGGAATAGGGTGTTAACTGTACCAAAAAAAAAAAACAAATTTTGGGAGTGGACCAAATTCAAAGCATCTGCAGATTACAAATCAGATCTTGGTAATATGATGATTTCTTACTTACTTGTACATAGAGGAGAAAATAGGTTGAGAAAAGGAGAAAATGCTGGTTACCAGCATTTTCTTCTTTTCCGAAAATATTTTCTATTGGCTTGTTTCTCAGGTTCATTAAAAGTCAGGATGGTGTGGCAAATAGTTAAGAGCATTAAACTTGAATTCTGACTTGGTCAACATTTTTTCAAGCTTATGCAGATTGGATTCATGTCTCTTACTGTTGGTATAGTTTTGAATTCATTTAGGGAAAAGCAGACTATTACTTTTGGGAGCGTTTTGACCAAAGTACAGGAAAGTATTAGGAAACAAATTTCAGAGACACATGCATAGGTGTACTGGCTGTTTTAAGTACAGAAACAATGTTTAAAGTATCGTTTAAAGCAAAAACCTGGCTGTTAGAGCATTAGTTTTCCTCAGTCATTATCATACCATACATGCCCATAATCATTTATTCAGTGGTCTTGGGATGGTTCGATAAAATTGCCTCAGGGAGAAAAATATATATTATTGAGGAAATGAAAGATTGTGTAGAAAGACAGGTGACATAAAGAAAAGTATGAAACCAAAGAAACTGCTCCTGAACAAATATATAAAATATCAGTCAGATTGTTGATTCAAGATCAGACTGCATGCTGTATACTGTCTAATCAGAACCAACACCATCTTGAAAAGAAACTTAGACTATGGACTCTACAGGTAGAAAACAAAATCACTTCAACACTCCTGACAGATGATTGGACCGTGGGGAAATAAACTCGAAAACATTTACCATACATATCAGACTTATGACGACCCTATCGAAAGAAACCTTTTGAAAACATTGTGGGAAATACAACCCTAAGAAAAGAGGCCTTTTGAATACATTGTGGGAAATGGAGAAAATGCTGGTAACTAGCAAATGTCTGCAGATGCTTTCAAGTTGGACTAGTCTAAAATTTTGTGGTTTGGTAGAGTTAAGATTGTAATTATCAATCCTCAAATCCCTGTCCACTCCTTACTGCATTGTCGTCCACCCCCACCTGCATTGTCCTCCACCCCCAGGAAATAAGTCTGGGTACTTGAATGGGCTACCTTGTTATTATTAGCACTTAGCCTCCCTCAAAGGGCGATAATAAGGTGCTTTTTTAACTCTTTACCAAACGACAAAATTTTAGACTAGTTCAAACTGAAACCACTTGTAGACAACAAAATAAATGTAACTCAGAATTGAAATATATTTCCAGCAGAATAGAAAACATTGTGGGAAATTGTTTCCTACAATGTTTTCAAAAAGCTTCTATCACATGCTTGTAAAAAAGATGGATAGTTTGGTAAAAGGTTAACTCTCTACCACACAATCCTGACTTTTGACGACCCTGAGAAACAAGCCTTTCGAAAACAGTGTGGAAAAGGAGAAAATGCTGGTGACCAGCATTTTCTCCTTTTCACACACAGTTTTCTACCCTGGTGGAAACAAATTTAAATTTTAATTTATGTGTAATTTGTTGTCTGTTAGTGCTTTCAATTTGGACCAGTCTAAAATTTTATCCTTTGATGTAGAGGTCAGGTTGTTGAAAACTCGGGATCCTGTGATACAGGATTATGGTTGAGAGAGCCTACAAAATGTGTATATAAAATGGAAGGCTGTGTGGTTTTGGAGAGTGTCTATTCAAATAGTTTGGGCATTTGTCATCCGAAATCCACTGCACAAACAGCGCTGGAGGGTAGAGATATCGGTATTTGTGATCAGGTTGGCTTCCTGTAATTTGGGAACAAAGAGGAGTGAACTGCCATTGTTGTCCCCAACCAGTTGACAGGAAATGTGCATAGAAAAAGGAAACTCCTTGATCCTTTTGGATCCCTATTAGCTTACAGCTGCTTTTATGGACTTTATGGTTCGCGATTAGGCTGTATGGATTATAAAGTCTGATCTTAGATCTACTTTGTTGAAACATCTTGTTTGATAATTTGACATTCGTAAATGCCTTGACCGAGCACCATTGTGGCTTTGATCACCAATGTCATTTATAGAATGCTCCAATGATGAATATAGCTGGCATGGCTTACCCTTACTAAATGACAAAATTTTAGACCGGACCAAATTGAATGCACTTGCAGTAGACAATATAAACTTAACTCAGAAACTGAAATCTATGTAGAGCAAGGTTGAAAAAACCGGGAAGGAGAAAATGCTGGTTACAGGCATTTTCTCGTTTCCTATATTGTTTTCAGAAGGCTTCTCTCTTACGGTTGTAAAAAACAAGGAATCGTTTGGTAAAGGGTTAATTATCTGTCCTGATAAAACCCTGTACCAGGTATAAAAATGATAAGACTGGTCCAAATTGAAAGCTTTTGCGGATGAAAAATTCTGTATTTTCTGAAATGGTGGAGTTCATCTTCAGTGGGATAAAAAAAACATTGTAGAAAGGGAGAAAATGCTGCTTACCACCATTTTATCCGTTTTCCTCAGGATTTTTTCAGAAGTGCTTTTTTTAAATGGGTTAATATTTTACCACATAAAAGGGTTGATTTTTAGATTAAACTGCCAAAAGCCTAGCAGGCTTATGTCATGGCCTGGGGTCCGTTGTACATCCGTTCATGTTTGTGTATGTGTCTGTCTTCTTTCTTTTATTTAAAACATCTCTGAAACTATCCATACAGTTTTCATGAAACTTCGCCATGGTCCTGTTCAGAATTTCTCAAAAGAATGTGATTCTTCAAAACGGTGGTTGCCATGGCAACAAAACTTAAAAGTATTGGAAATCTTTGAAATTTTCTTGTTCGAAACCATAAGGCGTAAGGCTACCAGATTCGGCATTTAGCTTTTTCTAGTAGACCTCTTCCAAGTTTCTTTAAGTTGTAGCCCTAGAGTCGCAATTGGCCTGGTCCTGGGGGTCACAAGTTCTTCATAAAGAAAACTTTAGAAGTCTCCCTGCTCTTAACCATAAACCTAGAGCTACCAAATTTTGCATGTGGCTTTATCTGGTGGACCCTACCAAGAGTGCCCGAATTATAGCTCTGGGATCAAATTTAACCCTGCCCTTGGGGTCAGTCATAAGTCTCCCAGCACCTTAAGCTATAAGGCCTAGGGCTACTAAAGTTTGCAAGAAGCTTTATCTAGTGAGCCTTTATTAAGAGTGTCCAGTCATATAAAGTCTCAAGTCATATTGCTACAATTTGCTGCTCTTGTTCCATTATCGTTTGACTTATAACCTTAAAATTTGGTATTTATCTTCATTATAGACCTTTACTGCTTAGTACTCAGGTGAGCTATATAAGACCATCATGTTCCTCTTGTTTTGATAATAATTATGTTTATTGATAATTCTATAATTATAAGCCCAGTCATTTTTGTTTGTTTCCATAAATATCATTCATTGTTTTACTTATCAGTGCCTGCTTACCTAAGTTTACATGTAATGAATATTTCAACTCTTTGCTACTCAATCCAGAGTTTTATTGACAATGAGAAAGAAAACTAGCATTTTTTCCTTTCTCCACATAATGTTCTCTATCCTTATAATGACACAGTTTAATTTACATTTAATTTGGTGCTGGAAAATGCCTTGAAATTGGACAAGTCCGGAATTTTTCGTTGTCTGACCAAAAGCTAACAGTTATCACTATCACTAAACTCATTACCAAACGACAATATTATAGACTTGTTCAAATTGAAAGCATTTGCAGACAACAAAATAAAAGTGACAGAAACATTGTGGGAAAAAGAGAAAATGCTGGTTACTAGCATTTTCTCCTTTTCCCGCAATGTTTTCTAAAGGCTTCTATCACAGGGGCGTCTAAAGTAGGGATTGTTTGGTAATGGGTTAACTCTTTACCAGACAACAAAATTTTAACCTTGCCCAAATTCAAAGCATTAAAATTTTGCAGACGACAATTTCAGTAAGGCACAAATGGGGCAATATTTCTTTGATGAGGTAGAAAATACTGTGGGAAAAAGAGAAAATGCTGGTTACCAGCATTTTCTCCTTTTCCCACAATGTTTTCATAAGGTCTCTTTCCAAGGGCCATTGAACTTTTGCATTATGCGATGAAGGGTTAAACAGATGATTAACCCTTTCCCAAACAATCCCTGGTTTTTATGGGTCTGGAATAGTAGCCTTTTGAAAACATTGTGGGAAAAGGAGAAAATGCTGGTAACCAGCATTTTCTCCTTTTCCCACAATGTTTTCTACCCTATCATAGACAGAAATAATCTTCTCAGCAAGAGTTGAATAGTCGTTTGCAAATGATTTCAATTTGGCCTAGCCCCAAAGTTTGTCGTTTGGGAAAGGTTTAAAAACAATGAGTATTACCTCAGATTTTAGTCATAAAATACAGAATGGACCTGAGAATCAAGTTTGAAGGGTCCTGTTTGACCCAGTTATACAATACAGGTTGGAGCCAGACTGGAAGAATTTTTTTTTCTACTTTTTTGGGAACAAATTAACTCATTACCTCACCACAAAAATTTTAGGTTTGCCCAAATCCAAAGCATTTGCAAAAAGACAAAATAAAAGTGATTGGAAATTTGAAATTGTTTTGAGACGGCTAGAAAACATTGTGGGAAAAGGAGAAAATGCTGGTTACCAGCATTTTCTCCTTTTACCACAAAGTTTTCTAAAAGGCTTCTTTCTCAGGGTCGTCAAAAGTAGGGATTGTGTCGTAATGGTTTAAATCAGTAGAGCATAGTTTTGTGTCGGCTGCAAAATTATAAAAGCTTTGAATGTGGACAAATCTAGAATTTTATTGTTGCCGAGAACAAAATTGTTGACTGGTCCAAATTGAGAGCATTTGCAGTAGACATATCAATATTAATGTGATTTATGAATGTGGACTGGTCAATATTCAAAGTATTTGCAGAAGACTCATTAATCATGGCTCATGATTGAATGATTGTCTAAGAAAGAAAGAAAACAAGGTAGGAAAAGGAGAAAATGCTGGTGAGTAACAATGTCTCCTTTAACTACACTGTGTTCAAAAATACTTTTCTTAAAACTCAAGATTCTTAAAAACTCAAGAATCTCTGGTGAAGGGTAAATGTGTAGTGCTCTAATTTAAATTCTAGGTTAACCCTTTATTACCACACAATTCTGTATCGTAACTACCCTGAGAAAGAAGGCTCTCAACCCTTCACTCCACAGATACTTATTTCTACTCATTGCTTGTAGGAGCCTTTTGAAAACATTGTAGCAAATGGTGAAATTGCTCATCATGAGCAATTTCACCTTTTGCCACAATGTTTTCTATGCTATCAAAAGTTGTCATATACACATGGAAAATGCCTTCATCCTTGCTGTTATTTAGGGTCAGTTAGAGATAGCATATAAATGCTTTATGGGGTAAAGGGTTAAAAACATTGTGGGAAAAGCAGGAAATGCTGATTGCCAGCCTTTTCTGCTTTACCAACGTTTCCTATCCATTCTTAAATAAAAAATGGTATCAGTGGAAAAGCATTTGAATTGTTCTTTGGTTAACCACTTAACCCATTACCACTCAATCCCTACTTTTGACGCCCCTGAGAAAAAAGTCTTTAGAAAACATTGTGGGAAAAGGAGAAAATGCTGGTAACCAGCATTTTCTCCTTTTCCCACAATGTTTTCTACCTTTCACAAAACAAAGTTCAAATTTTCAGTCACCTTTATTTTGTTGTCTGCAAATGCTTTCAATTTGGACCAGTCTGAAATTTTCTCGTATGGTAAAGAGTTAACCCTTTACCACTCAATGCGATGTTTAGAAAGAAGATATTTGAAAATATTAAGGGAAAAGGAGAATATGTTGGATGACCTGCCTGAAATTTTTTCATCTAGTCAAAAAGTGGGATAAGCTTATAATATGCTGGGCATGGTTCTTTTTTCCAATGGAAAACAAAAGACAATCTGCTTACTTATTTTGCTTTCTAGGGTTGGTACATGTGACCCCCATTTTTGCCTTGCTGGAGTTATCAACATTTTATATCAGGAAAAGGCAGATAGGGGCTGTAATCACCAAGAACAGCTGTTACACATGAAATATTTAGTTTCCACTCCCCGCTTCTCCCTACACTGTGATCAATCAGGGGTTTTCCTGCTTGTTTGCTTGGCAAAGCTCTGTATTGATTCTGGAATTCATTCTTCTCTCTATATAATCCATGTGCCGGCTTGATTAGAGCTTGTGTCCATACTATTCCTTCATGATTTAACTTTTTGTCTTTTTAAGGGCGTGTCATGACTTATCAGAGGTAACCAGTCCTGCTATATGCACTGAATGACTTTAGCTGTAGATGCTATATAAGATAATGTTCATTCATGCATTAATTAAGTCATTCTTGTATGCCAAGGTGTTATCTGCCTTGTTTGATGAACTGTATGATATTGAACATCATTGTCATCATAATTTCTTTAACATTATTTCAGTTATATTGTAGCAGCCAGTGCACCTATTTATTTTTTCCTGGAGTTTCTGATACTAATATTTGGCACAAAGTTCTTCCCAAGCCACTGGCTGCTTTCGGTCATAACTATGGTTGAAACAATGACCAGCAGAGAGAGAAATGAATGCTGTGGCAATGACTAGTGTCAGTTCTCAGAAAAAAATTTTGTGGAGATTTGAACTGGCCACCCCTTACTAGGTTTTGTGGTAACCAGAACTTTGTCCTTGTCCTACAATGTTTTCTACCCTTCAAGATATTAAGTTAATGTACTGAAGATCATGTAATCTGTTGTCTGCTAATTAAGCTTTACCCAACGATAAAAATTTTAGACTGGTCAAAATTGAAAGCACTATTAGTCTTGAAGATGACAAAATAAAAGTCACTCAAAAATTGAAATTTATTCCCAGCAGGGCAGAAAACATCGTGGAAAAAAGGAGAAAATGCTGGTTACCAGCATTTTCTCCTTTTCCCACAATGTTTTCAAAAGGCTTCTGTCTCAGGGTCATAAAACAAGGGATTGTTTGGTAAAGGGTTAAATTTTGTCATATTGGAAGAAGTTGAACCTTTCCAAATCGAAAGATGACAAAAAAAGTATAAAATCAATGGTATCCCTTGACAGGGTCTATTACTGTTGGTATAGGATTATTGAACCTGCAACCCATTTGGTGGTATCGGGTTTTTCAGGATCCTGGCTCGTGTCGCATGTGTGCAGGCGCTACAGAATCAATAGCTATGCTTATGATAGGGATGAAGTATTGATTATTGAGTTTCATGTAACGGGAATGTGAACCCTGCTGTTGTTCAGGAAAATCCATGATGCTGGATGGAAATAAAATCCAGGAACCCTTCAAGTCATGCCTGACATTTAAAATGAGTTTTGTCCAAATCCATGTAACACATTACCACACAGTCCCTACTTTTGATGACCCTGAGAAAGAAGCCTTTAGAAAACATTGTGGGAAAAGGAGAAAATGCTGGTAACCAGCATTTTCTCCTTTTCCCACAATGTTTTCTACTCTTTACAAAACAAATTTCAAATTTTCAGTCACTTTTATTTGTCGTCTGCAAATGCTTTCTATTTGGAAAATATTGCCATTTTGGAAAGGGTTAAAGTACTGATTGGTAGATTCCTAGATCTATATAGTTTTATTTGATGAAAAGCTCTGTCTGGAAGAAAGCTTTAAGCAGCAATTTGTCCTAGTTAGGGTAAGGGTTAGAGCTTGGGAGAGGTTTTGATGAACATGGGTTTTGAGCAATTATTGCAGATCCCTCTGTGAGGGCCTTTTAATGAGCTCCAGATATAAGGAGTGATTTCGATTTCAAAATTTAAAAAAAAAAAAGATTATTCCCAGCTAAACCCTATGTTATGGGTACTCGTCAGAATGGTCTTTTTAGATGACTGTAATGAGTAGCCACAACATAGGGTTTTGAGGAGAAATAATTGATTTAGAATACCATCACTCCCTCTTATCTGGAGCTCTGATTCTCATTCTATGATAAGATTAAGATGATTGTAATTTTGTTGCTTCCTTTTGTGCCTAGAGTTTGAGCAAAGTGGACAAACTGGTTCAAAGATCAGGCTGCACATTTTGAGTGGCCTGATTTAGATCTTTATTGGCAGCAAAGACAAGTATAGTTGAGAAAAGCACTTTAAGACTAAAATAGCTTTTATTGCTGGACTGAAAATGTTCTTGAGGTATAATATTTTAGTGTAATGAGTTATGTAACTCGTTACCAATTGATGTCAAAAAATTATACTGGTCCAAATTGAAACGATTTGCAGACAACAAATTAAATGTAACTGAAATAATGATTTTTGTTTTGGATGGGGAAGAAAACGTGGGAAAAAGGAGAAAATGCTGGTTACAAGCATTTTTTTTTTTCCCACAATGTTTTCTAAAGGCTTCTTTCTCAAAAAAAGGGTCGTCAAAAGTAGGGATTGTTCGGTAATGGGTTAATAAGCTTTTATTGCTGGACTGAAAATGTTGATTAGGTCAAATGTTTCAGTGATAAGGCTTATCTAACTGAAATATTTCAGGATGATTGAGAGAACATAGATGAAAGATCAGATTGCAAAATGTGTATATAGTCTGATCTTGAATACACATGTACTCAGTCCACAGGTATCCTGAATTTGAGAGGCAGTCTTAACCCTTTACCCCATATGGTATTTCTATGGTATCTCTAATTGACCCTATATAACAGCAAAGATGAAACCATTTCTTATGTGTATATGACACCTTTTGATAGCATAGAAAACATTGTGGCAAAAGGTGAAATTGCTCGTTACGAGCAATTTCACCTTTTGCCACAATGTTTTCCAAAGGCTCCTACAAGCAATGCGTAGAAATGAGTATCTATGGAGTAAAGGATTAAACTTAGGGCTGCTAAGCATGAATGCAGTCTGATGTTGGATCTACACATTGCAATAAGGAAATATCTTGCCTTCAAAGATACTTTCAACCCTTTACAACACAATCCGGAATTTTAATGACCCTGATAGAGAGGCCTGTAGAAAGCATTGTGGGAAAAGGAAAAAATGCTGGTAACCAGCATTTTCTCCTTTTCCCACAATGCTTTCTAACCTTTCAAAAACAAATTTCATTGTTTTTAGACACTTTCAATTAGTCGTCATTGAATTCTTCCAATTTGGAAGAGTCGAAAGTGGGGTTGTGTGGTAAACGGTTAAAATAAGAAAATTTAGATTTTTACAATCGGCTTGAAAGAAACTTTTATTTTATTTATTTAGCGGGATAAGGGTTGAGAGAAAGTCCTTGAGTGTTAGTAGAAAAAGTTCACCATTCTATGTTCAGTTTTGGGATCTATTATTGGACTTTCAAGGCTGTCTTTCACATGGAATCATCAGACCACCAAAATTCAAGATGAAAGCAGAGCTCTGGATAGAAGGAGTGATTTTGATTTCAAAATTGAAAATATTAATAGTTCTACTCTTAATCCCTTGTTGTGGGTGCACTAAATCCTTTGTCTCATCGACACGATTCTAATGAGTATCCACTATGTAGTGTTTCAGAGAGAAATAATGGGATTAGGAATACCATCACTTCCTCTTATCTGGGGTTCTGATGAAAGTGCATTTTTTGTACAGTTTGATGTTAATCTACAATGCCTTTCCATGCTTTTAACCCTTTACTCCATAGGTATTCATTTCTATGCATTGCTTGTAAGAGCCTTTGGAAAACATTGTGGTAAAAGGTGAAATTGCTCATGATGAGCAATTTCACCTTTTGTCACAATGTTTTCTATGCTATCAATATGTGTAATATACCCATAAAAAATGGCTTCATCCTTTCTGTTATTTAAGGTCAATTACAGATACCATAGAAATGCCTTATGGGGTAAAGGGTTAAATTTGTGTGCAGTGTTTGAGGGATAAATGTTAGACTTTGCTGACAATGCTGCATTTATGAATTTGACATTTCGAAAGAGATGTTTGAAAATGTTTTGGAAAAGGAGAAGATGCAGGTTACCAACATTTTCTCCTGTTCCCACTATGTTTTGTTCTCCATCAAAGACTTTCCATTATCACCATTTTAGCAACATTAAATTTGTCATGGCACAAGCTCTTAACTCTTTACTCCATAGATACTCATTTCTACACATTGCTTGTAGGAGCCTTTGGAAAACATTGTGGCAAAATGTGAAATTGCTCATGACGAGCAATTACTCCTTTTGCCAAAATGTTTTCTATGCTATCAAAAGGTGTCATATACACACAAGAAACAGATTCATTCCTGCTGTTATTTTGGGTCAATTATAGATACCATAGAAATGCCTTATGGGGTAAAGGGTTAACTCATTACCAAACAATAAAATTTTAGACTTGTACAAATTGAAAGCATTTGCAGACAAGAAAATAAAAGTGATAGAAAATTTGTTTTGTAAAGGTTAAAAAACATGGTGAGAAAAGGAGAAAATGCTGGTTACCAGCATTTTCTCCTTTTCCCACAATGTTATCTAAAGGCTTTTTTCTAAGGGACGTCAAAAGTAGGGATTGTGTGGTAATGGGTTAACCCTTAACCACACAAGCCCGACTTTAAACAACCCTAAGAAAGAAGCCTTTAGAAAGCATTGTGGGAAAAGGAGTAAATGCTGGTAACCAGCATTGCACCTTTTCTCACAGTATTTCTTACCTTATCAAAGTCATGATAATACCTTATCAAAGTCAGAAATTATCATATTAACAAGATATAATTTGTTGTCTGCAGATGCTTTGAATTTGGTCCAGTCTAAAAATTTGCAGTTTGGTGCGGAGTTAATTTTGATCTAGTCTGAATTTTTTGTCTTTTGGTAAAGATTTACCCCATTAGCACTCCCTACTTTTGACAACCCTGAGAAAGAAACCTTTAGAAAACATTGTGGGAAAAGGAGAAAATACTGGTAACCAGCATTTTCTCCTTTTCCCACAATGATTTCTTACCTTCACAAAACAGCTTTCAAATTGTCAGTCACTTTTATTTTGTCGTCTGCAAATGCTTTCAATTTGGACAAGCCTAAAACATTGGCATTTGGTAATGAGTTAACTGGATTTACTGTATGCCAAACAGTAAAATGGGGATGGTCAGCCGGAATTATGGTTCATCTCATAAATGCATGTGTAAACATCGTGACAAACAGATAAATTTTGTATTTCAAGTGGTTTCTATGTGTCATTGTTTTTGAAACAGATTGGCAGAAAATTGGTTGAAAAAAAAAACAGTATGCAGGGACAAGGTGTTAACCCTTTACCACACAATGACGACTTTTAATGCCCCTGAGGAAGATGCCTTTTGAAAACATTGTGGGAAAAGGAGAAAATGCTGGTAACCAACATTTTCTCCTTTTCTCACAAAGTTTTCTACCCTATCAAGGCAAAATTGCACTGTTTGAGCCACTTTGAAATTGTCGTCTGCAGATGCTTTCAGTTTGGATAGGTCTAAAATTTTGCTGAGTGGTAACAGGTTAACTCTTTAACAGTCGGCAAATTGCTAGACCTGTCCAAATTGAAAGTATTTGCAGAGGACAAATTAAACATTGATTAAAGGATTATATTTGTTTTTGAAAGGGTACAAAGTATTATGGGTAAAAGAGAAAATGGTGTTCTTCAACGCCTTTGTCCTTTTTTTCGCACTGTTTTGAAAAGCCTCAATCCCATGGATATGATATGGAATGGTTTGTTAAAAAGGTTAATCTTTCAGCATAGTATTATGATCCCAAATCCCAGTTCAACAACAGTAAGAAGTGTGGGTTTTTAAAACATTGTGGATAAAGCAGAAAAATGCTGATAACCAGATTATTCTGCTTTCTCCCACAATCATCTCTCCCCTATTGATATTGCATGATTTTAGTTACTTTTGAATTATTTATCTTCAAAATGTGTTCATTGTGGTAAGAAGTTCAACCTCTCCCAAACAACAGTATTCTTAGACTCTTGCAATTTCAAACATCTACAGACAACAAATTAAAAGACCAATACCTACGGGATTGAATTCTCCGAAAGGGTTGAAAACATTGTGGGTAAAGGAGAAAATGCTGGTTACCAGCATTTTCTCCTTTTCCCACAATGTTTCCAAAAGTGCCTTCAGTAGGGTCGTTAAACCCTGGTATCATTTGGTAAAGGATTTATCTGTTGTTTGTACCAAAACATGAAAAGGTCAGCTTTATGAAATGTAACATATGTTGTGGAGGTAAACATTTACAAACAGTGTAAACACTGGAACTTGTGTGTCCTCTCTCATTATTTAGGCTTGCCATTGAAAATTGAACTTTGCCAGACCACAGAGGTCCAAATTCAGATTGTATGGCGTTTAGCTCATTTCCAAACAACCAAATTTTAGACTTGGCCAAATCGAATGCATTTGCAGGCGACAAAAGTGACTCAACATTTGAAATTAGTTTTGTGAAGGATAGAAAACATTGTGGTAAAAGGGGAAAATGTTCTTTACCAGCATTTTCTCGTTTTCCCACAATGTATTCTAAAGGCTTCTTTCTTAGGGTCGTCAAAAGTAGGGATTGTGTAGTAATGAGTTAAACATGGTTTTCAATATTATTTCAGTTTTATCGCAATGGCCAGTGCACCTATCCATGCTTTCCTGGAGTCTCTTTTACCCATACTCTGCACAATTGGCCTTTTAGCACACTTCAAGATTTTAGATCTGTTGGAATCCAAAGCATAAATATGCATATGCAAAATTTAATGACGTTAAAATTGTGGAAGATGTCTTTCATAGAGTAGAAAACATAGTGGGAAAAGGAGAAAATGCTGGTTACCAGTACTCTCTCCTTTTCCTGCAATGTTTTCAAAAGTCCTGTTTCTTACGGTTGTCAAAAGTTGGCAATGTGTGGTCAACACCATAAATCTATCGACAGTCAGTCCAGTACTATTCTTGGTTACACATTTTGGAGATTTCATAAATGATAAAGAGAAGACGGTAAAAAGTTTTGCTTCTTGGTTAACCCTTTACTACACAGTCCAGAGTATTGAAGACCCCGAGTAAGAAGCCTTCTGAAAACAATGTAGGAACAGTAGAAAATGCTGGTAACCAGCATTTTCTCATTTTCCCTCAATGTTTTCTACTCTTTCCAACACAAATGTAAATTTTTGTGTCACATTAATTTTGTTGCCAGCAAATGCTTCCAATTTCAGAGTCCAAAAAATCCACTCGTCTGCTTGTCCTTACTAGTTCAAATTTGGTGAGGGCAAAATGGATTATCATTCTTTGTCTTAACTGTAAGACGAGTGCAAAATGGCATGAGGACAAGTAAGAATTCGGAAAATATTTGGACCCTGAATTTGGACTTGTTGAACATTAATGTGGTTTAGTAACGAGTAAAAGTTAACCATTTACCAAATAATTCAATGTTTTTTTTTCCAAGCTGAGGAAATATGATTATCAAAACTTTTTTTGAATTTCTTTTCCTTTAATGTTTTCCACCCTCACAAAGACAGATAACTCTTCAGCAATATTCAAAATTTTGTCAGCACAATTAATCAATTATCACAGAGTTCCAAGTTTTAGTGACCCGAAGGAAGAAACCTTATGAAAACATTGTGGGGAGAAGGAGAAAATGCTGGTAACCAGGATTTTCTCCTTTTCCCCACAATGTTTTCTATCCCTCTGGAAACAGATTTTAATTTTTAATTCTTTACCAAACAACAAATTGTTAGACTGGTCCAAACTGAAAGCTTTAATTTGCAGATGACAAAATAAATGCGACTGAAGAATTGAAAATTGTTTTAGGAGGGTAAGAAAACATGTGGGAAAAGGAGAAAATGCTGGTTACCAGCATTTTCTCCTTTTTCCATAATGTTTTCAAAAGGATTCCTCCACAAGGGTGTTAAAACTTGGGATTGTGTGATACAGGGTTAAGTCACATTTATTTTGTTGTCTACCAGTGCTTTCAATTTGGTCAGGTTAAAAATTTTTAGTTGCTTGGTCAAGAGTCAATGTTTTAATATTTTCAGAATAATCTAAAATTTTGTAGGTTGGTAAAGGTTTCAGCCTACCTTCATGATTTATCTTTCTGTTCATACCCTACCCTGAGGCATGTTGTACCCTGTGATTGGACAGCTAAGGTGATTATTTTATTTTTCTATGCCTTGAGGCTAGGCCGTAGTATAAAGAGCCTCTTGTCGGCTCAATATTTGTTGGCTCAGAGTAAATAGGGGAGGGGAGTGGGAATGACAAATATCGGATCTATGCTTCACTATTCACCGAGGGATAGTGTGTGTGTGTGTAAATAGCTGAAGTGTTGGAGAGCGCTCGACTACACATTCGGGCATTGACTGTGGAGTGTATTACACTGGATTTTGTCCTGTATTTTGTGAATTTTTTCCCCCCCAGGATTTGTTTATTATGGATTTTAATGAAGTTTTACTCATGATTTCCAAGGTAAACATAATGTATATAAAAGATTTCCCAGCTGTAGAAAGATTGAGTGATTTTAATTTGAAAATGAAATAAAAATGAATCATTCTCCACTAAATGCTTATGGTGTGGGTACGCATTAGAATCATCTCATCAGGACGATTCTAATGAGTACCCACATCATAAGGTTTAGAAGAGAAATAATGGGTCAAGAATACCATTACTCTCTTATCTGGGGCTCTTGTTTTATGTGTTTTTTCCCCTTCAACCTTCAACTTTTGGGTTGTAATTTATATTTCTTTAACTCTTTACCACACGAGAAAATTTTAGACTGGTCCAAATTGAAAGCATTTGCAGACAACAAAATAAAGGTAAATGAAAAATTGAAATTTGTTCTAGGAAGGGTAGAAAACACTGTGGGAAAAGGAGAAAATGCTGGTTACCAGCATTTTCTCCTTTTCCCACAGTGTTTTCAAAAGGCTTCCTTCTCAGGGGCGTCAAAAGTAGGGATTGTGTGGTAATGGGTTAAAAAAAGAACAAGAGGGTGTCTGGTATGATTATGTTCACCTCTATCCTATTAATTCTTTACCAAACGACAGAATTTTGAGACTGGTCCAAGTTGAAAGCACAGGCGACAAAATAAGCCGAGGTAAAAGAAATTAAATTTGTTTCCAGCAGGGTTGAAAACATTGTGGGAAAAGGACTAAATGCTGGTTACCAGCATTTTCTCCTTTTCCCACAATATTTTCAAAAGGCTTCCATCTCAGGGTTGTAAAAACCAGGGATTGTTTGGTAAAGGGTTAAATAACTAAAGATGAAATTTTCAATTTGATAATAAAAACCAAACTATCGCTTATTCAAAGTTATGCTTTGGGGAATAGTATCTCTATCAAACATTGTTGGTCCAAGATCTGACTGCACATTCTGTGCTGTCTGATCTTGATCTACACTGTCCACAAAAGGTCATTGAGTCACTGCTTAGCAGCCTTATGATTAAATTGTAGGTTCTTTTCAACCAGATACTTTTAGATGAGTAAATATACTACATAGGTGGAGATAATGGAAGTAGTTTGGTATTTCAAAGAAAGTGTAAACCCTTTCTGGTCAGGCCTATCAAAATATTATCTGTGTTTAGGTTTCCAACCCAGTCTAGAAAATGCTGCCAACCCTAAACCAAATTTCTCAGGATTATGTGGTTAAGGGTTAACTCTTTATCACACATCCATATTGAAAGCATTGATTTTGCAGATAACAAAATGATTATGTAGCTTGAATTGGACTTATATGGTTTGTCTTTGGAAGTTTAGAATGCATTTTTGGGATATAAGAAATTGCTGGTATCTAGTATTTCCTCCTGTAGTCCACAATATTTCAAGAATCTGTTTCCTCATGTTTGTTGAAAGTTGAAATTGTTTGAGAAAGGGTTAGACAAGCTGACTTCACTCTTTACCAAATGACAAAATGTTATACTGGTCTAAATCCAAAGCATTTGCAGACATCAAAATTCAAGTGATTTAAATATTTTAATATTTAAATTTGTTCTCGAAGGTTACATACAAAACGTGGGAAAGGGAGAAGATGCAGGTAACCTGCATCTTCTCCCTTTCCCACACTTTTTTCAAAAGGCTTTATTCTCAGTGCTATGAAAACCCAGATTTGATTTTGGTAAAAAAGAAATAGTCTGACTTTATTTATATTGGGAATTCAAAGAAATACTTATATTTCCAAGTTAATTCTCTACCACATAGCCCAAAATTTAAAAGTTCCAAAAAGAGAAAGCTTTTGAAAACAATGCTGGAAAAGGAGAAAATGTTGGTTAACAGCATTTTCTCCTTTTTTCAAGAAAATGCTGGTAAATGGCATTTTTTCCTTTTCCTACTATGTTTTATCTCTTATCAAAGGCAGAAATCGTCATCAGTTCTACTTCGCTGTCTGCAAGTACTTTCAGTTAGGCTAAAGGAAAAAGATTTGTAGTAAAAATGGCTGCAAGGCTGGCTTTTCAAAGCACACTGGCAGATTTACACAAGCTTGACCTAGTAAAGCTTATGTAGAGCAGTGTGGTGTACATACAGGACCTAAATCCGTGTCGAGATACTTCTGTTCAACCGACACAAAATGTGACACTCGGATGTGAGATTTTGTTGCGCAGTTTTATCACTATTGATCATATATGCACAAGCTATGAACCCTTGATCATGCAATTCTTAGTTTTAATGACCCTAATAAAGAAGGCTTTTGAAATCATTGTGGAAAAAAGAGGTGCTGGTAATCAGCACTTTGACTTTCTTCTTTTTTCCACTATGTTTTCTTACCTGTGCAAAAATAATTTAATCATTTGAACCACATTTAAATTGTTTTCAACATTTGCTTTGGGTTATGAACTTGTCCAAAATTTTGTAGTTTGGTAAAGAGTTAAAGAAGTTTGAGCAGCATGTATGAATGTAACACAACTTCTGATTGGATAAACCAAAATAATGGTCAAGCCAATCAGAAATTGTGTGACTTGTGAACTTAGAAAATTCTTGAGAATAGGACTAAAAATATTTCTTCAGACTGGTTTATATAAATAAGGACACTGGACCTCATCATGCAGGCAAGGATCTGTAGATAATGATAGGCCTTAACTCTTTACCAGACAACAAAAAAAATTTAACCTTGACCATGTTAAAAGCATTTGCAGACGAAAATTTCCATGTGGCATCAATGGTGCAATTTTTCCTTGATAGGGTAGAAAACATTGTGGGAAAAGGAGAAAATGCTGGTTACCAGCATTTTCTCCTTTTCCCACAATGTTTTCAAAAGGCTTCATTCCAGGGGTTGTTAGAAGTTCGCATTGTGTGGAAAACAGTCAAAGGATAATCGCTCTCATGCTTTCAACCATCCTTTATAAAACAGGTACACACTTCCATTTCCTTTGCACTATGTCCATTGCCCCTGGGATATCTAGCCGACTTTTCCTTGTTTCCCGGACGTCTGAAATAATAATGAAGTAATCAGATCACTTCAGCCCAGTACCAAACAATACTGTGTTTTAACCCTTTACCAAACAATCCCTAGTTTTCACTACCTTGAGAAAGAAGCCAAGTCTCACAGGCAAGACAGGCCTGTATGTGGATAAATTTTTCTTGTATTTCTCTGGTCTGAGAATAAGACTTTAGTGCATGCTCTATACTTAACCTATAATATGGCTTCCAACACTATTGTTGCCTTTGCAACAAGTATGAATGGAGATCAGTCTGCACAAACAATACAGTCTGATCTCTGATCTACACTGCCGGCTTTGCTAAAATTCTGCCTGTAAACACCGACATGACATTGCAATTATGTTAGTCATGATTCTAGATTAAAAATGTATGTTGGATTTATTTGGTGCCTTATGTATTTAAGTTTAAACTCTCTTTTTTCAGAGTGAAAGCCCAAGTAGAAAAAGACGGAAAACCTCAACAAGTATCATAGATCTGACCAATAACTCCCCCAGTCCTCCACCCAATGGGTTTCAATGTGATTCCTTGTCGGACGCTGTGCGACAAAGACGAAGAAATCCCAGCCAGAGACGGCCGTCTGGAGAACGAGCCCATACCCCGAGAGCAAGAAGAAGGTAGGATCTGCTGGCTGACAAGGCTGTTCACCAAATAATCCCGTATTTTTTCAATCTTCAGGAATAAAGCTTTTGAAAACATTACAGAAATAGTATAAAACACCAGTGGCATGCCTTTCTCCTTTCCCCTACAATGTTTTCTTATCTCCCAAAGACAATTCCATCCTTAATCCTTTACCACACAATCCCGACTTTTAACAACCGTAGGAAAGAAGCCTTTTGAGTTTTGAAAACATGGTAAGCTGCATTTTCTCCTTTTCCCACAGCATTTTCTACGCATTGTAAAAAGGAAATTACCATTTTAACAACATTTAATTTCTTGTCTGCAAATGTTTTGACTTTGGACTAGTGTAAAGCTTTGTCGTTTAGTAATGAGTTAAGTGATAGTTATTGATTTCTTTTTAATTTGTTACCACAGGACAAAATGTTAGACTTGTCCAAATTCAAAGCATTTGCAGGTAACAAAATAAATGTGACTCAAAAAGTGAAACTTGACTTTGGAAGAGTAGAAAACGTGGGAAAAGGAAAAAATTATGCAGGTTTCCAGTAGTTTCTCCTTTTCCCACAATGTTTTCAGAAGGCCTCTTCCCTTGCGTTGTAAAAACCAGGCACTGTTCCCGATCATGTAAAATCGTGCGTGAAACATGTATAAATGAAATAAAACACATACAAAATTACAAACCTGTATGTGAAATCATGCACAAAAAAATACTGAAGAAGATCGAACATAAAAATAAAAAAAAAGTGCTTGCATAGAACGGCTCACATAGGAGCCATTTTCGGACAAAGTAAATCTAACATCAGAAAAATTTTGGATTTCCAGCTTTCTATTTTTGGAACATTTACATGGTTGGCATACTCGATCTTTATTATAACGACCTATCATTTGCAGACTGGGACTCGTTTGTTTCCAAAAAGAATCCTTAATTCAGCTCTCCCCTGCTTAACACAGTCTATGAAAAAGTGTTTTGTTGCTGACGTCAACGTCTTTCGTCTGTACACATAAACCTACATTGGGAATAGTTCAGAAAATGTACTTTCGGGTTTTGGAATTCGGGTTCCCGTAAGCAAGAAAGGCACACGGGTTGTAGAAATATTCAACACAGAGAAAACCGAATTCATATCAGTGTTCAAACTCTAGCAGATTACTATGTCAATCTCTTTACAGAATTGAAATTTACGTAACAAAGTTTGGTTACACGCGAGACCTCACGAAAAAATTAAACAAAAATTAAAAGCCATTCTTCGCTGATCTTGTGAAAAATGACAGGTTTTGAAGTGACTTGTTATCCTTATTGACAACCATTAGCCAAATCATTCAGAAACACCTATCCACAATTAAATGGACATGAAAAATTGATCGGTCCAAAAAGCGCGGAAACCCATGACAAAACAAAATGCTTCTTTTTACATGGTCTGATCAGAGTCAATTCATACTTTCTTTTCAGCTTTTAATGAATTTAAGGTATAAATTTCCACATATATCTTGATATAACATACTTTTTTTGCTGCAAATCATCAATATGGATTCATTTACCTTTAGTTAAGAACCATTATTGCCATACCCTCAAATATGAAATCTAGCCAACACCCCACCCCCTATTTACAACTCTATGGGTAAGTGTACACTGAAATAAAAAAGGCTAGTGGGATGCGAAAATATGAGCATAAAGACTACTGCAGTCTAGTTAAACATTTGCCAAGCAATTCTTTAACTGTCAGTTATATTTAAAAATGTACATTGACAGAGTAGATACATGATTGTTCTGCATCTGAACGAGAATTAGGCATTTAGTAAAATATCTAGAGTTGTGGGCATACAAGATTTTTTTCTGAATTTGAACCCCCATTTTTTTTCTTGTACTCCCATTTTTCAATTGTAGGGGTAACAAAAGCCCTACATAAAATTTTCAGTGGGAACACTGCCAGGGATTGTTTGGTAGAATGCTTTCAATTTGGAAACTTCTGAAATACTGTTGTGTGATGAGGAAAACTGTTTACAAATGACAAAATTTTAGTCTTGTCCAAATTCAAGGCATTTTCAAGCAACAAAAGGTGTATTGTTCAAATAATGAAAGATCTTTGAGAGGCCTTAAAACATTGTGGAAGAAGGAAAAACAAGCTTGTTACTCACATTTTCTGTTTCTCACAGTCATGCGTTCAAAGGTTTGTGAAGTAAAGGTATAATGAATTCGCCCTGTTTTCTTTCCTTTTTCAATTTGCATAATTAATGAACTGGCATTAGCCTAATTATCAATATCAACTGGCCATATCGATGGTGACGAGGATTAACATTTAACTCTTTTCATTGTCCCCACTGCTGGAAAAATGATTATTATTATGTAACTCTTTATCAAATGAGAAAATTTTAGACTAGTCCAAATTGAGAGCATTTTGAAGATGACAAAAAAAGTGGGACTCAAAAATTGAAAAATAAAAAACATTGTGGGAAAAGAAGAAAATGCTCGTTACCACAATGTTTTCACAAGTTTTTTTCCTTAAGGTTGTTAAAAGTGTGGATTTTGAGGTAAAGCATGTCTATGACGTCAGACTTGTTATTGTATATCAGCTTTAAAATCTGTAAACATGTTAAAAAAGGTGCAAGTGGAAACATTGATTAAGAATTTTAAATGTCATGTTTTGTTACAGATTTTTCTTCATTTACAGATGCTTTGCTGAAAAATTCTGAAATTGTTTACCTATGTATTATTTCATGGTCTGAAAATGTGACTTGGGTAGAAACAAAAAATATCTAGTGAGCATATTCATTGGGTATACATGTACTAGTATTTGGCACTGGAAGTTGAGTCTGGTCTTCCCTTTGGCTCTTTTCCACATAATTCCTACTTTTAATGATCCAAAAAAGTTTTTTTTTTTCCTGGAATATTTTTAACTAGAAATCAAACTACAACAGTGTAGCCAAATTTAATCTGTGGACGGCAAAAATAATGCTTTCAAAATGAATCATGTCTAAAACTTCTTGCTCTTTTAACTCTTTACCACAAAATCCCGACTTTTAACGACCCTGAGAGAGAAGCCTTTTGAAAACACTGTGGGAAAAGGAGAAAATGCTGGTAACCAGCATTTTCTCCTTTTCCCACAGTGTTTTCTACCCTTCCCAAACCAGATTTAAATTTTTCAGTCACTTTTATTTTGTTGTCTGTAAATGCTTTCAATTTGGACCAGTCTAAAATTTTCTCGTGTGGTAAAGAGTTAAAGAATGTCTTTGCCACACAATGTTAGTCCTGAGTCATCTCCATTAAAAGCATTCACTGATAACAAATCAGGTATGGCTCAGATTAAAAGATTTGACTGTACTAGGGGGAAAAAAAAAAATGTGAGAAAAGGAAAAAATGCTGGTTATCAGCATATTTTCCACTTCTCACAATGTTTTCAAAAGCCTAGTTCACCAGGATCATTAACGCATTACCACAAAATCCCTACTTTTGATGCCCCTGAGAAAGAAGCCTTTAGAAAACATTGTGGGTAAAGGAGAAAATGCTGGTTACCAGCATTTTCTCTTTTCCCACAATGTTTTCTACCCTTCACAAAACAAATTTCAAATTTTCAGTCACTTTTATTTTGTCCTCTGCAAATGCTTTCAATTTGGACAAGCCTAAAATATTGTTGTTTAGTAATGAGTTAAGACTTTGGGTTTTGCAGTAAAGGGTTAATCTCTTTGCACTTGGAAGGCAACAGATGGTTCTGTTTAAAGGTTTTGTAGATTAAGATGAGGGTACACAAGGAGCAGTTTGATCTTGGCGTACTGATATAGCGTTTCGAAAATTGCCAAATTGCTGAGGGCTTTCTGTACATTTTTGAATGGTCCATTTAATTTATTGGGCAGACTTAACATTAACAGATTGGTTTCTGTCAATATGGATGACATTTCGGAATGGTGAATTTGAAATAACCCTTACAGCACTTATGTGGTAAGTGTAGATCAAGATCAGACAGCGCTACAAAATGTGTAGCCAGATCCTTCATCTATACTGAATGCCTTGTTGAGACATTTTAACCAAGATCAACTTTAAATTATTATATTTTTGGACTTAAAATTATCCATAGGTTTAGTTGGCATTCTAGGATTTGATATGGTAGGTTTGTTTATATTTTGATTGACAGTTTGATTTTGTCCTGTCATTTATATTGCTGACCTAAATTCCCTCAAGTGCAGAACAGACAGGCAAGTAATACAGTGATGAAGTACATCTATGTAAAGTATTGTCAAAATCTAAAACTTAGCTACCATGATTTATCAGCCCTTCTTTTTACCCAAAGAAAAGTTTAAATTTTGGTCTATTCCTATTCATTTAATTTTTCGTTTTTCAAACTTAATTTTTTCCACACACGCACAAAAAACTACTAGTATGTTGTAAAATATTTCACATTCTGTCTTAAGATGATTAACCCTTTACCGAACAAAACCTGGTTTTCACGAACCTGAGAAAGAAACCTTTTGAAAACATTGTGGGAAAAGGAGAAAATGGTGGTAACCAGCATTTTCTCCTTTTTTCACAAAGTTTTCTATTCTATCAATGGCAAATTGTACGATCCAATCGATATTAAATTTGTCATCTGGAAAATTAATTCATTCAGTTTCAACCAGTCTAAAATTTTGTCGTTTGATAAAGGGTTAATTTTACTCTGTGGGTCATTCAAATTAATTTCAGTCCTCTTTGCTTACTGTAGTTCTATATAGTCTTTTATATAGAGTGAAACAAGGATTTATAGGCTGTTTTATCAAAATGTTGAAACATTAAGATGCCATTTCAAGACTGAAAGACAGATTTTAGATTATTACCATCCTGCTTTTTATTGTAGAATTAGATTCATTGTCAAATGAGTCAAGACGCATATTTATCAGATCAATATTTCTGTGTATGGAAATTCTGTTTGCTCTTGTTGGAGGCAGCTGATTAGAAGTTGTTGATTTTATCATCTTTCTGATCTCCAAAACCATAATCAGTCATTGTTATATACAGGAAAACAGAGGTCATGTTGTATACAGGAAAACAGAGGTCATGATATATACAGGAAAACAGAGGTCATTATGTAAAAATCATAAGGATAATAGGTCAAGTAGTCATTTAACCCATTACCACACAATCCCTACTTTTGACGACCCTGAGAAAGAAGCCTTCAGAAAACATTGTGGGAAAAGGAGAAAATGCTGGTAACCAGTATTTTCTCCTTTTCCGACAATGTTTTCTACTCTTCACAAAGCAAATTTCGAATTTTCAGTCACTTTTATTTTGTCACCTGCAAATGCTTTCGATTTGGACAAGCCTAAAATATTGTTGTTAGGCAATAAGTTAACTCTTTACCAGTTGACAAAATTTTAGGTTTGTCCATTGCTTCATCCTGTATTTGAGTTATATACAAGTACATGTAATTTTGAATTTCAAAACAGAAACAACTAAGTTGATGCCGGTAGAACATGTAGACTACAACGAACTGGATTGGAGACACCAGAAATTGCAGAGAGATTAATTAATCTGCATAGTATCACTATTTTGTCCTGTGCAACTGCAGTATTATATTCCTAGAATGAATCTAAAATGGCACAACTCTTCCCTTCACAGTCAAACTTTCTATGACTGTGAGTTGAGTGTTAACAATGAACGGGCAGTCCAGCACAGGAAATAGGCAAAGCCAATGTCATAAATAACACTGTACAAATCGGTTGTGTGCAGATAACTTGGCTGAACAGAGGATACGGAAAAGTCAATGTAGTCCACCTGCAAACACTTAAGTTACAATCTTTCACCCCTACAAATTCCCAATTTAAAAAAGAGACATTTGTCATGCATACAAGGTCAGTGAGAGGAAAAGAAGTAAAACAGTAAGAGATTTTCTGAACAAGGTCACTTGATGTCAAATATACCCAAGGTTGACAGGAACATACCAAATTTCAACAACAAGAATTCGGAAGCAGTGCCATTTGAACATACTGTTGATAATGACATTGATCTATTCCATCAAACTGTGACAACCATTTTGCTTTTGAAAGAACATCTATTCATCTAAGTAACTTTGATAACAAGGCTACCACTGGCTGTTGTGATCACACAGTACTAAATGCATCATCATTCAAAGATGTAGATGAGAATGATATGCCACTTTTGCTTTCATTTTGTCAAAATGGTCCAAATAGAGCAAACGGAACAGAAGAACCAGAAGTAGATGAGCACTAAGTGCATGTTTCAGGTTAATATATAGACTATGGAACAAAAGCACAAACATCACATAGACTTACAACACACCAGCCAACATAAGCTTAGATCAAAACCAAAGTATTTATGACACACAATCTGAAAGAGCATGGAGAAATAGGCATACTATTAAAACACTAGCCATGAATATTAGCAGGGTGCTACCAGAAACCATTTTGGGTCTGAAGCATCATTAATTTTATCTTAAATCCTGTTCAGCATTCGGAAAAGTGATCCCAACCTTTAAAGATGCCCCAATTCAAAAACTTTGTATACCAGTTTTAATGTAACTCAGCAGTCTCCATTATCAGGCAGACCAGATGAAGAGCTAGGTATACTTCCAGCTGTGCCAGACATTAGAATCTTACATCAATACTCAAGATTTAAATTGCCAGTTCAACTTAGAAACTTTCCTGTGGATAATGTCCAAGCATATTACAGACCTAGCCCATGTTAGCCCTTATGCTCTCTTACAGCTGATATCAGGAATCCTGGAGACACCTGTAGAGGAGATGCTGCTGGCTATCCTTTCTGGCTTTATGGAGGAGTTTATTGCAAGTACCTTTCAGGAAATGGAATAGGCGGATATGGTGTTGCAGGAGATGAAGTCTCACAGATAGGTTTGGCCAGAGGTATTCGGCACACTTCAGGACCTTGCTGACCTAATTAATATTGGGCTTGATCACCATGCACTTTTGAGACGCTTTTGTAATACAGTCTGGAACTCCGCTTGCTCTACCTTACTGGAAGAACAAAATATACCATACTTTTATTCAAGAAACAGTATGTTACATATGAAAAGTCTAACTGTTACCGCTTTTCATTATGAATTCAGACATACCTTGCTAACTCTACAATCAACAACTTGTGAAAACATTAAGACAAACTGAAACCACTGAGTCCAAAGGAAATGTTGTTCATGATAATGGATATATACAGTGATCCCAGTTTTTATTCAAGCTGCCTCTTTGGTTCAGAGAATCAAATTCTCTTGTCATATTACCAAGTGAAGTAAGGATATCAACTTAAGAACCATTCAGATAAAATATGAGATGTATATATTGGACATGGCTCTTGTGGTGGGATTTTGCAGTTAAAGGAAGGGTAGAAAACCTGGCTAGAAATGGATAAAATGCTGCTCACCAGGAACCACTGTGGGAAAACCAGAAAATACTGGTAATCAGCATTTTCTTGTTTACCCACAATGTTGTTTATCCTACCAAAGAAAAATCAGTTGTTTGAGTTAAAATTAATATGTTTTTTGCAAAGGCTGTCAAATTTTTAAGGAGCCAAAAATCTTGTCATTTGGTATAGAATTAACTTTTTGCCTTTTTTGCGTCAGCAGAAAACCATGGCAAGAGGAAAAATTGGTCATAGTGAGCAATTTCTTGTGGTATTTGTCGAAGACAAAACCACTATGAGTTCAATATTGAATTTTGATGACCATGAATGGTAATTGTGAAAAGCCGAAGGAAATAAACCCAATCAAACTCAATTTTTCTTAGGCAAATGAGTTTTTCGGTAGCACCCAGGCATGTAATTGGAAATAGCATATTAATAAAATACATTGGATGAGGCCACCGGTCATGGAAATAATAATTTTTTATTGAAAATTGTTTCACTTGCTCATAGTCTTCTATTGGCGCAATGATACAAAAATTTTGTCAACCAATCGTTTGGTCCTGGGCTTTTTCATTTCAAAACCAGTTCTTCCCATGGTTTGTTCATCCTATGATTGCGCGCTACTCCATTTTGTTTCCGTATGAATATTTATAGATCAAAATAATCAATTGATTGTAATGTTAAGATATTTAAAAATCATAGTTTTCAGGTACTAACTTAATTTTATAATATATACATGGTTTTACTCTCTTTCAAAGGAGGTTACTCCTGATTCCTTCCAATGACCAAAGGGAAACAATACATAAATAATCCTAAATTTGTCATGAGTACTCTCCCTTCAGTTGAAAAGGTATACATTTGCTTGTTAGGTTGACTTTCAAGCCAATATTTGAACAGTATATCTCTTTCCTTCAGATTGATTCCACGCAATGGCTTCCTTGACAAATACCACTTCAGCATTCTCAACGCTTTGTTTTTTACTTGTCACAATGTTTCAATAGTTTTTAATCATCTTGCCTTATGCTGATTATTTATGCTTCTGGACGTAGGTTACAGTTACATGTAACTTCCTTTGACAGAGGAAACCAATCATAACCTCAAATAACAATTTCCCTCATATGCCAAAATAAGTTTCCTTGTTTGGCTGGTGTAGGAGAATGAATATGCTACTAACTCTTTATCACATGGCAAGATTTTAGACATATCCAAATTGAAAGCATTTGCAGATGACAATTTCACAGTGGCTCAAATGACGCTATTTTTCTTTGATATGGTAGAAAACTTTTTTGGGAAAAAGAGAAAATGCCTTTTCCCACAATGTTTTCAAAGAAGACATTATAATACAGCGATTTTTTTTTTTTCTTGCAGCCCTGGAACAAGAAGGAGAACAAGAGATCGTCACATGCCCCGCCATGGCGAGGGTTCCCCAGAAAGACGAGCCTTCCAGCCTCCCCTTGCAACACAGCACATTCATCCGGCCTCACTACCTCTTCAACCTCATCAGCAGCCGCAAGTTATTGTTGATGTAGATCCGGTAGGTAGTTTAACTTATTATCTTCTGCCTTTTCAGTTTAGAGTACACCACTTCTGAACACATTTTCTTTAACCCATTACCACACAATCCCTACTTTTGATGACCCTGAGAAAAAAGTCTATCGAAAACATTGTGGGAAAAGGGGAAAATGCTGGTAACCAGCATTTTCTCCTTTTCCCACAATGTTTTCTACCCTTCAAAAAACAAATTTCAAATTTGCAGTCACTTATATTTTGTTGTCTGCAAATGCTTTAAATTTGGAGAAATCTAAATTGTTGTCGTTTGGGAAGGAGTTAATGCTGTACCAAACAACAAAAGTATAGAATGGTCCAAACTGAAAACATTTTGAGATAACAAATTAAGTGTTGCTTAAATAGTTATTTCTGTATGTGATAAGGCAGAAAACATTGCGGGAAAATGAGATAATGCTGGCTACCAGCATTTTCTCCTTTTTCCACAATGTTTTCAAAAGGTTTCTCTCTCAGGGTTGTTAAAACTCAGGATTGTGGTAAAGGGTTAACCCTGTTACAATATCCCATGTTCCAACGACTGTGAGGAAGAAGGCTATTGAAAAAATATTGTGGAAAAAGGCAAAAATGTTGGTTACCAGGGTTTTATCCAAATATCATCATCTGAGCTGCAGTTATCCTTCATGTGCAAACACTTTCTAGGTTGGCGCCAGCCAAAAATTTTTAGTAGCCAAAAGTTTTGTCCGTCAAAACCCGGGATCAGTCTCTGAGCCTTATCACTTTTAAAGTTTTACTTAGTGTCAATTTCTGAGTATTTCATGGCAGTGAGTCCTGCATGGTTAATATAAATCTAGATCTATAGCTTTGCATCACTGATATAATATTTAAGTCGTTGTTCTTTTAAGATATTTTTGATGGTTTCATTACATACATGAGAGAGCCAAGTATTGAAAGTCAGCTACAAATTCCTGTGCTTATAGGCTGGTGAATGATCAAAAAGTTCCATAAAAGAAAATAAAATGCATATTTTAATCAGGCTTAACCTTTCACCACACCAGAGATCGCATATCCTCAGTTTGAACAATCCTGAGGAAGAAGGCTATTATTAATTCTAGGAAAAAGGTAAAATGGTGGAAACCAGCATTTTTTTCTTTTTCCAACAATGTTTTCTACCTTTGAAAAGGCAGCTCAACAGCTCTTTCAATTTCTGCATACCAGTCATTAATTCATGCATTGCTAGAGATATTTATACTTATGATTTATTTATGATTTTGATTAAATGCAATGCAAAATATCTGTTTTGTCTTGCAAATGATCTAAGAAATACCCTTTCACACCTTGCCTTTCTTGAAGATGCCGATCTCCGAAAATTATCAGATAACAGGTTACATCTATAGACTATAACTCATTTGGCGAAATATAGACCCAGCATTCATCATTACAAAAGGGACTTCATTAGAAAAGAATCTTGTAAGGCCAAACAAACCTTAAAGGTTAAGTGTTTGAGAAAAATCGCCATTGATGCTGTCAAATTTACTCGATAAACGAAAGTAAAACTTCATTTTCATGTACATAATTCATTCAGCACCACACTGTCCAAAAAGTTGCGATTGTTCATGAATGTATTCTATTTATAGAACAAGCGCACTCGCTAACTGGCAGAGCGCAACTCTTATCCGGTCTTGGTCTATCGGATAGTTAAGGGAGATACAAGGGTTTAAGAGCGTAGGATAGCCGGTATATATGATAATCAAGTTGGCGTAGGCCGATTTCACAGTTTTGGAAAGTGTTCAATATACAAACCTGATAACAATTTAACAGTCGGCCATTTTCTCTGATCACATTTTTTACAATCGCCAATATCGGCACTTTCCTTGTTTTTAGTCGCCAGCAATAAGATTTAATCGCCAATGGCGATTTTGGCGATCGGTAACGCCAACCTAGACTTTCATTATTCACCAGTTGGCAAATTTTATTGTTTGGTTTATCTTATACCACACAATCAAAAGCTTTAACAACCATGGGAAAGAAAGTGTTTGAAAACATCGCAGGAAAAGGAGAAAATGCTGGAAAAACAGCATTTCTCTTCCTTTCCCACAATTTTATCAAAGGCCTCTTCTTTTGGGTTGTTAAAACTCATATTGTGTGCAATAACTCTTTTACCAAACAGTCCCTGGTTTTTACGATCTTTAGAAAGAAACCTTTTGAAAAATTGTGTGTAAGCAGCATTTTTCTCCTTTTCCCACAATGTTTTCTTCCCTGCTTGAAACAAATTTCAGTTTGAGTTTCGTTTCTTTTGTTGTCTGCAAGTGCTTTCAATTTGGACCAGTCTGAAATTATGTCGTTTGGTAAAGGGTTAAGAGTGAAAGTTGTTTTCTGAAAATTTTGTTTAGGATGTATGTGTACAAGTAATGTTTTTAACCCTTTACCACACAATCCTGACTTTTAACAACTTTGTGAAAGAAGCCTTTTTAAAACCTTGTGGGAAAAAGAGAAAATGCTGGTAACCAGCATTTTCTCCTTTTCCCACAATGTTTTCTACCCTTCACAAAACAAATTTTTATTTTGTCGTCTGCAAATGCTTTGGATTTTGACAAGCCTAAAATATTGTTGTTTGGTAATGAGTTTAGTTGTAAAGTAAAGGCTTATGGCAGGTTTCATTGTATGGCCCTTCTGCACTCAGTCTTGACAGCTTTTTATAGATGTAATGATTTGAAGCAGAACAATTATTTTCTTTCTCATGATCAGTAATATAATTTTTTTTTAAAAAAGAAATAAACCAGTTTGTCCGTATATCAACTAACGGACCAGGACAGATTCACCAACCACTGTGAAGAAAAGTTTCAGTCTTCCACTCCAGAATTGTCTAAATTTGAAAGTAGCACAACTTCCATTTGGCTGAACCGTTCGGTTTCAAATGTTGACAATCTTGGAGAATAAGACAAAGAACATTCTTAAGATTGTACATTAGTTTATTGCAATGACTACATTTGAAAAATTTGATGAATATTTCCTCTAATTTGATTAGTATTTCTTCTCAACAGTCTCTAAAACCCAGACATGCTTAACAAATTGGGTACAAAATAAGGGCTCTCCTACCTATGTTTTGCATAGCTCCAGGAGCTTTTATTAGGAGAAATACGGTATCTCTTTACCAAACAATAACAACCCTTAGGAAGAAGCCTTTTGAAAACATTATGGGAAAAGGAGAAAATGCTGGTTCTCCTTTTCCTGCAATGTGGGTAACCAACATATTCTCCTTTTCCCTTAATGTTTCTACTCAGTCACAGGAAAGTTTCATCAGTTGAGCCTCAATGAAATTGTCATCTGCAAATGCTTTAGATTTGGATGGGTCTAACATTTTTCCGTGTGGTAAAGAATGAAACCTTCAAGCCATCAATTGAAATTGAAATTCTTCACTGGCAACTTTTGGGAGAAGTAATCTCCTAATAGGATAGTGTAAATCAAAGATTAGACTGCACATTTTGTGCAGTCCAATCTTAATCTACACTGTCTGCTAAAGGACTCTTTGAGTGGTGTGTAGCAGGCTTAACATTAATAGTAGCTTAGCTATTGGCTCTTTTCCATTGTCATCTTGACTATATGGGTTATATGTAAATTGTAAATGTGATGTTTGAAGCGGAACATTTTATTCCCCCCCTCACATGTCTCTGCCTGAGGTAACAGCAATGTAGAATTTTTATCCTGTATGGTAATCTAACCCTGTTCCCTCTGTGGATATATTGTATTGGACCATTATACCCAGATACACCCGCCCGGGTGGCTCAGTCGTGAGCGTGTTGGACTCATGATCTGGTGGTTGTGAGTTCGATACCTGGTTGAGGCAAACTTTCTTTCCGGTGTATTTTTGCCTCTCACCTCTGCTGAAGCATGTGAGAAAAGTAGTCGGTGGCTTTGGAAAGAAAGTTGTGTTAGTATTGGTGTGAGAAAGCCAGGAAACAGATGTGCGTCACTGATCGCCATGATATGACCGTCGCTGTTAAAGTGGTGTTAAACCCCATTACAACTAACCAACCAATATACTCAGATACAGGGTAACCCAAAATGAGTTCAACCCATATCATAGGGAATAAAATTGTGAAAAGGAATCCAATTTTGTAAATCTGACTTTTATCAGGATAGTCGTTAAACTCGCTTCAGAATCTTGCCTGCACTGATTTGAAAGATTTCGTCTCAAAATAGATCTCAACACAAAATGTATTTTTGTTTAGTTGTCCAAGGCATTTTTAGTACTGGCTGTTATTTTCTTTTGTCCCAAATTTCATCATTTGGTGAAGAGTTAAAGTCTTTACCAAATTACCAAAATTCTAAATTCAAAGTGTCTGCAGATGACAATAAATTTTGCTTTAACCCATTACCCCATAAAACATTTCTATGGAATCTCTAATTGACCCTAAATAACATTAAGGATGAAGCAGTTTCTTATGTGTATATGACACCTTTTGATACCATAGAAAACATTGTGACAAAAGGTGAAATTGCTTGTCTTGAGCAATTTCACCTTTTGCCACAATGTTTTCCAAAGGCTCCTACCAGCAATGCTTAGAAATGAGTATCTATGAAGTAAAGGGTTAACCCTTTCCCAAATGACAAATTTTAGACCTTTCCAAATTCAAAGCGCCTGCAGAAAATTTCGAAGACGTAAAAAAAAACCTCAGTATTTTGATATGGTAGAAAAAGCATAGTGGGAAATGGAGGAAATGCTAGTAACCAGCATTTTCTCCTTTTCACACAATATTTTCCTCAGGGTCGTAAAAACCAGGGATTCTTTTGGAAAGGGTTAACTGTGAGATTTGTCTGTGATAGGCCAGAAAAGGTGGGAATAGCAAAAATAAAAAATCGCTGGTTACCAGTATTGTCTCCATTTCCTGCTTTGTTTTCTAAAGGTTCTCCCTGCCAGTGTCGTTAAATCGTTAAGATCGTGGGGTAAAAGGTTTAATGGTAAAACACTCTTCCACATAAAATAAAATTTGGATCAGAGGTATTTCCTTGAAATGGTAGACTTTGTATTGACATACAGGGCCATAATTAGGTCAGTGAAACCCTTTACCACACAATCCTGACTTTTAATGACCCTGAGGAAGAAAGCCTTTGAAAACATTGTGGGAAAAGGAGAAAATGCTGGTTACCAGCATTTTCTCCTTTTCCCACCATGTTTTCAAGTCTATGAAGGACACATTTCATCATTTGGGCCACCTTGAATTTGTCTTCTGCAAATGCTTTCAATTTAGACCAGTCTGAAGTTTTGTCATTTGGTAAAGAGTTAACCCATTACCACACAATCCCTACTTTTGACGACCCTGAAAAAGAAGCCTTTAGAAAACATTGTAGAAAAAGGAGAAAATGCTGGTAACCAGCATTTTCTCCTTTTCCAACAATGTTTTCTACCTTTCACAAAACTAATTTTAAATTTTCAGTCACTTTTATTTTGTCGTCTGCAAATACTTTCGATTTGGAAAAATCTAAAATTTTGTCATGTGGTAATGAGTTAATGCAGGTAACAGTTATCAGAGCTGTTTGTGTTGTATCTCATCGCAACCTGACAGCATTTGTTGACAGTCACATGGGCAACAGCATTCATACCACATGGCTGAGCGCATGACTTCAACTGTATTCACTCTTTACTACACAATCCTGAGTTTTAACGACCCTGAAGCTAAAGGCCTTTTGAAAACATTTTGGGAAAAGGAGAAAATGCTGGTTTACCAGCATTTTCTCCTTTTCCCACAATGTTTTCTTCCTTTTTCCCAGAATGTCTTCTACTCTAGATTTTACAAAACAGCAAGGTTAAGCCAAATGAGTTCAAGACAAAATGTGGCTTAAACATCATTTTCTCCTCTTCCCACATTTTAGACGCTCTACCTCACGACAGACACCACTGAAAAGCTCTTCTTTAGAGAAATGGCTACAACAAGTGCAGTCTGCTCAATTTGGGCCTGGCAGAATAGCTCAGTGGTCATTTTATCTGACTTGTGACCTGATGGTTTGATACCCAGTTGCAACAAGCTTTCTTTTCAGCAACTTTTTCAGCTCTTACCTCCTTATGTATGTGAGAAAAGTTGTCTGTGACATGGAAAGAAAGTTTTGTCAGTACTATTGTGAGAGAGCCAGAAAACATTGTGTGTGCTGCACCGACTGCCTTGACATCACCTGTTGCATTAACCCTTTACCACACAATCCTCAGTTTCAATGACCCTGTAGCAGAAGGTTTTTGAAAACATTTTATGAAAAGGAGAAAATGCTGGTAACTAGCATTTCCTCCATTTCCCACAATGTTTTCTTCTCCATCCAAAACAAAAATTAATCATTTCAGTTGCATTTCATTTGTCGTCTGCAAATCCTTTTAACTTTTGACCATTCTAAACTGTTGTCGTTTTGTAAAGAGTTGAACTCCAAACAACAAACTGCTCCACTTCCAGAAGAAAAATAAAATCAAATCTATGTCTTTTTCTCTTTTCAGGTGCAAACAGCAGGACCTGTGACAGTGGCTCCATATGCCATTCCTGTGTGTACAGGACCACACATGCCAGTGTGTACAACAGCAGGTCATGTTCCTGTGTGTACTGCTAATGGTCAGCCCACCTGGTCCTTCCCAGCATGCAGTGTTCAGCTCCCTAATTGCAATATACAACACATTCCAGCGTGCAGTCTCCCACAGATACCATTGTCTACACACCCTCCGCCAATACCTCAGCTCTTCACGACGTCGCATCATCCTACACAACACAACTTGACGCACCATCACCAACATCATCCGCCTCATCATCACCATCATCAGGATGGGCATCGTCTCCAGCAACAGCCGTCACACTTCACCTCAAATCATCATCAACAGCAGCAGGTACGTCTTATCTTCATCATTAGCTTATCTGTTAACTCTTTACCAAACAACAATATTTTAGGTTTGTCCAAATTGAAACATTATGCAAAAGGAGAAAATGCTGGTTACTAGCATGATCTCCTTTTCCCACAATATTTTTTAACGGCTTTTTCCTCAGGGTCATCAAATTTAGGGGTTGTGTGGTAATGGGTTAACCTAACACTACCAAGTTTTAAAAACCCAGTGTTATCTCGTTACCACACTGTCCCAACTTTTAACAACCCTGAGAAAGAAAGGTTTTGAAAACGGCATTTTCTCCTTTTCCCACAATGTATTCTACCTTTCCCAAGTCAGATTTCAACTTTTGAGTCACATCTATTTTGTCTTCTGTAAATGCTTTCAATTTGGACCAGTCCCAAAATGTTATCGTTTGGTAAAAAGAGTAAAGCTTTTTGAAAACATTGTTGGAAAAGAAAAAGATGCTGGTGGATGCTTTTTGCTATGTGTCAATTTTCTGCATGTCAAAGGACTTAACCCTTTCCCAAACAAGCCCTGGTTTTTACGTTTCTGCAGTATATTGTCTGAATCCATAATTATTGTGATGACTCGAGTGAAACCTACATCACAGAGATGCCTTTACCACAAGAGAAATTTAAGGCCAGCCCAAATTGAAAGCATTTGCAGACGGCAAAGTAAATGTGACTGAAGAAATGAAATTTGTTTTTGGAAGGATAGAAAACTTTCTGGGAAAAGGAGAAAATGCTGGTCACAAGAATTTTCTTCTTTACCCTCAATGTTTTAAAAAAGCCTTTTTTTCCTCAGAGATGGTAAAAGACGGGTCTGTATTCACCAACCATTCTTGAGAATATTCCTAGTCATATTCTCTAAGGTATTCAAAGTTTGAAAGTAACACGATTTTGATAGGCTAAACCAAATGGTTTAACTAAACCATTTGGTTAAGCCTATCAGGATTTGTGTTACTTTCAAATATAGAAAAGAAAAGGATGTTCTCAAGAATGGTTGGATATGGGCCCTGATTGTGTGTTAGAGGGTTAAGTTTTTTTCTCATCCTTCAGAGGTTTAAAAGACTGAATAAATGTGTGTGCTGGATATAGACGGATCATATTTCTATGGCACAGATTTATGTAAATTATGTTAATTGATCAATTTGATAGCAGTAATTACTCGATAAATTGTTTTTCAGCCTTACTCCCACCTATATTGTATTGATTATGTGCCCCCATCTTGACTCTTTACCAATCAACAAAAAATTGGACTTCTCCGAATTCAAAGACACACTAGTATGTCACAGTTAATGGAATTTGTTCTAAATTGCCCACTTGACCAAATTTGTGATAGGCCCAAATTAAAGACAGTTTACAGGCAACAAATGTTGCTTAACTCTTTACCGAACATTGCCTGGTTTTTATGACCCTGAGATAGGAGCCTTTTGAAAACATTGTGGTAAAAGAAGAAAATGCTGGTAACCAGCATTTTCTCCTTTTCCCACAATGTTTTCTACCCTGCAAGAAACAAAGTTCAAGTTTTGAGTTACGTTTGATAAGTCATCTGCAAGTGCTTTCAATTTGGACCAGTCTAAAATTTTATCGTTTGGGGAAGAGTTAAATGGTTGGATTTGTTCTTCGAAGGTTTGAAAACATTGTGGTAAATGACAAGCCACTTCGGGAGTATAATTATGTGCCGTTCTGCACAGAGCTTGTTCCCACAATATTTTTCAAAGCTCTTTCTATGGATTTGTTAAAATTCAGGATTGTGTGGTAAAGGGTTAAGACTTGTCCAAATGTAAAGCATTTGCAGACTTCAAATTCAATATGTCCTTGATAGGAGTTGTTTTTGGTATGATAGTTAACATTGTGGGAAAAGGAGAATTGAAGTGTTTTTTCTTCCTAGTGTTTGTAAAAAGTCCAGATTGTCTGGTAAAGGGTGAAACATATTTGAAGAAATCATGTTTGAAATTATCCTTGTGAAGTTGAGAATATCCCTTGCAAGTGCTTAAATTATATTCAGGTAGTTCTATCACTGAATGCATGTAAAATACGGTAGTGAAAGCAGAAGTTAGATACTATATTGTCTCTTTTTAACGTCCCGCGGGATGTTACATTTTCTGAAAGTGGGGATTGATTGAGAGAGGTAAAACAAAATAGAATTTTCCAAGGACATTGACAACATTACCAACTTTTTAGTCAGTACGGACAGCAAAGTGATCACCAATTGAGAAACCCGCTGTAATAATGCAGAATATCGATTTAGGTGCTAATGAAATCGAATCACAAAGCAATTAAGATTATTATAATAGGGTATAATGCATCCAAAAGATACATTACCCTTTACTCCATAGATACTCATTTCTGCGCATTGCTTGTAGAAGCCTTTAGTAAACATTGTGGTAAAAGATGAAATTGCTCGTGACGAAAGGTGTCATATACAAAAGGTGTCATATACATATAAGAAACGGCTTCATTCTTGCTGTTATTTAGGGTCATTTAGAGATACCATAGAAATGCCTTGTGGGGAAAAGGGTTAACAACCCAGAAGAAGAAGCCTTTTGGAAACAACGTGGGATGTGTGGGAAAAGGAGAAAATGCTGGTTACCAACCTTTTCTCCTGTTTTCACAATGCTTTTTACCCTATCAAAGACATTTTATTTGTTATCTGCAAATACTTTCAAGTGCACATTTTGGCCTGTGATACAGAGTTAAGCCCCCCTCATGGCTAATGTCTAATTATATCTGAGTACAATCTAGAGATGTTTAAGTGGTAGAAGGAAGTTGAGTTACAAAACATAATCCCTTACCAGACAACAAAATCTTAGACTGGTCCAAATTAAAGGAGAAGTTCCAGAAGACAAGTTGATTGTACTTCATATTTTGGAATTTTGGCTTTGAAATGGCAGAAAAGACTGTGGGAAAAGGAGAAAACGATGGTTACCAGTATTTTCTACTTTTGAGTAACCTTCATCCCCAGGGTCATTAACTCATTACCAAACAACAAAATTTTAGGCTTGTCCAAATCGAAAGAATTTGCAGACAACAAAATAAAAGTGACTGAATATCTGAAATTTGTTTTGTGAAGGGTAGAAAACATTGTGGGAAAAGGAGAAAATGCTGGTTACCAGCATTTTCTCCTTTTACCACAATGTTTTCTAAAGACTTCTTTCTCAGGGGCGTCAAAAGTAGGGATTGTGTGGGTATGGGTTAATACTTGTCATACTGTGGTAAAGGATTAGTCTTTTAACATGTATGTAAAAAGACTCAAAATTTTTATCGGAGAGACCTATTCCATATGGTTTAGCCAGTCAGAAGTTGTGTTACTTTCACATTCGGAAAATCTTGGAGAATGGTTGGTGAATATATATCCTGGTTCTCTCGTGTTCACTTTTCTTTTTCTCTTCCCATTGTAGCGTCGGCATGAGGAGGAGATATTGATTGATCGTGTGAGACCTACAGCTGCCTCATTTCATTTACCACCAAGGGTTTTCCACCATGCCCCAACTCTAAACCCCTCCCCTCCCCTGATACTGCAAGAACCTGCTGTGCACCCCACACCCCAGGATATTTTTGTAAGTACTCTATATTTAGGCATAGCTGGATGTGCTAGCTTTTGACCTACTTTTAGGTAATGATAAATGAATGAGTAGAGATTTCTGATTGGTCAAAAATATGGACATTTTTCCTTTGAGGGCCCCTGAGTAAATGTTTTCTACCCAGCTGGAAATAAATTTCATTTTGTGAGTTATGTTTATTTTGTCATCTGCAAGTGCTTTCATTTTGAACCAGTCTAAAAATTTTGTTGTTTAATTAACCCTTTCCCAAACAACAAATTTTAGACTCTTCCAAACTCAAAGGGCTTGCAGACGACATTTACAAATTTGATAAAAACAGCAGAAAGTTCTCCAAATGGGTAGAAAACACGGTGGGAAAAGGAGAAATTGCTCGTTACGAGCAATTTCTCCTTTTCGCACAGTGTTTTCAAAAGACTTGTACTGCAGACATGTAAAAACAAGGGCTTGTTTGGGAAAGGATTAAGAGTTAACTTTTGACCAATATAATGACAAAATTGTAAACACATGTACATGTATGTTGATTTTCACAACATTTGCTGGCATTGAAGCAGATATGGCTCGAATCAGTTTTGTCTGAAAAAGGCTAAAAGACAGTGTTGCCCACATTTTCACTTTTTCACATGGTAATCTCAAAGAGCTGTTTCCACAGAAATCTAGGTAAAAAAGCCATAGGTAAAAAAGCCATAGGTACTTCTGGCTTTTGTACATATGGCCTTTTTACCTATGGCCTTTTACTTCTGGCTTTTTTACCTCTGGCTATTTTACCTCTGGCTTTAATATTTTTTACCGCATACCCTTCCACAGGGCCGTAAAAAGTGATACTTTAGGGATGGCTGTGAAATGTGATTGTTTAGTTAAGGGATGGCTGTACAATGTAATAGTTAAGTGATGGCTGTACTATGTGATAGTTTAGTTAAAGAATGGCCGTAAAATGTGATAGTTTAGTTAAGGGATGGCTGTAACATGTGATAGATTTAGTTAAGGTATGGCTGTAAGATGTGATGATTTAATTAAGGGATGGCTGTAACATGTGATAGTTTAGTAAAGAGATTGCTGTAACATGTGGTAGTTGAGTAAAGAGATTGCTGTAACATGTGATAGTTGAGTAAAGAGATGGCTGTAGCATGTGATAGTTTAGTAAAGAGATGGCTGTAACATGTGAGTTTAGTTAAGGGATGGCTGTAACATGTGATAGTTTAGTAAAGAGATGGCTGTAACATGTGATAGTAAAGAGATGGCTGTAACATGTGAAGTTTAGTAAAGAGATGGCTGTAACATGTGATAGTTTAGTAAAGAGATGGCTGTAACATGTGGTAGTTTAGGGATGGCTGTAAAATGTGATAGTTTAGTTAAGGGATGGGTGTAACTTGGGGATGGGTGTAACTTGTAATAGTTTAGTTTAGGGATAGCTGTAAAACTTACCAATGAACTGGTCTTTTTTCATGATAGCTTTTAAAAAATTATGATAAACCATGATGGTATTTCCAAAAAATATGATAAACTAAGTATGATATAATCCTGACATGTCCTCTCTTTGCAGGGTCCTTTTCAAAGATTTTATGCCCAACAGAGGACGCTTGGCCGAAGGTCAATGAGAAATTTCCCCCCTCCATCACCACCATACCCAGGATTCCTGTTGCATTTCCTGTAAGAAAAAAATATGTTTTTTTTTTCTTTTGTCTGGCTGTAGTTTATGAAAGAGTATTATACAGCAAAATCAATTTGTTGGCACAAGCTAAATCAAGTGATGATTGCATTTTCATGTGCTGTTTTGGTGATAGAATATAAAGGATGACGTCCAACAGGGTAAATTTGGGAAATATTAACATAAATTAACCCATTACCACACAATCCCTACTTCTGACGCCCCTTGAGAAAGAAGAATTTGAAAACACTGTGGGAAAAGGAGAAAATGCTGGTAACCAGCATTTTCTCCTTTTCCCACAGTGTTTTCTACCTTTCCCAGAACAAATTTCAATTTTCAGTCACCTTTATATTGTCGTCTGCAAAATACTTTCAATTTGAACCAGTCTAAAATTTTGTCGTGTGGTAAAGAAGTTAGAAAGGATACTGTAAGAACCCAGTGCAGTCTGTGGGTTTCAATCTGCAGCACAGACTGTTTGGCTACAATATCTTCAGTATCTTCAAAGCCCAGGTCATCAAGCATGCAATCTTAGCATTGTATGGTAAAGGAGTAATTCAAGTAATTCAGTGATGTTTTCAAAGTTGAATGCTCTTAATATGCTCTAGGGAAGGGGTCCTGGGTGGAACAATGCTAAAGAGAAGAACTTATAAACTCTGAGGCTCTAGGTTCAAGCCTCACAGGGTATGTCCCTTGGCAAGACACTCATGAACCTTAGCCTGGTATCTGTGAAACCTATGTCCTACATGAATATACCAGCTGTTGTCATTATGTGACTGAAATGATATTGAAAGCAATGTAAAACACCATTGAATTCTTTACCAAACGACAAAATTTTAGACTGGTCCAAATTGAAAGCATTTTGCAGACAACAATTTTACATAGCTCAAATGATGGAATTTGTCTTTGATAGAGTGGAAAACATTGAGGGAAAAGGAGAAAATGCTGTTAACCAACATTTTCTCCTTTTCCCACAATGTTTTCAAAAGGCTTCTTTCTAGGGGTCGTTAAAAGTCAGGATCATATGGTGATGAGTTGACGCTTTACCACACGATCCCCACTTTAAACAATCCTGAGAAAGAAAGCTTTTAAAACATTGTGGGGAAAAAAAGAGAAAATGCTGGTAACCAGCATTTTCTCCTTTTCCCTCAATGTTTTCTACCCTTTTCAAATCAAATTTCAATTTTTGATTCACACTTAATGTCATCTGCAAATGCTTTCAGTTTGGACTAGTTCAAAGTTTTGTTGTTTGGTAAAGACTTAATCAGTTTTAGTACCAGAAATAGTTATTAATTTGTTGTTTCTGTGCCAGATGATGAAGTTTCAGACTCCTCTATTTGAAACCCTTTGCAGATGATAAATTGAATGTAGCTTAGATGATGGGAATTGCCTTTGAAAGAATAGAAATTATTTTGGGTCTCAACATTTTCATTTTCTTGCTATGTTTTCAAAATCCTTAACTCTTTACAAAACAACTAATTTATAGACTGGTCCAAGTTGAAAGTGTTCACAGACGACAAAGTAAAAGAGACTGAAAATTTGTAATTTGTTTTTGGAAGGGAAGAAAACATTGTAGGAAAAGTAGAAAATGCTGGTTACAAGCATTTTCTCCTTTTTCGAGAACGTTTTCAGCAGGTTCTTTTCTCAGGGTTGTTACAAGTTGGAATTGTGTGGTAGAGAGTTAATCAACAGAAATGTAAAAACATAAAACTGTATTTTAATGTGTTGATGCTAATTTCTAGGGCGATGTTGGGTAACCCTCCAGTACCTCCCTATGGACGTGAGCTCCATGATGACACTACGGAGGAAAACTATGAAGCATTACTTAATTTAGCCGAGAGACTTGGCGAGGCAAAACCAAAAGGTCTGATTAAAGCCGAGATTGAGCAGCTGCCAGCCTACCGGTTTAATGGAGAAAATCTCAGAAATGGTGCCGACCAAACATCTTGTGTTGTGTGTATGTGCGACTTTGAGAATCGCCAGTTGTTACGTGTACTACCTTGCTGTCACGAGTTTCATGCCAAATGTATTGACAAATGGCTGAAGGTAATCTTTTTGAAGAAGTCTTTAGTCTTTACCAAGCAACAAGAACGGTAGACTGGTCCAAATTGAAAGCATTTGCAAACGTCAAATTAATTATGGTTCAGTTTATGATACTTTGCATTGACATTTCTGGTTGCTAGTGTTTTCTCCTTTTCCAACACTGTTGTGAAAAGCATCCTTTTTCATCACACATTGGATTGTTTAGTCAACACTCAGTATTACTCAATTATCAATGAAGTTGGGTCATGTATGGCCCAGTGGGAAGGTATAAGATTTGAAACATTGTTGTTAAGGCTTTAAATTTTCTTTTTTGTGTGAATGTCCTTTGGCAAGACACTTTAGAGCTCTAGCCTAGTTCTGATGAAACCCAGAACAAACATGAATAAGCGAGCAATTACCATCATATGATTGAAGGTCTATAAACATGAACCTAAAATAGTACAAATTTTCATGTCCATGCAGCTACCATCTAGATTTGGAGACAAATTACTCACAACAAAATAAGTTTCCTGTCTTTGGGATTTTTCTACTTTGTGTTGCATATCAGTTTTTGTAATGTCTGAAAATAGCCATATGGAAGTGGGTAATCTATTTTTCTGACAAAGACATAAAGTCAATTTCTCTGAACAATTCAAATATTCTTCAGCAAATGCTCTAACTTTTTTGTCAAAGTTTAGGATGGTGTTGAGAGCCAAAGATCAAACTGATCAGACTGCATCTTCTGTGAAATCGGGGTCCATATTCACCAACCATTCTTGAGAACTTTCCTAGTTTTATTCTTCTTTATTTTGTAACTTTGAAAGTAACACAACTTCTGATTGGCTAAACCATTCGCAAATTCGAAGTTGTGTTACTTTAAAGTTTTGATAGTTTACTTTGCCTTCAGCAAAAGTAACTTGTGTTGCCTTTGTCTATGCAAATTGTGTATGAAAATTGTATTATGATCAGAATTAGAACAGGAAAGATGAAGAACCTGTAGTAACCATTTAGCATGGCTAGATAATAGAATAAAAGGTGATTTAGTTGCAGTTGACTTTTTTAACTCTTTACCACACGAGAAAATTTTAGACCGGTCCAAATTGAAAGCATTTGCAGACGTCAAAATAAAGGTGATTGAAAAATTGGAATTTGTTCTGGGAAGGGTAGAAAACACTGTGGGAAAAGGAGAAAATGCTGGTTACCAGCATTTTCTCCTTTTCCCACAGTGTTTTCAAAAGGCTTCTTTCTCAGGGGCGTCAAAAGTAGGGATTGTGTGGTAATGGGTTAAAGGCTGAGTATTATCCCTGTGATTGGTTTTGGGAAGGGTAGAAGACATTGTGGGTAAAGGAGAAAATGCTGTTAACCAGGGTTGTTTGGTATAGAGTTATTAATGTATTTTGTTATTTTACAGACAAATAGAACATGTCCAATCTGCAGAGCAGATGCGTCAGAAATTGGGAACCAGTCAGACTGAAAGCTAGAGTATGGCTATCAGGTGGAGAGCTAAACTAGTGCTTGGAAAACAGATGTTTAAAGAGAATGAAGATTGGACAATTCAATAAAGAGACGATTTACGTGGGGGCAGAAATATATAGAGAATTTTATATTATGTATTTGTGCTATTTGTTGTTTCATGTCTCAGAGATATATATATTTAGCATTACAGTATATAAAGCACACACCTTAATCTTGTATGGTTTTTCTTCGTTTTTTTTTTTTTTTTTTTGTCTTAATTTTGAGTACCGGTAGTTCCCATATCATGCATGTTTTGAACTTTGTCAAACTGTTATTATTGTAAGTGTTCATGAAGAATTTCTCACTGTAATTTTTAGAAGATTTTTCTTTAAATTTAGAAGATTTGTCTTTTCTCTGTCTTGGCACATAGGTTCTCTGGACTAGAAGTTAGTCAACTTCTGAAGAGAATTGAAAAGGATTCCATTGTTTAGAAAACGAGCAATTGTGTCGAGTCTTTCATGTGTTCAAAAACTAGTTTCCTTTTTTGCTTCGCTGTTTAAAAGTGTGCCTTTGCCCTCACAATACCAAACAAACTTTGACCAACATTTTCTGTTTAGTTATCAGGCCTAAATAATTGCGGTGTCAAGTTTGCTTTTGTTCAGAATATTGTACTAACACAAACAGTTTAGGTCAAAGATCAGATTTCGGGTTTTGTCTATTAACTCTTTACCAATAAACAAAGCTTTTGACTTGTCAAAATTGAAAGTAATCGCAGAAGACAAAATCAACATGACTCATAAATTGAATTTTTTTCTGAAAGGGTAGAAAACATTCTGGAAAAAGGAGAAAATGCTGGTTACAAACAGACTTCCCCTGGCAGTTCAATGTATTAAGACCCTGAGGAAAAAAGCTCTTGAAAACATTGTTGGTGAAGGAGAAAATATTGATAGTCAAGAGTCGCATCAGTTGATATTAGTTAACTCATTTTAAGCCTTCACACAATCCAGACTTTTGACAAATGTGACTGAGAAAGGTTGGAAACATTGTGGGTTAAAAAGGGAAATTTTGTTCACCTGGATTTCTCCTTTCTTCGCCCATGTTTTCAAAAGTTCAAAAGGCTTTTTATATTTGGTCATTAAAACTTGGGATTTCATGTGAAAGGATTAATAGAAAAAAATGTGCATAACCAATCATGAAAGATCCTCCATTCCCTATACCAAAATGGAGTTGAATAACATTAATACATAATCATTTGTGGAGGATCCTCATTTCTTACACCAAAATGAAGTTAGATAACAATAATGCATAACAACTCATCGAAGATCCTGTATTTCTTACACCAAAATGGACTTCAATATACAATAATACATAACCTCTCATAGGAGATCCTCTATTTCTTATAACAAAATGGATTTCAATAATACATAATCACTCATTGAACAATCTCTATATATTATACAAATTGAAGTCCAGTAATACATAACTATTGATGGATGATCCTCTATTTCTTAACCTTGTCCCAACCGGCAAATTTTGGACCTGACCAAATTGAAAGCATTTTGCAGATGACAAATTAACAGTTGCTAAAAAGATGATTTTTCTATGTGAAAGGATAGAAAACATTTTAGGAAAAGGAGGAAATGCTGGTAACCAGCATTTTCTCCTTTTCCTAAAATGTTTTCTATCCTTTACCAGCATTTCCTCCTTTTCCCATAATGTTTTCAAAAGACTTCTATTCCTGACCCTTAAAAACCAGGGCTTGTTGGGGAACGGGTTAACAAACACGGAGTTTTGTACAGCCCAGTGATAAAGCACAGAGGCCAAAAGCTCAATCCTCACTGTTTATTGGAATGTCTTCTGGGCAATACACACCAGAGCCCTAGCCTAGTAGTGTGGGAACCCAGGACAAACACGAAGATGAGAGTTGTTGCTTTGATTTAACCCTTTCCCAAACAATCCCAAGTTTTTACGACCCCTAGATAGAAGCCTTTTGAAAACATTGTGGGAAAAGGAGAAAATCCTGGTAACCAGGATTTTCTCCTCTTCCCACAATATTTTCTACCATGCTGAAAATAAATTTCAATTTTTTATTTACGTTTAATTTGTCATCTGTAAGAGCTTTCAATTTGGATCAGTCTGAAATTTTTTTGTTTGGTAAATTTTGGAAGCGTAGAAAACATTGTGGGGAAAAGAGAAAATGCTGGTTAGCAACATTTTCTCTTTTTCCCACAATGTTTTCTGAAGGCTTCTTTCTCAGGGTCGTCAAAAGTAGGGATTGTGTGGTAATGGGTTAACTCAAGTTGTGTTGAAAGTGGCATAAAACACCAATTTATCAATTCACCAATCAGGTATTCAATGTTATACCTAATATCAATTCTATTAATCTTTTGACTGGTAGGTGCAACTCATGGACCTTTTGCAGACAGTGTAGATCAAGATCGGACCGCACAGACTGTGCTTTTGAGATAGCAAAATTTCGGACATTACTGTAGGCGTGAATTATCATTTCACCAGTTTAGCCAGTTTACCCTTTACCACACAATCCCTACTTCAAACACCCCTGGGGAAGAAGGCTATTGAAAACACTGAGGGAAAAGGAGAAATACTTCAGGATTTGTTTTACTTTTTTTGTCGTCTTCCAATGCTTCCAATTAGGAGAAAGCCAAAATTTTGTCAATTGGTAAAGATTTATGGGTTACCAGCATTTTTCCCTTTTCCCACAATGTTTTTCAGGAATTCTTTTCTTCATGGTCATTGAAACTGTATTTTGTGGTAAAGGGTTATTTCAAGACATGTATGTAGAGGTGGGACTGAATGATTAACTCATTACCAAATGACAAAATTTTAGACTGGTCCAAATTGAAAGCATTTGCAAACGACAAAATAGTAGTGACTGAAAATTTGAAATGGGTTTTCGGAAAGAAAGAAAATATTGTGGGGAAAAGGAGAAAATGCTGGTTAGCAGCATTTTCTCCTTTTCCCTCCATGTTTTCATTCAGAGGGCTTCTTTCTCAGGGTCGATAAAAGTTGGGATTGTGTGGTAAGGAGTTAATTCAGAATTGGGACGGGTAAATTCCAAGTGTAAATTTAGCATGCATAAATAGATACAAAAAGGTACTCTTGCAACATATTTGCCATCATTCTAGATATTATTATTATTATTCTAATTCTTTATTGAATGTGAAGGCCTCTGATTGGCTTCAAGTTAAATGAATTTCAAAATCATAGATGAATATTAACCGAGGTTTGTGCATGTAATGTTAATAATTTAAGCAATGCAAGGGTATGACCCATGCCCTGTAAAAAGGGGGTTTAATGCATTTACGAAAAGTGCCGACCCATATCAGTCTGCGCAGGCTGGCATGGGTCAGTACTTTTTGCTATTGGTCATTTTTCTGTATGTTGAAGGACCGTACTACCTCATGGCCCAGTCAGTTGTTTGGACCAAATGAATCCTATAGATTCATAATCATGAATCCTATAGATTCATAATCAAATGATGATTTACCAGTTGTAATATATCACAGTGATGCATTAAGCCCCCTTTTGCCAGAGCATGACTTGTATGTTTTGTCGTCGAATATATTAACCCTTTACCATACAATTGGATCTTTTACAACCCCAGAGAAGGAGGGCTTTTGAAATGTAGTGGGAACAGGAGAAAATGCTGGTAACCAGCGTTTTCTCCATTCCTGCAATGACTTCTACTATTTTAGATAAGAACAGCATAGTTGCACAGGTTCACATTTGTTGTCTGTGAATACTTTCACTTTGGAAGAATCAAGTCTTTTGTTTGGAAAAGGGTGAAAAAATTATTACTGGAGAGAATTACCTAACTAGACAAACAATTTAATATATTCACTACTATTGTTGTTAATATCTCTATTTTTTTTGTATAGAAATCTTATCTTTGTTTTGTTTAATTAAGTTTACACCGTGTAGCATGGTCACTAACGGGCTAAATGTATACATATGATGTAAATTACAAAATAGGATCAGCTTTCTATCTATCTGAACCCTTTCATCCTGCTACCAGATGACAACTTTTTAGATTTATCCTAAGATAACTCTTTACCAAATAACAAAATTTTGGACTTGTCCAAATTGAAAGCATTTGCAGAAGACAAAATATGACTCAATAGTGAGCAGTTGTTTTGGAAGGGTAGGAAACATTTTAGGAAAAGGAGAATATGCTGGTTACTTTTTTCTTCAATGTTTTCTTTCTCAGGGTTGATAAAAGTCAGGACTAATTAGTAAAGAGTTAACTTTTTACCACTTAACTGTTTACCACTCGAGAAAATTTTAGGCTGGTCCAAATTGAAATAATTTGCAGACAACAAAATAAAGGTAAATGAAAAATTGAAATTTGTTCTGGGAAAGGTAGAAAACACTGTGGGAAAAGGAGAAAATGCTGGTTACCAGCATTTTCTTCTTTTCCAACAGTGTTTTCAAAAGGCTTCCTTCTCAGGGGCGTCAAAAGTAGGGATTGTGTGGTAATGGGTTAACTATTTGACTAATCCATAACTTTTGTGAACAAAAAGTCGGATATGATGCCAATTATGGAATAAGTTTTTGAAAGGGTAGAAAACGTTGTGTGAAAAGGAGGAAAACGTTGTTCCCTCTATTTTTTTTTTCTCCCAGTGTTTTCAAAAGTCGCCTTTGTCGGGGTCATTATAAATCGGTATTGTTTGGTAAAGGATTTAGTAACAAGATGATTATGTTTTTGATATGTTGTTTGAGTCCTCATACTTAAATCTAGGTTTGATCTAGGCTCGTATTCACCTACCATTCTTAGAAACTTTTGTTGACTTGTTCTCCAGAATTTTCTACATTTATAAGTAACACAACTTCTGATTGGCTGTATCATTTGGTTTAGCCAATCAGTAATTGTGTTACTTACAAATGTAAAAAACTTTGGGGAAAAATACTAAGAATATTCTCAAGAATGGTTAGTGAATACAGGTCCTAGTTTTGTTTTCAGTTATGTTATCTTTAATTTTTTAAAAAGCTGTTTTCCCTCCAGGGAAATGAACTGATATGAGAAAAGTGAATGGGTTTGCAAAAGCACAGCAAAAGGTGCCGTGAAATTTTCACTAGCTTCATTCAAGCTTATCAAGACTGTTTATTTTAGACTTGCGTATGACAAACCGTCAAATATTTTCATGATCCTCATAGAGAAGCCAAGTGTCTTGACAAGTCTTCTCTAAAACTACATTACCAAAATGCCAAATTCTAAAATCTTTTTGTATTATATACTGAGCTGGCAAATTTCATAGGAATTTAGATGTACAGGTTATCTGATGTGCACAGGATATTCAGTGCACCTAGTAGAAAAATATCATAATGTGTCATTTTTTCTGTCTTTTAACCCGTTACCCCATAAGGCATTTCTATGGTATCTCTAATTGGCCCTAAATAACAGCAAGGATGAAGCCGTTTCCTATGTGTATATGACACCTTTTGAAAGTATAGAAAACATTGCGACAAAAGGTGAAATTGCTTGTCACAAGCAATTTCACCTTTTGCCACAATGTTTTCCAAAGGCTTCTAAAAGCAATGCGGAGAAATGAGTATCTATGGAGTAAAGGGTTAAATATTCTTACACTACAGTATCAAGAGAGTCATTAACGGAAGACAAGGTCAGCAAACTTTTGTTTACTTGTTTTTGTTGAAGTTCCTAGTTGCTGTCGCTCATGACTCAAGCATTGGTACATGGATTCATCATACTATCTGATGTTTAACCCTTTCCCAAACAAGCCCTTATTTTTACGTGTCTGTAGTACAAGTCTTTTGAAAACACGGTGGGAAAAGGAGAAATTGCTCGTAACGAGCAATTTCTCCTTTTCCCACAGTGTTTTCTAGCCATTTAGAAAACTTTCTGCCATTTTTATCAAATTTGAAAATATCGTCTGAAAACTCTTTGAGTTTGGAACAGTTTAAAATTTATCTTTTGGGAAAGGGTTAAAGATACATACTCACAGTTGGAGAGAAAAAAAAAATGTTGTTAAACCTTATAGGTTTGTAGAATGGTTCACCTGTGTAAATATGAAGTACAAATATATATGGTGTAAGAGATAGTGAAATTCAATAAATTGGTCCTCATTTAAAATCCGGAACGACAACAGCGATTGCTTTGAAGGCCTCCAAAACACGAAATGCATTTCTATCTGTTGTATTACCGAACATTACAGTTAATGAAATGTCCTTATTGTTTGACGCGCGCATGTGTCCATGTATACAGTAGTTTACCACACAGTCATGACTTTCAAGAAGCTAGAGAAAGAAAACTTTTGAAAAGCATTCTTGGGAAAAAGAGAGAATACAGGAACCATTTTGGTTATGTTGTTGTCTGTAAACCCTTTTCAATTCATATGCTAAAATTTTGTTGTTTGGTAAATACTGAAGGCATGTGGCTAAAAATTGTTAAGGCATGTGGCTAGAAATAGGTAACAATCAGTATATTTATGTCATGTTTCGAACTGAAATGTTTTATTACTCTTATCTAGTGTTGTCTAGGGTAAGGTTACAGTATGGCTTGCAACACACGAAAAGGGGCATTCTGACATTTGTCTTAAGAGTTGTCTTGGATTTGCCTGTGCAGTCAGCAAAGGCTGATCTGAAATGACACCTTCCATTCTAATGTAATATTCTGTTTTGTGCAAGTCTACTGTTGCACAAAATCTAATGTAGTTGTAAAGCGCAGCCTCTGATTATCGCGGACCGCCCAGACTGATCCGAGACGACCCTTTATGCAGATGTCCGTATGACCCTTTTCACTTGTTTCCGGTCATATGTAACCAGTTATGGAATCCCTCGTCTCAGTTCCTCAGGGAAATCAGCCACTGTTACTTGTTACAATGTTTATGTGTGTTAATGTGCTATTGTTTAAGAGAGGATACATTAATGATTCTATCTAGATGATTGTTCTGTCTTCTTTTCTATAGTTTTCAATTATTTTAATCATGCGAAATCATGAAAACTGTATTAAAATACTATAATTGCCAGTCTTTTATAAAGTTCTCTGCTTTGAAAGCTGGCATTTTGATTGGTTGATGCTCAAGGGTACTCTTGATTTGTGAAGGTCATATACTTGTCTGTCAGCCAATTAGAGTGATTGTTTTTTGATTGCCAGAGTCTCATGCTTATTAACTCATTACCAAGCTACAACATTTTAGGCTTTTCCAAATCGAAAGCATTTGCAGATGACAAAATAAAGGTGAGTGAAAATTAGAGAATTGTATTGTTAAGGATAGAAAACATTGTGGGATAAGGAGAAAATGCTGGTTACCAGCATTTTCTCCTTTTCTCACAACGTTTTCTAAAGGCTTCTTTCTCAGGGTAGTCAAAAGTAGGGATTGGAATGGGCTAATGTTATTATGTTAACTCTTTAACAACTGACAAAAGTTTATACTTGGTTCAAAAGATTTACAGACGACATATTGAATATGGCTTAACCCTTTACCGCACAGTCCCGACTTTTAACGACCTTGAGAAAGAAGCCTTTAGAAAACATTGTGGGAAAAGGAGAAAATGCTGGTAACCAGCATTTTCTGCTTTTCCCACAATGTTTTCTACCATTCCCATAACAAATTTCAATTTTCGAGCCACATTTACATTGTCATCTGCAAATGCTTTCAATTTGGACAAGTCTACAATATTGTCATTTGGTAAGGAGTTGAGTGATGGAATTTGTATCTGATAGATTTGAAAACATTGTAGGAAAAGGAGAAAATGCTGGTTACCAAAGTCTTCTTCCTCACGGTTGTTGAAGATTGGGATTGTATGGGAATCGATTAAGCAGATAAGTTATGTTGTGGCTGAAAGAGAGCACAATTTAAGCATTTTCTAAGCATGTTGTAATGTACTCATGAATTCAAACTCGTCAAACAATTTCATCATACAATTTCGTCTCGATTATCTATGTTTTATTAACCCTTTACCACACACAATGATGCCTTTTAACAACCCTGTAGAAACCCTGTTTGAAAACATTGTGGGAAAAGGGGAAAATGCTGGTAACCAGCATTTTCTCCTTTTCCTTTAAATTTTTCCACCTTATCAAAGAAAAGTTTACACATTTGAACCACTATGAAATAGTTGTCTGCAAATGCTTTCAATTTGAGTGGGTCTTAAAGTTTGCTGTCTGGTAAAGGGTTAACCCATTACCACACAATCCCTTCTTTTGACGACCCTGAGAAAGAAGCAATTAGAAAATAATGTGGGAAAAGGAGAATGTGCTGGTAACTAGCATTTTCTCTTTTCCCTATGTTTTCTACCCTTCACAACACAAACTTCAAAATTTCAGTCACTTTTATTTGTCGTCTGCAAATGCTTTCAATTTGGACAAGCCTTAAACTTTGTCATTTGGTAATGAGTTAAGTCATTTTCAGTCTATCTTGATATTGCCTTGAAAATATTTTGTTCTGCACTTAGAGTTTTCTATCTTCTTTTCAGTATTGAATAGTTCACAGTTTTTATCGTTGTTTGAATGTTTCATGACATTTGCATTTTTCTTTGAAGAAGCATCTTAGCTATGCCTTTACCACACAATGCAGACTTTTAACGTCCCTGGGAAAGAGGCCTTTTTAAAACATTGTGGGAAAAGAAGAAAATGCTCACAACCAGTATTTTCTCCATGTCGCACAATGTTTTCTACACAATCATTGAAAATTTGCACCATTTGAGCTGCATTGAAATTTTTGCCGTCATATGTTTTCAAAGCTAAAATTTTGTTGTCTGGTAAAGAGTTTAGAAATGTGAGGTAGAGAAAGAATAGTGCTGTTGAAAAACTTGTCTTCATTATGACATCTTGACTCGAACATTGTTGAAGAGGGTGCATAATATCATTGTAAAAAATTGTCTTTGACAAGTAATTAGATATTGATGAAACTTGTACTAGATAACCTCATACATTACCTGCCCAAAGGAGGTTGCCTTTTAGAAACAATGTGGGATAAGGAGAGAATGCTGATAACTGGTATTTTCTTCTATTTCCAAAATTTTGTCTACCCTTTCAGAGACAAATCTCATCAGATGAGGCACATTTTATTTGTTTCTGAAACTGCTTTGAATTTGGACATGCCTAAAATATTTTTGTTTGGTAGAGTTTACAAATGGATGTATATGTAAGAAAATTCTTGGAAACTAGGAAACTATTCTTTAACCCTTTACCAAACAATCCCTGGTTTTCACGACCCTGGTAAAGAGACCTTTTAAAAACATGGTGGGAAAAGGAGAAAATGCTGGTAACCAGCACTTTCTCCTTTTCCCACGTTTTCTACCCTCCTCAAACCAAAGTCCAATTTTTGGGTCATATTTATTTTGCTCTCTGCAAGTGCACCCAAGTTGGACTAGTCTAAAATTGTTTGTTTGCTAAAGAGTTAATCATAAAAAATCTCATTAAAACTGACTGTGTAAGGAAAATATGTTAACTATCTCGTAAGCTTCCTATCCCATTCCCAAATGACAAATTTTAGCCTCTTCTAATTCCAAAACATCTGCATACAACAAATTTGAAATTGGTAAAAATTACCCAGTATTCTTTGAGAAGGTAGGTCATGCTGTTGAAGAAAAGAAAACGCTGGTTGCTAGTTTTTTTCCCTTTATTCCACAATGTTTTCAAAAGCTTTCTCTTTTCAGGGTTGTGAAATGTAAGGACTGTTTGGTTTACATTAAACATAAATCACATGTTAAAATAACCCAGAGGAAGAAGCTTTTCCAATTTGAAAACACCGGGAGAAAAGGAAAAAAAATGCTGGTAACCAGCATTTGTTCCTTTTCTCGCAATGTTTTCTATCCTAATGAAGAGAATTCCATCATGTGAACCACCTTTGTCATCTGCAAATGTTCTCGGCTTGGACAAGTCTACATTTTTGTTGTGTGGTAAAGAGTTTGAAATATGGGCCAAGAGTTTATCCAATCTGTAAATTTTTGCATTGTTGATAATAAAACTACTGCAGGTTTGTGGCCAGTAACATGTATTCACAGCTTAAAAACAAATCTTAATTAATGTATCTATATTGCTTTCTCTTACAAAATAAATGAACACAAAATTATTACACTTGGATTTTATTCTGTTATTTTCCCCCAACATTTTTGACTCTGTATGCTAATATCTTTGAGCTTTTTGATTGTTTGAATAGTGTTTAATGCCACTGTTGACATAGTTTCAGGTATAATCAAGGTGTCTAGTGCAAGTATCCATGCATTCCTTGATCTTACCAGAGGGTGGCACACTATTCTTCTTTGGCTAATGACTGCTTCCCCACATAAGCTGGAATGGCTGGTTGGTGTTTTATGCTGCTGTCAAAATTATTTCAGTCACACCACATGGCAGCTGGTATATGAATTCATGGTGTTTACAGGGTTTTACCACTACTAGGCTAGGGCTCTGAAGTCTTTTGCCCAAGGACATCCCTATGAAAATCCCAGTTGATCCAGTTTGGCTCACACCCCAGGCCTCCAGGCTATGAGTCCCACACTTTACCACTGAGCAATGCAGAACCCTCTCCACATAAGCATTGTCGAAACAATGATCTGCTGTGAGAGAGAAAATCTTGTCGTCATGACTATCATAAATCCTCCAAAAGAAATTGAAAGATGTGGATTTGAATCAGTGACCACACAGTTGTATTCACTGAACATTTCTAAGAATATTCAAAGTCCAATTATCATGAATTTTTAGCTCACCATAGCACAAAGTGCTAAAGGTGAGTATTGTGATCGCCCCATGTCAGGTGTCCGTTGTCCCTCAACAGTTTCTTTAAACATCTAAACCACTGGGCCAATCTTGATGAAACTTGGCAGGGATGTTCCTTGGGTGAAGCTCTACCAAATTTGCTCAAAGAACTGAATTCCACCCATAACAAATTTGAGCATAGGAACAAAGAAGGAAAACTTTAAAAATCTCCTCTAAATCTTGAAGGTGTAGCGTTGTGATATTTGGAATGTAGCATTTCCTTGTGGACCTCTACCAAGTTTGTTCAAATGATGCTCCTGGGGTCAAAACTGTCCCACCCTGGCGGTCACAAGTTTGAGCATAGGAACAAAGGAGAACTTTAAAAAAAATCTTCTTCTCTGAAGCTGGAAAGTGTAGAGCTTTGATATGTGGTCTGTGGCATCTCCTGGTGGACCTCTACCTTGTTTGTTCAAATGATGCCCCTGGGGTCAAAACTGGCCCCAAACAGGGGGACACAAGTTTGAGCATAGGAACAAAGAAGGAAAACTTTAATATTCTTCATCTCAAAAACTAAAACGGCATAGAGCTTTGATATTTGGTATGTAGCATCTCCTAGTGGACCTCTAACAAGTTTGTTCATATGATGCCCTTGGGGTCAAAACTGGCCCAGCCCTGGGTGTCATAAGTTCAAACACAGGATCAAAGAAGAAAAACTTTAAAAATTTTCTTCTCTGAAACTTGATGGCTTTGATATAAAGCTATAGTCTCGGGTGAGGGCTCAAAGTCCAATAGCCCTCTGTCTTAATTTTACAGTAGCACAATTTCAGATTAGCTAAAACATCCGATGGTTTAGCGAATGAGAAATCTAGTTACTTTCTAAACCTTGAATAAGACTATGACAACAATTTAGAAAGGAAAGGTTATTACACAGACTATTACAGGCCAGGGTTTCAAGCTTGATGGTATGGTGTTAAATTTTTTTTCCAAAATGATAAATTTAAGACTCTTTCAAATTCGAAACATCTGCAGACGACAATTTCAAAATTGGTAGAATTGAGCTTAAACTCTCTGACTGGGTAGAAAACATTGTTGGAAAAGGAGAAAATGCTGGTTACCAGCATTTTCTCCTTTTTCCCATATGTTTTGAAAAGCCTTCCTTCCCAGGGTTATGATAACATTGGTTGTTGGTAAAAGGTTAATGCTGCTATCAACATTGTTTCACTTACATTGCAATGGCTGCCATGTTCCAAGTCCTGCATGTAACTCTGACCTACCTGGGTAGGCGCGCTTGCTGGAGCAAGTGTCGAAGAGAAAATTTTAATACTTTGGAGGGAAGGAATGAGCACTATCAATACTCAGAATAATGGTGTCGCATCATCGCGAGTCTGCTTCCGGGTTGTAGTATCAAAAGTAGTCCCATGTGAAATTTTGCAACAGCACTTTAGTTGATATGTCTCACGGAGTTGAGAGGGCGTGGTGATATATATTTTGAATTAGCTTCAAATTTAAGCAATGTCGGATCACTTAGATGTGCTTTAGGCTATATATAATGGATCATTTTGTGTCGGTGGAGGAACCAGAATTTGCGTTCATTGCCGTGAACAGGTGTTTTTGAGAAGACAAATTCTAGGATGCCTATGTTTCTTGAGATTTAACGAAAAGGGCAACCAATTGACATGTTGTTTTAATTAAGTGCAGTTTATAAAGTACTGTGTACATACTATTGGAAGCAAGAGATTGAAATGCCGAAGGTTCGCCATTTAGTGATCTGTGAAGCTTAAAAGATCGTCGATTTTACTCTATTTTCAACATGGTAAAAAACAACAGGTGTGACACCTTACTAATGCAGAAGAGTACTTAAAGACAGACCACTCCATCGGACTGTCGATAGGAAGTTCGTCTAAACTCGGTTGATTTCCTGCCAGCCATCCGCCACAACTCGGCCGGTTCCGTAGCTACATATCACTTTGATCATCGGATCACCGAGGCAGGCCGAATGCAAATGATTGATCACCCGAATGACGTTCACCGGAAGTTGATTGACGCTAAGTTCCATAGTTACGAAGGCGGTCAAAAATAAAACCAGGATTTTTTTCTTCACCCTCTGGTAAGAACACCTTAGACTTACGAAAATTCTTATAAGTCAACCTGTTTCAGAATCTGACTCATTTTTTCCTTTTATGAAAATCAAGTAAATAGGCTTTAATACCCATCTTTATTCAAAAGCGTACTGTAGGTCGTTCATTTGTGAAAGATTTTTGCTCGCAAAGAAACTTTAGAATGGTCACTCAGTACACTTTCTGTGATGTCAGCAAATGGCCACCCGGATAAATCAAAATGTCCTGATAGAGCTGTAAAACATGACGGATATCTCCGGTTGAAAGGTGTCTACTGAGGTATCGCAGGATGTCGCAGGTACATTAATGTGTTGTCTATCGCTAGGCTGAAGGAGATTTTGATAAATGTTTGTTTCGTGGGTGATTTTGGTTGGGAAAGGCTGTCGGGTGCTCACGCCAGCAATCGAGATGTTGCACTCCTTGTATTTATATTATACAGGGGAGATTTTTTTTTCATATTTTATCATTTATTTTGGTTATAGATTGTCAAATTCCTGTGCTCAGTACAATGCTGTCTGGTAATCATGCACACCTAAGCAAATGACACAAACAGGAAATACAAGATCCTCATGGCTATTTATCTGTTTATAGCAATATTTCAACTAGCTTCTGACTCGTGAGTCCTAAAAATATTCTCCGAAAAACATAAAAATTCAAGGAGTAAACGCTCACAGCTACAGTAGATTTTTATCAGGCATAAACATAAGTGATCTTGCGCACTTATGTTAAATCACAGGAATTTGACATTCTATAACCAAAATAAATGATAAAACATAAAAAAAAAATCTCCCCTATATAATATAAACACAAGGAATGCAACGTCTCGATTGCTGGCGCTAGCACCCGACAGCCTTTCCCAACCAAAATCACCCACGAAACAAACATTGATCATAATCTCATTTAGCCTAGCGATAGACAAGACAATAATGTACCTGCGACATCCGGCGATACCTCAGTAGACACCTTTCAACCGGAGATATCCGTCATTAAGATATTTACGGACATCAAATGATACTAAAGATTCTAGAAAAATCTTTAGTGTCATGTGATGTCCATAAGTATCTTAAAAACGAAAAAAATAATAGTAATAAGTAATACGAAAATACGCTACCTGCTACTTTCTGTGACGTCAGCGAATGGCCACCCGGATAAATCAAAATGTCCTGATAGAGCTGTAAAACAGGACGGATATCTCCGGTTGAAAGGTGTCTACTGTGGTATCGCCAGATGTCGCAGGTACATTATTGTCTTGTCTATTGCTAGGCTAAATGAGATAATGATCAATGTTTGTTTCGTGGGTGATTTTGGTTGGGAAAGGCTGTCGGGTGCTAGCGCCAGCAATCGAGACGTTGCATTCCTTGTGTTTATATTATACAGGGGAGATTTTTTTTTCATATTTTATCATTTATTTTGGTTATAGAATGTCAAATTCCTGTGGTTAAATAAAGTCACTGCAAAGGATTTATTAAGTATTTGTGGTACATACAAGGAATAATTGTAAAAAATGAGTAGAGGAACGTCGGGTATTGTCAATTCTTTACTGTGTCCTTTAATTCCATGAAAGATGAACAAATTCCATTTTTATGATCTAACATAATTATGACATCAATATTTTATCTAGTCACAGTGCCGAAAGTAAACCATACTCCATAAGTCCAAATGAGTCAGTAAAATTTTACAGTAATAAAGTTTCCCAACGTTAACATCTACAATAAGGAGGATGGTTTTTTTGTCAGGGACTATGGAGTACTGAAACATGCTTGATTGCTTTAATTCAAACTTAAAGGTGGGTATTTAGGTTTTTCACATCACATTAGAAAATATATATATATCACTGAAATTTACATGAAAAAATAACACAAATCATCAATAATTCATAATATAACAAAAAAATATTTTTGGGGTGGTATTCCCTTAACCCTTTTCCAAACAACAAATTTTACTCTTCCAAACTGAAAGAGTTTGCAGATGACAATTTTAACTTTCATAACAATGGCAGAAAATTATCTGAATGGGCAGAAAACAGTGAGAAAAGGAGAAATTGCTCATTACGAGCACTTTCTCCTTTTTCCCTCAGTGTTTTCAAAAAACTTGTACTGCAGACACATAAAAAACAAGGGTTTGCTTGGGAAAGGGTTAAAAGGCTATGTAGCCCCTTAACTCTTTACCACACAAGAAAATTTTAGACTGGTCCAAATTGAAAGCATTTGCAGACGACAAAACAAAGGTAACTGAAAACTTAAAATTTGTCTTGGGAAGTGTAGAAAACACTGTGGGAAAAGGAGAAAATGCTGGTTACCAGCATTTTCTCCTTTTGTCACAGTGTTTTCAAAAGGCTCCTTTCTCAGGGTCGTTAAAAGTTGGGATTGTGTGGTAAAGGGTTAAGCTATTTTTAGATTTTGCACCAAAAATAAAAAAAAGCATTATGGGAATGTTAAGTGACTTGCATGTGACTAATGAGGCTTAAATTCCATAACATAACAAACATGTAATAATTACTTTCCATAATATCTTCTTCAGATGCTATGTTTGAAGCTTCGTCTGTGTATTTCCAGTATGTAAATGAGAATGATGCTCATTTAAAAATAGACGGTATTTCCCGTCGGCATGGAGCTGGGCTGTAGTAAATCTCTAATTTCTCTTGTTGTCAGATGGTTTTCGACTACTGGGGTTTTATGAATGAAAATTATGAGGCCTTGGGAGTATAAAGATTACCGGTATTTTTTTTGTATTTTTTGTAAAATTTTTGTCCCTAAATCTGAAGGGCCACCCTTAAATACAAGTTTCAGATATAGAATAGTGTTTGCATCACAAAATTGAGCGTCTTTTGCCCATTATAAACTAGCTTATTGATGTGTCGATGACTGCTGATGCTAATTTATGCGATCGGCAATTATTGACAGGTTAAGACATGAATAAAGGAAATAAGAATTAATATGTTTTATATAACCACAATTCCTTTTTTTCTTTAGGGTTACAGCTATGTCCAGACGAATTTTGGCCTGAAAACTCCAAATGATTTCAATACTCGCCAAATAAAATGTCATAGGCCATAGAAATGGTGTGCAGTGGTGCAATGTCCAGACCTCTTAGTCCATAGCATTACCAAAGTGTACTTGTTCGGCCTTCTTTTGCGGTTGTACTTATTTTATGCGTCAGGTTTTACTTTAATTGTTTTATTTTAGATCCAACTGGGCAACAAGTACAGGAATAAAACCTGTAATGATGAGTTAAAAGAGGATTTTAATGTTTAATCTTTTAAGATTAAATACAATGTTGATAATAGACGAAGCCTGTCAATATCACCCGACATACCCTTATGTAATGTTGGCATTGTTTGCTACAGTATACAACTTGGCGCCATTATATTATACGGGTAGATCAGTAGAGTATCCGCGAAATAAACCAATGATAACTTCTGTTTGTATTTAAAGCTGCTGAGCATTATCAACCTCACACTTTCCGATCTCTTAAAGTGTCGATAATACCTGCCGTTGCTCTAGTTACGCTTGTTTCGTATTTTTTTGATTCAGACCTTTTACAAAGTGGCGGTATAGCCACCACATGTTGGTTCAAGGTACACTTTGCTTCAAGGTAATCAGTAAGTTTCCATCATTACAAAATTGGAGCCCTTTTGCGGCTTGTCTGGTCTCTATTTTGATTGTAAATATCTTGAGTTAAACATATTTGTACCTCAGTCAGCTTCATTTTTATGTCATGGCCCGTTGTCCATCGTGCGTGCATCCGTCCATCCATCTGTCCGTCCGTCTGTGCGTCCGTTTGTCCGTGCGTTAACTTTTTCTTTAAACATCTTCTTCTCTGAAACTACCAATCCAATTTTGATGAAACTTCACAGAAATGATCCTCCCATGGTCCACTTCAGAATTTCTTGAAAGAATTTAATTCCATCAAAAACTCTGGTTGCCATGGCAACAAAACTGAAAAATTTTGAAAATCTTTGAAAATCTTCTTGTCTGAAACCGTAAGGCCTAGGGCTACCAAATTTGGCATGTAGCTTAATCTAGTGGACCTCTACCAAGCTTCTTCAAATTATAGCCCTGGGTCAAAATTGGCCCCGCCCCGGGGGTCACAAGTTTTACATGGGCTTATTTAGGGAGAACTTTAAAACTCCCCTTCTACCTACGCATAGGACCTAGGGCTACCAAATTTGGGATGTTGTTTTATCTAGTGGACCTCTACCAAGAGTGTCTAAATTATAGTCTGGGGGGTCAAAATTGGCCCCGCCCTGGGGGTACCAAGTTTTACATAGGCTTATATGGGGAGAATTTTAAAATTCTCCTTCCACCTAGCCATAGGGCCTAGGGCTACCAAATTTGGCATGTAGCTTTATTTAGTGGACCTCTACCAAGGGTGTCCAACTTATAGCCCAGGGGTCAAATTTGGCCCCGCCCCGGGGGGGGTAACAAATTTTACATGGGCTTATATAGGGAATACTTTAAAAAGCTTCTCGCACCTAGCTATAAGGGCTAGGGCTATCAAATTTTGCATGTAGCTTTATCTAGGGGGTCTCTACCAAGGGTGCCCAAGTTATAGCCCTGGGGTCAAATTTAGCCCCGTCACAGGGGGTCACAAGTTTTACATGGGCTTATATAGGGAAACTTTAATAATCTACTTGTACATAGCCATAAGGCCTAGGGCTACCAAATTTTGCATATAGCTTTATCTAATGGGCCTCTACCAAGAGGGCCCAAATTTCAACTTTGGGGATCAAGTTTGACCCCAACCCAGGGGTCACAAGTTTTACATTGGCTTTATAAACCTGTTTCATAGGTCACATATTTTACAGGGCCTTTTATTGACCAAACTTGTTGTACAGGGCTTTTTATTTGGCAAGATTAAAAAATCGTGTTTATAACCACACATTCTAGTTTCATATTGTAGGTCTGGGGTCAAAATTGTCTCCATCCAGGGATCACAAGTTTAACATGGGCTTCAAAATATAATCACTTCAATTTAAACATCAATCAAGGGAAATAACTCTTTTTATGAAAGATAAAGTTTGGTACTATTTACCTCCCTTGATTATCAAACTACATTGATACATGATTGGTGCTAGACATTAAGTTTGTTGATAGAAAATATTCTGTTTTCAAGTGTGATTCATTTTGATGCTAATAGTTATGCTCACATGAGGTCAATAATAAATTCAGAGGAAGGTTTCTATCATTCAGCTTATTTTTCCAAGGATTTTACCTTTCATGCTAATGAATTAACCTGCTTGTACTGCCTGACAGTGTTCATTGTTTTTGAAGGCCCTCTTTTTCATGGTCATGAACACTTGAATTTGTGTGGTAAAGGGTTAAAAAGCCAGTGGAGCGATACAGGGCCATCATGGCCCTCTTGTTCAAAATAAAAGATTAGAATGGAAGGAAAATTTAGAAGTGAAAAAGGTATCAGCCACACCTATGTGCTTAACACTATTTACCTCACACTCTAAAATCATTCATTTCAGGTAGTTTTACTTTAAAACTTGCATGATGACGTATCTAGATCATCTGCTAGGTCATGTAGCAATATTTTCCGATCACGTGACTGCAAATTGGCGCCAAATATATCAAGTTGTATACATTTTTTTATGAAAACCATCGAAATAACATGCATCAATTTCAGAATGGAACCAGGAAAGCAGTGAAGGTGAAGGTTGATTCTCTTTCAAATGTATAGATGAAACTGCATCATATTTTCTTTGATGATAACTAAAAGATGAAAATTAATTAGAAAATTATTTGGTGATTTATTCTATACTCGGTTAAAATTTTGATTTTTTCTTGATCGGACCATAACTACACTACCATGAACCAACAAACCGCAAGGCTAAGTAAGATAGAAATGGATAGAATATAGTCAAACAAAGTCGCGGAACAGGAATTTACTGAAGTGCACAAGATTACTGGACGCATAAAATTACTGGACACAATGGTATAAGAAATGACAAATAGCCTTGACTGTCCATATTTCCTGAAGTTAAGGCGACAACATCATGAAATTAAGAGTTAAGAAAATAAACTAGAAATTGCTTCCTTTTATGAAAATTTTTTTCTAATAAAGTTCATGTAGCCACGATTGTTCATAGGCGCACGAACAGTCATGTCCCGCAATCTTACGTGTAATCTACTTATGCACACTTCGGTGGATTCCTCTTCAACAAGTTTGTTTCTTTCATTCGACCCAATTACTGTATTTACAACCTATTATATGATCCCTATTCCACCTTTTTCTGCAGTTTTCTGTAGAAAAGAGAAAACTTCAGAAAATAGCTTAGCTAAAATTTATACCTTTCTGTCAGAAGTTGTCTATGACATCAACCAAATTAGTTGTATTCACTGCCCAGTGACCCAATTTCTATTTTTAACATTTTGTCTGTCAAACAAGTTTGCGTCTCATTGCAAATCATTTTGCAAGTGTTTTCAATTCAAATAATTCAGAAGTTGCAATGCAGACATCATCTTTATGATTCATTCATACATGAAAATATGTAAATTATTATGACAGCATGTAACAACAAAAATAGATATATCACTGAAATTCATATGGAAAGATAATACAGATAATCAATAATTAAGACTTACAAAATCACAAAAAAATTTTGGTGTTCCCTCAAAAGGCTATGTAGCCTCTTAAGGTATTTGTAGATTTCGCACCAAAAATCAATAAAACGTTGTGGGAATGTCAAGTGACTGGCACATGACTAATAACGCTTTAATTCCATTACATAACAAACATGTAATATCATTTTCCATAATGTCTTCTTCGGATGCTATGTTTGAAACTTCGTCTGTGTATTCCTGTATGTAAATGAGAGAATTAATCATCTTAAAATAGAACTTGTCTCCCATTGGTGTCCACCTGGGCCGTAGTAAATCTCTAATTTCTCGTGATGTCGGATGGTTTTCAACTACTGGGGTCTTATGAACTCAAAAGGCTTTGGGAGTATGAGGATTATTTATTCTACATTTTTGTAAAATTTTCGTCCCAAAATCTGAAGGGCCACCTTTAAAGGCATATCACTGAAAACACGGTGCATGCCTTTCAAATGATGGGATTCAGGATTGAAAGAGTAGACAGGATTGTGAGAAAGCTTCACTGTACTAATTAAAAGTCTTTTTCTCTTTTTTACGCTTGCGAAACTCTTCCTCCAGATTGTGAAAACTCAGGATCTTTGGTAATTAAAGGTTTACATCTTGATATTTGAACCTTTACCAAACAATAAAATTTTGGACTAGATCAAATTAACCCATTACCAAACGACCATATTTTAGACTGGTCCAAATTGAAAGCATTTGCAGACGACAAAATAAAAGTGACTGAAAATTTGAAATTTGTTTTGTGCAGGGTAGAAAACATTGTGGGAAAAGGAGAAAATGCTGGTTACCAGCATTTTCTCCTTTTGCCACAATGTTTTCTAAAGGCTTCTTTCTCAGGGGCGTCAAAAGTAGGGATTGCGTGGTAATGGGTTAAAGGCATCAGCGGTAAACAAATGAAATGCTGCTAAATTGATTGTTACTGTCTTTGATAGGGTTGAAAACAATATGAGGAAAATGTTGGTTTCAAGCATTTTCTCCTTTTTCTGCAAAGTTTTCAACAGCATTCTTTTACAAAGTTTGGATTATTTGATAAAGGTATTAACAAAATTTTAGACTGGTCCAAATTCAAATCATTTGCAGACGACAAAAACATGACTCAAATATTGAAGCTTGACTTCAGAAGAGAAGAAAAAATTGTGGGAAAAGGAGAAAATGCTGGTTACCAGCATTTTCCTCTTAACCCATTACCACTCAATCCCTACTTTTGACGCCCCTGAGAAAGAAGCCTTTTGAAAACGCTGTGGGAAAAGGAGAAAATGCTGGTAACCAGCATTTTCTCCTTTTCCCGCAGTGTTTTCTACCCTTTCCAGAACAAATTTCTATTTTTCAGTCACCTTTATTTTGTCGTCTGCAAATGCTCTCAGTTTGGACCAGTCCAAAATTGTCTCGTGTGGTAAAGAGTTAACCCAGAATGTTCTCAGAAGGCTTCTTCCTCTGGGTGGTAAAAGACAGGGATTGCTTCGTAAAGGGTTATGAAGGAATTTAACTCTTTACCACACTATCCCGACTTTTAATGACCCTGAGAAAGAAGCCTTTTGGTAACCACCAATTTCTCCTTTTTCCATAATGTTTTCTACACTTCCCAAAACAGATGTTAACTTTTCACTCACATTCATTTTGTCATCTGAAAATGCCTTCAATCTGGGCTAGTCTAAAAATTTCTTATGCAGTAAAGAGTTAAGAGGATTACTAATACATGTACTAGGTATATAATTATATAATTATTATCAGTGTTTCAGGATTGTCTGCTTATTCTGTGCAGCCATTAATTGTATCAACAAGTTAACCCATTTCCACACAATCCCTACTTTTGATGCCCCTGAGAAAGAAGCCTTTTGAAAACACTGTAGGAAAAGGAGAAAATGCTGGTAACCAGCATTTTCTCCTTTTCCCATAGTTTTTAGGCCAGTGAATCCCTCTCAAGGGATTCCCTTGCCTATAGCGATCGTAAGCTGCCTTTCCGGGAAAAAATGTTGAATGGTGTGTCCACTCTATATATTGCTGAGTCTGCCAAAACAACTAGTTTCCCAAGTATATACCGAGATTGCTTATCACACAGTGTGAATGCTTTCCTTTCCTCAAAGCTTTCATCTGCAAAATACCATGGAAGTGCAAGGGTATTACGACCCTTTAATAACTGACGAGTGTGTGTTTTTATCCCGTTTTTGTTATTAACACTGACGTAATAAAAGGGTAACCTAATAAACATAGCTTTATCCAGCAGTTGTGTATTCCTACGCGCTATATACGGTCATGTATACGGTGAGAGTAACGAACGACAACTCTGCTCGGAGATTGTCTGTAACGTATGTGTCACAAAATGTGTCTCCGCTAAAATGTGATTGTAAATAAAGCAAACTACACATAGAATATATTGGCCCGTGTTATGTTTATCACTTTTTCTTATGTACCTGTACATCGACTAAATCTTGGGTACTTCAGCGGAATGCTGGGGAAATCGGCCTCTGGAGAAATCGGCCCCAAACCGCTTGGCCCGTGTTATGTTTATCACTTCGGAGAAATCGTCCCCTAGAGACGATTTCTTTGGTGAAATCGTCCCCTAATAAAATTATAGAAAAATCGACCCGAACATCAAATTTCATCCATATCGTTAATCAAGTTGTCTATAGAAATATTTTTGAAAGTTTGTTGTCTATAGTATGTACATTATGTGTATTAGTTACCTTTATCAAAGAGTTATTTTGTTGTTTTGTCATTGTTTATACTCCCTATTTCACACTGATAGGATGTATTTCACACCTTTTACACCTGTCACAAATAGATTACACCTGTGTGATTCTTAAAAATATGTCTTTGATTGACTTTGATTTGAAACCAAATAAATGTTTATAACTTTTTTCTGTAGTAGTTCGCTTGTCATTTAATGTATTTTTCTTTTTGTCTCTCTCTCTACTAGTGTCATATGACTTACCTATGACCAATACCATTTAGCAGGGGCATCAGTGTCTCTGACACACCTATTTCTAGTGTTCACTAGGGCTCGCGTGCATCCAAATATTTCCAGTCCATAACTTCTACAATTGTGGATGGATTTCAAAATAATTTGGCACAATTGACCTCCATCACGAATAGATGTGCCATTTGAAACATTTGTTCAAGTAGGTTCAAGATCAAGGCCACATTGAAGGCCAATTTTTCATCCGAACCATAACTCCTACATTTTTGGATAGATTCCGGTATAAATTAGCATAATGCATTGTTCTCCATCATGAGTAGAAGTTCCCTTTGAAACATTTATTCAGGTCCAGGGTCTAGGTCAAGCTTGAGAGTCAAGTGTTCGTGGGCTTGACACAAGTTGTCCATGGACAACGATTATGAATTAGGATTAACGTCTTTTTATATTATGTAGATATAAGTATCGAAGCTCAAGTCACCGTGACTTGTCCGTAAAATAGGCAAGTAAAATAGGTAAACCAAGCCTAATCGTTTTCCCAAAACAATCCTACCTTTTCACAGTATTTTATTGAGAAAATATTTTGGCTAAAAGGAAATTCGCTTGTAACAAGCAATTCCTCCCAATTTCCCCAAAATCTTACTTTTCAATATACACGAAGAACTACTTTGGATTTTCATCTACAACTTCCTTCAAATATGACCAGTTCAAAATTTCGTCGACTTTTAGAAGGTAGAGACAACGTGACCAACTGCTATATCACTCCAATCTTTATTATTCATTACATTTTACATTGATATCTATCTTACATGTATTTTCATTGAAATCAATAACGATAAATATGTTCTTGCATCATAAATGTAAAAAATAACTTCATTCAGGACTACAAGACATCACATGTCTCAGAAAATTTAGATAACCAATGTTGGTATTGCACCGATTGAATAGTTCAATTTTGACTTGGGATTGTTTACAAGCACGACAAATTACTAAGTATTCTAAGCCATTATCAAGCACCCCATAACTGTGAGCACATGCCTAGCTCCGGCTTAATAAGTTTCTGGCTGGTGCTTTCTAGTATCAGTTCAAAATTTCCATTTAAAACCAAGAATTCCAGGGGCTTAGTGGAATCCACTTGTAACCTTGTCCGTCTACCTTTTTGTATTATTGAAATTGACCTCTTGTGTTGTTTCGTATCCTCAATTTCCTGGCCTTCAGTACTATCAGTACTTTGATTTCTACCCTTTCCAGAACAAATTTCAATTTTTCAGTCACCTTTATTTTGTCGTTTGCAAATGCTTTCAATTTGGACCAATCTAAAATTTTGTCATGTGGTGAAGGGTGAACTGTTTACCAAAAGTTGGACTTGACCAAATTAAAAGCATTTTGCAGAGAACAAAATAGATAGTAAAATAGCACAAATTTAATGATGATTTCTGTCTTTTATGGGGTAGAAAACACATGGGAAAAGGAGAAAATCTCCTTTGCCTACAATGATTTGACAGTTTTCCTTGGTTGGGTTGTCAAAACTTGGGATTGTACTGTAAAAAGTTAAGTGCTAGTATATTGACTGACAATTTTTTCATCTAAATTTATTAGCTCACCTGAGCACGAAGTGCTCAAGGTGAGCTATTGTGATCGGTCAATGTCTGTTGTCTGTCCATTCACAATTACAAAGAAAAAAAAAATCTTCTTCTCCTAACAATCAGATTTCAATCAAACTTCACAAAAATGATCCTTAGGTCATGCTCTTTCAAAACACTTCAAAGAATTGAAATCAGTGAAGAACTCTGGTTTCCATGGCTACCAAGTGAAAAAAGTTTAAAAATCTTCTTGTCCCAAATTGTAAGGGGTAAAGCTTTCATATTTGGCATGTAGCATTATGTAGTGACCTTCTATCAAATTACCTCAAATTATAGTGATGGTTTTGAAATTGGCCCTATATTGTGGGTTCTCAGATTTCACATAGAGATAAAGAAGGAAATCTTTAAAAATCTTCTTGTCTCACACCATAAGGGCTAGAACTTTCATTTATGGCATGTAGCATCATCTAGTGGCCCTCTACCAAAACACTTCAAATTATGGCGCTGTTGTTGAAATTGGCCCTATGTTGTGGGTTCTCAGATTTCACATAGAGATAAAGAAGAAATCTTTAAAAGTCTTTTTATCCGAAATTATAAGGGCTAGAGCTTTCATATTTGGCATGTAGCATCATCTAGTGGCCCAAAATACTTCAGATTATAGCCCTGGTGTGGAAATTGGCCCTATGTTGTTGGTTCTCAGATTTCACATAGAGAAGGAAATCTTTAAAAATCTTCCTGTTTACACTTTAGCATCTACAATTATTAACCAATCAGCACCAAACTTGGTCAAAATATTTTATGACGATAACATCTCGGATGGGCTCAATTATTGGTCTTATTGGTTTAGAATGACTGGAGTTATTTGCCCTTGAAATTGAAAATTCTTTAAAGTACATGTAGTTCTTTGTTCGGAGCATAATTTTGTCATCTCCAAACTTAAAACTTGGCATTTGTGTTTGTTGCAATAATGCAGGGTGCAGTGCAAAAGAACCAAAATTCTTCCTAGCATGAATTTTGAGTTATTCCTCCTTTGATCTTCATTTCTATAGCATTTCTTGCTTGTCTGGAGGAAAACTTTGTCATCTTAAGGTGAAAACTTTGTCATCTTAAGGTAAAATCTGTGTAATGGAAAACAGCTATTTCCACTAAATTATCATCCTGCAAAATTAGCTATAATTGAAAATGAGTATTATTGAACTACTTTCACCGATTTATTTTTTCCATTTTTTCCTTCTTGGAATTATCATTTATAAATCTAAAACCACTATATTCTCAATTCAAAGAAATATAATAATTGCCTCCCTTTTCAGAAAACGAACAAAAATATCAAAAAATAATTCCAAGATAGACATAAACGGAATTTCTGATCCGTTAGAAATGTGCAAAAACATAATTTCTGCATAAATCCTTGTTTATCCTTATTAAACCAATTAGAATTTTCACCGGAAGTGCATTACACAGGTCTTACCATAAGTAGGAATGGCTTGAAATTTGGAACACTTATTTGTTGCAATATTTGGAAGTGCAGTGTGCAAGATTTGTAACTCTACTTTGTACTGTCTTTGAGTTATTTCCCTTTGATCTTCATTTTGACAGCATTTAGTACTTGTGAGGAATAAAACTTTGTCATCTCAAGTCAAAACAACTTCAAACTTGGAGTGCATATTTGTTGCAATATTATGCTCAAGAACAATAACTCTACTAATGCTGATTTCACTTTGATCTTCATTTATACAGTATTTCTTGCTTGTCCAGAACAGAACTTTGTCATCTCAAGTCAAATTGACTTGAGACTTTGTAAACATATTTGTTCCATTACCTGCCCTTTGCATTTATTATACCTCCTCGACAACTGGCTGTGGGACTGGCATATCTTGCTATAATTTTCTGCTCTTGTTTCATTATCATTTGACCTTGAACTTGACGACTCAGGTGAGCAATATAGACCTGGTCCTCTTGTTAGTATTAACTTTTTAATCCTTTGCGGGATATCAAAAAATTTATACTTGTCCAAACTGAAAGCATGAACATCTCTGACATACTAAATGTGGCTTGAATAATTGTATTTATTCTGAAAGGGAAGACAGCATTGTTGGAGAAGGAGATAAAATGCTGCAGATCCTTTTCCTACTATGTTTTTGAAATCTTTTTTCAGTAGGGTTGTTAAAACCTGGGGTTGTTTAGTACAGGGTTAGTTGATAGATCTGTCTTTGTGAAAGAACTCAATATGTTACAAGGGTAGTGATTTGTAATAAAGGACTATAATACATACTGGTACATGCATATGTTTTTTGCTGGGTAAGAGCAATACTGTTGTAAGTGCCTATACAATGTATATTCACTTACAACTGTATTGCGCTCACCATTGATTTGTTACATGTAGATACATCTCTAATAAACTGGATTTCAACAGATTAAACACACTAAAATAATATTATTGGTTGTGCTGTAATGAAAACACATAGGTCTATGTGTTTCATTGTTTCTTCTTCAGTTTGCTGCTTGACGAATGGATAAACTAGATTTGTTAACTCTGGGATAAAGGTAAAGGAATAGATATGCAAAATTTGCAATATTTATTAATTTTTGCCTGTGTATCTTTTATTGGACCACTCACGGATTTGGCTTACTGGCTAACAGTACTGTCAGTCTGAAGAGCTCCTCAGATTTTGTCATTCCTCCAAGGCGTTTGCCATTAAAACAAAAAATTGAATAAGATGAGCATTTGAAAGTTTTATATTTATCCAATAGCTATGACGGTGATTTATTATGCTGTAAATATTAATGTGCTCGATTGTTGATTGTTTCCAGGTTTGCCTGTTTTCCCTTTACTGAACATTTGCATGTCTATACAACCTTTTGTAAACATTACAAAAAATGGTAGCCAGTATTTTCTCTTATCCCATATAACTAAGCAAAACATTTCATTGAAAATCTTTTTCATCAAAATCCATATATACATTTTCAAATACAGATTGCTATAATCCTTGATATATTTAATTAATGAAAAGCTCAGTCTGGGTGGGAGAATTAACTTTTTACAAACGGCAAAATTTTGGACTACTCCAAACTGAAAGCATTTGCAGATGACAAAATAAATGTGAATCGAAAATCGATTTAGGATAGGTAGAAAACATAGCTGGTAACCAGCATTTTCTCCTTTTCTAACAATGTTTTCAAAAGCTTTCTTCTATTAAAGTATCATTAAAAGTTGAGATTGTGTGGTAAAGAGTTAAGCAAAAATTTGTACATAATTAAAGTAAAGGTCGAGATTAGAGATCTTTTTCGTTGAACATGGTTTTTGACAAAATGTTGCTGATCCTTCTCATAATTCAATCTATTTTTTTTTTCAGTTTCTTTTCAATGACAAATTTTGCCATTTTGGACATACTAGTATTTAATTTGTCTGCAGATGCTTTGGAATAGCCTCACATTTTATCATTTAGTAAAGAGTTAACCCATTACCACACAATCCCTACTTTTGATGCCCCTGAGAAAGAAGTCCTTAGAAAACATTGTGGGAAAAGGAGAAAATGCTGGTAACCAGCATTTTCTCCTTTTCCCACAATTTTTTCTTCCCTTTACAAAGCAAATTTCAAATTTTCAGTCACTTTTACTTTGTCATCTGCAAGTGCTTTCAATTTGGACCAGTCTAAAATATTGTCGTTTGGTAATGGGTTAAAAGAAATGTGAACTTTAAAAGAAACATGAACTTTAACCCATTACCACACAATCCCTACTTTTGACGCCCCTGAGAAAGAAGCCTTTAGAAAACATTGTGGGAAAAGGAGAAAATGCTGGTAACCAGCATTTTCTCCTTTTCCCACAATGTTTTCTACCCTTCTGAAAACAAATTTCAAATTTTCAGTTACTGTTATTTTGTCGTCTGGAAATGCTTTCAATTTGGACCAGTCTAAAATATTGTCATTTGGTAATGGGTTAAAGCCTTTTAACTCTGCATCACAGAATGACCCTGAAGAAGAAACCTATTGAAAACAATCATGATTTTCTCCTTTTCTCACAATGTTTTTTATCCATCCACAGGCAAATACCAACATTTGGGCCAGATTTGAATATTGGCCTGCAAATTTCAAAAGTCTTAGATTTTGTCATGTGGTAAAGAGTTAATCTAAACATAAGAATTTGGTCTCAATCTCTGAGCATAAAACAATTTGCCTTTGAAAACTGCCATTTACCCATAAACTCTTTACCACACGACAAAATTTCAGACTGGTTCAAATCGAAAGCATTTGCTGACAACAAAATAAAGGTGACTAAAATATTGAAATTTGTTCTGTGAAGTGTAGAAAACACTGTGGGAAAAGGAGAAAATGCTGGTTACCAGCATTTTCTCCTTTTCTCACAGTGTATTCAAAAGGCTTCTTTCTCAGTGGCATCAGAAGTAGGGATCGTGTGGTAATGTGTTAACCAGCATTTTCTCCTTTTCCAACAAAGTTTTCTACCCTATCAAAGGAAAATTGCATTATGCGGTTATGCTAGGTACTATGAAATTGTCATCTGCGAATCTTTCAATTTGGATAGGTCTAAAATTTGCCATGTAGTAAAGGGTTATAGTAATTGCAATGGTTGTCACCTGTAGTTTCATAAAGCTGTAAGTACCTTTGATGAAGTAGTGTGTTCATCTTTTGTGCAATACACCCTAGAAAATTTTTATTCTTTCATTTTCAGGATGTATGTTCCATGTGTATTCCAAACAAAATATAGATTGATTGACAGCAATGCCCGATTAGCACTGCTGGGTGACCACCCAGTTCTGGGAGAATGGACACCAAAGAGGGCTCTTATGGCAGAAGTTGTTGGACATGATGATCAGTATGATGTTGTGGCCTTTCTGCCGGAGAATGCAGTTTGTCATTTTAAGTGGTGTATACTTGACAAAGGTAATTTAACCCTTTGCATGTTTTAACGCCTCCACGATAGAAAGATTTCAAAAACATTATACAAAATAAAAGCTTAATTTCCCATAGCATTTTCTCTCTTGTTGAAGACCAATCCAAATTATTCGAGCCACATCTACATAGTCGTTAGCAAATGTTTTTGATTTGGATGAGTTTATAATTTCGTCATGCAGTAAAGAGTTAACATACCTGTGAAATTAATGCCTTAGAAATTAATCTACCAAAATAATTTGGGGTTTAATTTAATGCTCAAAAACATGAAAAAAATGAAGCAAAAAGATGCAGCTTTTTATGGTTGATTACTCCTTTGCAGACATTTTTGTGGTTTTTGTCCATGATGATACCAGTACCAGTTCAATGTTCAATTTTGAAGACCATGTATCATATTTTGTGCAAAGCCAAAGGAAATAAACCCAATTAAACTCATTTTTTCTCAGGCAAATGAGTTTTTTGATAGCACCCAGATCACTGTGTTGTAAGCTGTACGGTACGAAATGTGTAGTCACTGCCAAGATGGCGGACTGTTTAAATGGAGAAAGGTGGGTGTCACATTTTATCATCAATAACTTTTTTTCTCGAAACCTTCGAGTCATGATACTTATAACATATTGTGGGGGAATGATGTGGTAAGCCTCGGTGTTATATAGCAAAGAGCCAGTGCCATTATTCGATACGTTATATCGGCGTAAACATTGCCATTCGGTAAAATTTAAATTTGAAGTGAGGAACTTGCATCATTTTTAGTTATAGAATGGAAAATCAGCCAATACAGTGGACGACGGTTGTTGTTTCTGTAGGTATTCAGCACGTGCATTCCAATGATAAAGGTAATTTCTGTGAAATATATCTAGAAAGACCCGAAAACATGTGTTTTGTACATCGCTAATGCAGCGGTGTAGTCCACATCAACAATTTCACACACAGCGGTGTAGACACGCTGTTTTCTGAACGGTTTAGACACAGACATAAGCTTTATATTCTGTACGGTTTAGACATAAAATTTTGACAGCATCTGTAGTCTAGACATGAACTGGAAAGACTTTCCTGCTTTAAAAAAAAAAACTTTGTCTATCTTATATTTCAGTTGCACGACATTCGGGTGCTGCCAATGCCCATTTAGAGGAGATTTCAAAAGTGTTGTTCGACACTTCATGGAACAAAAATAGCAGCTGGGCTTTTGGAGATACAGTATTATTGCTCTCCTGTATATTCTAAAAGACAAACTTATATCAAATAAGATGCCATGGGAATTATTCAGGTTCTGAAAGTGTTTCACTAATCATCGACTGTCTTTCTATCAAAATATGGGAAATTAAAATTTCTTTGGTACTTCGCGAACGGGCCTGCCTATTCACCAACCTGATGTAGTCCGAGGCTGAAAGAAACATTCGAAAAACGATAAGAATAAATAAAAAAAAAATTTACGAGATAACTTATCTTAATGGGTAACATTCCATTTTATCAATATAAATCCATGACCCTTATATTATGAAATCAAACTGTACAATGGTAAATGAAAATTGTGAATATCGATCACAAGGAATTCCTTCTTAAGATTTTTCCTTTTAGGGTAAAAACAACGATTACGTAATTTTTACTCCAGTCCATCCCCTTTTAACCTACCGGTCATATTTTAATCGAACAGTGGCATAGAAAGTAAAAACTTTAAAGAGGCCTTTATACTCATTTTAATTGATAGAAAATGCATTTTGCTGAGTTGCGACCTTCCATCTAAACAGACTCGTCGTTTCCGTGTTTTGAATAGAAGATTTTTGATATCCGTTATTTACTCGGGTAGATTCGTATAATGATCATGCATTCTGTCTCGTGACTGTATTTGACCTTCGCCCTGCGTATACTGAGGAAAACAAAACAAAAAAAAAATTAGGCTTCTCTGTTGCAGCCTTGATTTTCAGACGGAGGTCGCGGCCTATATACAAGTTACACCGTATTCGACTCTATAGGCGGAAAGCAACGATAAATTTCCGTGACGCACCGCTATTGTTTACAGCTTCGATCGTCAGCCAGTTTTCTTCCAACCAATGTTCAGATACCGAAGAAACCAGAGAAACACAAACCTCCGCGTTTCTTTTTTTCAGTTACACCATACATTTTGACCAGTAATTTATCCTTGTGTATACAAAAGACCGATTTTCTGTACCATGCTATTTTTTTTTAATGAAATTTAACAGCGTTTCTGCTCACCGGCTGTAGATGGGCATCTTTAACTATATATTAAACAAACAGATACCAAGATACGAATCAGCGGAAGTATTTCAAACAACTCCGAAATGAAAATGATTGCAAGTCCGGGATGGTTAACCATACTACGTAAATCTTTGAAATTATGGCTGCCAGCATGCTGGCATTGATATATAATTGCACAAACATTCATTAATAATTTCATAATTTATTTTTTCGTGATATAATACTGATTATTACATAAATAATATCGTAAATAATCTCTTGATGCACTCTTTTGTTCCCAACTATCTCTTTTCGTTCCATGATGATCCCTTGTCGGTTCCATACGGTTCCTTTGGTGGGTGTCAGTGATAAAGGAGACTGTCTCGAACTATTGGTGCCAATTGTCAGGATTCTGAATTAACGCCAAGTTACGTTATATTCAGAAAAGAATACATACATTTCAAGACCAAGCCAATTGTGTCTAAACCGTACATACATCATGCTTTAAATTGTGTCTAAACCGTTCAGAAAACAACGTGTCTACACCGCTGTGTGTGAAATTGTTGATGTGGACTACACCGCTGCATTAGCGATGTACAAAACACATGTTTTCGAGTCTTTCTAGACATAATTCACAGAAATTACCGTTATCATTGGAATGCACGTGCTGAATACCTACATAAACATCAGCCTTCATCCACTGCATTGGCTGATTTTCCATTCTATAACTAAAAACGATGCAAGTTCCTCACTTCAAATTTAAATTTTACCTAATGGCAATGTTTACGCCGATATAACGTATCGAATAATGGCACTGGCTCTTTGCTATATAACACCGAGGCTTACCACATCATTCCCCCACAATATATTATAAGTATCATGACTCGAAGGTTTCAAGAAAAAAAGTTATTGATGATAAAATGTGACACCCACCTTTCTTCATGTAAACAGTCCGCCATCTTGGAAGTGACTACACATTTCGCACCGTACAGCTTACAACACAGTGCAGATGGTAACTGGAAATGGCATGTTAAAATACACCGGGTGAGGCCATTGATTGCTAAAATACTAATTTTTTATTGAAAATAGCTTCACACGCTCATAGACTTCTATTGGCACAATGATACAAAATTGTATACCGATAGCTTGGTCCAGGGCTTTTTCATTCTAAATCTAGTTTTTCCCATGGCTTGTTCATTACATGATTGCGCACGACTCAATCTGACTGGGCATGAATATTTATGGATTAAAATAATTGATTTTAATGTTCGGAATAAAATGTTAATGCCCAAAGATATTTCAAAATCATAGTTTTCAGGTACAAACTTAATTTTATTTGATATATAAACATTGTTTCTCTCTCTGTCCATCATACATCCTACTGTCAAGGGACATTACGTCTGACTCCTCCCACTGATCAAAGGAAGACCACTAATACGCAAATAATCCTAACTTAGCCCATTCTGAAAACATTTGCATAATGTGTCTTGAGTGATATAATTTGAATGTGAAGGGGAAGAAATCTTTGTGGCAAATGAGAAAATGCTGGTTGACAGCACTCTCTCTTCCCATGATGGTTTTCAAAAGCTTTTTCCCTCAGTGTGTTTACAATTTTATTGCTTGATGAAAGGTTGATAAATGTACTCAAGCTTTGTGAATTACAGATTGTCATATCATTTATTGGGAAAATCAAAAGGAGAGAGCATTTCAAGTTAAAGAACCCATGATGTACATACAGGCTCCTTGGAACAAGGAATTTACAGTGATTCCATTCAAAGACCAAACTGGTAAGAAGGAAGAAATGTAGATAGTTTTATATCGAGGCCTTTAACCCTGTGCCAAATGAAAAAAATTTAGACTGGTCAAAATTTAAAGCTCTTGCAGAAAACAAATAAATGTAACTCAAAAATTGAAACTTGACTTCAGAAGAGAAGAAAACTTTGTGGAAAAAGGAGAAAGTGCTGGTTACCAGCATTTGCTCCTTTTCCGGCAATGTTTTCAAAAGGCTTATATCTCAGGGTTGTATAAAACAAGGATTGCTTGTTAAAGGGTTAACCCTTTACCAGTTGACAAAAATTTGGATTAGACCAAATTGAAAGCATTTGCAGATAAATCAAATATTGCTCAAATGATGATTTTTGTCTTCTGGAGGGTAGAAAACCATGTGAAAAAAAAGGAGAAAATGCCGGTCACCACCATCTTCTCCTTTTTCCACAAGGTTTTCAAAAGCCTTCTTTCAGGGTTGTTAAAAGTTGGGATTGTGTGGTTAAGGTTCAGAATATCTCTTGCATTTGACCATTTTTAGCCCACTATTTTCAAAGAAAATGTTGGGATATCATCATAGCTCTGCTCTAGTATGCCTTGTCTTAACCCATTATCACACAATCCCTGCTTTTGACAACCCTGAGAAAGAGCCTTTAGAAAACAATGTGGGAAAAGGAGAAAATGCTGGTAACCAGCATTTTCTCCTTTTCCCACAATGTTTTCTACTCTTCACAAAACAAATTTCAAATTGTCAGTCACTTTTATTTTATCGTCTGCAAATACATGTACTTTCAATTTGGAAAAGTCCAAAATTTTGCCGTTTAGTAAAGAGTTAAACAGTAGATGGTTTGTTAATGATGAGTAAATAAGTAATTTGCATAAATGCCATGTCCAAAGATTTTATTTGATTCATATGATACTTTAAAATTTAGAGAAATTTGAAGATCTTTAACTCTTTCCCAAACGACAAAACTTTAGACTGGTCCAAATAGAAAGCGCTCACAGACAACAAAATTAACATAATTCAAAAATTGAAATTTTGTTTCCAGCAGGGTAGAAAACATTGTGGGAAAAGGAGAAATGGTCACCAGCATTTTCTCCTTTTCCCACCATGTTTCCTAAGGCCTCTTCCTTCAGGGTCGTTAAAACCAGGGGTTGTTTGGGAAAGGGTTAAGGTCTACAGCCCCTAACTGATCGGTAAACATAGATGTTTCGACCAATCTTGGCAGCTTCCATCTTTTAATATGAAATTTAAGGGCTGTAGACCCACTAACTCATCTGTAAATATCATGTGTATCAATGTCTTTGGAGAGCCTATTACTATTAGGCCAATCTCGCCGGCTTCTGTCTTTTAATATGAGAGTTAAGGGGTGTAGACTCACCAACTCATCTGCAAATATCCTGTTTATCAATATCTTTGGAAAAGCTATTACTATTAGGCCAATCTCACCAGCTTTTTAGCTCACCTGAGCACGAACTGCTCAGAGTGAGCTATAGTGATCACTCACTGTCCGTCAACGTCCATCGTCCGTTCACATTTCCTTGTTTACTCTCTAGCATCTACAAATGTCAACCAATCAGCTCCAAACTTGGTCAAAGTGTATATGACCATAAGATCTCGAATGAGTTCGATTATGGGTCTAATCGGACCAGAACATCCGCAGTTATTTGTCCTTGAATTAGAAAAATTGCTATATTTGACTTTGTTTTCACTCTAGCATCTACAATTATTAACCAATCAACACCAAACTTGGATAAAATATACATGACTATAAGATCTCAGATGAGTTAGATTATGGGTGTAATCGGACCAGAACAACTGGAGTTATTTGCCCTTGAATTAAAAAAAATTGCTATATTTCACTTTGTTTACACTCTAGGATCTACAAATATCAACCAGTTAGTTCCAAACTTGGTCAAAAGATATATGACTCTAAGATCTCAGATGAGTTTGATTATGACTGTAATCAGACCAGAACAACTGCAGTTGTTTAACCTTGAATTAGAATAGTTCTTAGTCCAGAGCATAATTTTGTCATCTCTAGTCCAATTGACTTGAAACTTGGCATTTGTGTTTGTTGCAGTAATACGGAGTGCAGTGTGAAAGAACCGTTACTCTACTTCATACTGTCTATGAGTTACTTCCCTTTGATTGAAATTTTTACAGCATTTTCTGCTTGTCTGGAATATATAACTTTGTCATCTACAGCCTGATTATCTTCAAATTTGATATGCATGATTGTTGAAAAATTATGGAGTGCATTGCACAAGAACCATAACTTCCTAGCACAAATTTTGAGTTATTCCCCCTTTGACCTTCATTTTTATAGCATTTCTTGCTTGTCTGGGGCAAAACTTTTTCATCTTAAGGAAGAATGACTTGAAATTTGGTATGCTTATTTGTTGCAATATTTGGAAGTGCAGTGCCTAAGAATTGTAATTGTACCTTGTGCTGTCTTTAAGTTATATTTCTCTTTGAATGTCATTTTTACAGCATTTAATGCCTGCCCTGAATATACATTGTAACTGTCATCTTAAGTGACAAGTCAGAACGGCTTCAAACTTGGTATGCATGTTTGTTGCAATATTACGCAGTACAGTATGCAAGAACAATCATTCTACCTAGCGCGAAGTTTGAGTAATTCCACTTTGATCTTCATTATTATAGTATTTCTTACTTGTATGGAATGGATCTTCAAATTCTCAACTTAAATTGCAACAATTTGCTGTTCTTGTTTCATTATCATTTGGCCTTGAACCTTCTTATTTGGTATATACATGTATCTTTATAATACATTAGACCTGTGCTGCTTGGTACTCAGGTGAGGGATATAGAACCATCATGGTCCTCTTGTAATATGAGAGTTAAGGGGTGTAGACTCACCAACTGATCTGTAAATATTATGTGTATCAATGTCTTTGGAAAGGCTATTACTATAAGGCCAATTTCACCAGCTTCCGTTTTTTAATATGAGAGTTAAGGACTGTAGACCCACTAACTCATCTGTAAATATCAGGTGTATCAATGTTTTTGGAAAGGCTATGAGGCCAATATCAGCAGCTTCCATCTTTTAATATGAGAGTTAGGAGTTGCTGACCTTAAAAACTGAAAAACTTTACCACACAATTCTTAGTTTTAACAGCCATTAGGAAGATGGTCTCTTAAAACTTTACCAAACAATCGCTAGTTTAATGACCCTGAGAAAAAGGCCTTTTGAAAACATTGTGGGGAAAGGAGAAAATGCTGGTAACCAGCATTTTCTCCTTTTCACACAATGTTTTCTAACCTTCTCAACCCAAATTTCAGTTCTTCAGTCACATTTATTTTGCTGTCTACAAATGCTTTCAATTTGGACAGGTCTGAAATTTTCTTGTGTGATAAAGAGATAAAATGTTGTGGAAAAAGGAGAAAATCCTGCTTACCCATATTTTTTGGACAATATTATTTGTCATCTGCAAATACATTAGAATTTGACTTGTCTAAAATTTTGATACAGAGTTACCTTTAACTCTTTGTCAGCTTTCTGTGCAATTAAGTCTTTACCACACAACATTTTAGTTTTTGAGTCACCTGTTTGTTATCGTCCTGATCTATGGGGTGACGTAAGCATACCTCCGGCCTTGTACTGCTTCCTGTCCCAAGTTCCGGTTCATGAAATAAAAAATAGTTTACTTATTATTCGGTGACGACCCAGTTTTTTTCTGTTGTAAATAATTTACAAGTGTGCCTTTGTGATAATTAATATGTCTACAAAGACTGAGCTGTTTAACGGTTCAAACCTTTGAAACAATCATTTCTTCCGCAAGGATACACATTAGCCTGATGTCTGTGTAAGACATCATCTCTAAAAATAGCGCATTACGTATATGTAGAAATAGCTGCCGTGAACTAAACAAGTCTGCGGACACGCTGAGAAATTTTCAACTACAAGCATCTTTTCTGCTTCTATTTGTGGACAATTCTCAGTGAAAATTGTTTGATAATTACCTATTAGAAGTACACTCTAACTCTAAAAGTCTTACAACCTTACAATCCTAACTGCAAGCCTTATTTCAATTCAACGCTCAACCTATGATTGGACAGAGAAAGGCGATGCCGTGTTAATATGGAAGCTTTCAATTGCTTTTTTTTCTCAACAGTAGGATAATTTTTTTAACAATTTTATAACGATTTGGAATGGTTGCGCTGCCTTCTTAGACATTCTTACACGTTGCTTCTTCCCAGCTTTTTAATCTGGACTTTAGATACTTTGCACACCCATATTCTAGGTGCTCCAGAGATCGTACATAGCGTATGCAAAGCACGCAGTTCTAGGCTGTACCAAGTCATTGCTTTGCAGGTGTTTTCTGGAATGTAGCTTTGCGACAAATATAGATCTTGTAATCATGTGACGTATAAACGTCATTTGCATCACGGAAATCTATGAATTTACGTATTTATGAATCAGTCGCTGAACCGGCCTATGTAGAGAGAGTGCTTTGAAGTTTACTATATTTGAATGGTTTTCGTCCATAAAGAAGGCCAAATTTGTTAAAGCCTGCTTTTTTTTTCAGTGAGCTATTAACCTAGATCTAGTATTTATTAAACAACAATTTATTAGTGTGGGTGTTAGAATGCAAGGTGCTTTTGTAACTGCCAAAATCTGAATTTACACTACGCAGTTCTAACAACAATACCAGCAATCTGAGAAATTGACTTTTTACTCCGCTATAATTCAAATATAATAGAACAGATCAGTGTTTACCCGCTCAAACAACAAGTTCTTTATTGGAGTGTTTGTAATCTTGTGGAGGGTTTTTGTAAAGGGTAATAAAGCGAATCGCAAACATTTAATTTACACCAAAGCAATATACATGTAGACAATTTTCGATTGGTGTGGAAGCACTATAATCCCTGGGACGTTATAAAACGCAGACAAATATTGAAGGCTGATGATCATGCTTTTGGGTTATAGATTTTATTTAGTTGTAGCAGCCACATTCATAGAGTCCATTGCTGGTCAAAACCTCAACCTGGACAACAACAAAAACAAATTATTTCCAAAGGACAGGTAGATCACTGAGTCAAATACATTTGTTTGTACTCCAAAGGCTACAGTTCAGTCCAATGATCATGAAATTGCCTGACTGTTTGTCTCAATAGTATTTTTGACAAAACCGAATATAGGTCACCTGGGGTTAAAAGAAAAAGCCTAAAGGTTGTCATTAGGTCAAATCAGGTGAAACTGTAATAGAGCTGTAGAATCCATTTATGTTCAGTCTAATACTTATGAAACTTTGTCAGACTGCTAAGATTAGATATGAGCGAGTTGCAAAAAGGCATTTTTGGTCTAAAAGTATGTCACTAGATCCTATACCAGAAGATAATCTGGTCTTTATTTGTAAAGGGTTGCTGTCTGTGAGTAAAGAACGAAGAACTTATTAAAGCTGGTCCTGGTGCCTAAATTCTAATTTCCACCACATTTTTTTAAATGTAAATTTTAATACGGATATTTGGATTTTAGGATGACAACTCAGAAATATGCTTGCATATAATACTGTCTTGCGGTTAAGTTCATGCGCGGATCCAGATATCTTTCTCAGGGGGAGTCCCACTGAAAACACACCCGTCTTATCATGTGATACTTTGATTTCCGGATTTCAGCGGATGTAAGCCGTTCACAAGAAAAGTCAACGTTTCCAGTTCTAACCATGAGGTCTCCACATTTAAAACCTTTAATTTTTTTTTAAATTCATGACTATTTTACATAAATGCTGTGCAATATCAAACCAATCCTATTCACGAATCCGATAACCTCATTTTTGCCAAAACTCCAGGGGGGGTCCGGACCCCCAGTCCCCCCCTCTGGATGCGCCCATGAAGTTATTTTGTATCTTGAATGCTTTTAATAGATTTGAACAAAAAAGGGTGAAAACTTCTAAACCATTACCCTACAGGCGACTCTCAGGACTGTCAGTCCTTTGATTTTAATTGAAAACATTTGCAGATGACAATTTTAATACTCTGCAAAAAATATTATGCATGGGATTTGTCTTTGAAAAAAATATTGTGGGAAAAGGAGAAAATGCTGGTTACCAGCATTTTCTACTTTTCCTACACCTGCCTCAGGGGTATTAAATGCTGGACTAGTTAATTAAATTCATTCGAATTTATTCAGTAAATGATTCTAAACATTGTCTTTATCAGATGATGACCAATGGTTTTGTTATTTTGTTATTTTAGGTCAAAGTTCTAAACATAAGGTATAGTATGCCTTTCATATTCTCTCTACGTATATCTCATTACCAAACAACTACATTTTTGGTTTGTCCAAATTGAAAGCATTTGCAGACGACAAAATAAAAGTGACTGACAATTTGAAATTTGTTTTGTGAAGGGTAGAAAATTGTGGGAAAAGGAGAAAATGCTGGTTACCAGCATTTTCTCCTTTTCCCACAATATTTTCTAAAGGCTTCTTTCTCAGGGTTGCAAAAGTAGGGATTGTTTAGTAATGAAATATGTTACATCTAATATCACTATTTTGTTGAAATTCATTAACCTAAGGTAATATTTATATACGTTTTTGCTTGCAGTTTAGACAAGCCTGAAGAATTTGGTAAAGAGTTAAAGTACATATGTGCCTAAGTGTTTATAATAATAGTCATGATGATAATAATTATAATAAAAAAAATGAAATAATAATAATAATCATATATACTTTTATGAAGTCATATTTCCCATCTGGTTGTGAGGCACATGCAAATTCCCTAGGCAACAAGAACGTGAAAATTGGTATTTTCATTGGTGGTACCAGTGTAAGATCGAAAAATATTTTCACTGCTATTTCTCAATATCCTACCAGAAAGCATGAAATAAATATACTTTAATTTTTTCAAATAGGGTAAGAAGACTAGTATAGTTCTTCAACCCTAATTCACACAATTCTTAGTTTTAATGGCCCTCAGAAATAGTGTTTATGCAGATATATAAGTGTGTCAAAAAATTGGACAATTACCGATGGCAGATATTGTGTGCACAGAAATGTTTGCGAATTCAAGACACTTATTTGTCATATACTTGTAGTAAATTATGTGTACAGAAAAGTTTGTGAATATTTCATATTTGTGAAATCGCAAAAAATTCAACTTAATATACAGTTAGACTTGTAAAAATATTGTGGGCAAAAGAGAAAATGCTGTGTCTGAGGTGTGTCTTCCATGTGTATCATCTGTTGTGCATTGTCTGCTTTGTTCATCATCCATCATGCATGATCAGTTGTGCAGTTGTCAACAATCACCTTTTGTGTACTTTATTGTCCATATTTCCTGTTGGAAACTTTGTCAGAATGTTTTGTCCTGATTATCTCTTTACCAAAAGACAAAATTTTAGACTTGTTCAAATTGAAAGCATAATTATGCAGATGACAAAATAAACATGATTGAAAATTTGAAACTTGACCTAAGGAGAGTAGAAAACATTGAAGGAAATGGAGAAAATGCTGGTTAGCAGCATTTTCTCCTTGACCCATAATGATTTCAAAAAGCTTCTTTCTCAGGGTCATAAAAACCAGGGATTGTTTGGTAAAGGTTATATCATTGACAATTTTTTTTAAACTGAGTCATATGGGGTCCAAAAAGTATGTGACTCGGCCAATTTTAGAAAGACCTTTTTTTGCACACTAGAGGACACAATTCATCCTGATACTCATGAAACTTCGTCAGAATGTTTGTCTCGATAACATCTCTGACAATTTTGAAATTGAGTCATATATCAGGTTGGAAAATAGTACTATAGATCAAGTTTAGAAAAACTTTGTGTGCACTTATAGAGGCCACATTTTCAGCCAGGTACTCATGAAACTTGGTCAGAAGGCTTGTCTTGATGATAGCTTTGATAAGTTTGAAATTGGGTTGTATCAAGTCAAAAGATAGGTGATTGGGGCATAACAAAAAAAAAACGGCTTGTGTACACTGTAGAGGCTATTTTTTTTAGTCCTATACTCGTGGAATTTGTTTTGAGACTTCTAATACAAATTCAAAACTAGGTCACATTTGGTTAAAGTAGGTCAGTGGGACAAATTTAAAAATCTTGTGTGCACATTTTAAGACCTATACGTCCATGAAACTTAGTGTGTTTGTCTAGACAATATTTTTGACGTGAAAATTTGGTCATGTCAGGTTATAAAGTAGGTCATTGAGATGAATTTAAAAAAAACATTGTGTGAACCCTAGAGGCCATAAATTTAGCTCAATGCTTATGTAAATTGGTCAGAATGTTTGTCTTGATTCTAAATTGTCAAGTTCTAAATTGGGTAACATTGGGTAAAAAAGTCGGTCATGGGACAAATTGTAGGAAAACCATGTGTTCAGTCTAAAGGCCATGTTATAAGAGTGATACTTATGAAAAATATGTGGAATGTTTGTCTTGATCATATCTATGACATGTTAGAATTACGTTGGTCGAAATGTTAGTCACTAACACTCATGTTTTTTATGAAGATTAGGTTTGCAAAATGTAGGTCACTTACCATCTGTTTTAAACTTACAATACCAGGATCTCTTCAATCCTGTATAAATTTACGTGGTATGTCCGTAGAGTTCAATGACTGTGCTAAGCAGTTAGTAAATTTACAAATTAGGCGCTGGAAGCTTATATCATCATAAAGAGCAAGATTTTCTCAGCCAAAGTGTGAAAGAGGGTGTGGCTATTTTTTAAAGTTTTTCTTTTATTGGCCATATCCTCTACATACCAATAAGAACCTGAGGCACATCATCATGACATTGGGATATCTTTGTTCTGAAATTGTATTGACAAGATGTCTGGTGCTTAACGTAGAATCAAAATGTGATAATAAGATAATCAAACACAATTCAGACCTAGAAATTTTGACCTTTCACTACAATGCATTTTGGACCAACAGTTCCCTAAAGCTGACCCTACAGTCTTAGTCAACTAGCATATTCACTGAATCCACTAATCCTGCATTGATGAGACCTGGCCACCCAAATCTTTCAATATTTTTGGTTAAATCATGCCCGTCCGAAAATCACCTGTGCCACTTGTAAACCAGCTGGCTTTCCCACAGCTTCAGACAGCGTTTCCTTGGTATCTACTGGTGATATTACGAGATTGGCCCAAACTTTTATGATAGCCCATTGTCCTGTGATGTAAAATTCAGCCTATATTCAACAAATTCGTAGTGCTTCAAAGTAGTGAAAACAAATTTTGAACAGCTATGATGCCATAGTCTATAATTTCCAGAAACCATGTCATCCTTTATCACGGGAGAAAATTTGATAAGGATCAGTTTATTTTTCATCAGGTTATAGACTGCAGACAACACTATGAAAAATCAATTTAATTGCATTATTTGTTCTGCCCCTTGTCCCGCTCAAATCTTTTAGCCCTTTACAAAACAATCCCTGGTTTTTAAGACTCTATGATAGAAGCATTTTAAAAACACTGTGGGAAAAGGAGAAAATGCTGGTAACCAGCATTTTCTCCTTTTTCCACAATGTTTTCTTCCCTGCTGGAAACACATGTAAATTTTTTTGTTATGTTTATTTTGTCGTCTGCACATGTTTTCAATTTGGACAAGTCTAAAAATTTGTTGTTTAATAAAGGGTTAAAGCATGACTGGTGTCCTTATTGATGGTGCAATATCTGCATGTTTTTTGCATATAATGCTTAAAGGTGGCCCTTCAGATCTTGGGATGAAAATTTTACAAAAATACAAAAAAAAAAAATCATCCTTATACTCCATAAGCCTTATAATTTTCATTCATTAAACCCCAGTAGTCGAAAACCATACGACAACTAGATAAAATAGAGATTTACTACAGCCCAGGTTGACACTGAAGGGAAAAACAGTCTATTTTTACATGAGGAATTCGCTCTTTTACATATTGGAAATATACAGAAGAAGCTTCAAACATAGCATCCGAAGTTCTAGACATGATGGAAAATAATTACATGTTGGTTATGTTATATCATTAGTCACGTGCAAGTCACTTAACATTCCCACCATGCTTTTTTGATTTTGGCAGGAAATCTAGAAATAGCTTAAGAGGCTATGTAGCCTTTTAAGGGAATACCATCAAAAAAGATTTTTTGTAATTTTATGATTATTAATTACTGATGATTTGTATTGTTTTTTCATATAAATTTCAGTGGCATATATATTTTTCAATTTGGTGTGATGTGAAAATTCTAAATACCTATACCTTTAAGACATACCCAAAGGTACTCGAGGAAATAAACTCAGAGAAGAGCGTTAGTTTTCTAAATATTGTCCATGAATTTTACAGACTTGCCTCATACTTAGTTGAGTGCTTAACTCTTTACCACACAATCCCGACTTTTAACAACCCTGAGAAAGAAGCCTTTTGAAAACATAGTAGAAAAAGGAGAAAATGATGGTCTCCAGCATTTTCTCCTTTTCCCACCATGTTTTCTACCCTTCCCAAAACAAATTTCTATTTTTGAACCACATTTATTTTGTCGTCAGCAAATACTTTTAGCTTCAATTTAGACAAGTCTAAAATTTTGCCATTCGGTAAAGAGTTAAGGTTCAGTGATTCTCTTGTGTTTCAGATGGTGCCAGTGATATTTGAGATGAATTTGACAAAAGATATGAAAGACCACCAGCTCTGTTTGCTAGGTAATCACAGATCCTTGGGTTCTTGGCTGTTAAATGATGGCAGAATGGCTGAATGCACCCAATCTTTGGGTAGAGTCACCACATATCTGCCTGTAGGCTTTGTGGTCGACTTTAAATGGATTTTGAAAAATGGTGGTTAGTACTTTATCTATTTTTCATAAAACTTTTGTTTGTTTGTATGTAATGTCATATTAAACAGTATTTATTGCATAAGCATTTATTAACAAGAAAAAAACGGATGTTAGCAGTAGAAAATGTGTATTAATCAGTAAATTCAACCGCAGTTAACGCAAGGCTTTGTACTATCAATATCCTTGATTCGGGCCTACCTTGTGAACAACGTTTGTTCTTGTCAGATTTTCCCTAGACTCCAACCATCAAACTGTTGGAACTTGTACCATATTAGATCCTTTTCATGGAATGTCTTGGATGATATTAGTACACCACAAACAAGTTTTTGCACGCGATCTCAGTTTAATCAACATCTGAATAAAAACGCACCCATGAAATGTACTCTAAACCAGCTACATCCTACCCACATTTGAATGTGATCGGGTAGTTCCCTCGCTTGAAGTAGATCAGACCCTCTGACGTCTTTCAGAAATTCATATCCACTCATTCATCTTAGTTGTAATCATCCAAACGTGTGCAAGTTTATCCCACATATGTCCACTTTGTATTAAAAATCAATAGAAATGTATTTACACCAAGAGAATCAAAACTGGCATACAGGACTAATGGCCCTTCACTGCTCGTAACAAAAACTTATTCACTGACTTCCGGTTTTGACCCATTTACATACAGTACATTTGAATTTCGCTTATATGCATTTCTATGGAAATATTTTGGCTGTCTTTGCAAGTTATTGTTAAAATAACTTTACTTTCGGCAATGATAGCATTAATTCACCTTTTTTTTAGGTCGTTAACATTTGCAGAGGCCCTCAGAATACTTTAACACTCTCATGCTTCGCACTCGGGCGTAAAAGCATTTTTCAGGTCTTTGCAAATGTTAACAACCTCAAAAACGTTAATTAACCCTATATTCAGTTATATCATGGTGGTCAGTGCAACTATCTTTCCTGGGTATTTTTTAACTAGTTCTCTGCACAGTTTTTTATGCTCCTCAAAGGGCAGGCATATTGTCCTGTTCCCACAATGTTTTCTACACATTCACAAACAAATCCCATCATTTAAGTCATATACATCTTGTCATCTGGTAATGCCCTTTGAAATTACCTTATAGTGTTTAAGTTTTGGGACAATAAAATATAATTTTAGCTCATCTGAGCACTTAGTACTCCGGGTGAGCTATTGTGATCAGTCATTATCCGTCTGTCTGTCCGTCGGTAAACAATTACAAAAAAATCTTCTCCTCTGAAACCGCATATCAGATTTCAATGAAACCTCACAGAAATGATCCTTAGGTGATGCACTTTCAGAACACTTCAGAGATTTTAATTCCATGAAGAAGTCTGGTTGCTATGGCAACCAAAAGAAAAACCTTTAAAAATCTTATCCCAAACCGTAAGGGCCAGGGCTTTCATATATGGCATGGCATGTAACATCATCTACTGGCCCTCTACCAAAATACTTCAAATTATGGTCCTAGTGTTGAAAATGGCCCTTTGTTGTGGGTCCTCCGATTTCACATAGAGGTTAAGAGGGAAATTTCTAAAAAATCTTCTTGTCCCAAACTGTCAGGCTGGAGCTTTCATATTTGGCATGTAGCATCATCATTTGTGGCCCTCTACCAAAATATTTCAAATTATGACCCTGGTGTGAAAATTAGCCCTATATTGTTGGTCTTGGATTTCACATAGATTTGCCCTTGAATGAGAAAAAATGCTATATTTGACATTGTTTACATCCTAGCATCTACAGGTTTTAACAAATCAACACCAAACTTGATCAAAATATATATGGCTATAAGACCTCAGATAAATTTGATCATGGGTTTAATCCAACTAGAACAACTGGAGTTATTTGCCCTTGAATTATAAAAAAAATATACTGTATTTGACATTGTTTACACTCTAGCATCTATAAATATCAACCAATCAGCTCCAAACTTGGTCAAAATATATATGACCATAAGGTTTTGGATGAGTTTGTGTATGGGTTTAATCAGACCAGAACAACAAAAGTTGTCTGCCCCTGAATGAGAAAGTTCTATAGAACATTTTTTTGTCTGGAGCATAACTATGTCATCACCAGTCCGATTGACTTAAAACATGGCATTTTGTGTTTGTTGCAATAATGCAGAGTGAAAGAAAAAATAACTCTGCTTCATAATGTCTATGAGTTATTTCCCTTTGACCATCATTTTTACAGCATTTTCTGCTTGTCTGGCATATAACTTTGCCTGAACATCTTCAAATTCTGTATGCATAATTTAAAAATTACGGAATGATATGCACAAGAACCATAACTCTTCCTATCATGAATTTTGAGTTATTCCCCCTTTCACCTTCATTTTATAGCATTTTTTGCTTGTCCAGAGCAAAACTTTGTCATCTTAAGTAGGAATGACTTGAAATATGGTATGCTTATTTGTTGCAATATTTGGAAGTGCAGTGCACAAGAATTATAAATCTACCTCATGCTGTTTTTTAACTATTTCCCTTTGATAATCAGTGTTACAGTGTTTAGTGCTTGTATGGAATATAACTTGGTCATTTTGAGTCAGAAGGACTTCAAACTTGGTATGCATGTTTGTTGCAATACTAGCCAGTACTGTGCCCAAGAACTATAACTCTACTTAGGATAGTTTTTGAGTAATTCCCCTTTGACCTCCATTTTTTACTGTATTTTTTGCTTGTCTGGAATGGAACTTTGAAGTCTCAAATCAAATTGATTAGAGACTTGATAAACATGCTCGTTGCATTACCTGCCCTTTGCAATTATCATACCTCCTCGACAACTGGCGGTGGGATGGGCATATCTTGCAACAATTTCCTGCTCTTGTTTCATTATCATTTGGCCTTGAACCTCAGTACTTGGTATTTATCTTCAACCTAGACCTTCTTGTTTAGTACTCAGGTGAGCAATATTGGACCATTATGGTCCTCATGTTTTTCTTGAGATGTCCTAATACTCTGGTTGTATTTTTTCACCAGCCGATATAGCTCAGTAGGTAGAGCGTAGGACTTGTGAACACAATATCCTACAGGTTGTGGGTTCGAATCCCCGGCTGGCCAACTTAAAATTACTAATAGTCTTTCGGATGAGACGTTAAACCGAGGTCCCGTGCGACGGTGCTACACACCGAGCACGTTAAAGAACCAGGCGGAATTCTCAGTAGTTTCGTCCTGTATCCTTGCACTATCCCCCGTAACAACTAACCATCTTCTGGGGGCGTCGCTCAGATGGGCAACCGGTAGCGACGATAAATAAACGAAAATAATCAATCAATCAATTGTATTTTTTCAGGTGTCCAAAAACTTATATTCAGACAAATTGTCGAACTGTTTGTCACTTACTACTTTATTTAACAGTTGCATATTGCTATGTCATTGATTGAATTGATTATAATAGAAATATGATCACATGCAGGTTGATCTATTTTTAGACAAATAAGAATTCCAGGGGTCATTTTGTGTAGTAAGAGCTAAACTTTCAAAAACAAGCTCGTGGCAGATGAATGTAAACACTTCTTTGTTGAGTTTAGTCAATTCACCTGAATCAAAGTTAAATGAATAAAGTGCTTGAAAAAACTGTGGCAAATAGGACATATTTTCTTCTTTTGCCACTATGATTTCAAAAATGATCCACTGCAAAGAAGATAGTTATCAGAATATTAGAAGACTACATTGTTCCCTCTTTACTGAACAACAAAAATGTACACTTGTCCAAATTGCAGTTGCAGTTTGCAGTGACAAATTTCATGTGAGTCAGATACAGAAATTTTTGTTTGAAAGGGTAGAAAGGAGACGATGGGGAAAGGAGAAAATGCTTTTAAAGGCAAGTTTAGTTGAGGTTATTAGAACTCTGGATTGTGGGGTAGAGAATTAATCCCTTACCACACAATCCCGACTTTTAACAACCCCGTGAATGAATCCTCTTAAAAAAATTGTGGGAAAAGGAGAAAATGCTTGTCACCAGCATTTTCTTTTTTTCCCACAATGCTCTCTACCCTCCCCAAAACAAATTTCTATTCTTCAGTCACTTTTGTTTTGTCCTCTGCAAATGCTTTCAATTGGACCAGTCTAAAATTTTTTTGTTTGGTAAAGAGTTAACGTTGTTGTTATAGAAACAGATGATGATGAAGCATATTGGGAAGAGGGACCTAACAGAACATACAAGGTAGAAAACTGGACTATGACAGTCGTTGAGTGTGACTGGAATGGACCACAAACCTATTGGATTTGTAAACAAACAGGTAGCTCATAGAATTTATTCCATGTCTAATACATGTACTTGAATTTTTCCTGTGTCAAGGGCTTATCCCATACCTATACATTTGCCAACATTTTTTTTTTGCAAAACAAATGTAGTATGTATTTATTTAGTAGATAAAATAATTTGTAAGCCTTCTTGTCCATTCTTCAATTGGTCCATCTATCTGTCCATCAATTTTTATACCCCCACAAAACATATTTTTTGGGGGTATACCGGAATCAGCCCATCTATCAGTGTGTCCGTCTGTCTACAAAATACTAGTAATTGCCTGTTTCTGTCAAAGCACTGGCGGGGCATTAAGTCGCATTCAGTGACAGCTCTAGTTTTTTCAGCAGGGACTACTGGTTGAAAAAAGTGACCTGTTTGCATGTCTAGCATGGCTTTTGATGAAAAGTATTATCTAAGTCCTGTCATCACTGTCATCCTGCAAAAAATTTGACAGATTCTGATATTTCTGTCATTAGTTGTATCACCCACTCTTGTGCTCCTGTGGTACTTCCGTTTTCCTGTACACATCCCAAACCTAATAAAGTAGTCTATGGTTGTTTATCTCTTTGTCAAATGACAAAATTTGGGACTTGACCAAATTGTAAGCATTTGTAGATGAATTAATAAATGCGCATCAAATGATGGAATTTATGTCTGAAAACTAGAAAAAATTGTGGAAAAAGGAGAAAGTGCTGGTTATCACCATTTTCTCCTTTTCGTACAATGCTTTCAAAAGTTTTATTCTTAAGGGTCATTAAAACTTGGGACTGTGTGATAAATGGTTAAAGGATCATCTAGACTGTACTGTCCTACCAATTATAATACAGTAATACATGTAGTTTGATTGCTATGTCCAACACTTGATACCTGATTGGCTGAAACAAACTTTTTTAGCCAGTGTACTGGCATGTCTTAAAACTAGAACTGAATGGTACATGTAGGTAGGGCCCCATAAATTTCATATTTTGTGAACAGTTTTGTACTACATAATTATGTAATTTATGAAATATCTCCTATTTTTTCCAATATGACATCAGACTTACAGACAAGAAAGCCTTCTGATTTAGTCAGGTAACAATTTGTTCCATTAATCTTGATGGGTTGATTAGCTAATGAGGATAAGTGTTACACAACATACCCTGTGTTTTAATCCTCTTCCAGATGACAAAATTTTAGCCTTCTCCAAACAGAAAGCATTTGCAGACAACAATTTCAGTATGGCTCAGATGGTGTAATTTTTCTTTGATAGAGTAGAAAACATTGTGAGAAAAGGAGGAAATGCTGGTTATCAGCATTTTCTTCTTTTCCCTCAATGTTTTCTAAAGGCCTCTTTTTTCAGGATTGCCAGAAGTCAGCATTGTGTGGTAAAGGGTTAATGAAGCTGGGGAAAAGGTTTTTGAAGACTTTGTGGGAAAAGGAGAAGATGCAGGTGACCAGCATTGTTTTTTTTTTCTTCATGATGTTTTCATAGTCAGATAACTGCCACTTTTGATTCCTAGTCTGCAAATACTGTCAAATTCAAATCATCTGAAATTTTGTTTTTTAAGTAAATAGGTAATGACTAAGAGATTGCTGTAACCCTTTACCAAACAATCCCGGGTTTTCATGACCCTGAGGAAGAAGCCTGCTGAAAACAATGTTAGAAAAAGAGAAAATGCTGGTAACCAGCATTTGCTCCTCTTCCCACATTGTTTACTACCCTTCCCAAACCAAATTTCAACTTAAGAGTCACATTAATTGTGTTGTCTGCAAATGCTTCCAATTTGGACCAGTCTAAATTTTTTTTGCGTGGTAAGGAGTTAAATAACCTTGTTAATTATTGTATCAGTTTCACTCATTTTTTTATTTTCAATTATGATTCAAATTCCCTGTAGGAGAAAACATTGTTAGATCAAAGCATTCAAAGCGCTGATGTGGCATTTTTCATTGTGTGGAATCAATAATTTGAACACCAAAAAAAAAGAGAGATATTATTATGCAAATATTTACTTGAAATTCATCCTCCTAAGCAAATTAATACTTGTTTTTGGTTATAGGGAGAGCATGTATTTTTGAAATATTGGTCTCCCTTTAATCATTCAGGAGTAATTCCCCATTATGGTAGGATGCATGATGAGTAGAGAGAGAAACCCTGCTAATATATCGAATTAAGGTCATACCTGAAAACTGTGATTTTAAGGTTAAATTTCCCAACATTACAATAAATTTTACAACGAGTAAATATTCATGCACAATCCAATGGAGTAGCGTACAATCATGAGACGAACAAGCCCTGTAGTGAACTGGTTTTAGAACGAACAAGCATGGAACCAAAGTGGTCTGTAGACATATTTTGTGTATACATGTATCATTTGCACCAAAAGAATGCTATGAAGGGGTGAAACTATTTTCAGTCAAAAAGAAATATTTCCATGATGGATGGCCTAATCCAGTTTATGAATGCTATCCTAAAACTCATTTATCTGAGAAAAATTGAGTTTAATTGGGTTTATTTCCCTTGGTTTTGCACACAGTACGATACATACGGTAGTCTTCAAAATTTGGTGTTGTCTGCAATGCTGTTGTGCGAAAACTTCGACATTTTATAATAACTCCTATTACTGAAGATAATTGCTTCAAACTTCAGAAGTTGTTAACTGTCACCAGTGAAATTCATACAACATTGGCGGATAAGTAACAAAGCGTTTTGAGACATTTATGCCCCTTTTTGACTTGAAATTTGACTTAAAATCAAGCAACTGCAGCCAAGCTTTTTCACCTACGTGTGATGCTCTTATTAACCTTTGATCCTTTTCTGTTTAACCCTTTACTACACAGCAAAATTTTAAACCTATCCAAATTGAAAGCATTTGCAGAGGACAATTTCAAAGTGGCTCAAATGGTGCAACTTTGCTTTGATAGGGTATAAAACATTGTGGGAAAAGGAGAGAATGCTGGTTACCAGCATTTTCTCCTTTTCCCACAATGTTTTCAAAAGGCTTCTTCCTCCGGGGCATTACAAGGCGTCATTGTGTGATAAAGGGTTAAATGATCCGCAGGAAATAGTGTTTTGAAATGATTGTGGAAAAAAGAGAAAATGCTGGAAACAATTGCATATTTCGAGCGACAGTTGTTTTCTTGCCTCCAAATGCTTTCAAAATGAATAAGTCTAAAATTTTGTCTTCAGAAGAAGATTCAAGTAATTTTAAGCTGATATGTCTCATCCTTATTTCAGTAATGGAGTTTCCTTGGCCAGGGCAAGCCAGGTATGACTTCCTCTTGTAATATGTGCTATTTTATGAGGTTTTTAACAAGCTTAGGTGCAATATTGAGTTCTGTCGGATGAGTACAATGCAGAACCAGGCTATATTTTGGGTGAGGTGACAGTCTAGTTCAAAGTATAGACTGGTTCTGTATCATATTCATCCAAATGAACTTAGTACTATACACAATTATATTAAATGACCTCTTTATTTCACACTTACGTGTTGACTTTGAAATTAACAACAATTGTACAGGCAGGTAAACTGCATTTTCTCCTTGTCACAAGAAATTACACTTTTGACTTAAATGTTATCAAAAGTTCTAAGCTGCATTTGTATGAAAAGTCTTACACACATTTGTACAGAAAAGGTTCAAACCTTTTTCCAAACAACTAACTTGGTCCACATTCAAAGCATGTATATGAAAAGGTGTATGAAAAAACGGATGGAATATATCTTCAAAGGGGTTATAACACATAGCGGGAAAAGGAGAAAATGCTGATTACCAGCGTTTTCTCCTTTTCCCACCATGTTTTCATAAGCCTTTTTATTTACTTGAAGGGTTTTATTATGGTATGGCTCCAGTCGTCCATCCATCTGTCCATCTATCCATCCATTAGCAATTTCTTGTGTATGCATTTTCTCCTACAGTTTTTAATGGAATACTGTAAAACTTACCACAATGAATTTCTATGATGGGAGTTGTGCATTTGACTTTTAAAATTTGAACCTCTTAAGACCTTCTCGATTTTAACCCATTTCAATGACAAGCCCCTGCCGGCATATATGCACTGCTCTGCGAAGTACTTGTTTGTCATGGTCATGAAAACGTAGGATTGTATGGTAAAGGATTAAATGTGCTTGTAAGACAGTATTTATATGTTTTTTCCTTTAACACACAATCCAGACTTTTAACAACCCCTTGAAAGAAGCCTTTTGAAAACATTGCTGGAAAAAGGAGAAAATGCTGGTAACCAGCATTTTCTCCTTTCAGTACTATATTTTCTTCCCTTTCCAAAAGAAGCTTCAATTTTTAGTGACATTTATATTGTCGTCTGCAAATGCTTTCAGTTTGGACAAGTCTAGAATTTTATCATATGGTAGAGAGTTAAAGTACACTTTGTACATTTCTTATTACATTTTCAATATTTTAGGTCAACATTTTGGGACATCCCTTGACTTTAAGACACTGCTTGTATGTGGGAATGGTATCTGTGATAGGATATGGACTATACAAGATGTCTCGCAAATCATAGTACAGCAGTTTCATTGTGGAGAAGTCTTTTAACTCTTTATAGTTTTTCTGATATTTTTGTCTACCAATGGTAAATTTTGTAGTTGTTTACATTTTTTCTGTGGGATAAATACATATATCTATGCGAACTGTTAAAAGGCATTTGTTCCTTTCCATTTTAGGTCAAATCCAAGGCTTCTTATTTAGGAATTCCATGTCTTAACCTATGTGACACAAGGAATGCCTAGTTTTAACTCTTTACCTAACAATCCTTGATTTCTGCAACTCTGTGAAAGAAGCCTTTTGAAAACAGTGTGGGAAAAGGAGAACCAGCATTAAAATTTTTCTCCTTTTCCTACAATATTTTCTACCTTTCCCAAAACAAATTTCAGTTTTTGAGTCACCTTAATTTTGTTGTCTGCTAGTGTTTTCAATTTGGAACAGTCTTAAATTTTGCCGTCTTGTAAAGAATTAATAGAACTTTTTATGTCCAAACCATTTAAATACTGAGGGGATATATTGTAACCCCTGTCTGTGTTTGTGTGTGTGTGTGTGTGTGTGTGTATGTGTGTACAAGTATATGCTATTGTATGTATGCACATTCATGTGTGTTTGGGAAACAGAGCTGTTTGTGCCTGGCCAATAACTTCCAGGTGCATGATCCTGTTCTAGAGTAATTTGGCACAAATAGTCACACAGGATAGATGACATGTTGTGTGCAATAACCATGTCACCAGCTCAAGGTTGCAGTGCAGGCGTATCTGTGTTCGGAGACACATTTTCAGTTCATCATTCTTTTGAATGTACCCAGGCTTGGGTGAGCAAATTGGGGCTACAACAGCCCACATTTTTCTAGTTTTGATTCAGCAGTTGGTAAACCTAATTTAAAAAAAAAAGAAACATTCAAATTCATATCATTTTGATTGTCCTTAGTTGTTGCTTTTGATATGGATGTGATTAAAATTTTGTTGTCCAATCAAGTCAATTACAAGAAAATATTGATGTGCAATACCATTGGTGCTGCAAATCAGTTGTTTCTGAAATAAGGCACATTACAGCATTTCAAAGTTGACCAAAGTTAATTTATGCAGAACTCGGTGAGAAATGAACTAACAAGTCCTAGACAATCTGTAGAATGCAACTTAAAACTTAAAAAAGAAAGAACCAATAATGATAAGACACAATCATAGCTGTTCTTTGGCAAAATTTGACATACTTTCAATTGGAGCTGTATACAAAAACAGTTGTCAAGCTATGTACAAAATCAGATGTCATTCGGCATTCAACAGAAGGACATAGTATTGAAACTACATGTAGGTTCTAAATTACCAAATTAATATTAAAAACAGGGTATGAAATGACCAAAATGGTTACAAAATTATCAAATTGAGTATAAAATGACCAAAATAAAAAGTAAAGGTGGGTACAAATGTCTTAGGTACAAGATGACCTAGTTACAAAATAATTGGAAGCGGAGTAAATAATATGGCTCCTTCCATAGGTACTTTTCAAAACCGAATAAAAATATAGTGCTGCCACTCATGCGGCACCACAATAATGTGAATAATTTTTAACACAGGCGAGAAAAGTTTGGACTTGTATACCCCTTTTTAACCCTTTCCCAAACAATCCCTCGTTTTTACGTGTCTGGAATAGTAGCCTTTTGAAAACATTGTGGGAAAAGGAGAAAATGCTGGTAACCAGCATTTTCTCCTTTTCCCACAATGTTTTCTACGCTATCATAGACAGGAATCATCTTTTCAGCAAGAGTTGAATGTCGTCTGCAAATGCTTTCAATTTGGTCTAGTCCAAGAGTTGAATGTCGTCTGCAAATGCTTTCAATTTGGTCTAGTCCAAGAGTTTGTCGTTTGGGTAAGGGTTAAGCCCGTATCTGACCATCTCATCCTTATTTAATGAAAGTATAACCATTCTTGTATCTTTATGCCACAAGTTGCCCCTGAAGGCTTAACCCTTTACCAAACAACAAAATTTTAGACTAGACCGAATTGTAAGCGTTTGCAGCCCACAAATCAAATTTAATGAATATGATGATTTTTGTCGATGAAAGGGTAGAAAACATTGTAGGAAAAGGAGAAAATGCTGGTTACCAGCATTTTCTCCTTTTCCTACAGTGTTTTCAAAATCCTTCTTTCCCAGCATTGTTAAAACCAGGGAAAAGGTTAACCCTTTACAAAATTACAAAATTTCAAATCGGTCCAAATTGAAAGCACTTGCAGGCAACAAAATATAAGAAATTCAAAAATTGAAATTTGTTTCCAGCAGGGTGGAAAACATTTTGGGAAAGGGAGAAAATGCTGGTTACTAGCATTTTTCTCCTTTTCCAACAATGTTTTCAAGAGGCTTCTTTCTATCTCAGGGTTGTAAAAACCAGGATTTGTTTGGTAAAGGGTTAAAGCTTGCTGAGATCACTACAGATAGAAAATGCATTCAATGTTGTTAGAAGCCTTCAAAGAAATCACTGTTATTGTTTCTAGTTTCAAATGAGGACAAATCCCTTGGGTTCCTTTATCCCTTACACCATACGTAATGGTAATCTATCTGTGTGTACACAGCAGAGCCAGACTACACACTTTCAAGTTTTAGCAGTCTCTTTCGTGTTTTTTTGTAATGATGTATCTTTAAAATGAAAACATTTGCAGACAACAAATCATATGATTAAGACTCGCATTACAGGATGTCGTTTTCGACAGGGTAGAAACCATTGCATGAAAATGAGAATATGCTGATTACCTACCCTTTATCATTTTCTTACAATTTTTCTAGGAGCCATTTTGTCACTTTGGACCTTATTGTGCCATTTTTATTGGGATTGTTCAGTAAAGGGTAAAATAAATCCATACAATAATGTAGGAATATCAGTTAAAGAGAAACTTAATCTTGCTATATAAGCTATATAGACAAAAGCAAATTGAACCAGGAACCATCATCATAACAAAACAACGCTGTAGAAAGAGGTACATAGACCTTGACCTGTATTCACCAACCATTCTGGTGAATATTCTTAGTCTTGTTCTCCAAGGTTTTCCACATTTGTAAGTAACGCATCTCCTGATTGGTTAAACCAAATAGTTTAGCCAATCAGAAGTTGTGTTACTTATAACTGTAGAAAATTCTTGAGAATAAGACAAAAAATGTTCTTCAGAATGGTTGGTGAATACAAACCAAGGGTTCATAGTCACCAACCATTCTCAAGAACATTCTTTGTCTTTTTCTCAGTAATTTTCTACATTTGACAGTAACGCCAGTTGGTTTAGCCAATCAGAACTTGTGTCACTTTTTAATTCTAGAATAAGACAACGAATATCCTTAAAGGTTGGTATTTAGATTATTCATATCACACCAAATAAAAAAAAATACATATATATACCGGGTAACACTGAAATTTACATGACAAAACAATACAAATCATCAATAATTAAGAATCATAAAGTTACAAAAGATTTTTTTTTTATGGTATTCCCTTAAAAAGCTACGTAGCCTCTTAAACTATTTTTAGATTTCACACCAAAAATCCAAAAAGCATTGTGGGAATGTTAAGTGACTGGCATGTGACTAATGACGCTTAAATTCCATAACATAACAACAAACATGTAATTATTTTCCATAATGTCTTCTTCGGACGCTATGTTTGAAACTTCCTATATGTATTTTCAGTATATAAATGCTCATGTAAAAAATAATTGTGTTTCCTGTCGGTGTAGACCTGGGCTGTAGCGAATCTCTAATTTCTCTTGTTGTTGGATGGTTTTCGACTACTGGGGTTTTCTGAAAGAAAATTGTAAGGCTTTGGGAGTATAAAGATGAATTTTTTGTACTTTTGATAAATTTTTGTCCCAGAATCTGAAGGGCGACCTTTAAGAATAGTCCTTGATGAATACCAGCCCTGTTGCAAGGAAGTCCTTTAAGTGCCATTACCAGAGCATAGAAAAACATTCACAGAACCACAACTAGTACCTTGTGGAAGATTGGAAATTTCTGGTTTACTAAAGTACGATTACATCAACAACCATGATGAAGTATAAATTTTGATTCTCACCACATATTTATATTATTTTCATGCGAATTTAAATATTTATGTGAGTGATTTCAGGATTTGAGTGCTCTACAACTCAGAATTATGCTTGCATGATACTATCTTATGGTTAGGTCATCTTGTACCTTCAATGCTTGTAATATATTACATTTGGAAATTAAGTAAGGGTGAAAACTTCAAACACATAACCCACAAGGTGACTCTCAGGACTATCAGTCCTTTGATTTTTTTTTTAAATGATAGTTAAAGGCAAGCAACTCTTGTTAAACCTTGCTTTTCATACCAGCTGTTCTGTGATAAGATTTGTTGTTTTTACTTAGAAAACTTTTGCCATAAAAATACTTGTTTTATAATGATTTATTTTCATGTTTAAGATTATGCTTATATGTTTGATACAATGAGACTTTTTGTCCCTGTAACTGCTTTTGATTAAAAAAGGATTTTCTAATTCTATGGTCTTGAAATCACTTTCCTCCAACCCCCTCCCCCCACCCCCCCAAATATAAAATCTTGCCAAAGTTCAGTGATATTTAGAAAACATTGAGGGAAAAAGAGAAAATGCTGGTTACCAACATCTTCTCCTTTTCCCATAATGTTTTCAAAAGGTTTCCATGTCAGGGTTGTAAAAACCAAGGATTGTTTGGTTTTAAAACTCTATCATACAACAAAATTTTGATATAGTCCAAATTGGAGGCATTTGTAGATGACAAAATAAAAGTGACTGAAAATTTGAAATTTGTTTTTGGGAGAGAAGAAAACATTGTGGAGAAAGGAGAAAATGCTGGTTACCAGCATTTTCTCCTTTTACCACAATGTTTTCAGAGGGCTTCTTTCTCAGGCTCATTGAAAGTCGGGATCATGTGGTAAAGAGTTAATCAAAACATTGCTACTGTGACCCCCAACTCATTTTCGCATAAAATAATCTTGTGATCCCTTGCCTCATGGCCAACCTTGGTAGCCCAAGCTCAGTGGTTAGTGTATCTGATTCATGATCTGGTGGTTGCAAGCTCAATACCCAGTTGAGGCAAACTTTCTTTCCGGAGATTTTTCGCGACTTCACCTCTGATGCATGTAAGAAATGCAGTCGTTGGCTTGGAAAAGAAAAATGTTGTGTCAATACTGGTGTGAGAAAGCCATGAGACACATTTATGCATAGGTGCACTGAACACCATGATATGACCTAAGCTGTTAACCCTTTCCCAAACAGCAAATTTTGGACCAGACCAAATTGAAAGCATTTTGCAAATGACAAATCAACAGTTGTTAAAAAGATGATTTTTCTATATGGTAGGGTAGAAAACATTGTGGGAAAAGGAGAAAATGCTGGTTACCAGCATTTTCTCCTTTTCCCACAATGTTTTCAAAAGGCTTTTATTCCTGGCCCGTAAACTGAACCAGGGATTACTTGGGAAAGGGTAAAAACAGCGTTACACTCCAGTTCACATGATGCAATTCAATCAACCTTGCCTCACAGTAATACAGCTCACTCGGCTCTATGCCAGTACATGGCTCTCCAAAGTATCTCTAAAATTGTATCTTAACCCCTTAAGCTGCTGTGCGACTCAACGACCTCTTGCGGACAGTGTAGATTAAGATAGGACGACACAGAACATACAATCTGATCTTTTATCTACATCGTCCGATTAGAAAATATTTCTTATCCAAAAACACCTATTAAAGTGCAAAATTAGGGGTTTTATTGATGGCTTGAAAATTTCATTTAAGGTCCAGCCACGTAGGAAGCATTTCAAGATTTCCCCCCCCCCCCCCACTGTCCCTGCGGGCCTGAGGTCTACGACCCTAAACTTATAGCTAAATATCATGTAACAACGTTTTCGTAAATGCTGTTCGGCCAGTCTCGGCACCTTCCTTCTTAGACGATGTAGATCAAAGATCAGCTGGGTCCGTATTCACCAACCATTCTTAAGAATGTTCTTAGTCTTATTCTTTCCTGACTGTGAAAGTAACAGAACTTCTGATTGGCTAAACCATTTGGTTTAGCCAATCAAAAGTTCTGTTACTTTCACATTGACAAAATATTGAAGAATAAGACTAAGAATGTTTTTAAGAATGGTTGATGAATACGGACCCTGTATTGTACTTATACAGCATGTATGGCCATAAGCTTTTTTTTTTGTCAAATGAATGGTGTATTGTTCTGGGTAAACTGATCAGCGTTTTCTCCTTTTCCCTCAATGTTTTCAGAAGACTTTTTCCTCAGGATTGTTAAAACCAGGGATTGTTTGGTAACGGGTTAACGCTTGGAACCATGATAAGTCAACTTCAAGGGCAGAATATGATAACATTTCATGTCATACAAGATATTTTGCAACAGATCTAATATGCTTCATTGAGCACTGGACGACTTCCTCCCGACTAAAAAATCAGCTTTCGTCAGTAATACTAAGGTAGTTTAAAACATCATCAGATAGGAATACTGTGGACCATGACACCATGATCAGACAGCATAGGCTTATCTTGGTGAACACTTTCGGCCGAAAACACGCCACGGAAACAGTTATATCCGCCCCCCCCCCCCCCCCCACACACACATTCACACACCATCAAATTCGCAGACTTTCCACGTGCCTAATTTGGATATGTTTTGCATTCACCGTGTTAGTCACTTGTGTAAAATGTTTGTAATATTTTACAAGTTTTTGAAATTTGATGGATTATTTAATTTGCAGATAAATTTTGGAATAATAAACATCGAGGTGGGTGAATTTATTGCTGTTATTTCCTTATTCTCCACTTTTTTTCAACAGGATCATCATCATACTCACTGTCGTCGTCTTGTTATCATCCACTCCATCCTCATCGAGGTAAATGATGGTCGTCATGATGAAGTTAATGTGTAATGTACTGTAACTATAAAAGTCAGGAGTTTAAAATTATAAAAGTTGACGAGCCCAGAGGCACAGTTGGTATCGGTGGGTCTAGAATATTTAGAGGTTGTGGGTTCGATACCGGTCTTTTTTAGTAAAGTGAAACTTGAGAGTTCAAATCATGACTTGGTCTAAGGGTTTCAGTGTGGCCAAACAGTGTAGCATTCATAGTCTGCCAATCATTGGTCAGATCTCCAAGAGATGAATCTTGAGTTTTTGCTCGAGTGTCTTTGGGCAAAACACTTCAGAACCCTGCCATAGTACCCGAGAGACGATGGAAGACAGAAAACACCTGAATAATTGAGCTGTCGCCGTGATATTACTTAAATAATGCTTACAGCGTTATGAACCACTCGTTCTTTTACCTAACGACAAAAGTTAAGACAGGTCCAAATTGGAAGCACTTGCAGACGACGAAATAAACGTAGGTGAAAATTTCACTTTTTTCCAGCAGGGTTGAAAACATTATGGGAGAAGGAAAAAATGGTTGTTACTAATTATCACTAGACATCATTTTAAACACTTCACGAGGCTAGAGTTTTTTAGGCTTGTCCAAACCGTCTAAGTTTCAAAGCATTTGCAGACGAGAGACCCATTACTGAGATTATGTATGAGAGAGAATGGTATTATTGTTAGCAAAGGAGCAAATGCTGGTTACAAGCTTGTAAATGTCTCTAGTTTTTCACCAGTACTAGACTGGGGCTTTGTTGTGCTTTGCCCATAGACACTTTAGTTAACATGAGTATCCCTACAAGCGTGGATCGTTCAAGAATTCGATTTTATATTACGAATCCATACAAATATCATTTTCTGTATTAACTCTCTGGTGTTTTAATGACTTTGTGAAGAAGCTTTGGAAAATATTGTGGTGAAGGCAGAAAATGCCATTCCCATAGTATTTTCAAGTCTACCATTATATTAACCATATTTGAGTTGTCTGCCAACATTTCCAGTTTGACAAAGAGCCAAGGTCATCGATTTTTAATCCAGAGCTTTGGCAAGTGACCTTTGGCAAGGCGGAGTACTTGCCTAGCACTGGTGATGTTCAGGAAAAATACATGAGATAGTATGGGTCAAGATCGGACTGGGCATGACACAGTCTGATTCTAGTCTTAATCGTGATCTGTTGGTTTTAGTTTGCGCTCTAGGTTTTGATACACTTTATAGCTACATGTATTTTCTTAGTGATTTTTTTTTTTCATTTTTCATACATGTCTCAGATTATGGCAATCTGTTTCTGTATTTGTTGTGGAACCACGCGTGCGGACTTGTAAATGTGTGTCAAGTACATTCTAGGCTAAAGACATGCAAGTGCCGTTTTAACACTTTTCCAAATGACAAATTTTAGACTGTCCCAAACTCAGTGTTTGCAGATCACAATTTGAATTTCATGACAATGGCATGAAGTTTTCAGATATGCTAGAAAACACTGTGGGAAAAGGAGAAATTGCTCATTACGAGCAATTTCTCCTTTTCCCATAGTGTTTTCTAAAGACTTGTACTACAGACACGTAAAAACTAGGGCTTGTTTGGGAAAGAGTTAACTCTTTACTACCAAAAGATAAAATTTTAGACTGGACTTGATTGAAAGCACTTGCAGGCGACTTAATAAACAGATCTCAAACATTTAAATATGTTTTCAGCAGGGTAGAAAACATTGTGCGGAAAGTAGAAAATGGCGGATATCTGCATTTTCTCCTTTTCCCATGTTTTCAAAGGGCTTCTAGATCTATCTCAGGGTCGTAAAAACCAGGAATTGTTTGGCAAAGGATTAAATTAAATGAAGAAAACCATGTCGAGATAGAGAAAATGTTGGTAACCAGCATTTTCTCCATCTTCCACGACGTTTTCAAAAAGTTGCTAATCTGTCGTGAAACACGTGCCAGTACAATAGATTTGATTGGTGAACTTAACTCAGAGGGCGCTTATGGCGAGACTTCCGGTAGAATTTTTTTTTTTTCATGTTTTGACAAGACATTGTATTCAAATAATAATTTCAACCCTATTCTTATAGGCTCCAAATTGGTCTAATGGTCAGGGGAGTCGACTTGGGAACTCGGACACCCGAGATCGATACCTCGCATCTCCAGGGAAAAAAGTGCAAAGAGAGAATGGGGGAAAAGAGAATCCGCATGCTGGATAGAAAGAAACAGCTGGATAGAGAACGGGTTCAAAAGACACTTGGATAGGCGATGGGGGGGACCCAGGAAAATTACCTTTTACTACTCTGTGTATCTGGATTTATAAACTGTATTACAGAGGAGTTTAATAGAACATTATTTATTTCAGTTTTTGTTCTCTTATACAACTTTTTTCTCTGTGAACAGATAATGTTTAAAAAGAAAAATACAAGTGAAGTTGGAACGTTTTTTATTACTCAAAATTTAATTTTCCTATACATACAACAGAAGTATAATTATTACAGACATATTGAATTAAACAACATTAGAATTATAATAGGCTTTGGAAAACATTGTGGGCAAAGGACAAAATGCTGGCTAGCAACATTTTTGCTCTTCCCACACTGTTTTCTACCCTTTTAAACACAATTACAATTGGAACAGCTTCAATACAGATTAACCCATTACCACACAATCCCGACTGATAATAACCTAAGAAAGAAGCATTTGAAAACATTGTTGGAAAGGAGAAAATACTGGTAACCAGCATTTCTCTTTTTCCCACAATTTTTTCTACCCTTTCCAAAACAAATTTCAATTTCTCAGTTGCTTTTATCTTGTCATCTGCTAATGCTTTCAGTTTGGATAAGTCTAGAATTTTGTGGTCTGGTACAGATTTAATGTAACACTGCGTCCTCTGCAAAAGGGACAATACTAAAATAAAAAATCTTAACCCTTTATCAAACAATCCCTGGTTTTAACCACCTTGAGGAAGAGAACTTCTAAAAACATAGTGGAAAAAGGAGAAAATGCCATTAACCAGCATTTTATCCTTTTAGTAAAGGGTTAAGACGTACCAACAACATGCACAAATAACAAAAAAACATAAATGATTTATGCCCTCTGAATAGGTGGCTTAACCCTTTAGCAAACGACAAAATTTTAGATTGGATCAAATTAAAAGCATTTGCAGATGACAAAATAAATGTGACTAAAGAATTGAAATTTGTTTTAGGAAGGGAAGAAAAAATTGCAGGAAAAGGAGAGAATGCTGGTTACCAGCATTTCTCCTCTTGCCACAATGTTTCAAAAGGCATAGGTTTCTTTAACATTCGGGATTGTGTGGTAAAGGTTTAATGCATTTCCATGATATATAATGTTACTGACCATGTCATCACATGATCATAGACCCTTAACTCTTTACCAAACGACAAAATTTTCGGATTTTCCAAATCGAAAGCATTTGCAGACGAGAAAATAAAAGTGACTAAAAATTTGAAATTTGTCTTGTGGACTGGAGGGTAGAAAACATCGTGGGAAAAGGAGAAAATGCTGGTTACCAGCATTTTCTCCTTTTCCCACAATGTTTTCTAAAGGCTTCTTTCTCAGGGGCGTCAAAAGTAGGGATTGTGTGGTAATGGGTTACCTCTTTACCAAACAAAAAAAATTTTAGACTGGTCCAAATTGAAAGCATTTGCAGACGACAAAATAAAATGTAACTCAAAAATGGAAATTTGTTTCCAGCAGGATAGAAAACATTGTGGGAAAAGGAGAAAATGCTGGTTACCAGCATTTTCTGCATTTCCCACAATGTTTTCAAAAGGCTTCTATCTCAGGTTCGTAAAAACCGGGGATTGTTTGGTAAAGGTTTAACAAGACGACACAATTTTATACTTGACCAAATTGAAAGCATTTGCAGACAACAAATCCAATGAGACCCAAAAAGCTGTATTTGTTTTTGACTGGGTAGAAAAAATGCCAGTAACCAGCATTCTCCTTTTTCCACAATATTTTCGAAAGTGTTTTTTTTTTTCCAAGGCTGTTAAAACCTGGGATAGTTTGGTTAAGGGGTATACAGCATAGAAAAATAATGTGCAAAAAGATATATTTGCGTAACCTGTAACACACAAACATTTTTTCCTTTTCTCTCAATGTTTTCTAAACTATTATAGACAGAAGTCATCATTTTAGCTGCATTGATATCATGATATGTCCTCTGCCAATGCTTTGACAATCCTAACTTTAAACAACCCTGAAGGAGATGGCTTTTGAAAGCATTGTAGGAAAAGGAGAAAATGCTGGTAACAAGCATTTTCTCCTTTTCCCACAATGTTTTCTATCATATCAAAGACAAATTTTACCATATGAGCCGAATTTGTGTCTGCAAATGCTTTCAATTTGGACCAGCCTAAAATTTTGTGGTTTGGTAAAGAGTCAAACCTAAAACTTAGGACTATTCTAAACCTGAAAGCCTGTAGACAGAACTAAACCAAAACAGCTACAAAATTTTGAATCTGGATAATATAAATTAACTCTTGCAAAACAACACCAAACACTACAATTTTTTTGACAAAACACTAAAGTTATCACTAAATGTGATTATACCCCACCCCCCCTTACTTGTTACAAAAACAGGTCTTTGTCATAGAATGCAGAATGGTTAAGTACAAAAGTAAGAAATGAAAAAAGTTCAAGGGGAGATAATTCCACGAAAAATCGCAGCAGGATCATGAAAATCGCACATGCGCAACTTCACATTACATGTATATAGGAATACTTTGTGTAAATTTAAGTTCAGTACCTAAAAAAGTGTCAGAGTATTTTGACGGACAAATTTGTGTCTACAGACAGGTGATGCACCCATGTGATTCCTGGCTTTCTCACACCAGTGCCGACACAACTTTCTTTCTAAAGCCACTGACTACTTTTCTCTCATGCATCAAAGGTGAGAGGCGAAAAATCGCCAGGAAGAAAGTTTGCCATAACCTGATATCTCTAGTCCAAGAGTCAGATACCCTAACCACTGACCTACTTGGCCAGGCAGTGACAGGTACAAAGAAGGTAAATAGATGAAACAGAGTAGGAAAAATTCAGAACATTGCAATGGAAAATTAAACAATTTGGCAAAAAAGTTTTTGACTTTACTTCATCATACAAGATATCAGTGTAAATGAAGATTACATTCTAAGAGGCATCCCAGTCTTCATCTACATTATCATTTTTCAATAACTTGTGAGATAATCATGCCAAAAAGCATTTTGAAATTGCTGTGTCTCTTTTTCTATAGATTACAAATTTTAGTTACCAGTATCATTTGGTGCTATAAGTTGAAAATTGTGAAGATAGGAATACCTGAGAGCTGGATATCTTTTAACCTTTATCCTAAAATCCCACATTTTAACCATTTATCTTCATATTTCAAATTAAAAAAAAAATTATCCTAAAACCCCACACTTTACGCTTTTATCCTAAAATCCCATACAATGACCATTTATCCTAAAATTCCATGCTTTTACCTTTATCCTTTGGATCCCACATTCTGACCTTTATCCTAATTCACCACATTTTAACCTTTATCCTTAAAGTCCACAATTTAACCATTTATCCTAAAATCCCATACATTTACATTTTATACTAAAATCCCATATTTTAACACTTATCCCCCAGATCCCACATTTTAACCTTTATCCTAAAAATTCATATTTAACCTTTATCCTAAGTACCCATATTTTAACCTTTATCCTAAAACCCCACATTAGTTTTTAACCTTTATCCTAAAATCCCACATTAAACCTTTATCTTAAGATCCTCCATTTTAACAATTTATCCTACGATACCACTTTAACCTTGATCCTAAAATCTCACGTTTTTAACCTTCATCCTAAAATCTCAATTTAACCTTTATCCTAACCTTCCATATTTCAACCTTTATCCTAAAATCCCCCAGTTAAACCTTAATTCTAAGCTCTCACATGTTAATCCAGGCCTCAGCCGAGTGGGCGACTTGGGTGAAGAAGTCGCCTGATTTCAAAAAACTTCGCTCATTTCGCCAAATAAAGCGAAGTCCAAGTCCCCTGAAAAAATCGGGAAGTCACCATTACCACACAATCCCTAATTCTAACGACCCTGAGAAAGAAGCCTTTAGGAAACATTGTGGGAAAAGGAGAAAAAGCTGGTAACCAGCATTTTCTCCTTTTCCCAAAATGTTTTCTACCCTTCACAAAACAAATTCAAATTTTCAGTCATTTTTATTTTGTTGTCTACAAATGCTTTCCATTTGGACAAACGTAAAATTTTCTCGTTTGGTAATGAGTTAAATAAGGAACTGAAATTTGATTTCAGTTACTGTATTTAGCAGGATAAGAGTTAAAATGCATATTGTATAAGCCTGCATTAACCCTTTACTCATTTTGACGCATCAACAACTAACAGCTTTTGAAAACATTGTGGGAAAAGGATAAATTGCACACAACGAGCAATTTCTCCTTTTCCCACAATGTTTTCCACTCAATCAGATATTTGATTCCTCATTTATCCATATTTTTGACATCGTATCTTTATTTGCTGCTGAAATGGAAGAGCCTGAAATTGGCATATCAGGTAAAGGGTTAAAAATTCTGAAATCCTGGCTGGGAGGAATTTTTGTCAACCTGGTTGGTTGGTTGTATTGGTTGTATTGGGGTTTAACGCCACTTTAACAGCTAAGATCATATCAAGGCAGTCGGTGACGCACATAATTTTATGTTTCCTGCCTTTCTCATACCAGTACATGTACCAACACAACTTTCTTTCCAAAGCCACCGACTACTTTTCTCACAAGCTTCAGCAGAGGCGACAATACACCGGAAACAAAGTTCATTGCAACCGTGTATCGAACTCACAACTACCAGGTCATAAGTCCAACACCCTCACCACTGTGTCACCCGGGCGGGTTTCTCAACCTGGGCAAAGCCCACTAAATGAATAAAGGTTTATGACAAATTTTGTTGGTCTAAGCCCCATTGTTTAACTTTTTACCAAACAACAAATATTTGGACTGGACCAAATTCAATGCATCTGCAGACAACAAATTGAATCTTGGTAATACGATGACTTCTGACTGATAGGGTAGAAAATACTGTGGGAAATGGAGAAAAGGCTGGTTACTAGCGTTCTCTCCTTTTCTTACAGTTTTTTCTTTCTCAGAGTTATTAAAAGTTGGAATTGTGTGGTAAAGAGTTAATCTTTTACCACATAATGACGACTTTTAATACCCCTGAGATTGAAGCCTTTTGAGAACATTGTGAGAAAAGGAGAAAATGCTGGTAACCAGCATTTTCTAAATTTCCCACAATAATTTTCACTCTTCAGGAGAAAAGCTGCACCTTTTGAGCCACAGTGAAACTGTTTCTGCAAATGCTTTCATTTTAGACAAGGCTGAAATTTTGTCCTCTGGTAAAGGGTTATGACAAGATGATTCTTGAAGATCTGCAAAATTTTTCCATGGGTCAAAACAGCCTTGTAATTGCAACTCTGTTTTATCAGGCAGTAACAGCTTAAATCTTCACTTCACCGTCCAATACTCCAAGCTGGAAAGATCCAGTGTGATATCCATCTCTACATCTTATTGTCTTCCTGAAAGTAGAAACCACATGCCACTCTGATTTCAACTGTCCTTCTTTCACAACTGTCCTTCTTTACAGCCAATGAATATCCAAGACCTAACTGCATGTTTACTGCAGAATGACTTGGGATCTACACTGACCATTATGTTCTGTCTAAAGGTAGTTTCATAGCTAAAGTTGCCTTTGCATTCAATGAACATCCAAGATCAGATTGCTTGTTTATGGCAAACTGACCTGGGATCTATGCTCACTACTATGCAAAAACATCCTGTCCAAAGGCAATTTTGAAATGGCAGTTAACCATTACCACACAATCCCTACTTTTGATGACCCTGCAAAAGAAGCCTATAGAAAACATTGTGGGAAAAGATGAAAATGCCAGTAATCAGCATTTTCTCCTTTTCCCACGATGTTTTTTACCCTTTACAAACAAATTTCGAATTTTCAGTCACTTTTATTTTGTCGTCTGTAAATGGTTTCAATTTGGACAAGCCTAAAATTTTGTCATATGGTAAAGAGTTAAATAGCTTAGTTTTTCTAATTTAAAATTTCAATTTTATTGACTTAACACTTTCACCCAGCTGGTAAATGCATTACTAATGTTGACAGTGTCAACAAACATATACATGTACCTGTCAGCACATGAAAATTTGCTAAGAAGCAAAAGTTTCAGGTGTAATTGAGATTTTTATAGAGAGAATGGCATTTTACCCTGCTTTCATGATTATTTCATGCATAGCACAGGAAAAGCTCATTCAAATGAGTGCATGTGTTGTTGGTTTCAAAAGTAATAGGTTTGAGTTCTGTTCTGTCTATTTCTAGACCCTCCCATGAAAACCCTACCCTCAAAACTGATATGTGACTCAACACGCAAAAAGGGACCTTCTGGAAACTGTGAAAAGTGTCAACCCCGGTCAGCCTGCGCAAAATGCGCAAGCTGACCAAGGTTGACACTTCGCTTTAGTGACATTTTCTGTATGAAGAGTGATCACTGTATCTTGTTATACATGAATCATTTTTGAATTATCAACTTAAGCTGATCTGCACTATCGTTGATCCATTTTCATCTAAATCCCAGATGGTCCCTTCTTGCCTGATGGGTCACTTATACAGTAACATACCAGTATGAAGGTATATAAAACCTAATGCAATACTATCTCAGGAGATTACAAACAGTTCACTAATTGACTGCATGGCATATTACACAACTTTCAACATTATTTAAGCCATGTTATGGTGGAAGCTTACATATTCATGTATTTCCTTGGTTTTACCAGTACTAGGCTAGGACTCTGAAGTGTCTTGCCCAAGGACACTCCAATGAAAGGCCTAGTGGATCAAGTGCAACATGAACCTGTGGTCTCCAGGTTGTAAGTCCCACACTTTACCACTGAGCCACACAGGACCCCAGATTACAAACAGTGTACTTCCCCAAAAATAGAGTTGAAAAATGGCCATAAGTCACTAAATAAATGGTATCACGGATTGAGTTCTAGTTTCCTGACCTATGAACTATGCTTTTCATTATTTTACTGTGTTAAATCTCTACCAAATGACAAAATTTTAGACTGGTCCAAGTTGAAAGCATTTTCAGACATCAAAATAAAATTGACTGAAAATTTGAAATTTGTATCGAAGATGAGGGAAAACATTGTGGGAAAAGGAGAAAATGCTGGTTACCAGCATTTTCTCCCTTTCCCACAGTGTCTTCTAAAGGCTCCTTTCTCGGCACCATAAAAAGGAAGGATTGTGTGGTATGGGTTAAGATAACAATGATATTTCAAATGTATTCAAAGATCACATACAGGAAACGACTTTCCTCACTGCTAACAGAATGTCCATTACAGACCTACAGACAGGGATACTATATGCCTCCTGCATTTAAAATGGCAGGAGTATCAAAAGTACTTTGATTATCTAGAACAAATTTTGTACATGTACCTGTCCATTGTTCATCTCCACCCAGTCACAGATTTGTCTCCATCAGCTGTTTTCCTCAACGTTCAGTATACCAGTTATGTCATGGCAAGAGCTAATTTGTGTCCATGTACTTGCTTTCTCAGTTTCATCAAACAAAGACTAGGGCTTTTAAGTGTCATTTCCCAGGAAATACCCACTGCAAGTGAGGAACAAATCCTGAAGCTCTGACAAATCTGGTAATACATGTATGTTCCCCATGTCACCTGTAAGTAAATAATAAGGAATATAACAGTAAATATTAACCTCGCTATCAGAAGACAATTACAGGGTCAAAAAAAAAATCCGAATTCTTACTTGTCCTCCTGCCATTTTGCACTCGTTTTACAGTTAGACAAAGAAGGATAATCCACTTGCCCTCAACAAATTTTTAATAGTAAGGGCGAGCAGACAAGTGGTTTTTTTTGGACTCTGAATTATTATAGTTCGGATTGTTTTGACCCCTCATCAAATGACAAAATTTCAGAAAGCATTTGCAGACCACAAAATAAAAATGTGACTAAAGAACAAAAATTCATTTTAGGAAGGAAAGAAAACATTGTGGGAAAAGGAGAAAATGTTGGTTACTAGCATTTTCTCCTTTTCCCACAATGTTTTTAAAAGGCTTCTTTCATAGCATGTTAAAAGTAGGGACTGTATGGTAAAGGGTTAATTGAAATTATTTGTTGAAAACAAGTGATGCTAAAAGATGTGATTGTTTCCCAAAGAGTAAAAATAAACATTTCAGGGAAAGGAGGAAATGCTAGTTCTAATAAACATTTTCCCCTTTTTTCAGTATTACTTTACTGATACAGATCTAGATCTATTCCTCTTTCTAAGAACTTAACTCTTGAATTCTTTACCTTACAATCCCGACTTCTAACGACCCTGAGAAAGAAGCCTATAGAAAACATTGTGGGAAAAGGAGAAAATACTGGTGACCAGCATTTTCTCCTTTTCCCAAAAAATTTTCTACCCTATCAAAGTCAGAAATCATCATATTAACAAGATTGTATTGTTGTCTGCAGATGCTTTGAATTTGGTCCAGTCCAAAAATTTGCTGTTTAGTAAAAAGTTAACAAATAACAAAATTTTAGATTGGTCCAAATCAAAAGCATTTGCACTTGACAAAATAAAAGCGACTGAAAATATAAAATTTGTTTTGGGAAAGGAAGAAAACATTGTGGGAAAAGGAGAAAGTGCTGGTTACCAGCAATATCTCCTTTTCCGACAATGTTTTCAGAAGGCTTCTTTCTCTCAGTCGTTAAAAGTCTAAGATTTTGTGGTAATGGATTAAAATAGAGAACAGATTCATAAATGGCAATACATTTTGTAAGCTTTGCACAATGCACAACTTCTAAATTTTATCATACTAGCAGCGTTACTTAACAAAACATTCTGGAGAAACATGTACTACTCTTCTTTCCCCTTATCAATGAGAGCATGTGACAAAAATTTATATATTACTTTACCATACAATCTTGAGATTGAACAACCTTAACCCTTTACCACACAATGCCGACTTTTAACAACCCTGAAGAAGCCTTTTGAAAACATGACAAAAGGAAAAAATGCTGGTAACCAGGATTTTCTCCTTTTCCCAATGTTTTGTAGATCTACCTTATCAAAAAAAGATTGCATCATTTAAGCCAATTGAAATTGTCGTCTGCTAATGGTTTCAATTTAAAAAAGGCCATGTGGCAAACCAGCATTTTTTCCCTTTTCCAACAATATTTTCTACCCGTCCATTCACAAATTTCATCATTCCATTCACATCTTGTCATCTGCACTGACCAATTGTAACTGTCAAAAGAGCTGTAAAAAATGACAGGTATCTCTGGTGAAAAGGCGTCTAATAAGGAATCGCCGAATGTCACAGGTACACTTTGGCTTTATCTGTCCCTAGGGTATGGGAAGGGAAATTGTGATCACTTTTTGTTTCATTGGTGGTTTCCGTTGGGTTTGGCATTTCTGTTTAGTCGAGGGTCATCGAGATGTTGCATTGTGTTTATTTATTCTGTATGGTTGTATTTTTGTCATATTTCATCATATATTTTGATTACAGATTTAATTTATAAAATGTAAAATTCCTGTGGGCCATGCAAGACATTTATGAAAACAATAAATCATGTGTCGTTTAATTTGTACATACAAGTTATCGGCCGAAATCGTAATGGGTCGAAATTGTTATGGGCCGAAAGGTCTCGGAATCAACTCAATTTAGAGTCAATTTTCCCTTGTTGTTTTAGATCTTTTAATCAGTAGGAGTTCATGAAATGGGCTTGCATACCTTTTGGACTATCTTTACTTGATCTCAAACATGTATTTGACTGTAGAAACGATAATTTCCGTTGACACCAGTAAAGTGCACGTGCGTTTTAGCGCGTTTCCGCCAGACTTGTTACCGTTTTAGCTGCCGAGCTGATGCTTGTGGTGCAGACAAATTCGTCCGTGGACTTGTTCGTCCCATTTTTCTGGTACAGTCAGCCTCCTACATGCTCACCATTGGCATCTTCGAAAAGTTCAAGACCCTTTAAAATTCTTTGTTTCACCGATTCCTCTAAGTATTTACCTTTCTTTTTTTTTTAATTAAAGACCAATCAACAGATTTTTTCATGGTATTTCCTATTTATATAAGTAAATGACCATGGACGGTGCCGGTGAGTAAAGTCATTCTTAGCATACCAAGATGGCATACTTTCGATCACCCTTGCTGCGGGAAAAAATAGATCTATATTTTTATTGTATCATTCGGAATCTGGCTTCGAATGTGCCTTATATTTAAAGGATGATGGATACAATGTTGCACAACATTCTCCGATTTTTTTATATTTGATCCTTGAACAGAAAAGAAATCCCGGTTCAACCGTTACCCCGATTTATGGACCCTGAATTCAACCTGATACCACAGGAATTTGACTTTCTGTATAACCAAAATAAATGATCAAATATGAAAAAAAATCTCCCCTATATAATATAAACAGTGTTTATATCGTCCTCAAGAGCTTTCATTTTGGACCAGTCTAGAATTTTGTCGTTTGGGAAAGGGTTAAAGTTTTACGTTATATATTGGTACAAGATTTATCACACTGCTACCATTACTTGTGAACAAAAATGTCATTTGTAAACTCCATTAACTTGACACAGATCACTACGTATTTTGTAATAGTTCTAGTTCGTTTAATACCTATCTCTTGTCTTTATGTCTATAAATGGAAACATTTCACATAAGATTACTTATAAGCTATGCTCTTTGAAAAAGGATGAAAGACATCTGCAAAAGTATAAACCCATGTCAGCCTGGGCAGTCCGTGCAGGCTGCCATGGAACCAAACTATTGCTATATAGGGCATCCAGTCTTTGTACGCTAGGCGTATCTGCACACTTATACCCTATCAAAAGTCCCACTTTGTAATAGGTGACTAAAAACTTTAATATCGTCAGAGTAATTCCGTCCTAAAACTTCCTTATTAACATGTAAACGAAACCATGATATGTAGTTTCTGGCGTGTGCTGTTGGCTCTACCAAAACCTCATGGCCCCACCTCTCTTTCTTGGTGCCATCACTTCATGGTCCCATCTTTGATTGGTTTGATTGGTGGGAAAAGGAGAAAATGTTGGTTACCAACATTTTATCCTTTATCCACAATGTTTTCTACCGGCTTTTATCTTCTGGGTCGTTAAAACTCAGGACTGTGTGATAAAGAGTTAAGGGAGTTGTTTTTTCAAGCACATGTACACAACGCCTTTTTCTGCGTTCGGAAATGGTAGGAACAGAAATGTTCAATCAGGTAATATGGCCAAGTGATTGAAATTTTGGTTTAGCTATGCAAAAAAAGGACGCTAATTAGGACAGTTTATATCCAAGATTTGGCTTCACGTTGAATGCAGTCTGATTCTTTGGCAACTTGGCAGGAGTTGCGTTTAAATAATGTTCGATAACTTATCAGTTCGTTATGGACACATAGTACATAGAAACAAGAGGGCCATTGGCCCTGGAACGCTCACCTTAGAATATAGTGTGAAATTCAATTCTTTGAGCAACTTTGGTAAAGCTTCACCCAAGAAACATCCCTGCCAAGTTTCATCAAGATTGGCCCAGTGGGTTAGGAGAAAAAGATGTTTAAAGAAATTGTTGACGGGCGACAGACGCCGGACATAGGGCAATCAAATATCAAAGCTCTATACCTTCCAGTTTCAAAGAATAATTTTAGATTTTCCTTCTTTGTCGTATGTTCGAACTTGTGGTCCCCGGGGCTGGGTCAGTTTTAACCAAAGCAGCATCCTTGGAACAAACTTGGTAGAGGTCCACTCAAAGATGCTACATACCAAGTATCAAAGCTCTACACCTTCCCGTTTAAGAGAAAAAGAAATTTACAATTTTCCTTCTTTGTATCTACATGTATGTTCCAACCTGTGACCTCCGGGGCATGGCCAGTTTTGACGCCAGGGACATCAAATGACCAAACTTGGTAGAGGTCCACTAGAAGATTCTGCATACCAAATATCAAAGCTCTGCAACTTCAAGTTTCAGAGAAGATTTCTAAAGTTTTCCTTCCTTGTTGCTTTGTTCGAACCTGTGACCCCCCGGGACAGGGCCAGTTTTGACCCCAAGGGCATAATATGAACAAACTTGGTAGAGATCCACTAGGAATTGTTACATGCCAAATATCATAGCTCTATGCCTTCTAGTTTTAGAGTAAAAGAATTTAAAATTTTCTTTCTTTGTTCCTGTGTTCGAACTTGTGACCCCCGGGACGGGGCAGTTTTGACCCTACGGGCATGATTTAAAGAAACTTGGTAAAGGTCCACTAGGAGATGTCACATACCAAATATCAAAGCTCTACGCCATCTAGTTTCAGAGGAGAAGAATTGTACAGTTTTCCTTCTTTGTTCCTATGCTCAAACTAGTGACCCCCGGGGTGGGACCAGTTTTGACCCAAGGGACATCATTTGAATAAACTTGGTAGAGGTCCACTAGGAGATGCAACAGACCAAATATCAAAGCTCTACGCTTTCTAGTTTCTGAGGAAAAGAATTTTACAGTTTTCCTTCTCTGTTCCTATGCTCAAATCTGTGACCCCTGGGGTGGGGCCAGTTTTGACCCCAGGGACATAATTTGAACAAACTTGGTAGAGGTCCACTAGGAGATGCCACATACCAAATATCAAAGCTCTACACCTTCAACTTTCAGAGGAGAAGATTTTTAAAGTTTTCCTTCTTTGTTCCTATGCTCAAACTTGTGACCCCTGGGGTGGGGCCAGTTTTGACCCCAGGGGCATAATTTGAACAAACTTGGTAGAGGTCCACTAGGAGATGTCGCATACTAAATATCAAAGCTCTACGCCTTCAAGTTTTAGAGGAGAAGATTTTTAAAGTTTTCCTTCTTTGTTCCCATGCTCAAACTTGTGACCCCTGGGGTGGGGCCAGTTTTGACCCCATGGATATAATTTGAACAAACTTGGTAGAGGTCTACTAGGAGATGGTACATACCAAACATCAAAGCTCTACGCCTTCAAGTTCAGAGGATAAATCCTTTAAAGTTTTCCTTCTTTGTTCCTATGCCCAACCTCGTTATCCCCCGGGGCGGGGCCAGTTTTGAACCTAGGGGCATAATTTGAACAAAACTTGGTAGAGGTCCATTAGGAGATGCTACATGCCAATTATCAAAGCTCTACGCCTTCTAGTTTCAGAGGAGAAGATTTTCATTTTTTTTTTCTTTTTGTTGTCATGGCAACCAGAGTTATGGGTGGAATTAAATTCTTTGAACCATTTTGGTAGAGCTTCACCCAAGGAACATTCCTGCCAATTTTCATGAAGATTGACTCAGTGTTTTAGGTGGAGAAGATGTTTAAAGAAATTATTGACGTACGACGGACGAAGGACGACAGACGCCGGACGCCGGACATAGGGCGATCACAATAGCTCACCTTTAGCACTTTGTGTTAAGGTGAGCTAAAAACAATAAAGGGAAATAAATGTGTACAAAACATTGGCATATGATTAAAACGCGAGTTGCTTTCCTTCTATCTCTACGTCGTTCGCGACAGTTTCCATTTTCACTGTATCAGGAGAACTCGTACCCTGGAGAACTCGTTCCCCAATCTCAAGAGTACGAGTTCTCCAGAGAAGTCGTACCCTGGATTCGAGTTCTCTGGAAAACTCGTACCCCCACTAATTTTAATAAAACAGTTTACCACCATGTTGTCAACTTTCATTTTACTTTTATGCCTTTACTGTGATATAGATTTCATGAAAATAGTTTTTTTTTTTGTACTTCTGTTGAAAACACAGAGATCTAAATAAAGGAACTTTAGTGTTTTCTCATACAGTGTTTATATTTTGTGTTTGATTATCTGGAGTTTCTTCACAAGTTAACTCTCTACAACACAATCCCGAGTCTAAACGAGCATGAAGGAGAAGGATTCTGAGGACCTTGTGGGGAAAGGAGAAAATTCTGATAATAAGCGTTTCTTCCATTTTCCAAAATGTTTTCGACCCTGTTGAGGGCTATTGTTTTATTTGTCTCTCTTTCAAATGTTTTTTGCAGAAGTTTTCTATTTAGAAGATGTGTAGAATTTGTCGTTTGGTAGTTAAAGTAGTATAAATATAACTACTGCTATTAAAAAATTGCTGGGCATTGTCAAATAAACATATCTGCAGATCTATATTCGTTGTTGTACGGATTATGCTTGTATATCTATGCCTTAGAAAAAAAAGTCTCTTTCGCCCGTTTCTGGGCTTTGCCTATTTTCACATTAATTTGTGCGACTTCTAGATGTTCCTGTATTTCATGAACACTTTTACTTTCTCTCCACTCCGTTTACACTGATTCTATGTCAGTAGGAAGTTTTGTGTGGCACGAACCAACACCGGCCAAAATTAGCAATAATTTTATGGTCAAAGGGAGAAAACTCATATTTACTGACATCACTTTTTCAACACAGTTACTTCCCTTACATTTGTAGACGGCATAAAACCGAAGACGAATAAACATCATTGCAGCTTTTGCAAAAGATCTGTATCGAAAAAAAAAATGTTCGTAGAGCTGTCATTATTTCCGATAAGTTTACGACAGGACTGCAGAAGCTGCTACTTCTGAAAATATCATGACAGAAGACAAAAGTAAGAAAAACCAATTGCAGATGTCGTTACTGTTTTGTAAACAAGTGGTAGTCTCCCTTGTATTTCGTCACATTTGTAAACAAGGCGACCGCCGAAATTTAAACTTTTAAGTAACAATTCGGTTATCAAGGTAAGAGCTCACGCAGAATCTATATGTAATTTTTACACAAATTAAATGTATCAAGTAATGAATGTTTACGATCAATAATCTTTATTATATTACAACATTTAAACTTATAGACCATGGACATGTTTTCGTTCAATTAGGTTTTCGAGGTTATTAATAGATATCGTTAATATGGGCTGAATTGTCAAATTCCAATCATTTCTTTGATCAGTGACCGTAACGAGCAGGGGACAGATGGTGAAAAGCATACAGGTCTAAATCTTCCAAGCTAATAAACGGAGATGAAAGCTATGCATTCCCCCGATCTTATTCATGTTGATCCCAGTTTAGACCCCCCCCCCTTTTTTTCTTTTCTTTAGTGGAAGGCGGGTGTAAGACGGGAGGTCACTCTTTGAACACTTAATCCCTGAGACAATAAATTGATTTAATTAAAATAAAGCAGCAGCATCCTGCCTTTGACTGAAAAATTCCAGCGGGGAAACCATCAGCACAGACTTAACTCGGATGTACACTACTTTGTAAATGAACGTGCAGGCTGATCTTGAAACTACACGGTTCATTCAGAACATTTTTCCAAACGAAAACTCCTTTGAAATAGCAAAGATTGGTTTTCTAAATCGGCTGGCAAGTCTCATTTTACTTATTTAGTAGAATAAGACTTTAGTGTTAACAGTGGGTCCGAGTTTTTTCGATAGACCGTGTGGGTATAAGTTAACCCTACACCGGTTTAAAGTTTCGGCGTGACTGTAATAGTTGAAAAAAAGACTATTCCAGAAAGCGGGGGGGGAAGCATCAATAAGGGAGATTACTCTTCATAACTAATGGAAACAAGATTGTTCGAGTTTTTTCCCTTTGACCATAACATAACAATGGAATCTGATGCAAAATGTATCTGGGACAGATCTGAGTCAGATCCACAGGGATAATAAGGAGCTTTCTCTCGTTTTTAACTCTACCGTCTATGTCATGGCAAAGTTTCCGCCGTCCGTCTGTCCGTCCGTCTGTCTGTCTGGCTGTCTGTCTGTCTGTCTGTCCATCCATCCGTTAATCTTTTTCTTGCTTACTGATAAAGTCTGTATTTCTCATCAGATTTTCGTGAAACCTACACAGTTTATGCCATAAAATCTACATTGGTGGTCAGATTTCAGTGAAATTTACACAGTTTATTTATCTTATCAATAGCTTCAGCCTTATTGATTTTGAAAAAAAAAAAATCCAACCAACAATATGGGAAAAGTAGCCATTTTAAGTTGAAAATTTCCATTCCTTGTTAATGCAATAAAGTCTGCATTTGTTATTAGATTTTAGTAAAACATGCAGTTTGTTAATCTCATACATAGCTTGAATTTGAGAAAAAAAAAATCCAACATACAGTATGGGAAAAGTAACCTTTTGCCAATGAAAATTTCCATTTCTTCAGTTTATGCAATGAAGTCAGCATTTGAGGTTGGATTTTCATGAAACTAACACAGTTGCTTTGTATCATCAACAGCCTTAACCTTATCAATTTTGAAAAAAAAAAAAAAGAAAATCAGTATGGGAAAAGTAGCCATTTACTGTTGAAAATTTCCATTTTTTGTAAATGCAATGAGGTCAGCATTTGGGGCCAGATTTTCATCAAACTTGCACAGTTACTCTGTATCATAAACGGCTTGAACCCTATTGATTTTTGAAAAAAAAAAAAAACCTGACAATCAGTGTGGGAAAAGTAGCCATTCAAAGTTTAAAATTTCCATTTCTTGTTTGGGCAATGAAGTTTACAGTGTTGATCCAATTCTGTTGAAACTTGCAAAGATTGGTTCATCAAGGAACTAAACTCTATTAAAAGTAAAGAAAATCTAGTAAAACCATTCAGAAAAAGCAGCCATTTGATGACTTAGTGTTGTTTACTCAACAAAGTCCACATTATTAGTCACATTTCCTTGAAGTCTGCTAGGATTGTGTAATACAAGGCGTACTAAACCACTTTTAAAATTGGTTTGGTTTCCAAGCATTTAGTTCTGAGAAATTGTGCTTCATTTTACTTACCATTTTTCTCAATTCAATAAACCTACTTATGATGTCTGTGGGTTGAAGCCCAGTTGCATGAACACACTTGGTCTAGCCCTGCTAGGGCATCTGGTTGCCCTTTGCTCTGGAGGTGGAGAGCGGTTTGTAAACCCTGTCTCAAATGGGATTCGGAGACCTACCTCCAAGAAATATTCAAATTTACACCAATTAACTCTACCAAACAACGAAATTTTAGACTGGCTCAGATTGAAAGCCTTTGCAGATGACAAAATGGTTGTAACTAATGAATTGAAATTTGTTTTAGGCAGAGAAGAAAACATTGTGGAAAAAGGAAAAAATGCTGGTTACCAGCATTTTCTCCTTTTTCCACAATGTTTTCAAAGGTCTTCTTGCACAAGGGTATTAAAAGTCAAGTTTTGTGTGGGTAAGGGTTAAGATGCATTTTGAGACTAATTGTGCCATTGAAACTGAAATAAATAGGATAGATCTCTTTTTTTTTCAATAAATACTTGCCGAGTTAAATTAATCTAGATCTACTGTAAGTGGTCGAAACTGTATTAAGAGAACTCGTACCCTGGAGAACTTGTAGGCTGTAGAACTTGTACCCCAATTTCAAGGGTACGAGTTCTCCAGAGAAGTCATACCCCTACTAATACATGACTAATGATAGTTTTCTTACCATGTTGTCAACTGTTATTTTTATGCCGTTATTGTGATGTAGATTTAATGAAAAAAGGTTGTTTTTTGTTGTACATGTGTTGAAAAGACATAAATAAAAGAATTGTGCATGTTTTCTCGTGCAGTGTTTATATTTTGTGTTTGAAAAGGTGAGAAAACCTTTGGCAAAATGAGACCATGTTGGTGATCTGATTTTGCACCTTCTCCCACAATGCTTACGAAAACTTCTTCGGTGTGGTTAAACTTGAGATCGTAGAGTAGTGTATCAAACAACATAGAGAAAATCTGTACAATGAAAGAGAGAGAAAAATGCAAATATTGCTACATGTGAACTCACATTTTAGTCCCTTCAAAATTTGTAGACAACAAATTCTAGTTTGGTACAAATGGACTTTATTTCTATGAAAGGGTGGGAAAATGAGAAAATACTAGTTATAACTGCCCCCACCCCCTTTTTTCTGTAAGCATTTTCAAAAGCTATCTCCCACAGGGTTGGTATTTAGCAACTCAGCACTATTTGGTAAAGTTATGACCCATCAAGATTCAATAAGAACTAGATTTCTTCATGTAACCCTTTCCCAATCAAGAAAATTTTAGACTGGTCCAAAGTCAAAGTAGGTGCAGATGACAAAATAAACCCATGACAATAATTAAAATTTGTTTCCAGTAGGGTAGAAAACTTTGTGGGAAAAGGAGAAATGCTGGTTACAAGCATTTTCTCCTTCTCCCACAGTGTTTTCAAAAGGTTTCTTTGGGTTATTTAGTAAAGGGTTAATGTTACGAAATTCAAAAAGGTTATACCTGTTTTATCCTTTTCTAACGATGTTTCTAGAAGTCTTTTTCCTCGAAAAACCATGTGATTGATTGGTAAAGGGCTAAGACTTAAGAGTGCTTTTAATGAATAATATCGGTTTAAATGCTGGTAAATGGAAACTGTGCACAATGGTGTTTGCCACACCTGCCAAACACATCGGGCTCCTTTGAAAAATTTGCATATTCCATCAATAAACCATACGTGTACCTAAACAAGCTTTAAAAAAAAAAACATATCTTTGAGGCCCTGGGTTCGAATCCCGGTCGAGCCGCGATATATTTTTTCACCACCTATTACATTTGGCCCCCACCGTAATTGACCCTCGATGTGGATGGATACTGGTTAGGCACATTGAGAACGTTTCACAGTGTTTCTCTGTCTCCGGAATTCGGGACGAATTCTAAATTTGGAGGGGGTATATGTAGCCGGGTACAGGTATTTGGTGATATATCGTGCGGACCTATCATCATGTGGTTTGGTAGCTCAGTTGGTTAGAGTGCAGGAACGGTATTCCTGAGGCCCTGGGTTCGAATCCCGGTCGAGCCGCGATATATTTTTCACCACATGTTACATCTTCGAATAATTAAATGAATCCAGATTAGGTAGATCTACCTGATAATTTCATCTTTCTAAAATTAAGCTGCCCATTTACCTTGCTTCCTTCAGGGATCATATATATATACGATCCCTGCTTCCTTTCCTTGTAAATCCATCAAACATCCGGTTACAAAACCGAAATCTGAATCATATACGCATGTATAAATCTAGCCCCAAAATTATCTGTAGGGTACGAGTTCTCTGGAGAACTCGTTACCTGGATACGAATTCTCCAGAGAACTTGTATCCTTCCGTTTGGGATACGAGTTCTCCTGGGTACGAGTTCTCTTGCAACCCATTTTCACGCGTCGTGTAACTATCACGCACACCTTTTACTCAAAAATGGTGAGCACCTAACACAATGTTGACCCTGCCACACTTGTCAATGTCTGGAGAATAGATTAACCAAAAACTAAAATTTGTCGTTTTATGTCAGCAAAACAAAGAAAAAAGGTATATTAATCAAGTCAAATGATTATATGCGAGCCACAAATTTAAATTATGATTTCAAAAGATCGGACTGAATCACCAAACTACGTCATCTAAAAACGGAGTATGGTCACAGATGCTACTAGATCAGGGGCAATTGTGTTAGGTGCTCATCGTTTATGACAGCGGCCAGTGCACCTACCCATGCTTTCTTGCAGGCTCTTCTACCAGTGCTCCACTAAATTTTCTTCCCAAGTCGCTGGCTGCTTTCCTACATCATCCATGGAAACACTGGTCAGCAGTGAGAGAGGAATGAACCATGTCGCAATGACCTATCATCAATTCTTGGAAAGAAATTGGCCAAGCCACGGATCGAACCCATGACCCTTTGTCCTCCACTGAGCTACCTTTTGGCCCATTCTAATTACATTTTAACAAGATCGATTGGACTGCGTGTTGAGAGGTCAAGACAAGTGTACGGGTTCACAGGTCGCATGTACTAGGATGTGTCCAAACCATAGACTTTCCGGATCACTTGGACTGATTTTACAAATGCTAGTTTCTCATTTACCAAACACTTTCCTGAGTTGACTGTATGTAGTTTACAGCTAGGATATACAGGGTTAGGTGGAACTACATTGGAATTTGAACACCAACCATCCGCTATTGGATTGTCTTGGCAATCGCATGTACATATAATCTTGGTAAAAGTGGTTTTAGAAAACATTGAAGAAAAAGGAGAAAATGCTAGTAACCAACATTTTCTCCCTTTTCTTCAAAGTTTTCTACTAACTCATTTGTAGTGAGAATTGCTAGTTGGAGAGGAAATATTTGTCCATGCTTTTAAAAACAGGAAATACAAAGATACAACACAAACAAATATATAAATATTTAGGGGTCTTTTTATTCAGAACAATAGGAGAAAAACCTAACCTGTCTAGCATTTTTACCTTTTTTTAAATACATTTTATAATTTTTTTAGACCCATGTTCCTGGGCATATGGACCGTATTATTTTTTGTACATTCATTATGATAATATATGCTAGATTTATTCATTTTTATATAAAAATAGCTCTATAGCATATTTACAGGAGATTTCAATGTAAATAATTAAACATAATGAAAATCATGACATAATTAAAGAAACAATGGCTACAACATGTTAAACAAATGATAAATTTGAAAAGATTAACAGTAAGTATCTCTATCATAAAAATACATCCAATTCATTCAAAACACCTGGTGAAATCAGTCTTGAAATATGAGGAAAAAAAAAACACCACTGCTCATAATAAGAAACCTCAAGAGTTCCGTAACCATCTTTCCTTAATAGCTTTAAAGTAGTTTCATCAATATTAATTTTCCCTTAACAAACCTAAGAAGAAGGCTTTTAAAATGTGGGAAAAAAGAAGAAAATGCTGGTAACCAACAATTTCTTTCTTCGCCCATGAGAACAATTTTCACTTTTCAAGGTTGCAGCAAACTGTCTTCGGTTAGGGAAATTTTCGCCTCTGATGCATGTGTGAAAGTATTTGGTGACTGGGAAAGAAAGTTGTGTCAGTACTGGTGTGAGAAAGCCATGAAACACATGGCTGCCAATGACCTGACCTACACTAACAAAACGGTGTTAAACCTCCCGTTCAAACAGGCGATAGATCAAGATCAGTTGCATGTTTTGAGCAGTCTTACCTAAATGTACACAAAAGCAGCCAGTCATGCTACAGCTATAAAAGCAGAAACAATTTTGGCTAAAAGATTTTATCTGTACATCCCTCTATTCTTGTGATTCATAACATAACCCAGGGAAATATGTCTCCATGTCAGAGAGAAGTATTTTTCTTTTTAAGTCATTGTTCCATCACAATTTTTTTCCCAAAGAAAGAATAGCCTGTTTATCCTCTTTCTTTAAAAAATCCAACACTTATCAGATACCCCCCCCCCCCATTCTTTTATGATACAGCATTCATAAAATAATTTTACCGATATGTTAGCCTAGATTAAGTGCATTATTACACAAACCTGACCGACACCTATTTTAAAATAAATATATAGGCAAACAGGTGATAACAAACTGCCTACAAAGATTGACCATGACCAGTTTTGCCCTATAATTTTATAGTATATATTGGATGGAATCTGAAAATGCTCTGTAACACAACGTGACAGATGAAGCGAATTTTTTACGTACATGCACACAAAAAGCTTGTGTATGAAAGTGTACAAGATTGTTTTTGTCCCGTGTTTTCCCTTCAATATTCCCACAAAATTCTGTGCCAGCATTTATGAATTTAACTTGTGCAACTCATTTCTTTCATTACATACTGCCTGGAAAAGGAACAGGTGATAAAGAATGATGGAACAAGCTTTGAACCAATTCCCTCCAGATCTCGAGATAAGAGGGAATGATAGTATTCCAAAGACATTATTTCTCTATGTAAATCTGTGTTGTGTGTACTCATTAGAATCGTGTCGATGATTCAATTCTAATGAGTACCCATACCACAGGATTTAGTGAAGAATAATTATTATTTTCAGTTTTGAGATCAATATCACTCCCTCTATCCCGCATGACTTCATGATTTAAATGTAGACTATAAAACATGAATAATTAATCAGATTATTGAATACACTACTTTTCTCTGCTGAGAAAAAATCATCTAGTATATGCACAAACAAGAGTAATCAACACATTTTAAACTGGACAAGAAAAAAAAAAACAAAACCCCAAAAGCCACCCCCATACAGCTGGATGAAATTTCTATGAAGTACAATATGTTTACAGTGACTACAAGACCACCCAAAACACATGAACCATGCTCTGTGAAAATAAGGGTTTTAATACGTCTGTAACAATTATCCAAACCAAGTCAGCCTCGGCAGGCTGACCAAGACCAAAACTTGAAGCTACCGGTCAATTTCCTTCAAATCAAAGGACAACACTGCCCAATGATTCAGTTGGTTGATGAACAAAATGGATTTTATGGAACCATAATTGTATGATAATTTGCTTGATAAAACACATCTGAGATGCATTAAGCCCCCATTTTGCCAGAGCCCAGCTCACATACATGTATAATATACCGTTAAGTAAACAAACTTGAGATCATCAAAAAGGTACAATACACTTCAGCAACATGTTCAGGCTACAAAGCAAGGCTATGCTTTTAGACTGAAGGTTAAAGATATACATCTATGATGCATACATGTAGTATTACAAGAACAGTACCGATCACACTAAATAATCAAACATCATTTCATACACAACAACTAAGCTCTTAATGAATCATTCTATGAAACAAAGTGATGTGAGTGCTTGAACCATATCAAACCTATATTAACCCATTACCACACAATCCCTAATTTTGACGTCCCTGAAAAAGAAACCTTTAGAAAACATTATGGGAAAAAGGAGAAAATGCTGATAACCAGCATTTCTCCTTTTCCCACAATGTTTTCTACCCTTCACAAAACAGATTTCAATTTTTAGTCACTTTTATTTTGTCTTCTGAAAATGCTTTTGATTTGGGCCAGTCGAAAATTTTGTCGTTTGGTAATGAGTTAACTCTTACCAAATGACAAATTTTTGGACTGGACCTTGTTAAAAAGCATCTGACTTTGACTTTGATAGGGTTGAAAATATTGTGGAAAAAGGAGAAAATGCTGGTTACCAGCATTTTCTCCTTTTCCCACAATGTTTTCTATGGGCTTCTTTCTCCGGGTCTTTCAAAGTCGGGATTGTGTGGTTAAGAATGAATGCTTATTTCCAGCATTACTTAAAACTCTGCTCTCTATCCATAACTCTGTATCTATATCCAAGATCAATCTGCAGTTTTAAGTGTCTGATCTTGATCAATACTGTTTGCACAAGATAACTTCATCCTCAGCCTTCTCAAGATGAAATCTTTCACAACACCCATAAACTGTACTACACTGGGATAATCCATCCCAGGTTAGGCAAAACTTTATTTTGTTCATGACAGTGTTGAAAGAATATTTAAGAACAGAGTAAAAACACAACACAAAAAGTTGTTAGTAAGTCATTGGAGTTACAACTCTAAATACAATGGCATTAGTCCCACCATCCCCTTCTATTCTAGTCTTAAACAAGCAGAGAGGGCAATAAACAAAACACTCTCCGCCAGGAAGTGAGTGTCACTAAATTGACAACTAATTTAAGCATGAAGACTTTCTAAATATATCTTATTTTAACTCTTAACCACATGACAAAATAATGAAAACTTTTTAATTTGCCCAAACTGAAGGCATTTGTAGACAACAAAATACACCTAGCTTAAACATTGAAATTTGTTGATAAGAGGATAGAAAATGATATGAGAAAAGGAGAAAATGCTAGTTACTAGCACTTTCTCCTTTTACCACAATGTCTTCAAAAGCTTTCTTATTCAAGGATGTTTTAAGTCTGAACTGTGTGGTAAAGAGTTTACCCTTTACTCCATAGATACTCATTTCTACGCATTGCTTGTAGGAGCCTTAGGAAAACATTGTGGCAAAAGGTGAAATTGCTCGTGACGAGCAATTTCACCTTTTGCCACATTGTTTTCTATGCTAACCAAAGGTATCATATACACATAAGAAACAGCTTCATCACTGCTGTTGTTTAGGGTCAATTAGAATTACCATAGAAATGCCTTATGGGGTAAAGGGTTAACACATAACCACGAATAGTTTTTAGTACAGTTCTCCATTCGGCCACGATACTTTCACGCCTTTATAAGTAAATAAGTTTACTTCATGTTTGTCATTCCTTTATCAAAAGGATCTCCTCAAGGTGTCTGCTGTGACTGGTATACAAGATGAAAAGTCAAACGAACTGTCGTTACTCATTACCAAACAACAAAATTTTCGCCTCGTCTTCACCAACAGCATTTGCAGAATCCAACTTTAAAAATTGAAGTTTGTTTCTAGAGAAGCAGAAAACATTTTGGGAAAAGGAGAAAATGCTGGTTACCAGCATTTTCTCCTTTTCCCATAATGCTTTCAACTGCTTTTATTTCTTAAGGTTGTAAAAAGTTTGAATTCATGTTTTGTATAGGCTTAAGAAAACCACAACATCTATTTAATCTCCAACTTAGGTCATTAGTACCATGTGTGAAGCAATTATAGGTACATGTACGTTGAGGGGGTTGTCTTAATCATGTCTTGAGAAATGATTTCATAACCTCCCTATTTTATTTCTCAAGACAAGCACAAAAGTCTCCCCCAACTTAGAAGTCTTTGTTTACACTGAAGTTCAACTATAATGCCACCGTATTCTTTTGTCTCAAGCTTGTTGACATACAATGGCAGCTAGAGCTTTGTTTCAAATCCAGTGTAGTGTCTCAAGTCAAGTTAGGAAATCATGCACTGAACTAACTTGCACTGGTCTTGAAGTTGTTTTTAAGTTACTGCAGCGTAACACAACTATTCTTCTATAACATTGAGTCAAGATTCTTATATTCCTTTTGTATATATTGGGTATAAGGAATTTAATTCCTCTAGTCCTTTGTTCCACAAGAAAATCATTTCTTTCCTATCCCTTCATTTATCCACTAACTCCCATAATCTTTACATTGGCAGGCTCTCCAGTCAAGTCTCACAGAGTACTTTCAAACTTTTTATGTAGTTATCACAACCTTAAACTTAACTTGTTTGACTTCCTGCCACTGACAACATAGCTACATATAGTCACTGATACTAGTAACATGACTAGTCCATTCAACTTTTCCTTTCTTGTCCTCTTCCACCTATCATGGTAAATCTGTGTATCATTTAACTTATTCCAAAACCACATGGTGTTGCACTCCTACTACTATGAAAGCATTTGCTGATGACAATATACATGCAACTGTAGCTAGCTGAAATGGTTGGATTTGTTTTAGTAGAAAACTGCAGAAATATACTGGTTACTAGCATTTTCTCCTTTTTAAAACAATGCTTTCACAAGTTCCTTCTGCAGGCCTTTAACCACAGGATTCTTAGGTCATTTTGTTGACTGTTAACCATTTAGGGCAACAAAGCATCTGTACTACAATGTTAAGAGTTCCACACAGTATTCTTCACATCTCTGACAAACTATCAGTCTTAATCTTCTTCTTCTGGGTCTGCGTTCTCTAGTACTGTAACCGAGTCTTTGACTGCATGATATATAATGTTCTTTACTTGAAGTTTGTCTTCATGGTTGGAGTGTCCATCTGAGAGATCTCTGAACTCCTGGGTTAGTCTAAAACAGTGATGGATATTTTCTGGGGACACAAAGTCCTCTGCAACTTTGATACAGTTGTTTAGATTCCGGACCTGGTGGGGTGCACCTGCTGGGATAAATATAGAGTCTCCTAGACACTGTATAATGGTGTAGCCAAACACGCCATATTCCTTGGCTAGTCTTTCTCGTAAATCCTCATCCAAGTACCAGCTCTGGTCATGAATGGGGTCATGGTGAATTTCTATGGTTTCCCCCCTCTCTTTGGCAACCTAAAATTCAATAAACGTGTAAATACGAGTTTTTCTCGTTATAGTTTTCCGTGAAGATCTGTAGTGAAAGAAAAGGGCATAACTCTGTCAAGCATACTCTGATGGTTACCTGCCCCTGTTGTATGGTTTCCTTTACTACAATTAACCAATTACCAAACAACAAAATTTTACAGTTGTCCAAATCAAAAGCATTTGAAGACGACAAAGTAGAAGTGACTGAAAATTTGAAAATTTGTTTTGTGAGGGTAGAAAACATGGAAAAAGGAGAAAATGCTGGTTAACCCTTTCCCAAACAATCCCTGGTTTTTACGGGTCTGGAATAGTAGCCTTTTGAAAACATTGTGGGAAAAGGAGAAAATGCTGGTAACCAGCATTTTCTCCTTTTCCCACAATGTTTTCTACCCTGTCATAGACAGAAATCATCTATTCAGAAAGAGTTGAATTGTCGTCTGCAAGTGCTTTCAATTTGGTCTAGTCCAAAAGTTTGTCGTTTGGGAAAGGGTTAACTGCATTTTCTCCTTTTCCCGCAATGTTTTCAGAAGGCTTCTACCATAGGGTTGTCAAAAAATAGCAATTGAGTGGTAACGGGTTAACAACTAGTCAAAGTTTGAAGTAGTTATCTTCATTAATGACAGAGATATGCTATACTTTCAAAACTTTTGTACCATGATGCAGACAACAGGGCTATGACAACACCCTTTTTCTTTTCAAACAGCCGACATAAAAAGGTTTCCAAAAATCTTTACAACAAAACTTTTTCAAATAATAATAAATCTATCACATTGCCATGTAGCCTTTTTCAAAATATAGCACTTGATTTAAATTCAAAGCAATTGCAGACCACAAAATTAAAGCAACTCAAAAATTGAAATTTGTTATGGGAAGGGTAGAAAACATTTTGGAAAAAGGAGAAAAAAGCTGGTTACCAGCATTTTCTCATTTTCCCACTGTTTTCAAAAGCTTTCTTTCTCAAGATGGTTAAAAGTTGGGATTGTGTGGTAAAGAGTTAAACCCCCCTTTCCACAGAGTATGGCTCTATTTAACCCACATTGTGGGAAAAGGAAAAAATGCTTTTAGCCAGCACTTTTTCCTTTTCCCACAATGTTATCTACCTAATCAAAACAAAAATTATCATTTTGGTTGTATTTGTCACCTGCAAATTCTTTCAATTTGGACCAGTCTAATCTATTGTCGTTTAATTAAGAGTTAAGTGACAATAAACATTTTTCTTCACAAACCTTATTCAGGAAATCCCTTATCTTGTCAGCATCGCAGGCATCAAAGATGTGCCAGAGGGCTCCTGCTACCTCCCTCACTTCCTGTACACGGCGTTTTGTGATGCTGTCACATCCTGCCATGTCGATAGCTTTCAGGGCCACTTCGTCCTTTTCTACTCTGCCCCTATGTTCGTCCTTCAAGTATCCCACATACACCATCACATTACATGCATCAGATACATCCAAATGGAGGTTAGTTGTGCCTTCCTTAGGATATTGTGCTGAACCTTTAAGCAAATAACAAGAGGAATTACTAGTTGACACAAAATCCTCCGTAAATCCAAAAATTTTCACATGCATTATCCAAGATCTTTATATAGACAAAAAACCAGTGGTATAGATTGAAACTTGCATTCATAGGGAAATAAGAAAAAGACATTCCTGGATAGGTGAACTGCACTCAGCTGTGTAATCTCTACAATTCTGGGTACTTTAGTATGACAAACCTTATATATCAGTTATACCTTCAGGCTTGGAAGTACAACAATACTCTCTATTCAACCTTACTGAACCCTTGTTTATTAAGAACAGTTCAATGGCACAGACAATTTTTTTATTACTAATTTCAGAAATTTCAGACTTTGGATACATATTCTCTAAAATCTCATCTTTATTTAGACTATGCAAAAGCCGTCTATTGGAAGAAATCACTATCAGGAATACAACATGGAAAGGCAATTTGATTCTGCATTATGCTGTACATGGTGCAAAATCATCTCCCATTTTTACCTCTACAGCATGAAATATACATTGATTTATTTCATGCTTTCTAGTAGGATATCGAGAAATAGCAGTGAAAATATTTTTCGATCTTACACTGGTACCACCAGTGAAAATACTGATTTTTACGTTCTTGTTGCCTAGGTAAATTGCGTGTGCCTAACAACCAGATGGGAAATATGACATCATATACCTTACATTTCTCGCGCTTGATGTAACGTTGCTATGCGGGAGGGGTACGCCACGGGGAATAAGGGAAAAGAACTGTACTGAATTTTGATAAAGCTCCTCCCAGAAAGGTTAAAAGCATGAAATAAATAGAATATTTGTTTTATTCCATGAAAGATCAAAATTTATTTCATCTTGTGAACACCATCGGTAATATTTTCACTCATGGCTACACCACTCGTGAAAATATTACCGATGGTGTCCAGTCGATGAAATAAATTTCGATCTTTCACCGAAAAAAATATTCTCTGTATACTTACCATATGCAATATACATTTTTGGTCCCAAGTCAGGTTTGACAAGAAAATCTGGCAATCTAGAAACCAAATTCAACCTCCCATCTCTCCTAGTATATTCTGGTAGAGGCAATGCCTGCATCAGGTCATTAAACTGTTGTGGCAGGACATCGCTGAAATCATCACTTGGAGGCCAGTCTTTTAACTTCAACAACATAGGGACCCCATTTTCATCAACTAGACGTTCTGAAAGTAAGAAGAGCCTTCTGTTAGGCTTTGTGACCCAACTTTGAGATTTTTTTTTCATTCTTTACTCATTGAGAATTCAATATGTACAAAAAAATTCTTCAATCTCAACTTTGTCAAGTTTTGGGTAACTACTCACATTACCATGTTAATCAAACCATTATTTTGACAATCCTAAATGAAAGACACTTGAAGACATTGTGGGATAAGGAGAACTGCTGGTAACCAGCAGTTTGCTTTTTTCCACAATGCGCTACACTCTTTCTGAAACCAATCTCATTATTTGACCAAAACTTACTTTGCTGTCTGGAAATGCTTTCCAATTAAACAGCTTTTAAAGTTTCATTTGGAAGAGTTTAAGGCTATCACAGCATGTAGAGCAGAAACCAATTTTGTTCAACCCATGTGAAGGAGTAAACACTGCAGGAAGCAGGAGAAAATACTAGTTACTAGTACTTTCTTCCTCTCAATGTTTTCAAACCCATCTCTGTCAGACTTGCAAATGGTTAAATGGCGTTTTATGCCACTGTCAACAATATCTCTGGCACATCACAGAAAGTTCAGGAACAGTCCATATATATTCATGTTTTGTACTGGGCTTCACCAGTACAAGGCTGGGTATCCGAGGTATCTTCCAATCCCATGAAAGGTCCAGTCAATCTATTGAGTTTCAAATCCAGATCCTCCAAGTCCTAAGTCAATCAAGCCACAGGACTCCTAGTTAACCCTTTACCAAACAATCCCTGGTTTTAACCCTTTACCAGACAACAAAATTGTAGCTATGTCCAAATTAAGGGCATTTGCAGATGTTAATTTCAATGTGGTTTAAATGGTAGAATATTTCTTTGATAGGGTAGAAAAAATTGTGGGAAAAGGAGAAAATGCTGTTTACCAGCATTTTCTCCTTTTCCCACAATGCTTTCTAAAAGCTTCTTTCTCGGGGGCGTCAAAAGTAGGGATTGTGTGGTAATGGGTTAACCACCATAAGGGAGAAGCCTCCTGAGAAACAGTGGGAAATGGAGAAAATGCTGGTAACCAGCATTTTCTCTTTTTCCCCACAATATTTTTTAATCTTTCACAGTAGTTTCAATTTTTGTGTCACGCTTGGTTTGTTGTCTGAAAATCCATTCAATTTGCAACAAGTCCAAATTCAGTTGTTTGGCAAAGAGCTAAAAACTTAGAAATGTGTCATTCAGGCTTGAAGAATGTCACCCCTACACTATCCTTACCCAAACAATTACCAGTTTCAATGATCATGGCGACAAATTCTTGAAAACATTGTGGGAAAGAAAGAAAGAAAATGCTTGTAACATGCATTTTCTCCTTTTCCCTGAATGTCTGGTAGAGGGCTATGGGGTACATCTACAAACAGCCTGTATGGCGATGGATCAACGTTTCATAAAAAAATGTTTTAGTTCTTACCTTCTAAAACTGTAAAGCCATCCCAGAAATGCTTCATGGGTTGCCCGACAACCAAACAGCCAGTGCGACAATTGATCAAGTCATTTTCCAATTCACCAAACTGCTTGGAGAAAAACTCTGGTTTCCACATACCAATGTTCATATATCTATCAACACCCGACACAAGGACAGGCTGGCCACGCCTCCACTGTTCCATGAAAATATTCAGATTACCCTTGTGTCTGGGATCGTGAAGTCGTAACAGTCGGCCATTACACAGCCAAGAATGTGGAACATCGGGATATAGAACACTGGTCTCTGTAAGATTGTGAATCAAAATGGGTGTTTCTCTAACAAGTGCATGACTTGCCCCAAGTCTTGGGGTGTAATGCAATAGTTTCATTGGTTGCTGTTCAGCATCAACCACAGGGTTTTGTGAATCTGTTTCTTTTGGGATTTGTTTTTCAACAACATTTTGGATAATATCATTTAGAGCACTATTTGTGTTCTTTGACTTCTTTTTGTTGGTTTCATTGTTCTTTGTTTTTCCAGCATTTTTACCAGCAGTTTTTGTCAAGAGTTCTCTCAATGTTGAGCAATTGGCTGGCATTTTCTTCTCACTGCTTCCTGGAGAAACAGGCTCTGTGATAGGATTGTATGATTTCCCATTTTTTCCTTCCTTTTTCTTGTTAGGATATGGGGATTCACTTCTTTCTCTAGTTTTCTCAGAGTCCATGGATGCAACGTCGGCTAACAAACTTAGAGCTGAAGCACTTTCTGGATGATAGACAGCACTTTTAACATTTCCATTTCTGTTGTTCTTTGTTTTATGGTCCTCATTACCAATCCCATTTACAAGTTTCTTTTTGGGCGACAGATGTTTGATAGCTTCATCTAGTATATCATTTTTGATGCCGTTTTTCTTGGCGTAAACTTTAGGGCTGCAAGGGCATGCAGCCCTAATGGACCACTTATCCCTCATTTCATGGATCAAGCGACCAACCTGCCAAAGCGCTGAAAATGGAAAAATCATGTCTGAAATAAAATCTAACACAATTACAGAAATTGCATGTTTTTCATGGAAAGTATAGATCAGTATTCGGAGTCACAAAGGTCCCTTTAAACATAAATAAAGATTTCTAAACCTGGACTATAAACTACACACAGTCTTCCCAGAAATTATAGAGGCTTGACTAACAATACTACTTTGCATGGTGTAGTAGTACAGGAAAAGTTTCATGGATTCCAAAGTTCTAAGATATTAGTTGCTGTAGAAAGCTGGCCTTTTGTGATGTTGGACAATGACAAGTTTTCAAGGTTTCCCTGTATTGGTTGATTTGTATAAATCCCCCTTTGACAGTTAACACTTGTCCAGGTTTGAAGTAAATATCTTCAGTAACAACAGGAATATTACAAATTGTCAAAGCAATTGCACAAAACTGCCAGGGAATGACAATACCTCGTTGTTTTCTTCAAAAATACCCGAGCTAAAAATAGGAATACCTGGGTCTGTATTCACCAACCATTCGTAAGAATGTTCTTATTGTCTTAATCTTCAAAATTTCCTGACTGTGAAAGAAAAAGAACCTCTGATTGTCTACACCAAGTGGTTTAGCCAATCAGAAGTTCTGTTACTTTCACATTGATAGAATTCTGAAGAACAAGACTTAAGAATGATTGGTGAATACAGGACCTGAATGATTTGTCCTTACATCTGACCTTATTTCATTAGAGGACAATCACAGAAACAACAAAAACTCTCACCATCTTTTGGAATGATCTGAGTAAGCATGAGTTTGTCCACTTCATGAGGTTGTCTATTAGCACTACACGTCAACCACTGTCGCAGGTCAGTATCTTTCTTATCCTCAGATTCGTCATCTGTGTCCTCTTTCTCCTCCTCCTCTGTTTCCTCTTTAGCCTTCACATTGTAACAGTCGAGACAGACAACAAAGCCACACTTGCGACACACCCAGTGCATGTTGAACAAGGTTGTGTCACAGACATCGCACATTTCCCTCACACCAGTCACTGCCCTCTTCCACGCTATCTTTGCTGGAAAAGGAAAATATCCAAAATTTAGTACTACAGACATGAATGTATGCAACAAATGCACAGGTCAAATACAACCAGCTCTGGCTGGGATTCGAACCTGGGCAGGAAAGATTCTCGTCTTTCCAGATTGAAAAACAATAATCCTCATTTTTTCAAGGCTTAGCGTTTCACCACATAATAATGACTTTTAATGCCCTATAAAGAGAGGCTTTTGATTGAAAAAACATTGTGTGAAAAGGAGAAAATGCTGGTTACCAGCATTTTCTCCTTTCCCAAATTGTTTTCTACCCGATCAAAGAAAACTCATTTCATGTGAACCGAATTGAAACTGTATTCAGCCAATGCTTTCAATTCTGACAGGTGTAAAATCTAGTCGTGTGGAAAAGGGTTAATGTCAGACCAAACACAAACAATGTAGCTACAGAGAATTCGCTCCAACAGTTGAGATATTGACTTTATACAGAAAGAAGCTACACATGAAAGGAGTGCTCTCACAAAAAAATAGAAATTACCTTGCAGATGTAAAGCTAATCACCATGTTTTCAATGTTTCAAAACATTGAAGCAAATGAATTCCATTTGTATTTCTGTCTACATATGCTTTTAATATGTTCAGGATTTTGTTGAGTGGTGTGACGATTGATTGACTGACTGTATGGAGTGTAAGTTTTCTACATCATTTCAGTTATATCGCAGAGGCCAGTGCACCTATCCATGCTTTTCTGGATTCTCTTTTACCAGTACACCACACAATTTTCTATCCAAGCCACTGGCTGCTTTCCCACAAGACCGTAATCGAAACAATGGTCAGAGGTGGGAGAGGAATGAATCCTGTCGAAATGACTGTCATCAATCCTAAGAAAGAAATTGGCTGAGCCGGGGACCGAACTCACCACCCCCTATTCTCAAGTCCTGTACTCTATCAACTGAGGAGTGGTATGACAAGTGAACTCTGTACCAAATGACAAAATTTAAGACTGGCCCAAACTGAAAATATTTTGCAGATGTGTGTGCTGCAAAGGTTAAGAAATACTTACCATCATCTCCAGCACACATCTGGGCATCTCTTTCCTGTTGGACTAGTTCACAGAACTTGTCACTGACACGCCGAACAATAAACTTGGCAGTTTCCACATCAATCTTCGGCTCTATGATGGGAGACTTGGGAATCCAGGGGTCTATATCATCTTGTTCCGCATCGGTCAGCTCCGAGAACCCATCAATTGCCACAAAACCCCTTTGGCTATACTTCAACCTGGTTAGTTCAAACACAAAGAGAATTGTTGGTAATAAAAATAGGCTTAAGCTGCACTTTCTCCAAAAGTGCCACTGATAGAGATCTAACCCAAAATCTACAAAAGCAACTTCAGTTGTCCTTAGCCATTTTACTCTTCAGCAGACGACAGTAATTATAACCGAGTCTTACGCAAAGCATTTGCAGAGGAGTAAAAAAATTGACTTCAAAAGCAAAAATTTGCCAGCATTTTCTCCTTTTCCTACAATGTTTTCAAAAACCTTCCTTTGCAGGGTCATTAAAAGTTGGCATTGTGTTGTAAAGGGTTAAAGGTGAAATATCATAACTCAAAACTATTTGTTAATTTAAATATGTGTACATGTACTTCTTTGATAATGTCAAAGATAAACTGAAAAATGTAATTCTTAATCTTGGGTTATTTCCCTTTACCTATAAAACCTATGATTGTACAATCAAGAAATGTTCTTTGCCATGAGGCAACAATTTGGCATGAAAAGTAAGTGGACTGTAATGTACCTTCTAAATGCGTAAAATCTACAGAAGATGTTTGGAACAGTTTTCCCTCTCTGTGTTGGGGTCATTTTGCACTCCCTACATTTCATCAACTTTGGGGTCACTTCACTACAAGATCCATCCTGTAGGAATGGCTCGCAAGTTTTTCTCAGGACAGAGACGGGCACTTTCACAAGAGGTTTGGTGAAGGTAGCTTGTTGAGCTGTAAAAATAGAAAACACTCTTTAGATTTAGATCATGAGACACCCCAGCTTTAATAAGGGTGAGATATTTTTTTGTACTTCTGCATATTTTTCCACCTCGAGGGAGAAGCTGAAACAGCACAAAACTCTAAACTAAAGGACAAAACTTAATACCAATTCGAAATTTTTTTTGCAGACGACACTGTGATTCAAATAATAGACTTATTTTTAGATGGGTAAGAAAAATCTGGAAAAAGGGGATAAATACTGTATGCCAGTATTTTCTCCTATTTCCACAATGTTTTCAAAGACTTTTCCACCAGGGTTGTCAAAACTCCAGAATACGTGTTGAAAGACTGCATCCTGAAGTAAACAAATTTTGAAATAATCATACCAAGCACTTCAAAAGATAAATTTTGTGATAAGATTCGAAATCAAGCATTTCATAATGGCCTTGAATAAATCTGCTTGACCTTGAGTACAATTTAAACCTTTCCCAAACAATGTAGTTTTGACAAACCTAAGGAAGAACACTTGATCTTCACAAATTTCTTAGAGCTTTGCACAGTGGCGCATATACACCCAAAGGGATATGTCAATGAAATGGGTTAAAATCTAGAACCCCTGCAGAGATCTTAATTTCAAATCACATACATTACTACACATCATATAGATTCATAGATTCATTGTACATGTATTAAGTTTCAAGATATTTTGATAGAAACTGTAGGAGTTGTGCACACAAGGAATTGCTAACGGATGCGCATATGGACAGACAGACGACCAGGGCCATAACATGTTACAACCCTTTGGGTGTACCAAAAAAAGAGAGAAAAATGCTGGTTACCAGCATTTTCTCTTTTATCCCAAGTTTTCTACATTTTCAATAAATTATCTCATTGTTTGAAATATAACCTGTTTTCTACAAATGCTTTCAATTAGGACCAGTCTAAAATTCTACAGTGCAGTAAATGGTTGGAGTGCAAGTTAAGCTAGTACAGCTGAAACTTTCACAAAGTGGGTAATCTGATTTATGATATACACTGCCAGCTTTGTTGTAACACTTTAGACTACAGCAACCTTGAAAATGTGACTATTTGGTTCTTGACTTCTCATTTTCTTTACTGAAAATGTATTTTGGGTTGCTTCATCACATGCTAATTTTTCAAACTAGTTGTAAACTTGTAATAGAAAACATTTTACAGATATTAACAAAGTTAATTAAATGTCACTCGAACAATTGGATTTATTATTTCTGAAAAGTTAAAAAACATTTAGGGAAAAGTAAAAAATGCTGGTGGCTGGTTACCAGCATTTACTCCTTCACCCAAAATGTTTTCAGCAGTCTGATTTCCTTGGGTCGTTAAAGCTCAAATTATGTGCAGTAAAGGGTTAAAGGTTACCATTCAATTACCTTTTAGCTCTGTCTCTTTCAGTATAGGGGGCGGCAGTGGGTGTGCTGGCTCTGGAATGACCATTTCTTCATCCTCATCTTCCTCTGCAGTTTTACTTTTCTCTTTCTTCATTTTCTTATCCTTCTTATCCTTACTTTTCTTCTTCTCCCTTTTTTCTCCCTTCTTATTCATATCAACTTCCATCGGTTCTTCACAGGGTTCTTGTTTCACAGTTTCTGTTTCAGACAGGTCTTGCTTAGAGGTTACTGATTCTTCTGTGTCAACATACATCTTGTCGCAAACTTCCTCCATAGGTTTTGGTTCAGGTTGTTCCATTTCTTTACTTTCTTTATTTGGTTCTGTTTCTTTACTTGATGATTCTTTGCAGTTCTCCACTATTCTTTTTATAGTTTCTTCAGACAGGTCTGTATTGTTCTATAAATATAGGAACATATTCTTGTACATAAATGTGAATAGTCCTAATGTTCCTCATTGTTTGCAGAAATCACAACTTCTCAGTTCAAGACTATACCAAAACAATTCCATGTTTTACCAAACCCTGGAGGAGGGATTTTCAAATGCCGAGAAAAAAAAGAATATGCTATTCATGCACATTTTCTCTTTTTGTGATGACGTTCTCTATCGAGAAATTTAAGAGTCTTCAATGAGAGCATAATTATGCAGAAGACATTCAAAATTGGTAGAAATTAGCTCTAGATCTTTATCATGGTAAAAAACATTGCAAGAAAAGGAGAAAAATGGTAACCAGCATTTTCTCTTTTTCCCAGAATGTTTTCAAAATATTTCTTTCTCAGGGTTGTGAAAACCAGGGGATTGTTTGGTAAAGGGTTAAAGACAAACTCCATCATATTAGCCATGTTAAATATGTAGCAGAATGGCAATTTGAACTTCGATTTATATTCTAGTTTTGTCATTCCGTAAAGAGTTAAATTCATTCTGTATCATTTATACAATGTAACCCTTTCAGTGTTGGGCATAATTTAAGTCTTTTTTTCCTAAACCCTTTCCCAAATAATCCCTGGTTTTCACAACACTGTCAGAGAAGCCTTTCAAAACCATCATGGAAAAAGGAGAAAATGCTGGTAACCAGCATTTTCTTTTTCCTACAATGTTTACTACCTGTCCAGAACAAATTTGTTCTAGAGTCACGTTAACTTTGTTGTCTGCAAATGCTTTCAATTTCAGTCTAAAATTTTGTTTTATTTTATAAATAACAGGAAATTTGTGTGTTATGTTTCTTAGTAAATGCATGTATACTTGTTAATTTTAGATAAGGTCACCAAGACCAAAAATACCCAATCGTTACAGGTACAGCTATTTCTGTCAAAATATCAAACACAAATTCCATAATTTGAGCCACATTGAAATTGTCGTATGCAGATACTGCAAGTCAACATTTTTGTCGTCTGGTCAAGTCTAAAGTGATATTATAAACTGTCATTTGGTGAAACAAATTTTAAAGAAAGAGCAAATGGGTTGTAGAGGCCATCTTGTTCTTTCATTTAATCATTAAAAGAACTGCATAAGTTCATTGTTTAAATAAGCAGGGAACTAAAAGGCAGACGAAAATGCATCACGAGAAAACAAAGCCGAATATTGCGATAGAGAAAGTGGGTGGGGAAGTTCAGAACCATGATTTAGATTTCTTTGTGCAGCATTTCAGGCAAGCTATGAAGGAAAAGGTTCATAAAGCTAAGCATAATTCAGTTATTTAGTGTTTTACCTGAAAAAACAACTACTTTTTAATCTGTAACCTTTTATCTATCCCGAAAGTTGTTCATTCTTTTCAAGTTGTCCCGTCGTGTTTCAAAATTGGCCTAATTTACATTTCGGGACCATCTCAAAACGTACAAGGACTATCGTTCCGGGGTTGTGTCAAAGTATTCAAGGACTACACAAATGTAAGGGACCGTCTCAAAATGAGTGATTTTATTTTAAATGCTTCAATTTTCTCCCTTTCTTTGCCAAACAGACTCAGTGAATTCAATGTTAAAAAGAACTTGGTGTTGATTTTGAAAAAAAAAAAATTGCTGGCATCAGTTTTGCAAAATTTATTCAAGAGAAAAAAAAAGCTACTTTAATTTCAAAGGGGTAAGTTCTAACATGTAAACCCACAAAAAGCTGTGTTCTTATGTCTGAATACCGGTACAATGTCAGTTCATGTACATTTGAAAGTTGCATGTTTATAACTGATTTACATGAACATTTATGTTCATTAGCTGTCAGACAATCCTTTCCATGATGTATTACTTGTTCAGTTTATTCTGACATTACATGAATAATACATAACATGAAACATGCTTCTATCATGTACATATAATCACATTTATAGCTAATGTACCAAACTGTTTATATTTTACCATGATATACCGGTACTTCAACCTGTCCCCTACGGCCTCATCTATTGACCAAGAAAAAACTATGTAAAATCTTAGTCATGTCCAAGACTTTACCAAACGACAAAATTGTAGACTGGTCCAAATTGCAAGCACTGTAACTCAAACATTGAAATTTGTTTCCAGCAGGGTGGAAAACATTGTGGGAAAAGGAGAAAATGCTGGTTACCAGCATTTTCTCCTTTTCCCACAATGTTTTCAAAAGGCTTCTATCTCGGGGTCCTTAAAGGTCAGGATTGTGTTGTATAGAGTTAAAAGACATTGAAAGCAAATTATCAAATACATCTGAAAAAAATTTTGATTGCAGGGAAAATTGAGTAATTATTTTGGTCAAAAGGAGAAAATGATGGTTGTAAGCACTTTGTAGTTTTTCCATAATGTTTTCTACACATTTAAAAGCAAATTTCTTCAATTGTATCGCCCCTGGATTGAAGACTGTAAATTCCTTGCTGGAGGATTGAGAATATTATACCATGTGGTAGAGTCAAACTGTGATATAAGGAAAGGTGTGAACTTGTTCTATACTTGTCATCTTTATTTTCCTTGAGGCTGTATTTTTGTCTTCTCTATTTTTATGGCTGACGTCAAGTCCTATATGTAGTAACTCTTTACCACACAACAAAATCTGAAACTAGTCATTTTCACAAAACTTGCAGATCAAAGATTAAATGTGGTTCAATTGATGGGATGTGTCTGAAAGAATAGAAAACATTGTGGGAAAAGGTGAAAGTGCTGTTTACCAGCTTTCTTTCTAGTGGTTGTTGAAATTCAGGATCCAAGATAAATAAGTCCTATAAATGTGGGTTTTTCGATTTTTCACTTTGCACCAAATAAACCCTTTACTCCATAGATACTCATTTCTACGCATTGCTTGTAGGAGCCTTTGGAAAACATTGTGGCAAAAGGTGAAATTGCTCGTGACGAACAATTTCACCTTTTGTCACAATGCTTTCTATGCTATCAAAAGGTGTCATGTACACATAAGAAACGACTTCATCCTTGCTGTTATTTAGGGTCAATTAGAGACACCATAGAAATGCCATATGGGGTAAAGGGTTAAAAAGTATACAATGTATCACTGAAATTTATATGAAAACAATGCAAATCATAAAATTACAAACAAAAAAATTTTGATGGTGTTCCCTTAAAAGGCTACGTAGCCTCTTAAGCTTTTTTTTAAGATTTGGCACCAAATCTCAGATAAGCATTGTGGGAATGTCCAGTGACTGGCATGTGACTAATTACGCTTAAATTCCATAACATAACAAATATGTTTTTAATTTCCATAATGTCTTCTTTGGAAGCTACATTTGAAGCTTCATCTGTGTATTTCCATTATGTAAATGAGCGAGGTGCTCATGTAAAAATAGAACATGTTTCCTGTGGGTGTCGACTTGTACCGTAGTAAATCTATGATTTCTCTTGTTGGCGGATGCTTTTCAACTACTGGGGATTTATGAATGAAAAAACTACTGGGGATTTATGAATGAAAATTATAAGGCTTTTGGAATATACAAGAATGTTTTTTTTGTATTTTTATAAAATTTTCATCCCAAAATCTGAAGGGCCATCTTTAATGGCCTCTTATCAGATTCTAACCCTGTAGCTTAGCAGTCTGTTAATTCATTTATTTTGAGAAGCAAATTTATAGAAAAAATTAAGGTGCTTTCTTTCATAGCAAGCAGTATTCACCTTTATCGTGCTAAATTAGTTTAAATGAAACTTTCAAGCAGATAGTAAAACCCGTTAATGATTCTGTTTTAAACTTGCTTTTGGGGCGAGATATAGTAAGATAAAGATATTGAATAGGATTTACCTTTGAAAAGTTAGAAAACACAAGAAAAGACAAAAATACTGGTTACCACCATTTTCTCACAATTTTTTCCTCTTCAGGGTCATTACATTCAGAACTGATTCAATGATAAAGGGCTTAAAAAAGCTTTTTCATCAAAGCTTGTTTGGTAAAGAATCAACCCTTTAACCCTTTCCCAAACAATCGCTGGTTTTTATGATGCTGGGAAAGATGGCTTTTGAAAACACTATAGGAAGAAGAGAAAATGCTTGTAACCAGCATTTTCTCTTTTTCCGAAGGTGTTTTCTGCCCCTCCATATGAAAAAAAAAATCATCATTGGCATTACATTTGATTTGTCGTATACAAACGCTTTCAATTTGGTCTAGTCCAAAATTATGTTGTTTGTGAAAGGGTTAAACATGCCTTTTGTAAATTCCGTGGAAAAAGTAACTAGCATCTTTTCCTTCTCCATTAATGTTTTGTACCCTTTGTTAGGCAGATAATTATCATCATGTGAGAAAGGTTTAATCATTACGTCATTTGTAAATACATGTATGTACTTTCAATCATGAAGAGTCTACAATGTTACCTTGTTAAAGGTAAACTCTTTACCACATAATCCTGACTTTTAACCACCTAGAGAAAGAAGCCTTGTAGGAAACTTTGTGGGAAAAGGAGAAAATGCTGGTAACTAGTATTTTCTCCTTTTCCCAATGTTTTCTACCCTTCCCAAAACAATTTTCAATTTTTGAGCCACATTTATTTTATTGTCTGCAAATGCTTTGAATCTGCCCAAGTATACAAGTTTGTCATTTGGTAAACAGTTAACCCTTTACCAAACGAAAAATTTATAGACTGGTCCAAATTCAAAGCACTTGATGACGACAAAATAAATGTGGTTCAAAAATCAAAATTTGGTTTGGGAAGGGTAGAAAACATTGTGGGAAATGGAGAAAATGCTGGTTACCAGCATTTTCTCCTTTTCCCACAATGTTTTCAAAAGGCTTCTATTTCAGGGTCCTTAAAAGTCGGGATTGAGTGGTAAATAGTTAACTGACATGAGATATTAAAGGCAAACAAAAAATATCTCTAAAAAAATACAGACAGTAAATTTGCCTGCAAATAGACAGGGGCCCTTAAATAAACATGTCTATGTTTTCAACCAATAGCAAATTTTTATTTATTCTTTTCTTATAAAGATGTCTACATTTTCAACCTATCACAAATTTCTATTTATTCTTTTTTTATCAGTACCAAAATGGAGGTCTAAAGCCAGCACATTCAGCTAGACGGAGACATCGAAAAGGTGACTCATGGTTTTATTTCGGGGATGGGAGGGTTTAACTCTTTACCAAACAATAAAATGTTAGACGTGTCCAAAATGAAAGCATTTTCAAAAGACAAAAAATCATGACTCAAAAACTGAAATGTGACTTTGGAATAGTAGAAAACACTGTAGTAAGAGGAAAAAATGTTGGTTACCAGCATTTTCCCCTTTTCCCACAATGCTTTCAGAAGGCTTATTCTTCAGGGGTGTCAAAGTCAGGGATTGTTGGATACAGAGTTAAATGAATGCCCTTGAGAAGACATCTAAATTAAACAGAAATGTTTTTCAAAGAACTCAAAAAAAAAAAAGATTAATTATAATAAATGTAAAGAAAGAGTGGATTTATACTCTGGTCTATTTGTTTTGTATTCTTACACAAATCTCTCTACCTTTACCTGAAGGTTAAATATTTGTATTTCTTTCATTTATGTCACATTTACTGAACAGTGAATGGTGCATTCAACAATACATTAGCCGACACAATGGCTCCATTTGTGATATTGGATTTCTACCCCGACTACTAAAACTGCAACAAATCCTTGAACTGAAGATTAGAAATGGGAAATGTGTATACAGATACTTTTTTTTCATGATCATCAATTCACTTTTTCATGTAAATAACAAGGAATCCAAAGAAAATGATGGCATAAATTAGTTTTTTCTTATGATATACCTGTAATATACACCTTTTGCTTGCTAAGTCAAGTAAACAACAAAACGAAAGTTTTTCAAAATTCACCTTTGTGCTTTTCACCCATGTATTGCTGAATATATGAAGTGAAGATTCTTGGTCAGTGCTCACATACTGTAATTATTGAAATTTTGAAGCTATTGGTCAGAAAATCTGGCAAAAAAATGACAGAATAGACCTCTGATCAAGATTCCATTCACTGTGAAGTCTGATCTTCATCTACTTTGTCTGCATAAGCAATCAAATCCAGGTCTATATCAGCCAAAGTAAACTTCAAACAATGGAATTAATATAAAGATGTGCAGAACAAGATTAACAGGCTTTTGGACTCAGTCTCTTATAAGAGATCAGTGCATGGCTACAATATTCATTGCCAGATTATGCAGTAAACGTTTAACCCTTTACCACACAATTCCGAGTTTCGACGCCCCGAGGAAGACATATTAACACTGTGGGAATGAGAAAATGCCTGTAAGCAGCATTTTCTCCTTTTACCCAACTATGTTTCGTATGATGTCAAATACAAGTTCCATCTGTTGAACAATGTTTAAATTGTCATCTGCAAATTCTTGCAAGTCTGAATTTTTGTCATTTGGTAAAGTTTTCTTTTGCACTTGTCTTTGTCACAATAATTTGCAAATAATAAATCTAATAGGGCTCAACATAACATGCTAATCTCCTTCTCTTTAACTCTTTACCAAGTTTCCCGAATTCTAACAACCCTGAAGAAAAAGCCTTTTGAAAACATTGTGGGGAAAGGAGAAAATGCAGGTAACCTGCATTTTCTCCATTACCCACAATGTTTTCTCCTCTGCTGGAAACAAATTTCAATATTTGAAATATGTTTATTTTGTCGTCTGCAAATGCTTTCAATTAAAACCTGTCAAATTTTGTTGTTTGGTAAAGAGTTAAAAAGAGTATGTAACAACAAATTTACTACTGTACCTTGGTTTTGAGGTCTTTTGATTTGCGATTATTCTTTTTCTTATTCTGGGTAGATGAAGCAGAAGTAACACCAGTAGTTGGGTTTGTGGAGGTATCTTCGGAGTCAGACTTGGCTTTCTTTGTGCTGGAATTGCGCTCTTTCTTGGTCTTCCTCTTTTTAGGATTTCCAGAATCAGACCCCTGAATAAAAATTCAAAATGTTACATTCAACTGTTTTCAGTAATCTTGAATCAAACATTGCAACTGAGTGCTCTTGTTTTCTTTTGAAAAAAAAAAACCCCAACAAACCTGTTTTTCATCTCTTATTTCTGGAAACAGTTTTACTCATTACCAAACAAGAAAATGTTAAGACTGGTCCAAATTGAAAGCATTTGCAGACGACAAAATAAAAGTGAATGAAAATTTGAAATTTGTTTTGTGAAGGGTAGAAAACATTGTGGGAAAAGGAGAAAATGCTGGTTACCAGCATTTTCTCCTTTTCCCACAATGTTTTCTAAAGGCTTCTTTCTTTGGGATGTCAAAAGTAGGGATTGTGTGGTAATGGGTTAAGAGCAGATGACGTTGAGATGGTCCATAGAAAAGGGGGCAAATCAACATGAATTCTTTCTCAAATTACTAAATACAGTATGAAATTTTCAAGCCAACAGGTACAGCCCATATCCGTGCATTGTAATTTCAATCCTCCCCTCCCCCCCAACACTTCACTGCTCTGGTATTGATCCATGATCTGGTTGCACATTTTTTTGCTGTATGATCTTAAAATCTACACTTTATATTGAACAGAATTGATATATGCACCAACCCTTTATCACAAAGTTCTAACTTTAACCCATTACATGTACCACACAATCCCAACTTTTAACAACCCTCAGAAAGAAATCTTTTGAAAACTTTGTGGGAAAAGGAGAAAATGCTGGTAACTAGCATTTTCTCCTTTTCCGACAATGTTCCCTACCCTTCACAAAACAAATTTCAAATTTTCTGTCACTTTTATTTTGTCTTCTGCAAATGCTTTCAATTTGGATCAGTCTAAAATTTTCTTGTGTGGTAAAGAGTTAAATGACCCTGAGAGAAAAAATTTGAAAGCATTGTGGAAAAGGATAATTCCACTTCTATCATTTTAACTGCATTTGTTGTCTGCAAATGCCTTCAATTTTGTCATGTCTAACTCTTTCCTATTTGCTAACCTTTTATCAGACATCAAAATGTTAGCCTTGTCCAAATATTAGTACTGTTTGCAGGTGAGAATTTCATTGTGGCTCAAATGGCGCAACTATGCCTTGACAGAATAGAAAACATAGTCGGAAAAGGAGAAAATGATTGTTACCCGTGTTTTCTCCTTTTCCCACAATGTTTTCCAAAGGATTCTCTCTCATGAGTGTTACAAAGTTGGCTTCGTGTGGTAGCGTTAACACTTTATCAAATAATCTCGAGTTATAAATACCCTGACAGAGCAGGCTTTCGAAAACATTGTGCAAAAAGGAGAAAATGCTGGTAACCAGCATCTCCTCCTCTTCCCACAAAAGTTTTCTACCGTCCAAAAAAGAGTATCAGTTTATCTGCAGACACATTCAATGTTGATCAGCTGGAAAAATTGTGGTGTGGTAATTGCTTCAGTTAAAAAGAGTTAACCCATCACCACACAATCCCTACTTTCGACAACCCTGAAGAAGCCGTCTTTAGAAAAATGCAGGTAACAAGCATTTTCTCCTTTTCCAACAATATTTTCTACCCTTCACAAGACAAATTTTTAATTTTCAGTCATTCTAATTTTGTTGTCTGCAAATGCTTTCAATTTGGACAAGCCTAAAATATTGTCGTTTGGTTAAAAAGAGCTCCAGATAAGAGGGAGTGATGATATCGAAAATCAATTATTTCTCTTTGAAACCCAAAGGTACCAAACTGAGATACAGGCAAACAAGATAGGTACCAACCTGTGTTTCAGTTTCTGATGCTGACGAGGTGGATTCATCCACATTGCCAGTTTTCTCCACTGTTCCATTAGGTATCACATTTTGAATAGCACTGATTGGGGATTTACTCCCTCCTTCTTTGCTGGGAGATATGTACGAACAATTCACATAGCAATTTTTCACTTGTTCTTTGTCTTTATCTTTATCCGAGTCACTATTATTGACCATTCCAGGATCCATTGGAATGGGCAGTGGCTGTGCCAATACTGGGGCCACTGTAGCTTTCACTTCCTGTTTGTCCTCATCTGAATGTCTTTGAAGCCAGGCCTTTTTCAGATGTGGATGTTTGGCTGATTTATGTGGAGAGGCAATGTTGTTTTCCTGTTTGAGATGAGGAGGGGGACTGGGAGCACTTAATGTATCACTGTCAGTATCAATTTGTCCGTTTGCAACACGATTTACAGCTTCAGAGTATGTCATGGATGAACCACTTCCTCCACTGTTTGCTAAATTAGAATTGTCTTCACTGTTGTTATTATTGTTGTTGGCAGGTTGTGATATTACAGGAGTAGACGACCGTTCCAGGCTACTTTTTGGTTTATATGGTTGTGAAGACTGCTGAACTATTTGATGGGATTGAAGTTGATGTTGTTCTGACGCAAGGCGCTTTTGTGCTTCTTTCTCCGTGTCTGACAGAAAAGCATTTTGAACTGTATTTTCTACAAACGACTTAAAACTGTCCATGAACCCAGACAAACTGTGCAGTCTATTTTGAATCACAGAATGGGACTGAGAAGCAGTCTTTACACTAGAGGTAGCTGTGGATGCTGCTGCTTGCGTGGTACACAATGAGGATACTGTAACACTAGTGGTTGTGTATGGGGATTGATTGGTAAGAATCTGAGGTGTTGTCACTGGTACTGTAAGGTTTAGTGGGTTGTTTCCAGGGGATGATAGACCCTGGGTTTCAATCCCTTTTGGTCGTTTTCGGTTGTTTCCCTCCTTAGAAGTTTTTCTCTTGGTTCCTTGAGACATTGCACCCTGTGGCGAGTGGTTGCTACCATAACCATGTTGAGGAGATAAAGCTGCTCTTGGTACCTGTGCCGTTCCTGTGACAGAAACAGTCCGCTGCGCTTCAGGATTTTTGCCATTTGAATTGTTTGTATATATTGGGTTTGGTACCAGTCCTTGTTGAATTAAACTGTAACTAAATGCAACCGATGAATGAGGTAATGATACTGGTGGTTGGGCTATTGCTGGGGTGAATGCCCCTGATGAGCCCATATTTGATGCAATGGATGAATGAGGGCTACCACTTGAACCTGGGCTTCCTCTTGATTTGTTTGTACCAGGGTTGCAGCGATAATCCATTGGCTGCATAACAGCAGCTGAGAGTTGCTGGGGGCTAGCAATACGAAGGGGACTTTGAGATCTTGAAGTGGCTTGTCTTGATGCTTCTGCCTTCAAAGCTGCAAGATGATGTGAATGAGCCAAACCTGGGCTCAGCCCATGTGACATTGATGATCCTGGACTAGATGAATTTGGAGACGGTCTTTCATGTATGCGATCTGGGGTATGAGCTGGTTTTGGCTGATGAAGTGGTGACATATGGGATGTGTATTGTTGATTGGCATGTGGACTAGAGGATTTCCGTCCTTCTTTGTTCTTATTTTCAACTATCACAGAACTATGCTTACTGTCTTTAATTAATGGAGGAGGAACTGACATCATATCTTTCTTACCCGGTGATGGCGGGCGTATACCATACTTTGAGTCCATCATACTTTTCTCACCTTTTATTTTATCAAGGTCATATGATTGTAACTGATCTGTTGAAATATAGGAATATTTCTCTGGCTTGTAGCCATACAAACTAAACTGGGATGCCCCTACTGCTGGTTTTCCAGGATTCGAGGAAATATTTGGTTCCCTCTTTGGCTGGAAACTTTGGAACCCTGTTTGTTTCATGTCTGTAGGCTCTGTTTTAGGTTCCAGTTTGATACCCTGCTCAGGAAGCTGGCCATATCTTTTCTGGTAAATCTGTTGTTTGACAAATTCGTCCTGCTGGGACATCAATTCCTGGTGCTTTCGCATCATTTCAGCATATCTAAAATCTGACTCGCGCAGCTGTTCCTGTAATATGGATAAAAGAAACAAAATTTAGTTTCTTTCTTTTCATTTATCCAGATGAATAATTATACCTTTATGCTAAGATCATAGCTCAAACTGACAACCTTGGACACTTGTGATAATTGATATTTCAACTCCACAAGGCTAATGCTACAGGGAAGCAATAAACTTATCTAAATGAATAGCTTGAAGTACTCTTAAATTAACAATATTCTTTCCTTTCAGTGGTCTTGTCTATTTCAGTATAAAAAAGTTGTTAATATTGGTCACAGGAAAATCACATGAATGTGGTAGATTATCATAGCAATAAAATCTTTATGAGATTGCATCACAGAATGTGATGAATTAACTAGAAAATATTGTGAGGAAAATAGAAGACATTGTTTTCAAAAGCCAGCTTCCTCTGGATTGTAGAAACAAAGTTCTTTTGTAATGGGTCTGTGCAAAACGAAATGAGATAATTTTTCTAGTCTAGTCTACTTTTATACCTGCTTAATTTTCTCTTCAGGTTTTATTTCTCCAGTCTTCTCATTTGGTTTGTACGAGCTTGACATTGACTGGCCATCCATTTTGGGCTTCCCTGTTCCCAGCGTAATTGAAGGTGAGGGCCACATACCAGTTTGAGCCGCCTGGAAATAAATGATAGCATTTTTAAGGGCTCACTAATTTCCACACCAATTGGGCATTTTAAAGTATCTGAATATGAAAGCTTTCTGAAAAAGGAGAAAATGGTGGTTACTATTAAATTTTCTACCTCTTCAAAGACAGAAATATCTTGTGAGGTATATTGGAATTATTGTCTGCAAGTGCTTTTAACCCTTTACCACACACAAAAATTTTAGGCCAGTCCCAATTGAAAGCATTTGCAGATGACAAAATAAATGCAACTGAAAAATTGAAATTTGGTTTGGGAAGAGTAGAAAACATTGTGGGAAAAGGAGAAAGTGGTGGTTTATACCAGCATTTTCTCCTTTTCCCACTATGTTTTCAAAGGGCCTTTTTTCTCAGGGTCGTTAAAGTCGGGATTGTGTGGTAAAGAGTTAATAAGGCCAAGTCTAAAATTTTGCCATTTGTTAAATCATTCACTAATACAAAAATATCAACAACGAAGCTGATTTATGTAGTTTCAAGGTTGATTGTATCAAGAATGTCTCAACAAAGCAGATTATGTAGATCAAAGATCTGATTGCAAGTTCCTGGGTGTCTGGAGTGGTCTTGATCTACACTGACTGCAAAGGCTGCCATGAAAGGTGCTTCAACACTTTACCATCCTGCAAAAATTTGGACGTGTTGAAATTGAAAGCATTTGCAGATGATTTTGTTCATGGATTTGCCTTTGGAAGTGAGGTAAGGCGACAAACATTACTGAAACATATTATTTGCCTTTCAAAGGGTAGAAAACATTGTGGGAAAAGGAGGAAATGCTGGCTGCCAGCATTTTTTTCCTTTTCTTACAATGTTTTCAAGCAGCTTCTCCTTATGTTCCCTAGAGTCAGAATCGCATGGTGATGCATAACTGGGATTTTGCGGTATAAAAAAAACAATGTCATCGACCAAACAATGAATGCATGAAGTGGAGAATGACACATCATTTCCATGCTGTAAGTAATGAAATCATCAAAACCAAAGCTCAACTCTTTACCAAACGACAAAATTTTAGACTGGTCCAAATTGAAAGCACTTGCAGACTACACAATAAACAGAACTCAAACAATGAAATTTGTTTCCAGCATGGTAGAAAACGTGGGAAAAGGAGAAAATGCTGGTTACCAGCATTTTCTCCTTTTCCCACAATGTTTTCAAAAGGCTTCTTTTTCAGGGGCATCAAAAGTAGGGATTGTGTGGTAATGGCTTAATCATCTTCGTGTAATATCCCAACCCTTTACCAAACAAGAAAATTTTGGACCAGTCCAAATTTAAAGCATTTGCATACAACAAAAAGAAATGTGACTGAAAAACAGAAATTTGATTCAGGAAGGGTAGAAAACATTCTGAAAAAGGCCACACTATCTTAAGAGTCCTAAAAACCAGGGATTGTTTGGTAAAGGGTTGAGAGCTAAATAAATATTCAAGTTAATTTTCAGTTTGGAAAAAAGGACCCTCAAAAATTGCAACTTAACCCATTACCACCCTACTTTTGATGACTCTGAGAAAGAAGCCTTTGGAAAACATTATGGGAAAAGGAGAAAAGCAGGTAACCAGCATTTTCTTCTTTTCCCACGATGTTTTCTACTCTTCACAAAACAAATTTCAAATTTTCAGTCACTTTTATTTTGTTGTCTGCAAATGCTTTCAATTTGGACAAGCCTGAAATATCGTCTGGTAATGAGTCAAAGACCGCTTTTAATGAGATTGTCTCAGCACTGCAGTGTAGATCTATGATCAAACTGCACATTTTAATCCAAATCCTAATGAAGAGTAGCATGCATAACTGAAAAGCTTCCTTTAACTCTTTACCACATGACAAAATTTTAGACTAGTTCAAACTGAAAGCATTTGCAGATGACAAAATAAAGGCGACTGAAAAATTGAACTGTTCCGGTGGAAGGGTAGAAAACACTGTGGGAAAAGGAGAAAATGAAACCAGATACTTTTGTTGACAAGTGTATAGCAAGATCAGACTGCACAGGACATGCAGTCTAATCTCTGATCTACATTATTTATCTAGATTTTGAACAAAACATCCCTTGATCTTGTATCAGAACTGTATTTGAGAAAATGTAATTTATTTATTTAGTAGTGAAAGAGTTAACTCTTTGCCAAACAATCCCAGTTTTTCAGGACCCTGAGAAAGACGATGCCTGAAAATATTGTGGGAAAAGGAGAAAATGCTGGTTACCAGTATTTTCTCCTTTTGCCACAATGTTTTCTACCCTTTCTGAAACATATTTCAATTTTTGAGTCACCTTAATTATGTCGTCTGCAAATGCTTCCAATTTGGCCTAATCTATAATTATGTCATTTAATAAAAGAGTTAATGGCACTTAAATCATCTTAGCAGTGATCTACGTCTTTTCTTCTACAATCTACATATCATGTTACTGTCATGTGACAATATGACAAAGCAGGAAAGAAATTCCATTGGCTGATCTGCAAGCAAAATGCAACTGCATGTAGAAATATTAAACGAACTCTTAACCGCATGACAAAATTTCAGATGTGAAAAAATTGAAAGCATCTGCAGAAGAAAAATGCACATAAAACATGATTTGTGCAAAAAAATCAACATGACCATGAATCAACATGACCATGACAGAATTCTTAAGCTTAATCATTTAACTCACATCCTAATGACCTTAAGAAAGAAAGCTCTAGAAATCATTGAGGAAAAGGGAGAAAATGCTAGTAGCCAGTCTACATGATTTTTTATCCTTCCCAACCTAAGTTCAATTTTTTGAGTCGGAATGATTTTGTTCTCTGCAAATGGTTTCAATTTGGACTAGTCTAAAATCTCGAGTTTGTTAAAATGTAACATTTATACAGAATTTTATCAAATTAGATCTTCACAATCTGACATTTCTAGAGCTGTTCAACTGACAAAAACAGTCTTATGAAAATCTTATACTCCATATCCAACAACGTAATTTTACATACAATCTTTCTAACCCTTTACCACAAAATCCCAAGTTTTGAGAGGAAGCCTTTTGAAAACATCGTCTGTAAAAGGTCCTTGAGTTACGCTTGGCAGCATAAAGTTATAGCAATAGAACAGACCTACCGGCGGTACTTGTTCGCTTTCTTGTTTCATATAGTCTGTTGCAAAATGATTTTTAAGTGGTGCAAACATGTTGCTGGAGATTAACCCTTTAACAAACTATCCTTGATTTTTACACCCTGAGATAGAAGCCTTTTGAAAACATTGTAGGAAAAAGTACCCAGCATTTTCTCCTTTTCAAACAGTGTTTTCTACCCTGTTGGAAACAAATTTCAATTTTTGAGTTGCATTTATTGTCGCCTGCAAGTGCTTTCAATTTGGACCAGTCTATAAAATCTTGTTGTTTGGTAAAGAGTTAAGAGTCAAACATGTGCCAAGTTTTTCATTCCAAATACTTCATGTGAGAGAAAACGCATAAATTCGCATATGAATAGCTGGCATTTGCATAAAAAGAATATCCTGGTATGGAGCATTAATTTTGGTCCGCTTTCACACTTTCTTACATTGGCCTGATTTTCATTCCATAAACGAGAGAAGGCTAAATCCTGGCACATCAACTATCATCAACCCTACAAGCGCAATTCACCGAGCAAGTCCTGTTCGCTATGGGCCCACGAGGAAGATTGCTTTTGTCAACATTATGGGTAAAGGAGAAGCTACTGGTCATTGCTTTTAAACCAAATTATTCTGCAACAGGCTGTATGAAACAAGAAAGTGTAACTCAAGGACCTATCACAGACATTGAGAATCAAGATCATGTTTTGCAAAGGATTACATCAACATAGCAACCTTTTAACTCTTTACCAAACAACAAAATTGTAGACTGGTTCAAACTGAAAGCACTTGCAGACGACAAACTATATGTAACTCAAAAATTGAAATTTTTTCCAGCAGGGTAGAAAACATTGTGGGAAAAGGAGAAAATGCTGTGGTTTCCAGCATTTTCTCCTTATCCCACAATGTTTTCAGAAGGCTTCTATCTCAGGGTCATTAAATGTCGGAATTGTGTGGTAAAGAGTTAACATGCTTTTGGCAAGGCTTAAAACCTTTCCTGCACCATTTGTCAACATCGAAAGCATTTGCAAGCAACAAATTCAATGTAGCCCAAAAACAGAAAAGTTTAGGAAAGAGTAGAGAATATTTCAGGAAATGGAGAAAATGCTGGTTACCAACATTTTCTCCTTTTCCTACAGTGTTTTCAAATGCCGTCTTTCCTAGCATTGTAAAACCCAGGAATTGTTTCGGAAAGGGCTAACACTTTACAGCAGGAAATCGATAAACTTTTCAATACCAAACAAAAATCTCAATCAATATAATGTAATAATAACAGCAGCATCTGTGACCTATTGGAATTAAAGATTGCTTCCCCCTCACTCCCTCTTATGCCTATGTCACAAATAAAACAGGCGCCGGACGATTTCTTCCAGCTTTGCCGATTGAAAGATCATCGTCTGGGCGCTATACGATTTCAAGACATTTTGCACAAGCGGTCACATATTAAACAGGCAGCGGACGGCAGTTTTTTTTGAAAATGTTATGCGTACACTTTTCAGTTCAGAAAGGCACCGTATGGTAACCATACGGCACCAATACGGACATTTTCGGACTATGTGCCGCTGCCCGGCTACCATACAACCACCAAGCAGTCGCCGTACGATTTATGCAATCATTTGCTTTCAACCATTTGTTAGAAACAGACCTTTGATTTGTATCACTGAGAACATTGAATAATGCCTCCCAAAGTGGAAGGGAAAAGAACCCTAAAGGAAGCTGTCCCCCATCCTCCGAGTTGGACAGCTACCGGTCAAAAGAAAAGAAACAGCAGTAGCTGCTATCAAAATTTTCTGCCTTTGGCGAGCAGCTTGCAATGTCTCTTGATGAAGGAGAAGATTCAACAGATCTTGTGGCAGAATAAGTGTAATCTTCGCTTTAGAACTGATGAATTATAATGAGGTTAAGTATCAATATACATTATTATAATAATTATAATGATCGTGTCACCAAAGTATATGTTTACCATCCAGTAAACATCCGGTCGCCGTACAGAAAGAATTCACAAAATCAGTGCTTTCCGACGATCTTGCGGTCATCGGACGGTGCAAGGGCGCTTATTTATAAGAACGGTGCCAGGATGATTATTTATTATCAGGTGGTGCCATCAAACTGAGGTCGCCGGATGGAGGCATTGCGGTCGCTGGACAGTTTTGAGATGTCGGACTGCTAACTTAGGGATTTGCAGTTTCAGAAAGGGTAAGACATATCAACTTTTTCATAAAAATCGTCCAGGTGCCGTCCGATACCTGAAGTTATCATCGGGTCACTGAATAGCCCAGACAAAGAGTTAACGGGCTCTCCAATGGCCCAAAAAATGTCTGGTCGCTGTTCAATTATAACTTTGTTTTAAAACATCCAACAGGCGCCGGATGGGGTTTCAAAATTGAACTGCAGCCGTTCAAATTGAACTGAATGAATGAATGAATGGTGTTTTATGGCCCGTCGACAACTTAGGTCATATTGGGCGCACTTACTTAGTAAACAATAATGTGAGGTGAAAATAACATACATGTGCAACAACATAAGACAAACATGATAAATGAGGAATGGATGAAACACAAAATGATGCCCCTTTTGTCGCCTTTTACGACATGCATGCTGTCACTTTTGTTCCGCCAGATGAAATGGCAGATGTGACGATCGCGGGACTGCAGTGGTTTATTCTTATACCCCCGATTAAACCACACGGGGTCCCACAGGCCAATTGATTCCCATTCCAAACCCTATTTACATCAAGAAAAAAAATATAGGATTTGGAATAAGAACTACCCAGCCTGCTGCAATCCTACGAATTACGAGGAAAGCAGCCGTTTGTCTCTAATTTTAGTCGCCTTTTACGACATGCCATAGAGAAAGGCTGAGGTCCTATTCTATAAAGTAAAAAACCCCCGGGACCCCACGGGGATCAAATTGAACTGCCACCGGACGGTCGGCATGTGGTCCTTGGACGATAGTATCAAAATCGCCTGAAAAACTCGCCGTCCAGTGGCAGTTCATCCAGCGGCAGTTCGTTATTTGTGACTGGGGCATTACCCCTATGATTCTTTAGAGCACTTAACTCATTACCAAAATTTTAGACTGTTGTCCAAATTGAAAGCCTTTACAGACGACAAAATAAAAGTGAGTGAAAATTTAAAATTTGTTTTGTGAAGGGTAGAAAACATCGTGGGAAAAGGAGAAAATGCTGGTTTCCAACATTTTCTCCTTTTCCCACAATGTTTTCTATAGGCTTCTTTCTCAGGGTTGTCAAAAGTAGGGATTGTGCAGTACATGTAATACAATATATCTTTACCACACGACAAAAATTTAGACTTGTCCAAAAAGAAAGCATTAATTTTGCAAACAACAATTTAAACGTTGTTTTACATGATGAAATTTGTCTTAGATGGAATAGAAAACAGTTTGGGAAAAGGAGAAAATTCTGGTTACCCACATTTTCTCCTTTCCCCACAATTTTTTCAGAAGACTTTTCCTATAGGGTCGTTCAAAATCGAGATTGTGTGGTAAAAAGTAAAATCATTTCTTTCCCCATGACAAAATTTTAGCTTTATCCAATTCCATAGCATTTGCAGATGATAAATGTTACTAAAAACTTTAAATATGTTTCCAAAGAGTACATAACACTGTAGGAAAAGGAGAATAATATTCATCAACCAGGGTAACTATCCAAGCATTCCTGGTGCTTTCCATAGAAGGCCTTCACTTAAAACTGACTTCCTGTCCAAAACACTTTCCTATAGACCAGGAACATAAAATGACCTTATTCAATATTTTATCATTTCCACCCCTCCCCCACCCCCATGCCTTTATGTCTAATGTGAAAACATTGCAACCATAAAAATTGTGCATGGCCTAAATGACAGAGGTTTGCCTTCAACCTAAAGGGCTGCTAAGTGCCACGAACAGACAATGTAGATCACGATCAGACTGCACACACCAATCGATAAGGAGACATTATTCCCCCAAGACATAATTTTGAAGCAGCAGTATTTGGGTTATTAATATCCAACTAAAATTTAATTTTAGGTTTTTAGCAGCATAAGGGTTAACCCATTACCACACAATCCCTACTTTTGACGCCCCTGAGAAAGAAGCCTTTTGAAAATACTGTAGGAAAAGGAGAAAATGCTGGTAACCAGCATTTTCTCCTTTTCCCACAGAGTTTTCTACCCTTCCTAGAACAAATTTTAATTTTTCATTCACCTTTATTTTGTCATCTGCAAATGCTTTCAATTTGAACCAGTCTAAAATAATGTCAACTGGTAATGAGTTAAAAGGGCAGAAAGCACTGTAGTTAAAAAAAAAGGAAATGCTGGTTAATAGCATTTTCTCCTATTATCACAAAACTGTCAAAAAGATCATTTCCTCAGTGTTCTGAAAAACCCAGGATCATTTGGTAAAGGGTTAAATATCTGGGCAGGTGGAAAGCCTGTCAATCAGGCATACATTTGCAGGGATTTGAACTGCCACAGAAAGGAATTACATTGATTTACTGGGAAAAAGGAAGATAAAAATTTCTCTGGGATTTTTCATGATTGATGAACCTAGTCACATACAATAGGCCCCCAATACAGAGTCCATCAGGCTGGAAATCAATTTTGTAGTCTTGTGACTCTATACTAGACAACGGAGTTACAAACTTGTTGGCTTGGAAAGCATTTCACTGACAGTAATAGAAATGAGGCTAGATTGATTATAGTTGTATTAGAAAAGGTAGAAAATAGGATGAGAATAGGGGAAATTGATTTTTTAACAACATATCTTCTTTTCCAACAATGATTTCATAATTATGCCATCTAACCTGTTGAGCCATTCGATAAAGGATGAACATGAAGGTCTCCATGGAAACCATTCTATATCTATCTGTCAGCTCTTGGGAATGATGGAAATACAGATATCAATATTCCATTGTCTCCAGCAGAAAAAAAGTACTGCATTGATTCCTGTAACAGGAATACTTTTTTCATTTGTAGTATTCTAATATGAATGTAACAAGCATCATCTCATACTATTCTCTTATGCCGTTACCCAACTTTCTGGTTTTACGACCAGGAGGAAGAAGCCTTCTGAAAACAGTGTAGGAAAAGGAGAAATTGCTGGTAACCAGCATTTTCTCTTTTTTCTACCATGTTTTCTACTCTTCTAAAGTCAACTTTCAATTTACGAGTCGCATTATGTCGTCTGCAAATACTTTCAATTTCGGCAAGTCTAAAATTTTGTTGTATGGTAGAGTTGATCCTTCAAGTGCTAAATAAAACCAAGGCGCCTGTTTTGTCCAAATAAATCCAAATAATTTAACCCTTTACCCCATAAGGGCATTTCTTTGACCTTAAATAACAACAAGGTTGAAGCAGTTTGTCATGGGTATATGGCACCTTTTGATAGCATAGAAAACATTGTGACAAAAGGTGAAATTGCTCGTCACGAGCAATTTCACCTTTTGCCACAATGTTTTCCAAAGACTCCTACAAGTAATGCGCAGAAATGAGTATCTATGGAGTAAAGGGTTAAAGACTATTTTGTCAGTAATGCAGACCTACAACACTGTCGACAGCGTAGATCTAGGACTGGACTATGTCCTTTAAACCGCACTTGGCGCAAACCTAACTATACAGAGCTCCAGTTAGATGGAGTGATTTTGATTTCAAACTTCAAAATATTAATTATTCTCCACTAAACCCTATATTGTGGGTGCTCATTAGTATCATCTTGAGAGGATTCCAGTAAGTACCCACAACATAGGGGTTTGGAAGAGAAATAATGACTTTAGAATACCATCAAACCCCCCCCCCTTTTTTTCTATCTGGGGCTCTGAACTATAGTGTGATAGTGGTAAACTTAGTATGGATCCTCATCATACCTGCTCTAGTAGACTTGCAGTGCTTCTAAAAGTTGACTAAACAAGTGGCTTCTTTAAAAAAGAAGCCATGAGAGGTCGACATCATTATTTTCTAATAATTTTTATATCTTTAGGTTAAATATATCTAGGTACATGTAAAGAAACAAGCAAGACAATAAACGGGTAGTTGAAATCTGTTCAGTTGTAAATACACATTCATCAAAGTGGATGGCAAAAACAGGATTCCGTATCATCCGTCCTTGTAATTTATGTAAGTCACATGACCTTCTTCCCACGTTTTAAGGTCACGTGAGTTTTTCCGCTGTGTTCGTTTCTATTTTTAACGAAATTCTTTTTCTTTTTCTTCTTTTTGTTTAAGATTTAAGACTGTAATACAAAAATTAAAATTGTTGGAAAGGGAATATGCAATTAAATCCTTACAATTTTGTTGAAATTCGCAATATAGAAACAAACCACATCTATTTCCTATTTCAGTTTTTAGACTTCGATTTCTTTATAAAATCATGACGAAACAGACTGTGTATCGGAACAATTCCCCTACAAAGATTGGATTTAGACAGCAATTTCTGAGGCAGTCTGCCTTTTAAACTCAACACTGTTGGAGAGGTCTGATGACCTCTCCAATCAAGATCAGATTGTACATAACCAAATCTATTTTGACCTTTGCCAGATACCCACAATTTGTATTCATCCACTATTCCAAAATATACTGCTCAAGTTTGAAATTTGGGAAATAGCCAACTAAAGTAGAGCAGTTGCTGAATTCAGCCTTTACCCATTAGCATACAATCCCTACTATTGACGACCATGTGAAAGAAGCCTTAGAAAAAATTGTGAGAAAAGGAGAAAATGCTGGTAACCAGCATTTTCTGTTTTTCCCACAATGTTTTCTACTCTTCAAAAAACAAGTTTGAAATTTTCAGTCCCTTTTATTTGTCATCTGCAAATGCTTTCAATTTGAACAAGCCTAATTGGTAATGATTTAATCAAATCTGTGCTGAATGTGCAAGAATTGCTTTTTATACAACTCATTTGGCAATGTTTGGCTTTCAAAATAACTTTAACATTTGCAATATGACAGTGCATATGCTTTTTGTTGGATCATATATGACAAGAATGAAGTAACAATCTTTACTTATCAAAAGATGACATACAATGTACATGTTGAAAAGCTTCACAAATAGTTTCAAAATGAAATTAATGTCCAGGATTATTCATTTAGTACTACACCATGCTAGTATGGAGTTTCACTACAAAGACTTGCAAATAATACATGCATCTGAGACTTGTAACAACACAGTACAAACTATCTGCACATCAAGGTCTTCATCTTCTAAAGTGACGAGACACCCAATACAACACTACTGCATGCCACTGAAGGATTAGGAGGAATGCTTCAGAATTTGTTTACCGTGACTAAATCTTGAACTTTGTCCTATTTTACATGATAAAAAGTAGCCTGTCAAAATGCCCAGGGTTTGATTGCAAACATTTTGGAGTGCTCGCACAACAGTACTGTAGTAACTGTTGTAGACAACAAAGAATAGACTTCATGCAGGAATTACCATGATACATCTGTAATTTGATCTACTTTTCGAAGGGTGCTTTGGTGGGTAAACAAAAATCTATTTGTCAATGCCAAGAGGTAACATTTTATTCTAAAGAACAATACGCAAAATGAGCAGAAAAATGAACTTTAAAAGGGAAGAAGGACTATATATGGCTTGGAATACTCAAAAAGGGGCATTTGGCTATTTGCATAAATTGTTCTCTTGGATCAGCCTGCAGTCCGCACAGGCTAATCCAAGAAAACACTTTCCGTTTTTACATCATCTTCTGTTTTGCGCCAAGTCTACTGAGGAACAAATTTTAATGTGGTCGTAAAGTGCCACCTCGGATAAGCCTGCGGGGACTGCACAGGCTAATCTAAGATGACACTTTACGCAAATATCCGCAAGCCTCTTTTCGCATGTTGCAGGCCATATATACAAACTACTGAAATCTTGAGATCTTCTACAACACGACACTACAGCGGGTGGATTTAGAAGCACAGCTTGTTACGAGTTAGTTACCGTATATTTTGGAAGGTGATGATGTTGATTAGTAGCAGAGTGGTAATGACCACCTTCCTGATGGTGCGGATGATGATGGTGTTGATGATGCTGCTGTAAATGGTTTGGCTGATTGGGTGCCCTCTTCCAATTCTTTGATATTAAAGAAAGAAGTTTGATCATTCATTTACCAAATACACATTACTAATCCATCGGCATTTCATCTGTTTCAATTCACTGTAGTGTTTACTTCAAAGGGTTTGTTTTTGGTTTTCTTTTACCTCCTCCTCATATCAATTTTAAAATAACAAAATTATCCTGTATCACTCACTCTTCACCACTGACAAAATTTTAGCCTTGTCCAAATTGAAAGCATTTGCAGACAACAAGTACAATTCCTTGGCTTCAAAAATAATGTCTAAAACAAAATTCAAATGTGCTGAGGTTGTTACTTAGAAAAAATCCTACAAGATCAAAAGAGCTAGGTTTTCAAAACGAATGAATGACTTAAGAATAAGCAAACACAACTATTCACTTTTGATCTCCTTCAAACCAAACCCCAGGATAGCATCTTTGCACTTAGCATTTTCTATAGCATTGCTTTGAACTTGTTCAGAAGTTTTACTTTTGACTACAGAGTGTGGGCTGAACACAGCACACTGCGGTCTGCCACAAGGTAATATTATAAAAGTCTTGCTGTCTTGCCAGCAACCCAAATAATCTACTTTCCAAGTAATCTATTCACAACCAAGAATAATTTTTTGTTTACCACAAAGCATACACACCGTGTGGTAACGCACTTGGGGTGATATGGTGCAATTTACTTTAGCAGTCGATGGATGATATGGCACTGATTTGGCAAGGCAAAAATTTTTTCTTCCCTGTTTGCGGTTAACCTTTACCAAACGACAAAATTTTAGACTTGTCCAAATTGAAAGCATTTGCAGACAACGAAATAAATGCAACTCAAAAATTGAAATTTTTTTCCAGCAGGGTAGAAAACAATGTGGGAAAAGGAGAAAATGCTGGTTACCAGCATTTTCTCCTTTTCCCACAATGTTTTCAAAAGGCTTCTGTCTCAGGGTGTAAAAACCAGGGATTGTTTGGTAAAGGGTTAAACCATTTTATTGAGAAGAGCAAAATCAGTAACTTTGTCACACATAATCTGGAATTGGATCAGACTGCAGTTTCTGCTCAGATCTGCTCATTAAAGAAATGTCTATACTTTTTAATTGTTGTGTTTGCATTTAAGAGATAAAAGCTTAGTTTCCCATAACATTTAAATCCAGAAAACAACCCTCTACCCGATAATCCCAAGCTAAAACAACCCTGATGAGGCTTTAGAAAACATTTGGGGAATAGGAAAAAATGCTGGTAAACCGCATTCTCTCTTTTTCTCACCATATTTTCTACTCTCAGATAGACAAACTGCTTACTTTAACCCATTACCACACAATCCCTACCTTTGACGCCCCTGAGAAAGACGCCTTTTGAAATCTCTGTGGGAAAAGGAGAAAATGCTGGTAACCAGCATTTTCTCCTTTTCCCACAGCGTTTTCTACCCTTCCCTGAACAAATTTCATTTTTTCAGTCACCTTGATTTTGTCGTCTGCAAATGCTTTCAATTTGGACCGATGTGAAATTTTCTCGTGTGATAAAGAGTTAAGTTACATTTCTTCTGTACATGCACTGTGCATGCACTTTTGGACAAGTCTAAATGTTCTTGTTTCTCATTTGGTGAAGACTTAAAAGAAAAAGTCTGTTCCCTTTCCTTCACAAGTATTTCTCTTTGAGCCATTTTTATGCTGTTTAAAGTTAGCACTAGCCATTTACTGAATAGACCAGTCCTTGTAACTATAGCAACTTTTAGACCTACTGAGCACCACTAAAAGTGACAAGAAAAGGAATATTTCACCTTTAAAGCAGAAATGAAACAACTGCTTCTTTTCCGACAAAATTGTACACTATACAGGGTCACAAGTTAATTCCTAAAGAGATCCAAATGATGAGTTTGCCCATTTCTTGTGAAAACTAACATATTGTCTGATTATGTCACGCACAGTTGCACTATTGTAAACATTAAAAGTTGTTTTCATTTGATGTTCTCTATGACCCAGAAGCAAAGCTCACAGATCGCTTGTTACCAAATGGTTTAGCTTTTACAGGAGCACACATGAAACATAACAGGAAAAAGGCTGAAAAAGATTAATACTTGAACATGGCAGAGCTCCAAATAGACGGAGTAGTTTTGATTTCAAACTTCAAAATTTTAATCATTCTCAACTAAACTCTATTATTGTTGGTACTCATTAGAAATCGTCTCATTCTAATGAGTATTTACAACATAGGCTTTCAAAGCAAAATAATGGAATTAGAATGCCATCATTCCCTCTTATTTACAGCTCTGACATGGTACCTTTTCAACCCATGGAAAACCAAATAAACAAGAAATATAGACCCCTTTATGGTCAAACGTGTGATTTGCTATGATATTAATAGGCCGTTTATGTTGTAACATGTTAGTCCACTATTACACACACAAGCTGTTAGACCAGGCCCAATATTCAACAACAGAGCTCAAGATGGAAGGAGTGATTTTGATTTCAAAATTTAAAATTTAAGACATACTCCACAAAACTCTATGTTGTGGATACTCATTAAAATTGTCTCATCGAGACGATTCTAGCGAGTACCCACAACATAGGTTTTGGAGAGAAATAATGGATTTAGAGTACCACTACTCCCTGTTACTTGGAGCTCTGCAACAATGATTCTTAACTTCATTCTACATCTACATTTATGAAGTACCACAACTTCTGATTGCCAAATGCAATTGGTTTAGCCAACTGGAAATTGAGTCATTTACAAATTTAGAGGATCCCTGAGAGTCAGACAGAAGCAGACAAGGAACGTTCCCAAGAATGGTTGACAAAATTATGGGCCAAAATCTTGACAGAAACTTTTAGAGCAGAACTTGTGTCTGGAATCTGTTCTATTGCAAAATTTGAGGTCCCACATCCTCAAAAGGTGTTTTCTGGTGTCCCTTCTAGACTGTTTGTATGCTCATAATCAGGGACACTGGTGTTTATTTCTCTAGACCTATGAAAAAATGCTCTCAGTAATACAGCAGAACAGAGGAAAGAGCTGAATGAAAGAAACATGCCTTTTTCTACCAATAATAATACAGAAAAACATTTGACGAAAAATGAGTAATTTGTTAGTAGCAAAACAATGGTATCTTTTCCATAAATGTGTTTGAAAGGTGGATTCAGAAGGGGTTCAACAGCTCATACTTGTATGTTAATAGATAAACTCTTTACCAAATGACAAAATTTTAGACTTGTCCAAATCGAAAGTATTTGCAGACAACAAAATAAATATAACTCATACACTGAAATTTCTCTCCAGCACGGTAGAAAAGATTGTGAGAAAAAGGAGAAAATCCTGGTAGCCAACATTTTCTCCTTTTCCCTAAAAGGCTTCTATCTCAGGGTCGTAAAAACCAGGGATTGTTTGGTAAAGAGTTAAAATACCACGCCATACACAGAGCTCCAGATAAGAGGGTGTTATGACATTCTAAATTGGTTATTTCTCTTCCAAACCCTATGTTGTGTGTACTTATTAGAATCGTCTCAATGAGACGATTCCAATGAGTACCCGTAATGAAGGGTGTAGAGGATAATGATAAATATTTCCAAATATGAAATCAAAATCACTCCCTCTATCTGGAGCTTTGCATACAAATGCATTATGGGCTCGCTGAATACATTGCATACATACCCTCTGACTGGCTATCCGTAAGGACTCTGTAAAATGTTGATCAACTGCTGCTGCCGAGTCAATGCCCACCGATTCTTTTAGAATTCTACTTCTTTCTACTCGTTCCCTTTCTATTCGTTCACGTTCTCGCCTTTCCCTTTCCTGTTTATCCTTCTCCATCTTTTCCCTTTCCATTCTTTCTCGTTCAATGCGTTCTTGCTCTATTTTTTCCCGCTCTCTGCGTTCCCTGAAAATAGACATGTTACATTATAACAAGGAGGTAAATAACTCAAATCAATTTTTTCTTGGTAGGCTTTAATTCCAAGTTTTAATTGTTCTCATCTTCAAATACAGAATAAACTGGATTTGAAAACATGAAGACGAGGAAAATGGCTATAATAAGAGAATATTGGACACTTTCATTGTGACAAGCATCTTGTCCTTTCCCACAATGTTTTTCACCCTGCTGGAAACTAATTTCCAATTTGTGAGTTATGTTTATTTTGTTGTCTAGTTTGTTGTCTGCAAGTCTAGTTGGTTGGTTGGTTGTGTTGGGGTTTAGTAACAGCTTAGATCATATCATGGCGGTCGGTGATGCACATGTGTTTCCTGGCTTTCTCACACCGGTACTAACACTACTTTCTTTCCAAAGCACCACCAACTACTTTTCTCACATGCTTCGGCAGAGATGAGAGGCGAAAATACGCCGGAAAGAAAGTTCACCTCGACAGGGTATCGAACTCACAACCACCAGGTCATGAGTCCGACGCGCTCACCATTGAGCCACCTGGGCGGGCTCCTGCAAGACTAGACTCAGTGTTTTCATTGGACTAGTCTAAAATTTTGCCATTTGGTAAAAAGTCAAATTTTGCCAAGGTAAACGGCTCTATGACTAAATGAACACCCAAGATTACATCAGACACAAGTTTACACACTTTTTGCCACATTTAACAACAAGAAGGCATGATTAAGAAAACACTGTGGGAAAAAGAGAAAATGTTGGTCACCAGCATTTTCTCCTCTGTCTGGGACTGAAATCAGAATTTATGCACATTTAATTTGTTGTCTGCACTGCATTCAATATGGTCCAGTCTAAATTTTTTGTAGTTTGTCAGTAAACTTTTAACAAATCAAAAGCCCTTCAGTCTTGAATGAATTGAAAGCATTAGCAGATGACTAAATAAATGTGGCTGAGAAAGTGGGTTTTGTCCCCAAGTGGAGAGAAAGAAAATGCTGAGAAACAACATAATGCTGTTCCCATCATTTTCTCTCATTTCCAACAATGTTTTAACCCTTTACTCCATAGATACTCATTTTTACGCATTACTTTTAGGAGCCTTTGGAAAACATTGTGGCAAAAGGTGAAATTGCTCGTAACGAGCAATTTCACCTTTTGTCACAATGTTTTCTATGCTGTCAAAAGGTGTCATATACATAAGAAGCGGCTTCATCCTTGTTGTTAGTTAGAGTCAATTAGAGATACCATAGAAATGCCTTATGGGGTAAAGGGTTAAAGTCTTATTTATCATGGTTATTAACAATGGAGTATGTGGTAAAGCGTTAACGACTTACTGGAACCAATGTAAATTCCACAATATTTCCAATTCCAATATTAACCTGAACTCTATACCAAACAACAAAATTTTAGACCAGTCCAGATTGAAAGCATTTGCAGGTGAAAAACTGTGACTAGAGAATTGATTTTTTTTTTGTAAAAGGAAAGAAAACATTGTGGGAAAAGGAGAAAATGCTGGTTACCAGTATTTCCTCCTTATCCCACAACATTTTCAAAAATGCTTCTTTCATGGGGGTGTTAAAGGTAGGGATTGTGTGGTAAAGAGTTGAGAGCCCAGAATAAATCCACCAGGAATTTTCATCCTAGAAATAGGACCGAGCTGCTTTTGTCTGCAATGTATCAGCAAAGATGACAGTGTAGATCAAAGATTAAGCTGCATATTTTGTGCAGGCTAATCATGATCTACACTCGCCTCAATGGCAACCATAGTGATAAAAAATGATCTAAAGGTAAAACCACATATCACTAACCAACGGAATACTTCCTAAGACACTTTTGCAAAAGACTAAAATTCTAGTGAAAAATTTCAATGAAGGCAGAGTCAAGTTCATACATTCAAAAGCTTTCTCTGATACTATTCTGACAATTAGGAAATGAGATACTATTCTGACAATTAGGAAATTCTTATTAAGTCATCTTTTGTCACAATGTTTTCTATTAAATGATTGATTGCAAGTTAATTTGGTAATGTGCAGGTGCTGATTATGTGATAAGGTATTTGACAAGTTTCAGATTCAACCAAGATTAATGTTGAGGCAAAATTGCTGGTGAGCTGCATTTTCAAACAGTATTTTCTAACCTTTTACAGACAAATCCAATCATATGGTTCATCAGATTTTTCTTTTCTACAATGCTTTCAAAAGCCCCTTTTCTTGGGATTGTAACCTTCAGACATTCCTCTTCAAGAGGATTGCTTTTAACAAGTAATTTCTCCATTATGTATTTGCAGCTATTTATTAACCCTTTACCAGACGGCAAAATGTAAGCCTTGTCCAAATTGAAAGCATTAGCGTACAAAAATTTCAATGTGGCTCAAACAGTGCAATTAATTTTTGTCGGAGCAGAAAACATTATTGCTAAAGGACAAAATGCTGTAACCAGCATTTTTCTCCTTTTCCCAAAAAGTTTTCAAAAGGCTTCTTTCCCAGGGTCAGTAAAAAAGTTATTGTGTGGTAAAGGGTTAAATACAGCTTTGGTAAACAGTCTGGGTAAAGGAGAAAATAAAATGCCAGTAAACAGCATTTTCTCCTTTTCCCACAATGTTTTTACCTGATGAAACACAGATCCAACTATTGGAACCATGGCTAATTTGTCAGCAAATTGCTTCGAATTTGGATGCCATAACAGGTTAGTGTAGAATAAATCTAATTATCAATATTCTCAAGTATCAGGCGCCTAATCCAATTCAAAAGATAATAAGCTTCAGGGGTCATGAAGAGAAGTCCATTTCCAGACAACTAAATCAAAAAGCAAAGCTAAACAGCACCAACAGGTCAATTTCAACACAAACCTAAGTATAAAACATCCTGAGAAATGGCCTCCAGGTACTTTATGAGAAACAACATTTATCTGACTGTTTGACAGGAGGTATATAATAACTGTAACGAGACACTCCAGGCAATGTTGACAAGGTCAAATGTCACAAGTAACATACCAGATATAAAATGTACACAAAATGTTTCATATATACTAACAGTAAGTTTCTTGCCAAAGGCTTTTTGTATATTGCTCATTGTTAACCACAGTTTCAGACAAAAAGCACTTTTGAGGGAGTGGCCAAAATCAAAGACTTTTCAGGACTTTTTTTAATAATCGTATTTACACCTTACCACACAATCTCATGTTTTACAAAACATGAGGATTGCTTACTATCATCTCCATACAACAATCTTTCGAAGCCACCAGCTGCTTTCCCACATAATCATCTTTGAAACAATGATCAGCTGTGGGAGAGGAACGAATCCTGTTGCAATGACTACCATCATTTCTCAGGAAGAAATTGGCCAAGGAGGGGTTCCAATCCTCGACTTCCTATTCTCAAATCCTGTATGCTAACAACAAAGCTATCTGGGCTCAGCACAACCATGAGGAAGAAGGCTCTTAAAAACATTGTGGGAAAAGGAGAAAATACTGGCTTCCAGCATTTTCTGCTTTCCCTACAATCTTGTTTACCCTTTGATTGATAACTATTCCACTTCTAAGGTATATTTGTCGACTGCATATGCTTTCAATCTGGAGTCCAAAGTCAATTTCAGTCTGAATTTCAGTTGTTCGGTTAATCCATTACCAAACGACAAAATTTTAGACTGGTCCAAATTGAAAGCATTTGCAGACGACAAAATAAAAGTGACTGAAAATTTGAAATTTGTTTTGTGACAGGTAGAAAATATTGTGGGAAAAGGAGAAAGTGCTGGTTACCAGCATTTTCTCCTTTTCCCACAATGTTTTCTAAAGGCTTCTTTCTCAGGGGTATCAAAAGTAGGGATTGTGTGGTAATGGTTTAAGGGTTAAGCACTTTTCAAGAAAAGGACTCAAAACTGAGCACTTTTGAAAGACTCTGCGATCCCTACTGTAAAGATCCTGACAAAGGAGGCATAATGAAAACATTGTGGAAAAGGAAAAAATGGTTGGGGTACCAGCATTTTCTCTATTTCCGTAAATGTTTCCTGTCCCTCAAAATACAAATTTTGCGCTTTTAGCCATTTCATTTTCTTCTTCTGCAAAATGATTTCAACTGAGTGTAACTTGTGGTTGTCTGATAACCTGTCAAACCCCTATCTTCCAACTCAACAAAATCTGTTATCATTTCCCCCGTCACCCTCGTTTGACCTGAACGATTATGACTCAGTGCTGTATTATCAGAATGAATTTGGATTGGCTAATAGGATGCAATCATTTGCATACTGTGAAGTAATGATACACATGTACTCATAACCAGATAAATGCGTGTGTATCCTTTACATCAAAACCCAGACAACAAAACCGACACTTCACAAAGCAAACAAGTTTTATCCAGCTAGATCTATGTTACTAAAATTTTCAAGTTAACCCTTTCCCAAACAACAAATTTTGGACTCTTCCAAACCAAAAGAGTTTGCAGACGACAATTTTAGATTTGGAGAAAATGGCAGAAAGTTCTTAAAAAGGGTAGAAAACACTGAGGGAAAAGAAGAAATTGCTCGTTACGAGCACTTTCTCCTTTTCCCACAGTGTTTTCAAAAGACTTTACTGCAGAAACGTAAAAACAAGGGCTTGTTTGGGAAAGGGTTAATATTATTAAACATAAAATTGCCATTTCAAAGTTTGTCTTTAGGAATAACATTTCCTTATTAGACAGTGTAGATCAAAGATCAGACTGCAAAAAATGTGCAGTCTGATCTTTGATCTACACTGTCTGGAAAAGGTCAGCGAGTCTCTCTTTGGGGTTAACTCTTTACCAAATAACAAAAATTTCAACAAAACCTGATGGAAAGCATTTGCTGACGACAAGATAAACATGACTGAAAAAGTGGAATATGCTTTGGGAAGGGTAGAAAATATTGTAGGAAAATAAGTAGAAGCAAGTTAAGTGCATTTTCTCCTTTTCAAGCAGTATTTTCCATGGGCTTCTTTCTCAGGGATGTTAAAAGTCAGGATTATTTAGATCTAGTAAAAGGTTTTGTATCATAGGGGAAAACAACTTTTACAAATATTGTTGGAAATGAAGAAATTGATGGTAGCGAATATGACTCACTGAAATTTTGCAGACAATGTGGATCAAGATCAAGATCAGACTGCACAGAATGTGCAGTCTAATCTTTGATAAACACTATCAATAAAGAGATATTTCCCTCCCAAAAAAGGCGAAATAATAGACTCTAGCAACATTTGGATTTATGCTATTGACTGGAAGGTTCACTGAACTTGTTCAGCAGGATAAAGATTGATAAAGCACAATGGCAATTAAAAATACAGTGATTCCTACAGTATTTCCTACACTTCTTTCGGAGCATATCATTATTTTAAGGACAAAAATCTGAACAAAAAACCACTAGATCTACCTAAAACCTGATTTGTCCTCGATGAAGACTTAAACAGAAAAGACGCTGAAACTAAAACCTGAATATGCTAATTCCAGCTATTTGGCAACCATTTTGAATAATTAAAGTGCATAAGAAAAGTGCCCTTTACATGAACTCCTATAAAATATGCAATGTTCTAAATTCTCTAGACTAGAAAGACTTACCCCCACATAAGCCTATCCCTGCTTAACATTTTAGTCGCATTTCTTTGTCACAGCAGTAACAATCTATTGTCCATGTATTCAAAATGGCTTCCCTCTACGTGCATCAAGTAGACTACTTGAATCAATATCTCTAACAAGGTGAAGGTCGTTAGCTTGGTTTTAATACTTTTCTGCCTAGTCAGTGGAGAGGGCTGAAGGAAATTGTTACCCGCTACTTGATCTCCATTATTGATTTTTCTCTTTCTCTCTCTCCCCCTCCCTTTTATATGTTTCTGTTGCCCAGCAGGACGGACTGGTTTAATTGAATTCTTGCCCATAGTTGAGAACAGGTCGATGGCATGTGTTTGAATAATCTCTCACCCTTCAAATGCCACATAACATTAATGTATGCAGTCAGCAAAAATGCCCTGCATAATTAACATTTTTAGGGCTGTTGCAAGGAATATATATCGAAGATCAGATTGCATGCTTTTTGTAGTCTGGTCTTCACCAACAATGACAACAAAAATAGCTACTTTAGTTTTGATTATGCAACTTTAAGGATCAAAAGAATATGAGGCAGTTTATGTAGGCAAAGTTACTGACCTATATAAATGTGACTAGTACATCCATGTAGAGGGTGAGGAGCTTGATAAAACAGCTTGTGTGTACCAATAAAGCAATTATCTAAAGGTTTTGTATGAATTCCGGTTACCTTTTGCCATATATGGGCATAAAGAAGGTAAAGGACTGTAAAACTCATTATAAGAACTGTCTGATCTCTACCTTTGTCAGTAAGTTCTGCGGATCTTTTTTCTTTACAAGAGCTTCAGAGTGACTTAACTTTTTACCAATGGACAAGACTCTGGGCTTGTTTAAATCAAGAGGCAATTGCAGATAACAAATTAAAATACAGGGTGATAAATATTTTTGGACATTCCTTTTGAAACAGTAGAAAACCTTATGAGAAAAGGAGCAGATGCTGGTTAACACACTTTTGTCTTTTTCCCAGTTGTTTTAGAAGGCCATTCTTTCTCAGGGTCATCAAAATATTGGACTGTTTAATAAAGGATTTAACAAATAAATTGTCCCCATTGTTTGGTTGTAGGAATATACCAACACCCCTTTTCAAAGAAATTATCGATTGATTGATTGTATGGTGTTTAACGCCCTTTTCAAAATTATTTCAGCTCTATCGTAGCAGCCAGTTCACCTATCCATGGTTCCTGGAGTTTCTTTTACCAGTAATTCGCACAATTTTCTTTCCAAGCCACTGGCTGCTTTCCCACATCATCGTTGAAACAATGGTCAGTGGTGAGAGAGGAATGAATCCTGTTGCAGCGACTATCATCAATCCTCAGAAAGAAATTGGCCAAGCCAGGGGTCATAGCAAGGGATCGAATCCTGGGCCCCGTTTTCTCAAGTCCTGCAGGCTACCAACTGAGTTACCAGGCCTTGGCTCAAAGAAATTAATCAAGGTCCACCTAATATCATTTCAAAGATCTGAATCAACTCTTTACCGAATGACCAATTCTTAATCTTGTCCAAATTGAAAGAATTGCAGACAACAATTTTGAGTCAAAATTGACACTTTGTTTCAGGAAAAGCAGAAAACATATTGGGGAAAAGGGGAACATGCTCGTTACTAGCATGTTCTCCTTTTCCGACAATGTTTTAAAAAAGCTTTCTCACGGGGTCATTAAAAGTTGGGATTATGTGGTAAAGGGTTAAACATACAAAAATCTACATGTCAGGAAAATGAAAGGTCAACTCCTTCCTGTTATAAGTGTACAAAGCTGAATAACTACCACATGAATCAGTAAAATACGAGGGAAGCAAATCCAAAATGGAGAGATGGACATTTTTCAGCTGGAATCAAACCGACCAACCACAAATTTACAAGTATCCAGATCACTGTCTCTTATCTAAACAAGGAACACCAAAATTAGAACTTGAAGCAAATTACATCATTCTGTTGATTTTTTTTTTCCAACCTTATTACCGGTACTCATTCAAAGCTAAGAAATCCAGTTGTTGTTACACTAAGAAGTTAGTCTGAAAAGGTCAATTAACTCTTTACCAAACGGCAAAATAGTAGACTGGTCCAAATTGAAAGCATTTGTAGATGACAAAACAAACTGAAAAATTCAAATTTGTTGTGTGAAGGGTAGAAAACGTTGAAAGGAGAAAATACTGGTTACCACATTGTTTTCAAAAGGCTTTTTCTTTTTCCTCAGGCTTCTTAAAAGTTGGGATTGTGTGGCAAGGAGTTAAGAATGTTTCTTAACAGAAGAAAAGCAAAATTTAAACCTGTACTAAACGATCTCTGGTTTTTATGACCCTGAGATGGAAGGCTTTTCAAAATATTGTGGGAAAAGGAGAAAATGCTGGTTACCAGCATCTTCTCCTTTTCCCACAATGTTTTCTACCCTGCTGGAAACAAAATTCTATTTTAAAGTTGGGTTTATTTTGTCCTCTCCAAGTACTTTTGATTAGTACCAGTCTAAAATTTTGTCATTCGGTAAAGGCTTAACCCTTTACCACACAATGATGACTTTTGACGACCCTTGGGAACAAGCCTTTGGAGAACATTGTGTGAAAAGGAGAAAATGCTGGTAACCAGCATTTTTTTCTTTTCCTGCATTGTTTTCTATCCTATCAATAGACAGTTGCACCATTCAAGCCGTATTAAAATTGTCGTCTGCAAATGCTTTCAATTTGAAAAGGTCTAAAGTTTTGTTGTCTGGTAAAGGGTTAAAGACACAATGGCACATAATGACAGGGCATTTGAAAATAGTTGAGCCATGCTCTGGCAAAAGAGAGCTTAATGCATCTCTGTAATGTGCTATACCAAACATGACTTTTTACCAATATGGATCATTCTAACATGACATGCGAATTTGGCTCTATAAACACAGTGCAAGGAAAACATGGTAAAATCTGCGACAATCCATGTAGAGTGATGTCATTCTATATCGAATGACGTCATTCAATGAGTGAGTTATTCAATGGAACATAATCTTCATCAGCGTTTTTACTCTAAGTTTGAACCTGTTTTCCTTTCACTGAGAATTGGCCATGTTAGAATCGAAATAATCTTCTATCGTGGTATATCTTTCAATAAACCACGTTGTGAGTTATGGAGGTTCAATGAATAACCTACTCGGGCTATTGCCCTCGTGGATTATTTATTGCGCCTCATAACTCACAACTGTGGTTTATTGAACAATATACCACGATAGATAGAAGATTATTTCTTAAATAAAATCTATTTTGTTAACAAACCCACTCATTTGTGTTAGAATGGTACTTTTCCGACGTGCAGAAAACTGACCAAGAGTAGAGAGTTTAGACCCAGCATGGTTTTCCCTGGTCCTATTGATGTGGGATTCATTTGAAGACACATTAATTCTGAGGGTCAGAAAATTATAAGAGCCCAAATTCAAAGAAACAGAGGGTCAGGAAACCCCAGGCCAGGGTCAGCCTGCAGAGGCTGACCTAGGTTCATACTTTTTGCAGGTGCATTTAGCCCCGATTTTGCACAATTATGATGTAAACCTGTTCCAAATTATTATTATCAGGGTTCGAATTTCATTTTTTTATCCACTTGCAAATTTTAGCAAGTAGCTTTTATTTCCACTTGCAAAATTAAAACTGGACTCGCATTTTTTTTTTTTGAGGTTCAGCTTGCCTACCAATTGTAAAGAACGAATGGCCGGTAAAAACTATTCAATTCTATTCTATTACGTAATCTGTCAACCCGAGACAACAACCAAACAAAAGGAACGTTAATTGACATTAAAACCCTCATTTAACAATCAATTCAATTTCAGTTGAATTTCTGTTCTAATGCGAGGTTAAATTTCTACAAAACTTACACTGGTGGATGATTTTGTAAATGAAAAACAGACGTGTCACATCCGAATATCTGCGTGTCTGGTAACTGGTTTAGGGAGTCCACCAAGTCCGACTTGCTTCTCGTTACTATTTGTGTGCAATAATTTATCTTTTCATGAAAGATTGACAAATGTTTTTGTTTCAAATCAGAGATTGAATTCGCCTACCGGTTTTTCCGTATAAAAAACGCAAAACCTCAGTATCGGCTGTGAGTGCAGACGAACGCAATTGCTTCACGAAACTCGGGTAACAAACGATAACTCGGAGGCTTCAATGGCGACATGTAAAATTATCAACATCCGTCGAAGGGTGTTCTCAGTGCGATATGACCGATGTTTATCCAGAACAAAAAGAATTCCCCTTTTTTTTTGTATTCACATATGAAATTTAGTACATTTGGTAACTGTTCTTCAACAATTTGCACTCGCATTTTTTTGCAAGTGCTTGAAATTTCAACTCGCATTTTCCAATTCTGGCTTGCATTTTGCGAGTAAATATATGGGAATTTCGAACCCTGATTATAGTGGATTATGCTGTTTTCCCATTTTATTTCTGTTATATCCTGGGTCATTACTGGATATGTTTCATAGTAACCTGATAACTCTTTATCACATGACAAAATTTTAGACTGGTCCAAATTGAAAGTATTTTCAGATGACAAAATAAAGGTGGCTGAAAATTTTAAATTTTCTTTTTGAAGGGTAGAAAACATTGTGGGAAAAGGAGAAAATGCTGGTTACCAGCATTTTTTCCTTCTCACACAATGTTTTCTAAATGCTTCTTTCTAAAGGGGAGTCAAAAGTAGGGATTGTGTGGTAATGGGTTAGAGTTATTGTTCAGGATTACAATGTTTACATTATCATAAAGATCCCATATCCTTTTTTTCTAATGATTACGAGTCCATTCCAACTTTCACTTTAATGCTTCATAGATTTAGAGACAGTTCAATGTTTCTTGGAAGTATGATAAAGGCTTCCAAATATAACCAAACCATCATATAAATCATTGTCATTACTTTCAACATGACTTCTAGCTAACATATTTATTGTGCAATAAAAGATGTATTCTTCATCAGTATTTTATTTCAGGTCTGAAACAGTTAATAACCATTACAACCAGTAAGACACCTACAGTTTTCTGTACATAAGCCGATGTGTAACTTGTGGCTGCCGAGCCGGAGCTTATATTTTGGGCTATAGTTTGAACAAATTTAGTAGTGGTGTTTTAGATGAAGCTACATGCCAAATTTGGTTTCAGACAAAGATTTCTAATATTTTTCCAGTTTTGTAGCCATGGCAACCGAAGTTTTAGCAGGAATCATATTCTGTTTAGAAATTCTAAAGAGGACCATAGCAGGATCATTTCTGATAAGTTTAGTTGAAATTGGATGGGCAGTTTCAAAGAAGATGCTCGAAATGAAAGCTAATTATGCACAGATGGACTCATGCATGGGCAGAAGGCATGCACAATGGACTATGGGCAATGACACAAATCTGCTGGCCTTTAGCCCTGGGGAAGCTAAAAGCGAGGAATGTTCCACTGACATGGATATCCCTGGAACTGCTGTGACCTTGACCTTTGAGCTAGTGAAACAGTTGTTGCATGTGACACATCATTTACCCATGGTGATCATTTGTGCAAAATCATATTAGCATTGGATTTGAAACATCCCCCCCCCCCCCCCCCCCCCAATTTCAATAAGGATATGGTGTGGAGATTCTCCATATTTTATTTCTGATGACCTAGTATGTTGTGAAGCTAACCATTTAAAGGATATGAGGATAAAAAAAGCAACTAACCTGTCTATTCTTTCCTTTTCTTGCCTTTCCCTCTCTCTTCTCTCCCTTTCCTTTCGCTCACGGCTGTCTCTCTCTAACTGTTCCATGCGTTCCCTTTCCATTTCTTGTTCATGACGTACACGCATGTCTCTGACTAAATCTTCCTGATGTTTCTGTAACAACCATGGCGGTGGTACAGGAATAGAAGGGTATTTCTGCTGCCACAGATGTTCCAACTGGGAACTGTTTAATGGCCCTCTTGGAGGATATGACATAGAGAGAGCACCATACTGTGATGCCAGTGCTGCTGCCACTTGTTGTTGCTGAACTGCAGCTATTTGCTGATGAATGGCCAGAGTAGCTGGATCCAGTTGGTGGAGACCATGGGGCAAAAGACCCGACAATGATGATATGGAAGGTCCAATGCCAGAAAGAGGTGATGGATAGGCCACTGAAGGAATAACTGGGGTCCTTGATGTTCTCTCCATCCCACTTGATATGGTCAAGGGTGTTGTTGTCATTCCTACACTAGATGGTCGTGTGGCCTGAGTTGGAATTGGATTATGAACATTTGGATACGATTTGTGAGAATTATGCATGTTGGGCACATTACTCCTAACCGGATTTTTACTCATTAATTCTGGGTCTCTGTATATTTGAACAGGTTCTGCTTTATCAACAATTAATGGGCTAGAAGCTGGGCTACTTTTGGAGCTTCTTAGCTCATCGACTCGTGAACCTGGTCTTCGTACCTCGTCACTAAAACCTGAACTACACCTTTCTTCACTATTCCTTGACTGAGATCTTTCTTCAAATGACCAACTAGAGTTTGTATTAGAGTTTTGAGAGCTGTTGACAGCTGTAACAGAACTTCCAAATAGTTTGTTATCCCTGGGATTATGTTCTCGTTCGACTTCAGTATCATTCAGTTCTGAATGAGCTGAATCTGATTTCTGTAACCTTGATCCAGATCCTGTTCTTTCATCTGAGCCTAAAGTCGAGAGTTTTTCTGCTCTTGCAATCTGGTCTGTCACAGACTGATTTAAATCTATATTAGATGTAGGAATTCCTGTGTTCCCTGTTGGAACACCCCCTGTAAACAATGATTGTTTCTTTTTTATATAGTGCATATTATCACCAGAATCATTGATAGGATCTTTGTCTTTACTGCATGTACCTAAATTAGTTTTCAATAAATCTGTACCATTTTTGGCACATTTCTTTGTGTCTTCACCCTGAGTTTTCTCTTTATCTTGTTTTGAGTTTTTAGACCTGTTTGAATTTTCCTTACATTGTCCTGCTTCAGTAAGGTTTTGTTCCTGACTGAGGTTTTCACTAACTTTAGAAAATTTAGCCCTATTCAAAGAAGAGACGTTGTCACACTTCCGATGACCACTTCTAAGATTACCCTTTTCATCCTTTACCTCTACATTTGAACATGATGAAATATCAGCAATATAATTTGAACCTTGAGTAGATTCTTTTCCTGTATTCTTTGTTGAGCTTTTATCTGAAGCACTTTGAACTCCTTCAGTTTTGCCAGAGGTATTTCTCCCTGTTTTGTTAATTACTTTGGTGTCATTAGTTTTGGCACTAGCACTATTCTTTCTGTCTTTTTTCACACTGAGAATCTTTTTGTCATTCTTTATCCCTGAATTAACCTTATTTCTAATCACAGCCTCTGCTTCTGGATTCTGAGCTATAAGTCTAGCCTGCGCTCTACTCCTGGGAGATTCGTTACGAAGGCGAGAGGCAGGTGAATCACTCAATTTTGGGGATTCTGTCTGTCTTGTTGGAGGATCAACAGTGACTTTGTCCTCTTTTTTCCGTAATTTCACTTTCACTTTATTCACACTACTTTCACTTTCTTGTTTAACTGGTCCATTTGTTTTAACCACAGAATCAGATTCTAGAGCATCAGTGGCTGTATTGACATCCTTATCTATTTCTCTGATTCTTTGTGACCTTGTTTTATCCTTCTCTTTTGATGGCGTATTTCTTGGTGAAGAACGTAAAGTCACAGATGATTCCAAAGATGATGTTAATGTTGATGGACTGTCCGATTTTGACAAATTTGCAAGTCTAGAATTGTTATCTTCATTTTTGCTACGTCTTTTATTACTAGTCACTATTTTCGATTCATCGTTTTCAGTGTCAGATTCTACCTTTCTCTTTCTGTCCCTTGAATTAGACTGTGGACGCTGCCTGATGCTTTGTTTGTCTGCACCTACAAACAGACAATAAAAGTTTAAATAAAATTGTTGTGGTGGAAATACAACACTTACAGCTATTTACACTTTTTTGGACTTTGGAACTACTTATGTCTCCCCTCTTTATCAAACCACAAATTTTAGACTCGGCCTTCTACAAGGCATTTGTAGACACACACTATGTAGCCTAAATGATAGAGTATGTCTTTGTTGACAAATATTACATGGCCTAAATGATGGAATATGTTTTTGAAAGGGCAGAAAACAATAGAGTATAAAACTAGTAGTCATCATTTAGCCCTTCCTTCTCAATGTCTTGAGTTGCCTTCTTTCTAGGATTTACAATCAGCTATTTGGTAAAGGGATACATTCTCTGCACAAAGAGGATTAGCTATGTACATTAGGATTAATGGGTGTTACGTCAGCAGACAAAAAATCAATGGGCCTTGCAATCCACTGAAAAAATATCCTTACACAGAAAGTGAACTTTTCACCATAAAACGAAATTTTAGACTTGTCCAAATTCAAATCAGTTGTAAGTAACCAATAAAGAAAAGGTCAAATGATGAAACTTGTCTTTGAAAGAGTGCCAAGCATCATGGTAAAAGGAGAAATTACTGGATACCAGGATTATCTTTGTTTCCCACCATGTTTTCCGAAGATATTCTTCTCAGCACTGAACAAACAAAAGCTTGTTTGGTAAAGGCTTCAAATGTTCAATATCAGGAGAACAAAATGACCTTGTACAGAACAGCTTATTTTTAGACTTATTGTTCAAGACATCAATGATTGAATGACATTTCATTTGTGTCATTATTAGAGCTTCATTTTAATGCATTTTGAATTATTTTTTCAGGGTTCTTATCTCTAAGATGATGAATAGAATAGACAAGAGCTATCACTAAACAAGATCATACCCCAGACCAGCTCCTTGTCACAAAACAGGTCTTTATCACAGAAAGCAGCATGATTTAGTACAAAAATAAGAGTTGGAAAGACAGACAGCCATGGCAATTCAAGTATACCACCGTTCTCTTCGTTGTGAGGGGGTATACCCCCCTCCACTTCGTTGTGGCGGGGTGTAAAAAAAGAACAGCAAATTTCAGGTATCCCAGTTCTCTTGGCAACTGTATCACGATTAGGCAACAGTTACTGTAGTGTAAGTGTTGACTGGTCATGGTTTAACTCTTTACCAAACGACAAATTTATAGACTGGTCCAAATTGAAAGCATTTGCAAACGACAAAGTAAGTGTGAATCAAAAATTGAAAATTAATTTGGAAAGGGTAGAAAACATTGTGGGAAAAGGAGAAAATGCTGGTTACCAGCATTTTCTCCTTTTCCTATAATGTTTTCAGAAGGCCTTTTTCTCAGGGTCGTTAAAAGTCGGGATTGTGTGGTAAAGAGTTAATCAAATGAGTTTTCAACAGAAATATATACAATAAAACTTGGCTTAATCTTCTGAATGATAAACCTGTATCTCTTTACCAAGTGACAAAATTTTAGACTTGTCCAAATTGAAAGAATTTGCAGACAACAAAATTAATATGGCTCAATAATTAAAATTTGTTATGGGAAGGCTGGAAAACATGAAGGGGAAAAGGAGAAATAGCTGGTTACCATTTTCTTCCAATTTTCTACGAAGTTTTCAAAAGGATTATTTCTGGAGTTGTGAAAACACAGGACCATTTAAGGTGTAGAAACAAAGTGTAAATTTGAGACAATACCAAAATTCATTCTATGTTGTTGTTTTGGCCTAAGTTATTTGTGTACACAAGTAACACATTGGCATTTAAGCATACCATTATACAGGTTTTACATATAATTCTTCCAGACATTTCACTTTCTCTTACCTCATACAGAGAGGACAGTGAAAGGAAAGGACAACCTACTTTGTGAATGTTGTCAAAAACGATGTAGAAAAAGGAGCGGCTGCTTGTGAAGATCAAAAGTTGCTCCTGTACCAACAATGGCTTTTTCAAAAGCTGCCTAGGAAGTGGTGCCAGATAAAACTTGTACGAGTGATAGATTTAGTACACCTAGTATTTACAAATCTGGCAAGTAAGGAGTGTTTTGGCAAGCCACAAATTGTCAGAATTTGTAAATGAAAGCTGTTTTTCCTGGCACTGATGTGGTTTTTTGATTAGATATCTACGTACATCCAAACATCCTTTTTATAGCTATTTCTTTGATGGGGGAACGTTTCAAAACTAACATGTTCAAAACAATAAAGCATGCCCTTGCAGGGGAGTTTTCAAAACTTCAGGTTTTTTTTAAACTTTTTTGTACATAATTATATGAGTGAGGTTTTACACTGCTTTTTAAAACTTCACTTCATGGCACATTAAGCATGGTTTAACCCTTTACCAAACAACAAAATTTTAGACTAATCCAAATTGAAAGCACTTGCAGAAGACAAAATAATCGCAACTCAAAAATCAAAATTAGTTTCCAGCTGAGTAGAAAACATTGTGGGAAAAGGAGAAAATGCTGGTTACCAGCATTTTCTTCTTTTCCCACAATGTTTTCAAAAGGCTTCTATTTCAGAGTCGTAAAAAAAAATGGGGAGTGTTTGATAACGGGTTGACACTGCTGTCTACTTTTTATCAGTCATGTCACATAGCTGTATCTCACCTATTGGTGGATTTTTAAGCATCAAAGTTACTTCTTTTCAACAACTTACGGGAAGAAAACCAAAGGTAAAATGTGATCATTCATATCAGGGCCCGTACTCACCAACCATTCTTAAGAATATTCTTTGTCTTATTCTCCAAAGTTTTCTACATTTGTAAGCAACAGAACTTCTGATTGGCTAAACCATTCAGATTAGCCAATCAGAAGTCATGTTACTTACAAATTTAGAAAACCTTGGAGAATAAGACTAAGAATATTCTCAAGAATTGTTGGGAATAGGGGCCCAGATCTTTATCTACCCGGCTAACCAAAACTCAATATGCACTCTTGGCATTGAAAATGGATGAAAACTGTTTCTTTTTATAAACAAAGCCCTAATAATTATGTTAGTCTCAACATCTGACAACACAAGGATTCAGGTGAGGAACAGCACATATCTGGATGCTAGCCAAGTCAGAAGGAATGTCTGTTGGAAGGTTGTCTTAGTGCTATCTCTGCTTTTCCTAATTGACATGCTCTTTCTTCCCACCCACAAAACCCTTTAATTCTTTACTATACAATCCCGACTGCTAACAACCCAGAGCAAGTAGTCCACAGAAAACATTTTGGGAAAAGGAGAAAATGCTGGTAAATAGCATTTCTCCTTTCCCCCAATATTTTCTATTCATTCAAAGTAAGAAATCATCGAATGAACTACCGGTAGATCTAATTTGTTGTCTGCAGATGCTTTGAATTTGGTCTAGTCCAAAAATTTATCGTTTGGTAAAGAATTTACTCACAATCAAATTTTAACAACTTTAGAGAATATAGTTTTGGAAAACATTGTTGGAAAGGATTTTTTTTTTTAACATTGTAGGAAAATAAGCAAACTGCAAACAAAAACTCGGATGTGGGTAACATGTAGAAGTTGGAAACCTGCTGTTACCGATATTTTCTTCCTTTCCAAAATGTTTCCAAAAGCATTCTTCCCATGCATGGTTTTCAACACATGGGATCATGTGGTATATAACTAGTACATTACCTCTACAAATAGAACATCACTTCTTTAACCCATTACCACACAATCCCTACTTTTGACGCCCCTGAGAAAGAAGCCTTTTGAAAACACTGTGGGAAAAGGAGAAAATGCTGGTAACCAGCATTTTCTCCTTTTCCCACTGTGTTTTCTACCCTTCCCAGACCAAGTTTCAAACTTTCAGTTACCTTTGTTTTGTCGTCTGCAAATGCTTTCAATTTGGACCAGTCTAAAATTTTCTCGTGTGGTAAAGAGTTAAAATGTCTTTGTACTAGCAGTTATCATCATACAATCAGGGCCCTTATTCACCAACCATGCCTACTTATTCTAATAATTATGCTATAGAAATTTCTGAATGGCTGAGCCCTTTTGTTGCCACTACTATCCTCTTTTCCCACAATGTTTTTTAAGGTTCATGTAAAGTGTTTATTTTGCTTAATTTCATACGTCAATAATTCTGTAATTATTAAAATTTGTCCGGGAAAACCATATATCAAATTAAAGCTCTGGATGAGTACAAGCTGTTTTACATAATTATACCTAATGGCCTTGCATAATAAAACTAAAACATTGCAGAAAAAGATGACATCGTTTAAAACCTACAAAATAATAATGACATAACAAAATTGCTTAAGTTTTGGAGAAAACATAGGCTATGGTACATACCAGGTACTGCTACTACCAAAAATCCTATAGTTTCTTTAAAAAGGCACATATTTAAGTCAGAAAGCTTGACATTTTTCCCTTATTGAATTGTCAACCATGTTTGACCTACTTTGTTTTAGTAACAGGTATGGTGTCTCCACAGGATCAAAATGTACAAGTGGTTGTGCATGATAAACTTTCATTAGTAATTTTAGATAATAAAACAAATAAAAATGACCTGTACAAGTGAAATTTCCATGTCTACGTCCAAACCCTTTCTCAAAAACAGCAGTTACAAAAGGTGTCACCAGTCTGGTAGATAGGATTAAGGTGTCACCAGTCTGGTAGATAGGATTTAGAATCAATTTTTGACATAAGCATTTTTTTCATTGTTCTTTTTGTGTGTGTAATGGGGTAGTGGGGTGCTGTTTTTGAGAAAGGGTTTGTAAGTGGACATGGAAATTTCACTTGTACAGGTCATTTTTATTCTTTTTTTATCTAAAATTATTACTGGAATAAATTGACCTGAAATTGACCTTTATGCAAAGAGTAATTAAAACGTGAATATTTAAACCATCGGGTATAACCGGACTGTACGGAAACTGTTATCGGTAAATGTCGGGTTTGACCCTTACTGCGCCTTAGTCAAAATAAAAAGGTTTTGCGGAAGGCATAAATTAAAATCAGGCTGCACAGAAAGCACGTCATAGATCTAAGTCACCCAGCATGTATTACCAATTTAAACCAACAATATAATGGTTATTTCAGGTATTTCAAGTATTCTTTGAAAACACTATACCGTAATTCCCCCAAGTATTCGGACGGGAAAAAATAATTATTTTTTTTGGTGTCCGAAAACTTATTAAATTATTTGGGTGACTGTCCGAAAATTTGGGGAAATCTATTTCCAACAACAACAACTATCCTTCAATAGACGTAACATATCCTTTAACAGACATCGTACAGTATGTACAAAAGGCATATATTTCCCGAAAAGAACTGACATGAGATCGACCTTTATGGATTAATAACACTTACTTGTAAAAAGAGTTCACACAATCACGTATTCGAACGCAAATAGCTACTTCGCTAAACAATCCTAAATCATGGTCGTGATAAGGGTTATACTTGACCTGACTAAAATTGGTTACGTCACCCATACACGTGCTTGTCTCCATGCCAACATGTCTGTGTACAGGTCGTTACAAATAGCCATCCCGTTATGCAATAAAAGTGTATTTTATAGCGTTTATCGATAAGATTTACATGTTTAATGCGTCACGGGTATTTGACTAAATATATACAGCCTGTGCAACACATATTAGCACCTGCATTCAGTCTACCGCGATCAATCAGATACCAAACAAAGGATTTAAGCTTAAAACATAGATCGATTTACTCTTCTCAGGTACTTGCTAATTAACTCTTTACCACACAATCAAGACTTTAAATGATCCTGGGGTAGAACCTTTTGAAAACATTGTTGGAAAAGGAGAAAACGCTGGGATTAATTATTTTCTCCTTTTCCCCCCCACTGTTTTCTTCGTTATCCAATCAAAAATCATTTTAGCAAAATGTAATTGTCGTCTGCGAATCTTTCGAATTTTATCTAGTCCAATAACATTTCGGTTTTGTAAAAGTTTACCGTATCCCAAACAAGCCTTTGTTGTATGCAAACTCTTTCAGTTTGGAAGAGTCTTTAATATGTTGTCTGGGAAAGTATTGCAGACCTTCGTCGATCTTCTGAACCATTTTAATTTGTTGTTTGGGAAAGAGTATAGCGGGTCTTCGTCAACTTTTAAAGCATTTTAATTTGTTGTTTGGTAGAGTACTGCGGGTCTTCTAAATCATCATAATTTCGTGTCCGAAAATTTAGGGGCAATTATTTTACCAAGTGTCCGAACTTAGGGACAAAAAAAAAATTATTTCGGAAAATAATTAATGGTGTCCGAAAATTTAGGGTGTCCGAATACTTAGGGGAATTACGGTACCCGGTAAATCTATTAGCAGCATAAAGAGTTTAGAAACATGCACATAGTTCCGCATGCAGACGACATTAGCCGGAGCCAAGTTAGAACAATAAATCAAGCGTGTAATATATGGTAATTGAGGTCATTTATTTCATGTCAATTTGTTCAGGTAATACTAATGAAAGTTTAATACACACAACCACTTGTACATTTTGATCCTGTGGAGACACCATACCTGTTACTAAAACAAAGTAGGTCAAACATGGTTGACAATTCAATAAGGGAAAAATGTCAAACTTTCTGACTTAAATATGTGCCTTTTTAAAGAAACTATAGGATTTTTGGTAGTAGCAGTACCTGGTATGTACCATAGCCTATGTTTTCTCCAATACTTAAGCAATTTTGTTATGTCATTATTATTTTGTAGGTTTTAAACGATGTCATCTTTTTCTGCAATGTTTTAGTTTTATTATGCAAGGCCAGTAGGTATAATTATGTAAAACAGCTTGTACTCATCCAGAGCTTTAATTTGATATATGGTTTTCCTGGACAAATTTTAATAATTACAGAATTATTGACGTATGAAATTAAGCAAAATAAACACTTTACATGAACCTTAATGTCTTCTTCTTCAGGTTGTTACAAGTCTGGAGTGTGTGATAAAGGGTTAAGCAAAGACTGGTATTGTTGAACTGACATGATTCATCTCCATGCAACAACTGGTACAACCATCTACAACAATGGTTTCATTTTGTGAGATATGTAAATCTATTTCAAAGCCCTTCAAATCCGAAATGCTCTGCACCTGTGTAGCTCAAAGCGTATGCAATATGTTCCCCATGACCTTCTTTTACCCTTGAAATGCACGAGCAAAAAACCTGTACTGCATGTAATTATGGAAAAGACTTTGTTTTGGACAATCCGCAAGTACAAAAAGTTCATCTTCAATTTGTCACTAAAAAACAAAATTCCAGACATGTCCAACCTGAAAGCATTTAAATTTTAGAAAACAAAGTGTGACTCAAAAATTGAAATTTGTTTTTGGAGGGTTAGAAAACATTGTGGGAAAACGACAGAAAGCTGGAAACCACTGTTTTCTCCTTTGCCCTTAACATTTTCAAATGAATTCTTCTTCAGGGCCATTTAGTCAGGATTTTGTGGCAAAGGGTTCATCAAAACACTGACTTGCATCGGCCTGTTCGCAAGCAATAGGCTATTTAAATCCTATATGTACATTGCTTAATAAGTGTTCAACAGTTACTGAAGAGTCCTTGGCCTGTATTCATCAACCATTCTTGAGAATATCCTTAAGTCTAATTCTCCAAGGTATATGTAACACAGCCTCTGATTGGCTAAACCAAATGGTTGCAAAAAAAAATATGGGAAAAAAAAAAAGCTTACCTAAACAATGAATTCAAAACCAGTAAAATACAAGTTTACAACTGTTAAAACAACCCCTCTAAACACAGTCTCCTTACTTTGTTGTACAAGGCTATTTGTTACAACTCCCATGTCACACAAGTTCAACCTGCACCAAGAGCTGACTTAAAATGAACAACTTGTTCTTTGGACCAAGTTATTTACAAAACCTTTAACCCATCTCTTTTCTGAATATAACTATTGGCAGGTTGTAAACTAATATAAGTGCAGCAGGAAAAAGGTTCAATACCAGGGAAGATTATTTTCACGTAGTTGCATTACAAAACAGTGTAAGAAAAGAGTGAACAGCTTATTACAAGCAATTACTCTTCTTTCTCTCAATGTTTTCAACAGCCATGTCTACAACAGGAATGTAGTCATATTTGCCTAATGTGATAGGTGAAGGCCATTACCCTTGCTTCAAGTGGGCTTTATTCTTTATAACTCTTTATACTTACCTTAATCGCACCTAGAACAAATCTGTCTATATCGCATGACATACTGGTAATTCAGAAACTATTTTTCCTGAATTTAAAGTTTAATTCTACATCCTATCTCCCAGGGAGTATTCCGAATTGGAAGCTGTGGGGAGACATTTTCTGAACAAAGAGTTTAATCTTAATCGGTTGACCCATCTTCTGTTTTTGCTGAAAAAGCAATTTTTCGGACAACTTTAAGGATAAAGATTTACGCACTTTATATTAATGTTAAGCTTCAGAGAAACCAGTTTCAACATACAATTTTTTACCCAGTCTCTTTGCTAGATAGAATAGTCTTTTAGAAAAGTCCATATAAAAAGCAATTCTAGAGGACAAATCAGAGGTTGCTCCTATTTGTACATTCATGTGTTGGAAAACAGCGGGAAAAAGAATAGAAATGAATAAACCTGGAAACCTGCATTTCCTCTATTGGCCACAGTAGTTTCAAAAGCACTCTTCTTTCAGTTTTTAAAAACATCCTATTGTTTGATAGAAATGAACAACATTATAGAACAAGAGCCAACTTCTAACAGAATATAAAAGTATATTGGCAGTATGAAGGGTTAGGCAAATCAACCTTTTCAGTTAAGTCATTGGCACGCCATATTTACAATTTTAAGACTGAAATCCGATCTATTCTTTCCGTGGAGCTAGCCAAGCAGAAATAAGTTAACCTTTACTATGTAATTACTTTACAAAAACCCCCCAAACAAAAGCGTAACATGATCCCACCCGTCAGCTTACACATGTAAGGTTCTTTTTTTAGACAATCATGACAAGTGGTTCTCTTTTTTTTACTTTATCCTTCTTTAAACATTACTTTATTAACATCCCTTGTGGCGATGGCTTTTTGAAAACAGTGAGAGAAAAGAGAAAATGCTGGTAGTCTATCATTTGAGCCACAGTTCAATAACAGCTGTTTGGAAAAACTTCTGATTGGGAGAATTCTATAATGTTTGTCTTCTGATAAATGGGTTAACCATTTACCCCATAATGCCAAGGTTTAACGACCCTTAGGAAGAACACTTTTGAAAACATTGTGGGAATAGAAGAAAATGCTGGTAACCGGCATTTTCTCCTTTTTCCACAATGTTTTGTACACTTCCCACGACAAATTTCAATTTTTGAGTCACGTTTATTTATTGTCAACAAATGCTTTCAATATGAACAAATTTTTGTTGTGTGAAAGAGTTAAATTTGGACAAGCTCAAAATTCTGTCATGTGCTTTAACCATAACAACAAGAGTACTGCATGTAGGTGCCACTGCTAAGCTGCAAGTCCCTGATTTGCAGTGGAAATTCTAAGCTGAAAGGGGGCATAACTGGGTCAAAAATATTGATAGATATATATTTCTATATACGAGTTTCTTTTTTGATAGCCCTTCAGATTTTGGGACGAACATTTTACAAAAATACAAAAACAAATCATCCTTATACCCCCAAAGCCTTTTACCTTTCATTTTTCAAACCCCAGTAGTCGAAAACCATCTGCCAACAAGAGAAATTAGAGATATGATATGGCCCAGGTCGACACCGAAGGGCAACACAGTCTACTTTTACATTAACATTAGCAACTTGCTAATTTACATACCGGAAATGCACAGACGAAGCTTCAATTATTGTGTCCGTTGTGTCCGAAGATATTTTGGAAAATAGTTACACATTTGTTATGTTATGGAATTTAAGCGTCATTAGTCACATGCCAGTGACTAAATGATATTCCCAAAATGCCTTGGTGATTTTTGGCACAAAATCTAAATATATCTGAAGAGGCTACGTAGCCTTTTGAGGGACCGAGGGAATACCATCAAAAAAAAATTGGGGGGGGGGGGGGATAATTTTATGATTCTTAATTATTGATGATTTGTATTGGTTTTTTTTTTCATATAAATTTCAGAGATATATTTTCTAATTTGGTGAGATGTGAAAAATCTAAATACCTACCTATCACAACTTGTCCAAGTTTGACGTTAAATATCATGTAATAACGGAGATAATGCAAAATGCCAGTGCTTACAGGACAACAACACTTGGACTACTACAGTAACCTGTCCTTTCCTTTGAAAACAGCATGCTGAAAATGACTGCAATGCTTTCAAAGGTAGCCTACAATATTGTTCCCTAGAAGTAATGGGTAAACCCTATTAAACCAAGATATTCCATGTTTTATAGACAAAAGGAAACAGGCTTTCGATTACATTTTGGGGGAATAGAGAAAATACCAGTAACCAGCATTTTCATTGTTTTCTACATTATCAAAGATTCAGAATAGTTCCTTAACTCTTTACCACTCAGTCGCGACTTTTAACGACCCTGAGAAAGAAGCCTTTTGAAAACATTGTGGGAAAAGGGAAAAATGCTGGTAACCAGCATTTTCTCCTTTTCCCACAATGTTTTCTACCCTTCCTAAGACAAATGTCAATTTTTGAGCCATACTTAGGTTGTCGTCTGCTAATGCTTTCAATTTGGACCAGTCTAAAATTTTCTTGTGTGGTAAAGAGTTAATGCATATTCCATGCATCATCATCTGCAAATGCTTTCATTATGGACAAGGCTAAAATTTCACATCTAGTAAAGGGATAAACCAAAGCCCAGCTGACACATTATCCAGACATTCTCTTTGTACAAAATGCAGCAGTGTGACTGGCACATGTAAGAGGATTGTCCCATTACAATATTTGTATGCCTTTTTTTTTTATGTTAACCCATTACCACACCATCCCTACTTTTGACAACCCTGAGAAAGAGGCTTTTAGAAAACATTGTGGGAAAAGGAGAAAATGCTGGTAACCAGCATTTTCTCCTTTTCTTAGTACAGATAACTGTCCCCAAAGTCGATGTTACTTTTCAACTGGTCACCTCTGGGTAAAGAGACAATCCGGACAAAATCAGTTGAAAGTTCCACACAGATTTTGTGCGCAAGTTTGAACTCTTTTAATTTCCTAAATAGAGCACAAAACTAGGACTTAAACATACATGTTTCTTGTGTATTCAATATTCTTTTATTTGAAATATAAGTATTTTCAATTCAAACGCTGACCGTGAGAAAATACCGTGTATTTCATCTGTGACTCAAGCTGTTTACATTCCGGAAAACATTTAAAATGGCCGCCACGCACGATAAATTTTGTCCGTGATTTTTCCGAGATAAACATGTTGTAAACGACTTCTACAAGCTTTTTATGTAATGAATCGTTTAACAATTTGTTTTTGGTCATGATTAGTACTAAAATTCAATTGCATTTCAGTGCAATACTGATAAAACCGATGAAACCGAAAGTCGGTATAGCGCTCTATATTTGCTACCGGAAAATTTATGATGGACATGAGATGGTACGGTGTACAGTAAACGTCCAAATATGAAAAAAATCACCAGGGCGTCTCATTACTGAGACTACTCCTTTTCTCACAATGTTTTCTACCCTTTGCAAAACACATCTCAAATTTTCAGTCACTTTTGTCATCTGCAAATGCTTTTGATTTGGACGAGTCTAAAATTTCGTAGGTATAAAATTACCATGTGTAGGTCTTTAACTCTTTTGTACCACACGAGAAATTATTAGACTGGTCCAAATTGAAAGCATATGCAGACGACAAAATAAAAGTGACTAAAAAATTGAAATTTTGTTTGGGAAGGTTAGAAAAAATTGCAGGAAAACTAGAAAATGCTGGATACCAGTATTTTCTTCTTTTCCTCTGTGTTTTCAAAAGGCTTTTTTTTTTCCAGGTCGTTAATACTCGGGACTGTGTGGTAAAGAGTTAAATGGTTAAATCTTTTACAAAACTGTACCAAACTTTTATAACCCCCCCCCCCTCCCCAAACATACACAACCACATTGTGTGAAAAGAAGAAAATGATGGTAACAAGACTTGGGCGTTTTCTGCTTTTCCCACATTTACTACACTTTGAACAAAAGAAATCAATATTAGGCCTACATTCACCATCTGAAAAAGCTGTTAATTTGTTCAAGTCTAAAATACTGTTTGGTAAAGTAATGTAACTTTAGCTCTTTACCACTCAATACCAACTTTCTACGACCCTGAGAAAGAAGCCTTTTGAAAACATTATTGGAAAAGGGGAAAATGCTGGTAACCAGCATATTCTCCTTTTCCAACAATGCTTTCTACCCTTCCCAAACCAAATTTCAATTTTTCTGTCACAATTCTTTTGTCGTAGACCTGCACATGCTTTCAATTTGGACCAGTCCGCTAGGTAAAGAGTTAAGTTGTTCAAGTCTAAAATATTGTTTTGTATAGTATTAAATGTAACTTTTAACAGGTTTCCATAATATTATTGTGTATGAGAAAAATTCTAATACACCATACTTTGTAACAATTTGGTTTCCAAATCAATATCAATTATGTGTTACTTCAACAAATATTTTCCAACTTATGAAAAAATTTGAAGCATATACATACTGTTGATACTGTAGTCAGAATCCGGTCACTGGAAACATTTTTCAACCAAATTCAAAATTTTCTACATAATCCACTTAATTTATCACAAAACAGAAATGCAGAATCCAGTATTAGAAAGTAAATAAGACAAATTCAAGAACACAATGTAGTTTCTCAGATGCCCCCTGTTCCAGCTGTTTACCTCATAAAAGCATACAAAATAGAGGATAAACCATAGCAAAAGGGGGGCCATCTCAAAGGTTTCCAAACAATGCCCTCCAGTTGAATCAGTTACAATTTTATTACACCCTCATACAGAAAAACCCTATTGCTAGCACACAGCCATCAAACTTAGTACATGAAGAAATATGTATCTTTAGGCAATATTTTGAATTGTGAAACATCACATTATGTTAACAGCCTGTCCATAATTATGTTTCTCTATGAAGAACTACCCTAGATCTTTTTCATTAGAGATCTACGTTTTCTTTCTTGTCATTTTGTAAGACACATCAATGATTATGCATAAAATCTTCCAGGAAAAATCAATGATATAAGAGACCAAACTTTGGACAAAAGCAGAGAGAATGGTTTGCCCCCTAAACTTCAAACAAAAATGCAGGTATAACATTGTAAGCCTAGTAGAGGCACATGTATTTATCACTTTCAGGCTACATTTGGATTGCAGAATTTCAGGTACCTCAAAGCTGAAAAGACAAAATTATAACCATGAATTCCTCTGATATCTCTGTTTCCTTAATCAAGTGGTATGAAAAGCAAAGAACATACTAAATATGTTCTCGTTATATTCTAAAACCTGTCTAGTTTTGCCTGGTTGATTTCCCCTTGCAGTAGCCTCCCATTCAAGATCAATTTGATCTGTCAGACAGAAAGATTGGCTGATAAAAAAAAGTCCTTTACTTTTCCCTTTACCAACAAATCTCTTATTCAAATGATCCTGAAAGACAGCTTTTGAAAAAAGCTTAAAAGGATAAAAAATCTGGAAGCCAACATTTGGTGGATCTTTAAGTGGGCATTAGGATCAGACAGCAGTTTTAACTTTCATATACAATATTCTAAATAACACAGCCTGGTCTTGTAGACTACTTGAAATAATTATGTTTCATAATATTTTATTGTCTAAAGTTAACTTTTACTGGTATTAAGTGGAAAGATGTCATGATTTATACCATCTTGTAGAAACAGACTGTATGCAAAAACATTCTTCTAGAGGGCCAGCCTTGAAAGAACAGACAAATATTCTGACTCCAAGAAGGGCAATTTATTGGAGGCATTTCATCATTGCCAATAAAATTCTAGACTACAATTATGCCAATATAATTTTGGACTATAACCAACAGAACACATCTATCAGCCAGAAATTGAAGACAGCTATACCCTAAAGGCCAAATCCATCAGATTTGTAGAGCTGCATCATAAAACTAGGCATCCATTTTACTTATGAAGGATGACAGATTTTTTTTTAGATATTATATCAGGCTTCTTAAACTCTCTACCAAATGACAGAGTTTAAAATTGGTCCAAATTGCAAGGATTTGTGGACAAATAAACAAAGTGAACGAAAAATCAAGTCTTGTTTAGGGTAGAGCAGAAAACACTGATGAACAAGAGAAAATGCTGGTTAAGATGTTTTCAACATGCTTCCCTATGGATTGCTTAAACTCGGGAAAGTTTGGTTTAGGGCTAACATAATAATACGGTACTAAAAATATGTGATGCAAAACTTCTAACTGAATTCAAGCTCCTAGCAATGGCTCTTTCAAAAGTTTACAAATGGACACTGTGCACTGCATCCAAGTTATCATTTCTTCTCACCATGTCACACTGACTTAGAGGTGAAGAAAACTGAAACAAGTGCAAAATATTTGGTCAAGGTCACTGAAGGGCAAATATGCCAAAACTGCACTAATGGGAGCTCAAATCTTGTTTTACATAAACTTCCATCCAGATTTCCCCTACTTGTTGATACTATTTCTCCCCCAATGAAAACATCTTTTGCTTCATCTCAAACAAGAAAGACCTCAAAAAGTACTGCAGGGACATTAACATTAAACATTGGTTTTTGCAAGTAATCACTGTTTTAAGGCATAATTTTTACCAGCATTTTCTCCTCTCATAATTTTTTCTACCCTTCCAAACATAAATCTGAACATGTGAGCCCCATTTACTTTGTTGTGTGCACACCCTTTGTCCAAATCCAAAACATGCACTTTACTAGGAACTAATCCATATAACCATATCCATGGCCTGTAAAGATTGATTGTGTGATGTTTAACACTGTTTTCAGCAACATTTCAGCCGCAGGTTTTCCAGGAGTTTCTTTTTATCAGTACTTCACATAACATTCTTCCAACCACTGGCTCCACATAACCATACTATTAAGAACTCTTAACTTGGCTTTGTACAACTTGTAGGTGAACCCAACAAAATAGTTAATGCAGGATATGGATAAGAAGTTTATCAGAACAATGGCTATGAACAACAATGAAGATGACCTCATTGTGACAGACTAAGATAAACCACTAAAAACCTCTGAACTTTTCCATAAGAGTCCTTCCTATAATTATCCTATTACAATTGTTTGATTAAACTCCTTATACTTCATTTTTAACCCTCTACATAAAGGATCCTGTGTTTCAATGCCTGAAAAAGTCAGCTATAGTAACATTGTTGAAATGCAAGTGACAAAAATTTTTTGCTCACTTGGTATCTTTCATGTGAGCCATTTTGTCCACCACACAACTTTGGGTCATCTTCAATTCATTGCTCTCATATCTATCTTGGATTGTGTTGTCTTTAGAACTCAATATTGCAAATAAGACTTCACGGCTGTACTTATATCCCTTCCTTCAATGACCCCGGTGCGCCCATGAGGGCTTCATCATGCTGTCTTAATGATTTAAATCATACCAAACGACACAATTTTAGGTACATCCAAAATGAAAGCATTTCAGATGACAAAATAAAAGTGACTAAAATTTGAATATTTGCTTTGTGAAGGGTAGAAAACATTGTGGGAAAAGGAGAAAATGCTGGTTAGCTACTTTCTCAGAGTCGTCAAAAGTAGGGGAAAAGCCTGTGGGAAAAGAAGAAAATGTTGATAACCAGCATTTTCTTTTTTTTCCAGTGTTTTCTGTCATTTCAATATCAAACTCGGTTACCAGAGCCACATCCAAATTTGTCATCTACAGACACTTTAAGGTCTTAAAACATGAGGGTAGGTGGACGTATGGTGCTGTTGATGCTGTTCAGCAATATGCCTTCAATTCCTCCCCCCACCCACCCCCCCTCCACCTCTTCTTTTTACTGCAAGAGGACAATTGTCTGTTCCACTTGCAGAAACAGGGAGCAATTTGAAAATTAGTGAGACACAGGCATTCAGTTCTACTTCTCTACTTCTTAATAAATCTGAAAGGGTGTACAAAAAGAGTCCCATCTATTCACATGCTGATGAAACCTTTTTTTTTTTTTCAAATCAATGGAACAATGACCAAGAATCTCCCACTTGGCAAAATACTGATGGCAGGGATGGGGGTGTTTACTCTTTCTGGCAGAAACTGTTTTGGTCTATGTATGCTGCAAACAAAGTAGTTCAACCTGTGAGATATCAAAGCTTTCAGTCCGTATTCCATTACACTGACCCATTTCCAGACCACTACTGTCAAAACAATAATTTCATACAATATTCATCCAAATATTGAGAAAATTTGCATAAAAGAACAAAAGAACAATATAATTTTCTTACTAAAGGCATCAAACAACTAAAAACTTACTCATCCAGTAAAGAATCCATGATAGTAATGTAAAGCTAAGTCAAAAACCAACATTTTCCTCATGCTCAAGAATACAGTACAAACTCCACACTTTTCTCCTACATAAAACACCCCTGTGTATAACAATGTACAAGTTTGAACTATCATAGTCCTTGTTTAGATCTAACAATGAAGCATGACTTGGCTACCAGATTGCTGTACCTGATAGATGATTGATGGTTGACCTGAGCCCTCAGGTCTTGTCCAATAAACTGCTGATGTAAACCACTGATAAAAATGTCACAACAAAAATAGCTAAACCATTAACACATTATCCCCCACTTACAGACTTTTTGCCTCTTCTAGCAGAGAAACTTTCAAAAATGGTGTGGCAACCGGGAGACACTTCATGTAAGGACTAGTTTCTCCCTTTCCATCAAAATGTTGATCTATACTTTTAACCCCAGAACATTTGCAAACAGTTAAACTGGTCTGTGAGGAAGTTTCATACAAGCAATGAAGTAGCCCTATACATAAAAAATCCAACACCTGACAACTCAGAAAGTGTTTTTATAAATACTGCAGGACAAAAGGTAGTTACTTCCAACCTGCAACTGACTGTTTTCCAACAATTCTTAATATAGCATCCACAAATGACATATTTACCCTTTCTTTACAATATTTATCTCATTTGCACCCAATTATATTTGTGAAAAGTACATACATTACAAGGTAAAGGATTGATCTTTCTCATTGAGACACAATCTACCGTTGTTCTCAATTTGATAAAAAACAGTGCCAAATACACCTAAGCTTATAATTATTTAAAGGTAAGAAACCAAAAATAATTGTATTTTCAAGGATGCTTTGATTAGAATGTCCCACCCAAGTTAACAAATCACATCAAAGATTAGACAGTAGGTTGCAGTCTAATCTTAATCCATCCTGGTGACAAAATCAATGAAGTTTTTGAAGGGGGCTTTATCCCTTTACCACACAATCACAAAGTCCTTATAACCCTGAAGAAAATGTATTTAGAAAAAACTGTGGTAACCAGCATTTTCTTCTTTTCCCAAAATGTTTTCTACCCTTTCAAAGACAAATGTCTTCATTTGAGCTATACCCACTGTGTCATCTGCATAATGCTTTGGAATCAGCCTAGTTTTAAAATTTTGTTGTATCTTAAGGGGTTAGGGCCTACTTTTCTCTAACACCTGCAAAAGATATTTTTCTGAGAACCGACACATATCTATTTATGCCTCCATAACACATAACTGTAATCCACAAAATGTCTTTTAAGTCTTTACCAATGGCAAAATTTTGGACTGGACCAAATTCCATGCATCTGCAGACAACAAATTAAATCTTGGTAATATGATGATTTCTGACTTTGTTAAAGTAGAAAATATTGTGGGAAATGGAGAAAATGCAGTCCTTAAAACATGAGATGCCTTTCATCCTGCGCAAAAAGATTTTGTAGCAGGAAGTTTGTCTAAAAATATTTGAAATGTGCCAATGATAAAGTCACAGTCATTTTCTTTCATGGTTTTGTCTTTGGAGTTTACAACAATAGCAAAGGCCTCGAACAATCTCGGCCCACATTGTTCCAAACTCTAAATTTGAACAAGTTTTTGGACTATGTCCATGTAGCTATTTATCTCAAAGATATCAATACTGAATCAGACACCAGTAAACAAACATAATTAACTTCTTGAGATATTGATCAGCTATAACTATACTTCACCTGACAATCTCCAAATAACCAAAACTGAAAACTCCAGACAAGGAAAAAACCCTAAAAATAAAGGTCATTTCAACCCTGTTTTTACCAGATCATTCCAACAAAGCTTTACTGGAGTTTCTGTCATAGATCCTTCACACAACATTCTTTCCAAGCCAATTCCTGCATTATGCATTGTCTAAGCAATGTTCAGCCATGCACATTGCAAATATCATTGATCCTGGGAGCCAATTCTATGCTGGGAATGAAACCAGTCACCCTTGGTTTTCCTGCTAAAGTATCAACTGCTCCAAGGTACAGTAACGACTAAGCTATAGTGTAGTACCAACTGCGCTACAGTACAGTATCAACAGCACTATGATATAGTACCAACTGTGCTACCAAACTCAGCCATCCCAATTAGAAAACTTACTCTTTTTACATTTAGGGCTTTCTTTACTACTATGTCTATCTAAAGAAGCCTCAACTCAAATAAATGATTTCATGGTTGCAGTCTAATCTTGATTTACACTGGTAACAATCTCAACTGTAGCTGTACAAGGCACTTTTTTATGAGCTAAATGGCTCTTGTGAGAAGACTGAAAAGATGGCCATAATGGCCCTGAATCGTCCACTGGTTAATAAGTAAAAATACTATGAGCTAAACATTTCAATATTTGGCCAATTGGTTTCAAACTTGAAGACATATAGAATTTTACCATAAAATCCTGAGAAAGGTATGGCCCCTGGGCAAAGCCAATTTTGACCGCAAAGCTACAATTACTTGAATCCTGGTGGAGATCCACAAGATCCCAAACCAAATAATACAGGTCTAGAATGTGTGGTTATAAACAAGAAGATTTCCAAAGTTTTCTCAATAAAAGTCCCTGTAAAACATGGGACCCGTAAATTTTGTAGCCCTAGTCTTTATTATGGTTAGTAACAAGATGACTTGTATAGTTTTCACCACAAAACTTGAGACCCCTAGGCTATAACTAGGACCCTCCCTGTAGAGGCCCACTAGATAAAGCTGCATGCAGGTAGGTAGTCCAAGGCCTTATGGCTAGGTACAAATACCGGTAGATTTTTAAAGTTTTCTCAATATGAGCCTATGTACAACTTGTGACCCCCAGAAAGGGGCCAAATTTAATCCCAGGACTATAATTTGGATATCCTTGGTAGACAATCACTTGATGAAGATGCATGCCAAATTTGGTAGCCCCAGGCCCTATGGCTTAGTGCAAGAAGATATTTAAAGTTTTCCAAATATAAGCCCATATAAAACTTGTGAACCCCGGGACCAGGCCATATTTGACCCAAGGGCTACAAATTGGGCACTCCTGGTAGACAACCACTTAATGAAGATATATGCCAAATTTGGTAGCCCAAGACCCTATGGCTAAGTACCTGATAGATTTTAAAGTTCTCCAAATATAAGCCCATATAAAACTTGCGACCCTCGGGTGAGGCCAATTTTGACCCCAGGGCTATTATTTGAAGGAACTTGAAAAGAGGTCCACTAGATAAAGCTACATGCCAAATTTGGCAGCCCTAGGCCTTACGGTTTCGGACAAGAAGGTTTTCAATATTTTTCAGTTTTGTTGCCATAGTACCCAGAGTTTTTGAAGGAATCAAATTTTTTCAAGGAATTCTGAAGAGAACATGGCAGGATCATTTCTGTGAAGCTTCATCAAAATTGGATAGGAAGTTTCAGAGAAGATGTTTGAAATAAAGGTTAACACACACACTGACTGATGGACAGATGCACACAAGGATGCACGACAGACACCAGGCCATGACATAAGCCCACTGGCCTTTGGCCAGTGGAGCTAAAGAGGAAAGTTTTATCTGGCCATAACACAAAAATTGCTGATAATGCAAGATATGAAAGTATAGTGACCTCTCTGCCCTGCATTTCACTCTCAGATAAACAAGATAACAATACTTGATTCATATGCAAATGTCATACAGAATCTTCTTTCATTTTAAGCTTGAGACAGTATTTGCAGCAGGAAAGATTAAGTCGAAATACTTCTGTAACAGTATTCAGAGCTCCAGAAAGAGAGCACCAGATAGTGGGAGTGGTTCCCATAGCTGTTCCAGACAAGAGGGTTTTGCCAGCCCCCAAATTAACAAATTTGAAGAAGGGGGGGGGGGGGGTTCTAAAACAAATTTGGGTTACAACCTAGTTTTACCAATAGAAACAATTCATTTACTGCAAAAAAAAACAGTATACTGTAGTTCTCATTTATTTAATTCTCATTTAGACATTAATGTATTATTTCATTAATATCAATTATGCTAATTTCAATTCTAAATTACATAATACATTACAAGCAATTTTACTGAATAAGAAGTCTGTCTCTTCCAGTCAATTACGTGATTTACATATAGAATCATATTTAATTTCAAAATGTTTGATGAATAGAAGCCAAGACTGATACAAATAGATGTTAATTTCATGAATGTTTTTCTTTATCAAACATAGATTTTGGCTTCCACTCATTATTTTATACAGAGATTTGTGTAAATTCACTGTTAAACCCCTTACAAAGCAATCTCAAGTTTGCAGTGATTATCACTAGCAACAAGGTTACAAGGAAAAGGTCCAAGTTTTCCCAACACAGGGCTAGGAAAGTACCTTGAAATCTTTTTTTTTTTTGAAACTTTAGTACAGCTGGTACTGAATCCATTTCTGTATGACAAAACAGAACAATTCTAGAGTTGATTTAATTGGTTTTTGAGGTAAAATGGCTTTGAAAGGACTTATTTTAATACCATCAGAAGTGTATTATAAATTGGAAGTGTAAAACTATGATTGTGTTTTTGGATAATTTTGTTGTCATAGTAAAACATCAATCTGAGAATAAGGATAGCAGTAATGTTATCCAATTCATTCCATTAATTTCAACTTCATCAATAACTGACTATGGGGCAATCATTGAGTCAATTTTTAGGTGGAAAAGGGCAGAAATGAAGAATTAACAACGGTGTGTTGCACCTAAGTCTGAAGTGGTGTTAACACTGAAATTCAAAAATCCTACTTAGTTTTTTTTTCAATTTCACTTTTTCCCAACTTTCTTTGAAGTTTGTTTCATCGCCAGATAACGAAAGGAACAAAAACTACTACAGTGATCTTGAGACCTATTGCCAATATTTACATGTAACACAGTTGCTAAAATGTCTATGATATGGTAAAACACTGTGTGATTAGGAGAAAATGCTGGTTACCAGCATTTTCATTGTTTCCTTGAATGTCTTCAAAAGACTTCTTCAAGGTCATTACAAGACTTAGCGAGGATCTTGTGGAAGGTTTAATTTCATGTAATGAATTCCTTTGGTCAGTAATAACAAAATTAGGGCAAGATAGGGGTTACAAGATCCTCATGTACTGAGGATTGTCTGTATATATGATAAACATACCTCCACCTGTACAAACAACCCTTCCTCAAATTTCAACTTGCTAATGCTATACTGTATGGACGATGTACAGATCAATGATTTGACTACAAAATTTCCATTTTTAAAGTGCTTGAGCTTTCATCCAGGCATAATGCTAGTGTATTATCCATTTACTTCATGTATGTATCTTTTTATGACAAGCCCAATCATTGTATCAAAATTTTGTGGCAAGAAGAAGCTGGTTTAATCTAAGTTTGAAGCCCTTTATAAATGGTTCTTGAGCAAAGCAAGACAGAGTCCAAGCCTTTATTATTATCAAAAAGAATCTCAGAAAGATGTGAACAGGAAAACTGACATGATGATTTGCCTAAAAAACTGTTCAAAGTTCAGAAAACATCTATTCAAATAAAACCACATCCATTCATATAACTTCAAGTATTGTCGAATTGCAGCAAAAATGTTAAAGGTGCGTTTCAGGGCCTTCTTGAAGGTCTAACTATCTCGTAAAATAGGGTAGTGCGGATCTATCCCAAACTGAACTGAACATTTTGATTTAGATCTGAACTATCAGTAGTAGTCACAAAATTGAATTTAGTAAATCTGACATTGGAGTGCACTACAGCACAGCACTGTTGAGTTCAAGACAAAAGCAAGTAAATTTTGTTGTTGGCTCAAGGTTTAACCCTTTCCCAAGCAACCCATTTGTCATCTGCAAGTGCCATCAATTTGGTCAAGTCCAAAATTTTGTCGTTTGGGAAAAGGTTTACCAGAAATAAGCACTAAAGGTTTACCTTTAACTTCCTGTTTTTCCCCTATATCCTGACACGGGGACGGGGATGATGTGTTCAGAATGGTTGGTGAAGCTGCTACACTGTTTGTTGTGGTTGTAATAGCCGATGGTTGCTGTTGTTGAGCAGATCGAGACTTTCTCGTCACAGAGCTCCGATTCACAGTAGTGGGCTGACTAGTTGTTGGAACACCTGTCTTACTCTGAAATAGAGAACAATTTGTTCATCAAGATGTCATTTTAAAAAGTTTACACCACAAGTAGGATTTCTTGCACCCTCAAAGGCAAAAATCTTTTGAAAACAGTGTTGGACAATGAACAATGGTGTACCTACAATTCGCTTACAGCAGGTAGTTCTATGAATCTTTTCAGTCCTCGAAATGATTAATTTGCCAAGCTGACATTAACTCTTGACCAAGAACCAAATTTTTAGAGAGCTCCAAACTTAAAGCATCTGCAGGCAACAGATTTAAATGTTACTAAGGAACTGAAATTCCTCGTTTGAAGAGTTACCAGCACTTTTTCCTTTACCCACAATGTTTGCAAATGCCTTCAGTTTCAAGGTCATCAAGAGTCCACATAGTGTGGTAAATGGATAAAGCTAACAAATCCTTGACAAAAGGTCCAGTGGGTTACCACCTAGCCACGACTGCCAAGTCCTACTGGACACAAAAAAACCCTATTGGTACAACTTCCAACATTAACTCTTTCTCAAACAACAAATTTTAGACTATTCCAAACTCAAACAGTAAGCAGACGACAATTTCAAATTTGATAAATATAGCAGAAAGTTCTCCAAATGTGTAGAAAACACTGTGGGAAAAGGAGAAATTGATCGTTATCAGCAATTTCTCCTTTTCCCACTTTGCTGTTAAATGACAGGATATAATAATGAAAGAGAACTGGGAAAGGGAGAACTTGCTGGTTACCAATTCTTTAAATGCAACATTTCCAAAACAAAAAACCTCCTGAAGGTATACAATAAAGGGTTGAATGAACGATTATAATATAAAGTCCACAGAAAGGTAAGGATGGCCTTGGTTTAATGGATTTTCGATAAATTACAATTTCCCCCAACAGAGGCCTCTGTAATCTGTACAATGTCGGAATGTTTTCTTTCTCGACTTGGCTACATGCCAAACAACTTGAGATTGATAATAAACATGGCTGAGTTCACACACAAAGCCTGCTTTTTTCTCCCTCAAGCACGTGATCGTAAAAGGTCATTTGGAAAATAAAATAGCTGTTCTTTTATGCAAGTCTGTGTTGGACAAGAACACCCTTTATCCTCTAAGATCGACATCCAGCCTTCATTACATCAAGAACAATTTAAGGTATTTTTTGCAGACAGAAAAAATAAAATCAGGTTAACTCTTTACCACACAAGAAAATCTTAGACAGGTCCAAATTGAAAGCATTTGCAGACGACAAAATAAAGATGACTGAAAAATTGAAATTTGTTCTGGGAAGGGTAGAAAACACTGTGGGAAAAGGAGAAAATGCTGGTTACCAGCATTTTCTCCTTTTCCCAAAGTGTTTTCAAAAGGCTTCTTTCTCAGGGGCGTCAAAAGTAGGGATTGTGTGGTAATGGGTTAAACATGCATTTAATATTTGCTTGGGTAATTCAACATGTTCATTTTTTTTTTTTCAGATTAGTGCAGCGTTCCAGATAAGGAGTGATGGTATTCTAAATCAATTATTTCTCTTTTAAACCACATGTTGTGGGTACTCATTAGAATTGCTTCTTACCGAAAAAGGACATTCGGAAATCTCCGTAAAGTGTTGCCTTGAGCCTGGGCAGTCCACGCAGGCTGATTCGAAGCAACACTTTATGTAATATTTTGTTTTGTGCAAGCCCACTATAGCACAAAATCTAATGTATTTGTAAACCGTCGTCTCAGATTAGCCTGCACGGACTGCACAGGCTGATCCAAAACGACACTAGACGCAAATGTCTCAATTGCCCTTTTCGCGTGTTGCATGCCATACAATTCACTTGACCAGTTTCGATGGCTGAAATTTTTGTCTACTAAAATTTTGAGAGCTTTTTCTTCAACACTTGATTAAACAAGGGGACTGTGTCAATCAAATTCAGAGGTCACTTTCTGTGCATTCTGCTCTTGATCTATGCCTCCTACAACAGCCCATTTTGTCGCCAATGGCACTGACAGAATATAGATCCTTAAGAACTTAAGAAGCTTAGACCAGAACTACAGTGGCCAGGCTACACAAATAATGCAGGTCAATGTAAAGTGTCAAGCCAGTCAATTGGCTGGTCTAGGAATTAAGAAATCCTTTAGAGTGGTCAGTGAATCTGTGATCAACAAGGTAATAATTAGCATTTTGTGAGATATTCTGACATAAACCAGCTCTGAGATTTCATTATTTAACCCATTGCCATACAATCCCTAATTTTGAGGACCCTGAGAAAAAGGCCTTTAGAAAACATTGTGAGAAAAGGAGAAAATGCTGGTAACCAGCATTTTCTCCTTTTCCCACAATGTTTTCTACCTTTCACAAAACAAAATTCAATTTTTCTGTCACTTTTATCATGTCGTCTGCAAATGCTTTCAATTTGGACAAACCTAAAATCTTGTTGTTTGGTAATGAGTTAGGGTCTTCAAAAAAGTTCATACCCCTGAAGTAGAATCTACTGAATGAATTCATGATAATGGAGCTTTTTCAAATGGGTAAAAATACAGCCGAGATGTTGCTAATGTTGTTATGGTAAGAAAGTACTGATTGATTGACCAATTGATGTTTTACAACTCTTTCAACATTATTTTAGTGATACACAATTAGCTACAAAATTTATGGCTAGTGTCTTGCCTAGAACTGTTACAATGAAGAAGGAAGAGTATATCTAATACCAGACTGCATGATTGTTCTGTGCAGTTTGTTGTTGATCTACACTTTCTGCAAAAACCATACTTCAACAGGTCAATTTATATTCAGTACTTTCAGGCTTAAAAGTACACTATCCCTCTATGCATAAGCAAATAACCCAAGACTGCTGCATCAATTAATGCTGCCTGTTGCCATTTCACTTGTTTGTTAATGTCAGTCTTCTTGAGCTTATCTAGTTAGCAGACATTCTCATGTTTTAGTTACCCTAGGAAGAAAACCTTACAAAACTTACAAAAATGTAGCGAGAAAAGGAGAAAATGCTGGCAATCAGCATGTTTTCCTGTTTTACTAGGTGTTCAGAGGTCACTGTAACTGTGTGGGTTGCAATCTTTCAATATGGACCAGTCTAAAATTTTGTTGTTTGGTAACAAGCATTATATCAGGCTAGTAGCTGACGAGACGAAGCTACCACTGCAGTAAGAAAGAAATCAGTCTGTACAAAACATTAAGCCCAATCTCTAATCTACTTTGCCTGCTTTACTGATATTTTGGAGAAAATAAGAAACCTAGAAATGGCAATTAATTGGACCAATATTTCAAGATTCAAAATGTCTTTTGTGGCAAGTAGTTGCTCAAAGGGGTAAGATCTCTAGGACTTAACAGAAAATACTAGGTCACAAAAATTAATACTATCACATGGGCACAAAGGACATAAACATGTAAAGGTCAGAGATGAAAATGAACAGGTCACTGAAATAATATTTTACAAGGTATTCAGTAATTCCAAGACTAAAAATGTTCCACATAAAACATGTCACTAATCTTGAAATTCACATATGAAAAGTAGCATTGTTTACAATATTGAAGTTAGATGATATCCTGAACTGTTTTTAAACACCCAAAAACTGAAATATGGTCTCATTATTGAGACTAGGTACCCTGTTTATGTTTGTTTCGGATTTGACAAACAAAAATTTGTCTATACAACATTTACCGTAATTCTTACCAAACAACATTTTAGACCTATCCAAATGGAAAATATTTGCAGACAACAAATTTAATAAGACACAAGGGACGGGAGTTTCATCAAAGAGAGAAAACATCATGGGAAAAAGATTTTCTATTTTTCCCCCGCAGTGTTTTCAAAAACTGACTTGATCAAGGTCGCTTCAACTAGGGATAGAGCTGTAAAGGGTTCAATGATTTTCACATTAATTAAAAAAAAGAATGAATAAACACTAGAGTAAATTTTACCTGTACAAATAAAAAATCCAAATAATGTTTCAGATCCCTAACACAACAGATTTAAACTAAAGACGTTTTTGCGTATATCTATAACTTCCCCGTAATAAGCCTTATACACTGCTATTATCTCAATAGAAATATTGTAATATATCATTCATGCTGAACATACAACCAAGTTTTATGTTAAATATGTACAGCATAATAGCTACGTTCTTCCTTCAAGCATTTTAGGTTTCACACGGTTAAGTAAACCAATAAACTGCAGACACCGATCTATTTGTAGAGTGCTTGAAGCACAACTGAAGTTTAACCCTTTCATCCTATATAACTCACATGGACATTCTTAAACCTCTCCATCAATAGTAACGATAAGATATTGCAATTTCAGAGCCTTTTTCTCTTTGTGAGAATAACTGCAAAAGAGCAAAGTAGGTCTGAGATCAGACTACAGATTCAGATATACAGTGTTAAATCCAAATTCAGCTCTAAAAACGGTAATCCTTTACCAAGCAACAAAACTTTAGACTGGTCCAAATTCAAAACATTAGCAGAAGACAATTTTAATGTGGCTCAAATGATTCAATTTTTTATCGATGGGATAGAAAACATTGTGGGACAAGGAGAAAATGCTGGTTACCAGCTTTTTCTCCTACAATGTTTTATAAAAGGTTCTTTACCACGGTCATTAAAAGTCAGCAATTGTGCAGTAAAAGGTTAAAATACAGTTCACCTCAAAAACCATGGCCTGAAGAATTATCTCTATCCTATCTTGCACACACACCAGGTTTATGTTAAACTAACCCATTACCTCAAACACACTTTGTTTTTAACCTTAAACCCTTTCACATACAATCATGACTTTTTAAACAGCTCAAAAGAAAAAGCCTTCTGCAATCATTGTGGGAAAAGATGAGAACACCGGTAACCAGCATTTTCTCCTTTTCCGACAAAGTTTTCTATCCTTCCAATCTTAAATTTCAATTCTAAAGTCACACATATTTTGTCATCTGCAAGTACTTTCAATTTGGACAAGTCTAAAATTTTATCGTCTTGTAAGCAGAACAGTTAGCCCTTCAAATGGTTAGCACAAACTACTTCATAAAGTTCCGCAGAGACTGAAGTTATTTAACTGTTTACCAACTAACAAAATTTTAGACTATACCAAAATAAAGGCATTTGCATGTGATACAATAAGTGCTACTGGAAAGTTAAAATTTGTTTTGGGAATGGTATAAAACATAGTGGGAAAAGGACAAAATGCTGCTTATCAGCATTTTCTCCTTTTCCCTCAATGTTTTCAAAAGGCTTTTCTTTCAGGGTCGTTAAAGGTCAGGATCGCGTCATCCTCGGATACCCCGGGGTCTCCCTATTTGCTACGCTACATCGACCCCCCGGGACAATCATCCTCGGATACCCCAGGGTCTCCCTATTTGCTACACTACATCGACCCCTGGGACAATTGACTAATAATTGTCCGGGGACATGTTCCCTCAGAAAATTTTTGAAAAATAAGATGCTCCCTGGTGCATTCTGGTGCATTTTTTGAGGTTGATGTTACACATCTTCCCCCCCCCCCCCCCCTCCGAAAATCGAAAATTGGTGTGGCCATTTTTCATTTTCGGCCGAAAATTTGGTCCGGCCATGGCTGGACCGGCCGGACTGCTTCCAACGGCCTTGAAAAATAAAACCTTCAGCAATTGCTTGTTCTGGTCCAGAATGTATGACAAAATTAGGACCAAAGATCAGACTCTATGCTTTGTGAAGCCTGATCTTGATTTATACTGATCACATAAGTGATTTAAGTTGTTCAAGGATCTACAAAGTTGCATAAAAGAAAATACCACATGCAGAGCATGGTAATCCCAGCCTGTAACTTGCAGAGGGTCCCTGGTTGAAATCCCAAGACATACCAATTTCTTTCTGAGAATTGATAGTTATTGCAGCAGGATTCATTACTGGATTCATTTCTATCTCAATACTGATCATTGTTTTGATGATAGTTACTTGAGAAAGCAGCCAATAATTTAAGAGTAGTATGCCAAGTAATGGTAAAAGCAGTTACAGGGGAGCATAGATAGGTACACTGCCTACCATGATATAAATGAAACTTGATATCAGCTTCAAACACCCCTAATATAAACAATTTACCATAATCAGACTTTTCAGAACATGATCTTTTGATCGATACTTTCTGATGTTCTATTCTGGCCCCAGCAGAACTTAACCCTTTATCAAACAAACAAAATTTTGGACAAGCCCAAATTGAAAGAATTTGCAGGCGACAAAATTAATGTCAATCAAATGTTGAAATTTGCTTTGGCGGGAAAACATTGCGGAAAAAGGAGAAAATGCTGATTACCAGAGATGTTAAAAATTACGGATTGTGTGGTAAAGAGTTAAAACTGTAAATCTATTTCAAGCTGTTCAACTCTTAAAGATTACCTCTTAATCTGATGAAATTTCAGATTCAATATAAATATCTGCAGATGATGAATTAAAAACTTGTACAAAATGCACTGAAGTTCTCACGGTGTAGAAAACTCTTTTTCCAAAAATTTATCCAAAAATATTTCCAAATGGCTTCTTTATCAGGCTTTCTAAAGAAGAAACTGTTACGTAAAGGGTTATAAAAATAAAAAATCTCTGGCTCCACAATGTAAGGCTATTTTATTATTCCAACATTATGATTGATTACAGATATTCTCTCTACACACACAGATCTTGCTTGATGTATTGGCTTCAATGAATCATTGTGGTATTGGGGATATTTTCAACTGCTTCCCCACTACAATTAGAACTCGAAGGAAACTTTTAAGCCTATAACACACAATGCCCACCTTAAACGATTCTGGGTAAGTAGCTTTTGACGCCCCTGAGAAAGAAGCCTTTTGAAAACATTGTGGGAAAAGGAGAAAATGCTGGTAACCAGCATTTTCTCCATTTCCCACAATGTTTACTACCCTATCAAAGAAGGATTGCACCATATGAGCCCAATCAAAATTGTTGTCTGCAAATGCTTTGTATTTGGACAAGACTTAAATTTTGTCTGGTAAAGGGTTAACCCATTACCACACAATCCCTACTTTTGACGACCCTGAAAAAGAAACCTTTAGAAAACATTGTGGGAAAAGGAGAAAATGCTGGCAACCAGCATTTTCTCCTTTTCCCACAATGTTTTCTACCATTCACAAAACAAATTTCAAATTTTCAGTCAATTTTATTTTGTCATCTGCAAATGCTTTCTATCTGGACAAACCTAAAATTTTGTTGTTTGGTATTGAGTTAACCCTTTCCCAAACAATCCCTGGTTTTTATGGGTCTGGAATAGTAGCCTTTTGAAAACATTGTGGGAAAAGGAGAAAATGCTGGTAACCAGCATTTTCTCCTTTTCCCACAATGTTTTCTACCCTCTCATAGACTGAAATCATCTTTTCAGCAAGAGTTGAATTGTCATCTGCAAATGCTTTCATTTTGGTCTAGTCCAAAAGTTTGTCATTTGGGAAAGGGTTAAGCAAAAAAAAAAAAGCTTTTTCAAAGGCTTTTTTTTTTTAAATAATATCTCCCTATCAGACAGCATAGATCATACTGCCCATTCAGTGCAGTGGTGATCTTGATTGTCAGCGTCTGCAAAAGGTCAGCGAGTTGTGCTTAGCAGCCTTAGGAGTTAAACATGTAAAAGCAAATGCAAATAAACCACAAAGAAGGTTCTATTCCATGTTATCAGGAGTATAGAGGCTCATGGTCAGGGAGTCATTTTCTGGAACAACCCGACATCTTGGCGCTTTTATTTTATCCCCGTGCTTGGCACAATGTCAGGACCAGTTCAGATTTCAGTTTTATGTACACGTATTGGTTCTATATATGAATTCATTCTGATATTCCAGCTGCTGTGCCAAAATCATTGAGAATATAAGGGTAAAAAGAAACCAAGGGTCGTATCCAATAGCAACTCTAAATACTATTTCATTTCTAAATTATAGTACTTGTGATCCATTTTGACGAGTCCTATCTCAGCCAGTCTGATGAAGGTCTTGAAACTTTGAATTTAAAAACAGTATAAACATTAGAATTGGGGCTTGGGGGGGCTCTGGCACAAAAGGCTTTCATACATCTCTGTGATGCATTATACAAAGCAAAATATCACATAATTTTGGATACATAAAAATCTGTTTTGTCTAATAGTTGGCTTATCCAGGAGTTGAGCAATTCACCTGCTCTCTATCACTTTCTTTTGCCAAACAGTGTTCAAATTTTAAACAAAATAATCCCTGCTTTAACAATCCCAACAAACAAAGCTTATGAAAACAACATCGGAGGAGGAGAAAATGCTGATAAAAACCGTGTTTTTCCCTTTTTTCCACACAAGTTTCTGTCTATTCAAAAAAACATTTAATCATAGTTACGAGATATACAGAACTTACTGTCTGCAAACGGTTTTATTTCTTTTTTGTCTTTTTTCAACATGAGTTGTATAAACATCGTGATTTAGTATCTGTTAATGTTTTAAGAATTTCTGCTGTCAAGCCTTTCTATCCAACCAAAGCATTTCGCCATAACCCATTACCAAACAGCGATATTCTAGGCTTTTCCAAATCAAAAGAATTTGCAGACGACAAAATAAAAGTGATTGAAAATTTGAAATTTGTTTTGTGAAGGGTAGAAAACATGTGGGAAAAGGAGAAAATGCTGGTTACCAGCATTTTCTTCTTTTCCCGAATGTTTTCCAAAGGCTTCTTCCTCAGGCGTGCCAAAAGTAGGGATTGTGTAGTAATGGGTTAAAGTCTTGGCCCTAATCACGGCATTGTAGAACCTAGTCATGATACCATGGACTGCATAAACCGAGCTGTAGACAAAATGTTGAACAGCCTATTACACAACCAGTTGCCCAAATAACCAAGAGAAGAATTGGAACATGACTTTACATTTTGAGGAATAATTATCATAACAATTAGTTGGGAACTTTGTATGTTTGTATGTCATTTACTCAATTACACATTACACTATTAGATCTATTAACTGTTTACTAGAACACAGATTTTTAGATTTTAGAAGTGCTAGTATTGAAAGCATTGATTTTTGCAAATGAATAGGTCAGAATGCCTCAGAGTGATAGATAACAATGTGGGAAAAGAGAAAATGCTACTAAACAGCATTTTGTACTTTTCCAACAATGTCTTCAATAACCCTTGGGACTGTTTGAACAAGATTATTAGTATAAGCAATGCAAGATAAACACTCTCCTCTGCACTGCGGGCTTCCTTTCAACAGAGCAGACTAACTGTGCAGTCTGATCTTGATCTACACTATCAACAAGTCTTGAAAAGTTCTATAGGGCTACATAATGGTTAAAGCAGACATTGTAAATTCAAAGCCAAACACATGTAACAAAAAATTTCCCTTTTCAATGTTGTTTGACACAATACATCTGTGACCTACATCTTTACATAATCAAAACCCTTTACAACACAATCCCTTGTTTTCATGTACAACCCAGAGATAGAAAGACTCTGTAATCATTGTGGAAAAAGTATTTTTTTCTCTTTTCATGAAAAGGAAGTATTCCCCCTCTAAACTCTTAACCAAGCCACCAAAGTTTATGTTTGTTCACGTTGAAGGCATTTAATCTAATAATAGACTGCTAAAGTAACAACATTTGTTTGTGACTGCATAAAAATCATGCAAAGAAAAGGAGAAACTACCTTTAACTAGCACTTTCTTCATCCCCCACAACATTTTCCAGGAAGGAAAGGATTCAAGACAAACCCTATCAATGAGCCATAAATTACCTTAACTCATTACCAAACAACATTTTAGGTTTGTCCAAATCAAAAGCATTTGCAGATGACAAAATAAATGTGACAGGAAATTAGAAATTCATTTTGTGAAGGGTAGAAAACATTGTGTGAAATGAATAAAATGCTGGTTACCAGCATTTTCTCCTTTTCCCACAATGTTTTCTAAAGGCTTCTTTCCCTGGGTCATCAAAAGTAGGGATTGTGTGGTAATGGGTTAAGGGTCGAAGCAAGATGTGGCTTTCAATGCAGACAAAACACATGTCAAGTTGTATTGTCTGGACAAGTTCAAACCATTATAAACTGAAGAGAGGAGCTCCAGATCCCAAAGCAGCAGCAACAATATTCAACTCGGGCCACCAGATTTCCAAGAGAAAATTCAGTTGCTTTACTTTAATGGAAGACCAAGGTCATGCTTGCTACATGGCCTATGAACCTTGCTTTTGAATCTACTGTACCAATTTAATAATCTCCCTGATTATTAACCAATTTTTTTTCCAAACTATATACCATAACCTTTTACCACACTATCCCAAATATTCTACACAGATGGCTTAATTAAATAACATAATACAATTTTCTCCTTTTCATGAGAAAGGGAGAAACTGCTGGTAGCTAGCATTTCTCCTTTTCCAACAGTATTTTCTATCTTAAAGCAGTAGAGATATCATCACTTGAGCAACATTCTTTCCTCTGTGAACTATTTCATTTAGTCAAACATTCTATTGTTTGATAAAAGGTTAGGACTTACTAAGTTATAGAGTGAAATCAGGTCTATTTATAATGATGTCAACATTGATATCTGCCATTTTGTAAGCACAGAAGTGTTGGCTAAATCAAAATTTTCCCAATTCAACCGCCAGCCTAGAGTTACATATCACAAGGGGCCATCTCAAACAACCCAAAATGTAATACACTAGTAGTCTTGTGATACATATTAATCACCATTTTTTACACACAATCCGTTTTGAACTACACTTATGAAGCTTTTAAATACATTGCGGAAAAGAAAAAAAAATCTTTTCCCTTGTATTTTCTACCCTTCAGAAGAAAAATTCTATCATTAAGTTTGTTGCATGCAAAGCCTTGAATTTGAACGTTAAAGGCTACGAATTTGGATAACTCTACAATTTTGGAGTGGAACAGGAATAAGGAACAAAATGAGCAGTTAATTTTGTTCCAACATAATCTGAAAGAGAATACATTTTTCTAAAGAGATAATGTATCAGATGATCCTTCATAATGGTGGCATAGGATGATAAGGGAAATCAGCTTTCCAAACACCACCACAGAAATTCAAATCTCCTGATCTGAGGGTCAAAAACCACAGATATTATCAAGGTCATTGATTTCTCCTGTCCATGTATACACCTTTCATCCTGACTTTTAACAAACCTGAGGAAGTAATAAAAACACCTGCTGAAGGGGGTCTGTCTGTCTGTCCATCTGCGTGCCCACTCAGCATTCTATCAGGGTGTCCATCGGGGACAGTATCTCCAAAACCATTGAACAGAATTTCATGAAACTTTACAAGTGTGTAAAATGACCTATTCTACAGATATTGTTTTTTTATTTGATACAAAATGGCTGACTGGGTGTAAGTTTGAGTTATGTGGTCGCATACATTTTTGAAAAGGTCTTTTTCTGTTGGGAGATATCATTTCAATGAAGTTGCTTGTTTAATCCAGTACTTATACTGTTTTTCTCAATCTTTCAACATTTGTCACTGCAATTTTATGAAGTAATTCCACTCCCAATAGTATTTACACTGATTTTTTGTCACTCCTACCCCAGGCTAAATCACTACTACTTGAACTAATGATAAAATTAACCAACTTAATGGTCTGTTTAAACTTTGTATCAGTCAATGCTTTCTAACTCTTAACTGGACAACTAGTATCAAACCTTGTCCAAGTTGGAGGGCACCTGCTGCCATTAAGGTAACTGTGGCTCAGATCATAAGATTTCTCTATGACTGGGAAGAAAGACCCAAAGAACAAAATGAATGGGCTGTCAGCTTTTTCCTTTCTGCACCATTCTATGTAAGGCTTCGTATTCAGGGTTGTTAAACAACTGGATAGCGTTTTTTAAAGAGCTTTCAGTCATAAAATCCTTTTTTCAAACAATTTAAAACATATTTGTATATTTAGACAAAAAGTGGGAGGCCTTTTTCATGCTAAACAGCATGTAAAACATTCTTCCAAAAGAAACAAAACTTACTTTGAAATCATACATTTTCAAAACGGATTTTTAAATAATTACAACAGGATCCAATATTGATGTGAGTATCACTCGCATGTCTGCTCTTGACTGATAAACATCAAATGATCCACTTCTCAGGAATATCATATTATATTTAGATTCAGACACACAATCCAACACAAATGGCTGCATGTCAAATTATTAAAGTAAATCCCTAGTGTGTCATACAGGGCTCATACCAAACCAAACAAAAGATACACAAATGTGAACAACAAAATTTAATGTGAGGTGGTGCCATGGTAAAGTCAATTATACCAATTATAAGCCCAAAAGATACATGAATCTGGTTAATATCACTGACAGCAGAGCACTTTTTGGTGTGTCCGGTATAACTGTTGCCCATTACTAAGGACACTACTGAACAATAGGAGAATTTCCTTATATTATCCCCCCTCCCGACAGTCCTTGCCTACCCGTACACAGCTCTTGACAGCTCCAGCATCATCTATGTAGTGATGGCGCAAAAACAACAGAATTTGTGATTATGCACTTTGACAGAGTACAGCTTAACAGCCAGGCATCAGTAAAATGTCTAAATATTTACTGTCAACCCAACAAGATACGGTTAGCACATCAAAACAATCATCAGGCTCATCAGTAAATGTTAAAGCATGATTTTATGTGAGCTGGATCCAAATTCACCAACCATTCCCAAGAACATTCTTGGTCTTATTCTTCAAATTTTAGTCAATGTGAATGTAACAAAAATTCTGATTGAATAAACCATTTTGGTTTAGCCAATCATAAGATCTGTTACTTTCAGTCAAGAAATCTTGAAGTATAAGACAAAGAACATTCTAAAGAATGGTTGGTGAGTACAGTTCCTGCTTTATCAACTACTTGCAAAAACTTTTACTGGCCATGTATTGGACCCCACAGGAGAAGGCATTACAATGAAAAGGGGGTGTCAACCATTATGCATTGGGTCACGATTGCACGATGAAGTCCAATAGACTTGTTACTATGATGCTGGATCCAAACCCAGTAACATGAAGTTTGTGCACCTGCCCGGCAAACAAGAAACCTATCTCCACTTGTGAGAGACGATGGCCCCAAACAATGAAGACAATCCCTGTGACTTTGTATTGTGACCTAACATAATTTCAAGCAGTGCACTGTCAGTCGATACAAATTAAATTTGCTGTTTTGCTTATGAAATTTACCAGACAGTAATGGTTCCTGGATGTGAAACAAATTTCTCCCTTGCATTTACAAAAAAAATCTGCTTTCTTATTTTTGTTTTGTTCTTGTGAAAAGAACTATATTAGATCTATACTGTTTAATTTTCCGTTCTGTCTGGTAATGTCCACCTGTAAAAGACTAAGGCTTCCATCATCCTACTGCTTAAAACATGACAAAAGGAGAAATTGCTCATGATGAGCAATGTCTGCTTTTGTCACAATGATTGTCAAGAGTTCATACATCAAGAACTTTCAGGCAACCTTTTCAAAAGCTACTTTACTAGTCATGATAAATATGGAGTGACTGTGTAAGAGCGTTTTTAAAAAACATTGGATCATTCTGAAATACAAGTACAAGTAAGCCATGATCACTGCTGTTAGTTAGTATCAGAAGCCACTGTTGTAGCAAAGATCCTAGTTTTTCACGAATCTTACCATACTTAACATAACCAGTCAACAAAAATATTGTCTGTTCAAAAGATTAAAGGCAATTGCAGAAAACAAATAAAATATAAGTTCAAATGTTGAGATCGGTCTTTCAAAGGGGATTTCCTGCTTTTTTACTTTAAAATGAATTGTTTTAATAGCCTTCATGATGACACAGCTTTTCAAAATGTCAAAAGAAGACAATGTTGGTGACCAACGTTTTTAAAGAGTCAAAGAAAAATACCTTCATAAAAGCCATCTGGTATGGCATCTGCAAATAATTTAATTTACGCAAATCTAAAAATAGTCTACTGGTGAAGAAATTATTCTTTTACAAACGACAAAATTCTACACAAAATTGTGTTTGCAGAAGACAAAATGATTACCAGTATGACAGGGTTATGAAGACATGGTGGGAAAGGAGAAAATGCTGGTAAGCAACATTTTCTCCTTTTCCCACAGTGTTTTTAAAGGCCTTCGTAGTCATGGTTATTCAAATTCTGGGTTATTTGGTATAGAAATAAGTTGTATTTCATAATTATACAGGTTTGGCAAACATAGAGGGGAAATAAAGGGTTCACAGTGATCAGATTACAGCCAATTGACAAAATAGGAACATTTTCTGATGTAATGCAGCCTTATCATGCAAATCTGCTCTTTTGTTACACAAATCCTTTTCTTTGTTATACAAGTCTGTCAATTACTACTACTATTTGAAGGTTTTTCCCCCATTTGTCTATTATAATGTACGGTATTCAACACCCTGTTGCAAAAATAGTCAATTACCAAAACCTTTATCCATTTAACCCATTTTCATACAATCCCAAGTTTTATCGACCCTGTAAAAGAAAGCTTTTGAAAACACTGTAGGAAAAGGAGAAAATGCTGGCATCCAGTTTTTTCTCCTTTTCCCACAATGTTTTCTATCCCATCCAAAACAAAAATCATCGATCCAGTTACATGTAATTTTTTGTCTGCAAATCCTTTCAGTATGGACCAGTCTAAAATTTTATCATTTGGTAAGGGGTTGAGATAGTACCATTCCAATGTGGAACAGCTATTTCCACTATAATATAACCTTAAAAAAGTTGCTATAATTGAAAACGAGAATTATTGTACTAGTCTGACCAAGCCACTTTTTCCATTTTTTTCCTTCTTAGAATTATCATTTATAAATCTAGAGCCACCCTATTCTTATTAAAAAGGGAGATAATAGTTACCTCTCTTCAGAAAACTAACAAAAATATCAACAAATAATTTCATGAAGAAATTTTATTCCATGTAGCACTAGAAGCGTTAGGATGGTAATACCTTAAACATTTTCAAGGTTCTATTCATCAGCATAATAATGTTACAAAGTGCTGATCTACAAAACCTTCAATGTGATCTTGATCTACTTAATGTTCACAAAAACAACAAATTGTGCAAGATTCCAGTCTTATGCAATTATATGAATTAATTCAATTGTGGTTATTAATTAACTCTTTACCATAAGACAACATTTTAGACTTGTTGTAATCAAAAGCCTTTGCATACAGTAAATCAATAGTGGTTTAGATGACAGACATAATCATAAAAAGGTTTTTAAAAAACCTTGTGGAAAAAGCAGAAAATGCTGGTCACAAGCATTCTCTTCTTTTCCCACAACGTTTTCAAAAGCCTCCCCTCTCAAGGTTGTTAAAACTCAGGGTCATGTGACCATAAAGAGTTTAACCATTTACCAAATGGCGAAATTCTAGACTGGTCCAAATTAAAAGCAGTTGCAGACAACAAAATAAACATTAACTTGAAATTGCAATTCGTCCCTAGCAGGCTAGAAAACATTATTGCAAAGGATAAAATGCTGGTTGTCATCATTTTCTTGTTTTCCCACAATGTTATCAATAGACTTCTCTCTCTGGGTCGTAAAAACCAATGACTGTTTGGTAAAGAGTTTAGAGTTCACTGTCTGCTTGCATTCCAAAGATAATATCCATAATTATATCAAAATTTTAATCCAACTTCATTTTTTTTTCCCCAGAATAATGTTCAAAAGGACAGACAGCCCTAATTATAAGCTAATCAGGCTCAATTATTTCTAGAGTGCTACTGGAGCCTATAGGATGCCATGAAAAAAAAGTGAAAAGGGAAGGGGGGTGTTATTGTCTGGGACCAAGTTGCATATAGGCTACTAACTACTTTAGGGTTCAAATTCACCAACAATTCTTAAGAACATCTTTAGTCTTATTCTCCAAGAATTTCTAAATTTGAACTCAACACAATCTCTCACTGGCTAAACCAATCAGAAGTTTATTTACTTTCAATTTTAGAGAATTCTGGAGAATAAGACAAAGAACTTTCGTAAAAATAATTGGACAATACAGACTCGGGTGGTTTGACAGATAGTGCAGATGACGCTCAGACTGTACAGAATGTGTTATCTAATCTGGAGTCCAAACCCTCGAGATGTATTTTATTAATATTCTGACCAAAATAAACCTTGCATCATCTTTCTGAGAACCTTTAGAAGCTATTTAATATGACCCTTCACCTCACGATCTCAAATTTTCAAAACCCTGAGGAAAGACCTTTTGAAAACATTTTTGGAAACCAGCATTATCACCTTTTCTCAGAATGTTTTCTACCCTTCGTAGCCATATTTCAATATTTCGGCTGCATCTACCTTGTCTGCCAATACTTTCAAACCGAGTATTCAAGTATAAAATTTTGCTGTTTGGTAAAGATTCACATTAAGTGCTAAGGGTTAACTCTTTACCAAACCAACACAACCTGAGACTTTTCCAGAATGAAACAATTAATTTTCTTAATCACGTTCTTGATGTGGATACAATGACCATACTTTTCAATGAAACATTAAGAAACATTGTGGGAAAAGGAGAAAATTCTTTTTTCTCCTTCCCCACAATGTTTTCAAAAACTTCTTTAAAACATGGTCTTGTGTGGTAATAGATCAACCATTTACCTGATTATGCATGTTTCTAGGTGACTATTTACAATACTTTGCAAGTCCACAATTCCAACATAGGGATATCTTAGTGAGGAGCAAAAAAAATTTGATAAAGTCTTTAACCCTTTACCACACATTGACGACTTTTTACACCCCTCAGGAAGAAGCCTTTTGAAAACATTGTGGGAAAAGGAGAAAATGCTGGTAAACAGAATTTTCTCCTTTTCCCACAATGTTTTAAACTCTATCAAAGATATAAATCATCATTTAGGCAACATTTAAATTGTTGACTTCAGACGCTTTCAGTTTTGTCCAGTCCAAAATTCTTTTGTGTGGTAAAGGGTTAAAGAAAGCAGCAAAACCTTACTGGAAAAGGTAAAGAAGCTGATTACCAGCATTTTTTCCCCTTTTCCCACAGTGATTAAGAAGGCATCCTAGCACAAGGTCTTTAGACCTCTAAATTGCTTGGCAAAGAGGTTAAGTATAATTTGCATTCCTGGAATACTCTTGGCAGCTTTTCATCCTACAAAAATAAACCAGGAGATAAGTACTGGCTGTCAATAACCTCATCCCAATTTCTCCTTCACAGCAGCTGTGATCTAATTTTGAGAAAGTATTTAAGTTTTTAAATCATGGTATTTTTAACAGCAGCTGCAATAACCATACTAAATGGTGCCTTGTTGATTTTCGTATCATTGAAGAAATATGAGGGCTACATGTTATATATTCTTAAGTTCGATTTGTATCATTCTATGAAAGTCCTGCCACAACAAAATATGCATCATGAGAAAGAAGCCTGCCAAATATAATTACAGTGCCCTACTACAATGCTGAGTCGACACAACAGCCTATGAGACGTTTGACAAAAGAAGATTATTGACCGATTTTTATTTATTTACCTTTGCCCATTTGCCCATATGGGCAATGCCCAGAAACTTGAATACAGGCTAGATCCTGAATCTATCCTGGCTGATATATTTGAAGAAAGTCAGGCAAAATGGTGTTGAAAGTGCAACAATGGAAGAATGTTCTGTCTCATTTATCAAGCATTTGAATTTATGAACAATCTTACATAAATTTTATTACAGGGGTTATTGCAGGATACAGTGCGAAACCCTCCTTATATGGAAACGACACTTTCCGATTTTATGTGATTTTCTGTTTTACGCAAGTCTACTGTAGCACAAAATCTAATGTAGTCGTAAAGTGCCGTCTCGGATTAGCCTGCGCGGACTGCGCAGGCTAATCCGGGACGACACTTTACGCAAATGTCCGAATGCACCTTTTCGCGTGTTGCACTCCATATAGTGTATCTCACCATTACATGGACATCATTAACACCTAATCCGAAGGAACATTTTTGTATATTTCAGATGGCCAGCAGTGGAGAATGAACCACAAAAATGCATGAAACTGGTTTATATCTACACCTAAATACTTGATCACGCTGTACTGGCTGAACTGATTTGCATATCACAAGCAATGCATTTCAAGGGAGGCATGAGCATAACTGTAAAACTTTACAAGAAGTCAACAGGTGGAAAACAGGGACTGAGGAAGAGGAGAGCAAAAAATGCATATTTACAAGGATGGTTTGGGGTAAAGCTTTTCACATACCCTGACTATCAGGGCTGCTGCTATGATATGACTGTTAAAACACTGAAAAAGGATGAATCAAATCAATCAACTAAAGCCAAGAGATTAACAATGTACATGGGGTAAGATTGTTCATAAATTCAAATGCTTGATAAATGAGACAGAACATTCTTCCATTGTTGCACTTTCAACACCATTTTGCCAGACTTTCTTCAAATATATCAGCCAGAATAGATTCAGGATCTAGCCTGTATGCAGCATGGTACTTAATTAGGGTGTGCCGAAAACAATCTATATTAAATTCTTCACCAAACAGCAGAACTTTAAATTCCTCCAACTAGAAAGCAGCTGCAGGCCATTATCTTGTATGTTGCAAAAACTATGAGATGTGTCTTTGAAAGGATAACAATGATTGTGGAAAAAGCACAAAATGCTAGTTACCGGTTCCCAAATTCTTTTCAAAAGCTTTTTTTCCCGAAGTCTGTAAAACTTGTGGCTGTCAGGTAACAGGTTAGGTAATAACATCAGAGTTAAAGTAAAGTAGATCTAAATGCAGAATATGTCTCTTGCAAAAATTTTTATACATCTGATTACAGGCTGTATATAATGAGCAATAGCTTTCCCCAAACTTCCTTTCTTCAAGTTTCTTGCAACCTTGCAGTTCACAGAGTTCTCTCTTATGCAACAGAAACAATCTAAAAATAACTGGTTATTCACTGACAGATAAATAAATCAGATCGCAAGGACTTTTGACAAAGTTCAAACTGAACTACATCTCGTTATCAATTTACAGACAACGAATGAATGTAGCTCACAGTCTAAATTCTGGGTGGGTTATTTAACTCATTACCAATCGGCGAAATTTAAGGCTTGTCCAAATCGAAAGCATTAGTAGACGACAAAATTAAAGTGACTGAAATTTTGAAATTTGTTTTGCAAAGGGTAGAAAACATTGTGGGAAAAGGAGAAAATGCTGGTTTCCAGCATTTTCTCCTTTTCCCACAATGTTTTCTAAAGGTTTCTTTCTCAGGGTCGTCAAAAGTAGGGATAATGTGGTAATGGGTTAAAACTCTTTACCAAACAACAAACATTTTGACTGGATCAAATTCGACAGCACCTGCAGACAACAAATTAAATCTTGGTAATATGATGGATTCTGACTTTGATAGGGAAAAATATTGTGGGAAAAGGAGAAAATGCTGATTAACAGCTTTTTTTTACCTACAAAGTTTTCTATAGGCTCCTTCCTCGGGGCCATTAAAAGATGGAATAGTATGGTAAAGAGTTAAGAAAGATGGGATACATTTTTGAGAAAAGGTGTAATCATGGCTGAACAGCAATTTTCCTTTTCCCAAAATGTCTTCATTAACTTGAAACTCATCACCTGATCACAAAATCTACCTCTTCAACACATCCTGATCTTTAATGATCCTGGGAAAGAAGCCTTTTGATACATTGTGGGAAAAGGAGATAATGCTCTTAACACAAATTTCATCATCTTAGCTACATCTAATATGTTATCTGCAAGACTTTAGTGTTTTTAATTTGTCCAATATTTTAAAGTCTTTTTTCTTGTTTTCTTTAAGGCAGTTTTCAAGGTCACAAAAAGAATATTAAATTCTGGCTAGGAATTCACTTTCAGAATGTTGATAGCATTTCTCATACATAAACGAAATTTTCCAAATACCTAACCATAGAAAGCTAGTACCTGCCTTGATCCAAGACTTTCAATCAACCTATTATGTATAAAATCAAATTTTTATGCCCTTGCTGTTGACAGGTCAGGAAAAAGACCTCAGAAAATTTGTGGAAATAGCAGAAGACAGCTCATCATCGTTTAGCCCAAGTAGCCACTGTGGCTTGGGAGGTGAGTATTGTGCAATAAAAACCATCTCCAGGTAGCTTGGATAGGTGCACTGGGGCTGCAATGTAACTTGAACATTAACACCACATAAGTGTGGGTAAGTGCTTGATATTCAATGAAAGTTTCTGTCAAACAAGAGAACCATGATGGTCCTGTATCGCTCATCTGAGTACTAAGCAGTAAAGGTCTATGAAAGTTCTAGCCCTTATGGTTTGGGACAAGAAGATTTTCTAAGATTTCCTTCTTTATTGCTATGTGAAATCCTTGAACCCACAACATAGGGCCATTTTCAACACGAGAGTAATAATTTGAGGTATTTTGGTAGAGGGCCACTAGATGATGCCAAATATGAAAGCTCTGGTCATTACTGTTTTGGACAAAGAGATTTCTAAAATATTTTCTTCTTTATCTCGATGTGAAATCTGAGACCCACAACATAGGGCCAATTCTTTATATCAGGGACATAAATTGAAGTTTTTTGGTAGAGGGCCACTAGGTGATAATTCATGACAAATATGAAAGCTCTAGCCATTACCATTTGGGACAAGAAGATTTTTAAAGATTCCCTTTCTTATATCTATGTGAAATCCAAGACCAACAACAAAGGTCTAATTTTCACACCAGGGACATAGTTTGAAGTATTTTAGTAGAGGGCCACTAGATGATGCTGCATGCCAAATATGAAAGCTCTAGCCCTTACAGTTTGGGAAAAGAAGATTCTTAAAGATTTCCTTCTTTATCCGTTTCTGAAATCCAAGACCTCACAACATAGGGCCATTTTCAACACTAGGCCTATAATTTGAAGTATTTTAGTAGAGGGCCACTAGATGATGCTACATGCCAAATATGAAAGCTCTCGCCCTTAAGGTTTGAGACAAGAAAATTTTTTAAAAATTTCCTCCTTTTATCTCTATGTGAAATCTGAGAACCCACAATGTAGGGCTATTTTCAACACTAGGGCCATAATTTGAAGTATTGTTTTAACAGGGGACTGTAACAAAGTGTTCAAGGGGTCGAAAGCAAACAAAAATAGAACTAAATTGGATGTTTTCAACACTAGGGCCATAATTTGAAGTATTTTGGTAGAAAGGCCACTTGATGATGCTACATGCCAAATAATTATGAAAGCTGTAGCACTTACGGTTTTGGACAAGAAGATTTTTAAAGTTTTTCCTTTTGGTTGCCATGGCAACCAGAGTTCTTCAAGGAATTCAAATCTTTTAAGTATTTTGTAAGCACATCACCTAAGGACCATTTCTGTGAAGTTTCACTGAAATCTGATGAGCAGTTTCAGAGAAGATTTTTCAGTAATTGTTTACTGACAGACAGGCAGAAGGACAACGACCGATCACAATAACTCACCCCTAACTCTACATGCTCAGGTGAGCTAGAAAGGGACATAGCTGTGTCAAAAATACTCTTATAGTGACTTGCCTCTGTTGTATGTCTTCACCTTTTTGTTAATAACAACTCTTCCAAATTTGAAGTCAAGTTCTTCGGTAATAAGGATTATTAAAACATGTCGAAGTGTTTGCACAACAACACAGACAACAGTGCCAAACTTATGACAGTAACTCATCATTTTCTTTAAAAACATCTGAGCTATTGATGTTTAAAAGAGCATTTAGACACTAAGCAAACAAAATAAATCCTGGTAGACATTATTGTTTCTTTTTCTATATGGTCAAATCAAATTGATTTACATCACCCAAATCAAAATTGTCTTTCACTTTTCTTTTCAAAAGGGATGAATCTAGAATTTAATGATATGTTAAAAGTTTGACTCTTTACCAAACAACATAATTTTAGACCAGTCTAAATTAAAAGTGTTTACAGATAACAAAATAATACTTGCCCCGAAACTTAAGTTTTTTTTTTTTAAGAAGTAGCAAATTTAGTGCAAAGAGAAAATGCTGGTTACAAGCATTTTCTTTTTCTACAATGTTTTTGTAGGGGATCTTTCTCAGCATCATTTAAAAGTCCAGTTTTCATAGTTTAGTGTTACAAATTTGTAGTCTTTTTTTTTCATGGAATTAAGTTATGAAAGATGACATCTGCATATCAAATTCAAAACTCTTCACCAAGCAACTATACACATGTATATGTTAGACTTACCCAAACAGAATACAATTTCTGACAAAAAAATAAATCCAGCTCAAAATTTAGATTTCTTTTTTCAGAGGGTGGAAACACTGTAGCACTTGGAGAAAATGCTGGTTACAAGCAGTAATTTTCTTGTTTTCAAGCCTTCTTAAAACTTGGGACTGTTTAGTAAAGGCTTAATTTCAAAATGACACATAATCATGTAGGCAGATTTAAATAAGGAATCCCATATTTTATCCACTCAGCCCATTTACATACAGTCTGGTTGTTTCAAACCAATCAAAATGAATTAAATACAACCAAAAGGCAGACATTTAACTCTTAACCTAACGACAAAATTTTACTGGTCCAATTCCAAGCATTTTGCAGATCACTAAATCAAGGTGACTCAAAAGTTGAGATTTACTCTGGGAGGATAGAAAACATTGTGGGAAAAGGAGAAAATGCTGGTTTTCAACACTTTCTCCTTTTCTCATGATATTTACATAAGGCTTCTTTTTCAGGGCCGTGTAAACCAGGGACTGTTTGGGAAAGGGTTAAAAGAAAGGCATTTAGGTGTCTATAACTGTATAGAATGTATTGAGAGAAAAGTGGAACTTGGTTCCTTTGAGTTGTTCCTTTCTGAATAAACAGCAAGAGGCCCATGATGACCTTGGATTGCTCACCTGATGTTTTCTACCACAACCAAAACTGGTCAGTTTTTCAAATCATCTATTTTGAAGCTGCAACTGCTTTCTGTTTAGACTAGTACAACATTTTGTTGTATTTTGTTGTTCCTTTATGAATAAACAGCAAGAGGACCATGATGACCTTGGATTGCTCACCTAATGTTTTTTACCACAACCAAAATTGGTCAGTTTTTCAATCATTATTTTGAAGCTGCAACTGCTTTCAGTTTAGACTAGTATAACATTTTGTTGTATGGTAAAGGATTATTTAATAACAAAGTCAAATCTGTTCATCCATTAGCATGAAATAAGAACAGTTAACAAGAGGGCCAAGATGGCCCTGGATCGCTCACCTGAATTTTTGAGATGACAATAGTAAATTTTTTTTTTTTTGAGGTATTGAAACATTGGAACCAAATTTATAATTTTGCCGAGCAACTTTCAAAAGGTCACCTGTAAAAGTCATTTCAAAATCTGACCATCAGTTTCAAAAAGAAGAATTTTTAAGAATTCTTCATTTCTGTATAAGAGCAAGTAGCCCCCATCCACGAGAGCCATGTTTCTTGATGGATCAAAATTTACGAACAAGTTTTGAAAAGGGTCACCTAAGGAACATCTCTCTGAAATTATTTCAAAATCTGACCAGGGGTTTCAGAGAAAGAGAATTTTAAAGAATTTCATCATGTCCGTATAGTGCAAGTAGCCCCCATTCACAAGAGCCATGTTTCTTGACGGATCAAAATTATATGTACAGCTTTTGGAAAGGGTCATCCAAGGAACATCTTTGTCAGATTATTTTAAAATCTGATCACAGGTTTCAGAGAAGAAGAATTTTCAAGAATTTCTTCATTTCCATATAGTGCAAGTAGCCCCCATCCACTAGAGCCATGTTTCTTGGCCAATCAAAATTTCGCGAACAATTTTAGAAAAGGGTCACCCAAGGAACATCTGTGTGAAATTATTTTAAAATCTGGCCAGCGGTTTCAGAGAAGAAGAATTTTTAAGAATTTCTTCATTTCTGTATAGTGCAAGTAGCCCCCATTCACCAGAGCCATGTTTCTTGACCAATCAAAATTTCGCGAACACTTTTTGAAAAGGGTAACCCAAGGAACAAGTCTGTGAAATTATTTCAAAATCTAACCAGCTGTTTCAGAGAAGAAGAATTTTTAAGAATTTCTTCATTTCTGTATAGTGCAAGAAGCCCCCATTCACCAGAGCCATGTTTCTTGACCAATCAAAATTTCGCGAACAATTTTTTAAAAGGGTCACCCAAGGAATAACCCTGTGAAATCATTTCAAAATCTGACCAGCGGTTTCAGAGAAGAAGATTTTTTAAGAATTCCTTCATTGCTGTACAGTGCAAGAAGCCCCCATTCACCAGAGCCACATTTTTTGACGAATCAAAATTTCACGAACAATTTTTGAAAAGGGTCACCCAAGGAACATACCTGTGAAATTATTTCAAAATCCGACCAGCGGTTCCAGAGGAGAAGATTTTTAAAGAATTTGCTAAAAAATTCCATTTGGTTGCCATGGCAACCAGAGTTTTTGATGGAATCAAATTCTGTGAACAATTTTTAAAGAGGACCTCCCAAGGAACATTCCTGCCAAGTTTGGTCCAAATCCGCCCAGCGGTTTAGGAGGAGTTGATGTTTAAAGAATTGTTGACGACGCACGACGGACGACGCACGACGGACGACGCACGACGGACGACGGACACAGGGTGATCCTAAAAGCTCCCCTTGAGCACGTTGTGCTCAGGTGAGCTAAAAAGTTAAGTTGTTGGTAAATTAATAGATGTACATAGATTAAATGCAGTATCATTAGCAAACATTTTAGGTAATAAAATGATGAAAACCATTAGAAAGAAATGAGAAATGCTCTTCATTTGGAGAACAACAAATTTTCACGAGTTTCAGACTGGCAATGTGACCTTGTGAGTGTATACAAGGTAACTGTTGATGCACACACAACCAATGATGTCAGATGGACGACTGCACTATCATGAAAGCTCAACTTGAGCACTTTGTACTCAGGTAAGCTAAAAGGAGCAATTTTTTGTAAAAGCAACTTCTCCGTTGCCTATAATTTTTCATATACAAGTTTAAAAGCAAGTGAGCCAGTCCATACCATGTACACAAATGAGTCAAACAACAAAAAGTAAGAAGCAAGTGGAAAAAGTTTTATCGATAGGAGGGGGAAAACAACATTGTTTCAGTGCTTAATGTAATAAATAATGCAGATGTAATAGTGCTGCAAAAATCTTGCCTAATATAGAAAGAGGACCCTGGAATGTAATGTCTGAATAATTAATATGACAAGAAACCCAGATACGTAAATAAGACTGGCTTCTGACAGACAAAATAACCTTCTATTTTCATCTGTCTCTGTTTTCTGTGGTCTTACATACACATGCGATGACCTTGACCTATTTCACTCTGAATATTAAAATTTCTGTAAATTATACTATTTTAGGAGCATCAGCTTTCAATAATACATTAATAATGGTGCAAGAAGGTATCTCTTTTCCAAGATCAAATAATGGTGCATCTCCTTTCCAAATGCAAATAATGCTGCATCCAATTTAGTTCTATTTTGTTTGCTTTTGACCCCTTGAAGCCATTATCACAGTCACCTGTTAAAACAACCCCAAAGAGAAAGCCCCTGTAAATGATGTGGGAACAAGAGCAAAAGACATGGTACTATGAACAACCTGCTTATTTGTTACAAATTCTGGCCATAGCAACCTTGAAAGAGCCACAAATTTTGACTCTTTGAAAAGGTCAGTGAACTGAGTACCACACAATATCGATTTTTAAATGCCCCTCTGAGAAAAAGATTTTTGAGGGAAAAGGAGAAAATGCTGATAACCAGCCTTCAGCTTCTATGGCCAAACTATATTCCATGGCCCTGGGATGCTTGAAATCAATGACAAAGAAATATCTGAATACTGATGGTAAGACATCACTGCCATTCAAATACCAGTACTACTGAGCAGCAACAACAAGAATACCTTAGTTTTGTCCTAAATAACCAAAACTTGGTTTTCATGCACTTTATAAAGCAAGATATTACAGAGAAAATATCAAGACAAACTCTTATAGAGATAATTATGATAAAAGTCAAGTTGTATTGAGCCTGTTGTTGATAGATGCATGGAAAACATGCCATAAAAAATTCAAAGTACAAAAGTATTAAAATATTATGCATATTATCAGAAATCTTCATCTCAAAAGAAGAACTTTAATCCTTGCAGCCCTGACCCCGAATCATATTTCTTGTGTATATCAAAGATCAGACTACTACATATTTTGACCAACATACACAGGTGAATTGCAATACGAACATATTTAGCTCTGACAAATGAATTCAAAATCACTACTGAGCCCATGGTCTGTCAAAAGGGGGTTTAATGCATCTATTAACCCTTTACCCCATAAAACATTTCTATGGTATCTCTGACCAAAAATAACAGCAAGGATGAAGCTGTTTCTTATGTATATATGACACCTTTTGATAGCATAGAAAACATTGTTGCAAAAGGTGAAATTGCTCATGACGAGCAATTTCACCTTTTGCCACAATGTTTTCCAAAGGCTCCAACAAGCAATGCATAGAAATGAGTATCTATGGAGTATATATACTTTTTTTTAACATAACTTCCCTGGTATAATGTACCACAGAGATGCATGGGACTCCTTTTTGCAAGAGCATGGCTCCGTCATCAAGTATGACAAAGGTTATTCTGTTGAAATTGGTTATAAATATGACAGAATTAAAATGTCACCTTTTTAAAGTCCAACACTAAATTGGGATAATGTCAGCCATGTTAACTGATAAATCTTTTCCTTATGACTGACATAGTTATACATTGATCATTTTTATCTCTACTTCATGACAGAGATATCCTTAACCCTTTACCACACAATCCCTACTTTTGACGACCTTGAGATAGAAGCCTTTTGAAAACATTGTAGGAAAAGGAGAAAATGCTGGTAACCAGCATTTCTCCTTTTCCCACAATGCTTTCAACTCTGCTGGAAACAAATTTCAATTTTTTGATTGACATTTATTTTGTTGTCTTCAAGTGCTTTGAATTTGGACCATTCTAAAATTTTGTCAGTTGGTAAAGGGTTAATGCTCTTCTCCCAGGTTGAAGATGTCAAGATACATGAAAACCCAGGTCAGTATCTCAGCCTTATGCTCAAGAATTTTCTACACAAGAAAGTAACACAAGTCCTGATTGCCTGAACCATTTCATTTAGCCCATCAAAAGTTAGATTATTTTCAAATTGCAAAAATTCTTGAGAACTAGACAAAGAATATACTTAAGAATATTTGGGGAATATGAACCAGTCATTTACATTATTGTGGATATATTCAATTTAGAGGTATTGGATGTAGCAGACATTAATACAATGAAAGGAAAAAGTGCCCCTGATGAGCCATTTTCTTAAGGTCATCAAATTTTAAGGTATCCTACTATGTAAGAATTCATATGCCTACATACATTGTCAGTATCTAGTTGAGTTCTGACAAAGAGAAAGGTTAAAATATGGACATTCCATTGTCTCCAGTAGTTAGGATATCACCATTAACTCTTTACCAATAGACAAAAATTTGGACATGTGCTAACTGAAAAGCATTTTCAGACCACACATTAAAGGTGGCTCAAATGATGAACACAGTCCTTGATAGGGTAGAAAACATTAATGGAAAAGGAGAAAATGCTGGTAACCAGCATTTTCTCCTTTTCGAACAATGTTTTCAAGAGCCTTCTTCCTCAGAATCACTACAGGTCATGATTGTTTGGTAGGGAGTTAACACTTAGGTTTCTAAGAGAATCCCAATGCTCTTTTGTCAAGCACAAAGGTATGACTGTAGATACCTTTGAGTCTTACCTTAGATCCACATTATTCAAAACGGTAAGATTCTTTTTTGGCAAAAAGAACTTTTAAAATCACAGAACTTGCAGGGTTTGCTATTGACTAGAAACTTGTCATTATTCATTTAGCAACCTTAGATTTAACCCTTGCACAGGACATTACTACTGTCCTTAATATCTTTGCCTACTACATTGTACATTGCCCATTGACACAGCCCACTAAATAAGTAAATGTGCTGTCTGAGCTTCGATCTATGCTTTTCTATGATTATACTAGACAGACATTAGCTAAAACAGCATCATATTTCTACATCTTGGTCTTTTTCTTGCCAGATCAACAAATTTCAACAAATGGGTTCACCATCTATCTGTCACAAACTCTTGACCTTCACCTTTCTGTTATCTCAAGTTATCCTCTCCTGTCTACCTTTTCCCCTCAATGCTCCCTTGGACAGTTTTAACCCCTTAGAGTGCCAAATACAACCAACATTCATATTCAGTGTAGAAACAATACACAAATAATCATACTTTCATAGTAGTTTGTGGATATGCCAAATATGAAAGCTCTAGCCATTACCATTTGGGGCAAGAAGATTTTTAAAGATTTCCTTATATCTATGTGAAATCCAAGACCAACACCAATGGGCTCATTTTCACACCAGGGCCATAATTTGAAGTATTTTAGTAAAGGGCCACATTTTGTGTAGCCTGATCCTGATCTAAAGTGGCTGCAAAGACAAATATAGTCCTGAATTGTGCTTTATCGGTTAACCTTACTTGTGCTAGACATGAAATTGACTTTCTCAGAACTAAAGACATATAACTTCCATGCTGTTTCAGTCAAAATATTCAGCAATGCAGCAGACTATTGATCTAAGATTACACTGTATAACCTGTATGATCTGATCTTGATACACAATCTTGAAATAAGCCATTAATTACAGGATCAATGCTACAAAGCTGAAGCCATCAACAAATTTTGGAAGCATTGTTCATCATCAGCAGTAACTGAATCACATGATAGATTTCTTGCATGTTATTAAGGCATCAACACTATTGTTCCTCCTGTCACACTAGTTTGTCTAGCAATAAAACAGACTTGCAGATGAATTTGTAAACATTTCTATTCACCAATGTTCCCTTAGCAGCCTGTGTTGAAGATGATCAAACTGCCCAAAAGATGTAATCTGATCTTGGACGTACACTGTAAGGTTCACTAGAACATTCTCAACAAGAGCAACATTAACATTGACATTGTAACTATTTGGGTCTTACTTCTATACTAGAAACATCCATTGGCATTATTAAGTTTGTAACTGGTGACTGTGCAATGCATTACAATGCAATGTGTAATGCATTTGTACATATTAAAACTCAGATCCTTGTTGTTCTCTAAATTTGTAAAAATACCAGATTTAAGAGACAAGAATTTAGTATAAAATCATTGCCCATATAGCCATAAATTATGTTAACCTTTTAACTACTAAGGAAATGACAAGGATTCCTTAACAATGGCAAAAACCCAAATGATAGCTATTAAAAAGTTATTCTTGCTGTAAAAAACTTGGGCTGGCCCCTCCCCACCCCAGAGTATAAATCCAAGATTTGACTGCACACTCTCTTTGCAGTCTAATGCTGACCTACACAGCCAGCAAAAGTGTCTCAAGTCAACCTTAGCAGGCAAAGAATCAAACTCAACCATCCTAGACTGACACAAAGGTCAATGGCTTGAGGGGGAAAAACACTTATATTTAAAAGAGACCTCAAAACAGGATCTAAATGACCATAATACAATAAAATTTAATGGATGTCCTAGCTTTCCCCTGTAACCTAGTGATGAAATTTTTATGATTCAGTCAGTTAAATTTGGCAGAAAAGTTTACCAACTCGGCGATCTGGCTTTGCTTTTGCTTTTTTAAAGTATGAGAGTAATACTGGCCTTTGGCTTAAAATCTGGGGGCAATGCGTTCAAATGCCAGTTAGGCCAAGATCTTGAACATTATTTCTGTAAGAATTGTTCCTTTCTCACCATCAAACTCTGTGGGGTGCATTGACCAATGGAATTTTACAGAAACAAGGCTGAAAATAATGTTATACACCAAGCAATCAAACAGCCTTGAAGCTGCCCTCAAAGCTACATCAGCAAGTTTGGCCTTCTTACTTAAGGATACACTCAATGATTCAACATCATTGCTGATGGAATGATACGTACTGCAACTATCAAACAATTCATCAGATCAATTCTGTTCTGCATCTACTTTTCTAAATATTCCTTTAATAGGCCTGTAAACAATCCAGACTTCCAATTACAGGAGACAGCATTCAGAAGCTTCAGAAAAGGGAGAAAAGTGCTGGGACCAGTGCTCATTTTCTTTTCTCCAAGAGTGTATTTTCTGATGCTCCTCAAAGACAAATTCAACAACATGAGCCTCGGCTTATTAAACTTGAGTTATCTGCAAGTGGACTTGGGTTCAATTTTGTGTCTTGCACAAAGTGAATCCTCAAAGAGCTAAATGAACCTCAATTATATTTACAGGATACGAATGAGACCCAGCTAATTATAATTTCAAGGTTGCTCTCTAGAATGTTTCAACAAAGAGGACAATGTTGATCGAAGATCAGGCTGCACATTTTGTGCAGCCCGATCTTGATCTACACTGGCTGTAAAGCCAACTTAATTTGTGCACTTTCAGGGCTAAGAATCACTTGGAAAGGGGGTCTAAGTAAGGCCAATCAAGAGTACTTACAGATGAGTTTTGTGGTTCTTTCTCCTGTTTCACAGCACGGGGACGTCTTCTTGGTGCAATTCCACCGATTTCTACTCCACGTAATATAGAATCAACCACTGAAATGGAAGAAGATCCAAATGAACATAGAAAATAATTTATAATCTCTATCATAGAAAGTCTTATTTGTACAGTACCAGGGGTAAAAGACTTTCAAGAAACTGTCCTTTGTTTGAAACTAGTTTTTCTGGCAATGATTGACCCTTTACCACATAATGCTAAGATTTTAATGTCTCCAGGAAAGAAAGTTCTTGAATACATTGTGGAAAAATAAGAAAATGCTGGTAGCCAGCATTTGATTAATTTCCTATTCTCTGTTTTATACCCTGTCATGACAAATACCAACATTTTGGGCACAGCTAAAATGTTGTCTGCAAAATTTATACTTTCAATTCGGACAAGTTCAACAACCTTTTGGGAAAGTGTAAACAAAATTTGGGACTGATAGCTATGAACTCTGCAACTTGTGCATTTTCTCTTGTTCCCACAATAACTTCTACCTTTTCAATCGACAATTCCATCATTTGTTGTCATAGTTACATTGTTTTGAATATGAGGGAGTCTATTTTTTTTCCTCTGGGCCATGGTTTAACTCTTTACCAAATGACAAAGTTTTGGACTTGACCAAATTCAAAGCATCTGCAAACAACTAAGCAAATCTTCTAAATATGATGATTTCTTTCTTTGATAGGGTAGAAAACATCGTGGGAAAAAGAGAAAATGCTGGGTATCAGCATTTTCTCCTTTCCCAACAGTGTTTTCTACAGACTTCTTTATCAGGGTCGTTAAGTTGTGATTGTGTGGAAGAGAATTAACACTTTACCAAACAATCCCATATTTTAACATTTTAAAAATGCCAGTAACAGAATATTTTATCCTTTTCCCACAATATTTTCTCTTTCACAGACAAATCCGATCCCTTTAAGCCTCTTTTACAAGGTTGCCAGCAATTGCTTTGAGTTTGGACAAATCTGTTTTGTGTTGTCTAGTGAAGAGTTACAAAAGGCAATTTGTATTCTTACTCAATTATGCAAGGGAAATAAAACCACAGCACTCCAGTAGATGAGTCATATTGTGTAATATCTTCACAACGGGGATAAAAAAAAACATGTAACGAAATCTCCAGGCCCTTCTCGTCAACAATTCTGACATCCAACTTTATCTGCTTGCTAGTACAGTACATCCTCGAAGTCTCAGTATTTATCATGATTCGTAACCCATCAGCTACTAAGCATGTGTTAAAGTCCTTCAGAGGACAATGTAGATCAAGATAAGGCTGCACAGAACATGCAGTCTGTTCCTGTATCTACACTGTCCAACCAGGACATATTTTACCTACAAAAATAACTTCAAAATAGAAATATTTGGTTTTATACATCAGCATAGAAATTCAATTTACTAAGTAGGTTATTTCTTTACCACACAACAAAATTTTAGACTAGTTCAAGTTGAAAGCATTTGCAGACGACACAGTAGATGTGACTGAAGAATCAAAATTTGATTTGGAAAGGCTAGAAAACATTGTGGAAAAAGGAGAAAATGCTGGTCACCAGCATTTTTTCCTTTTTCCACAATGTTTTCTAAAGGATTCTTTCTCAGGGGCATCAAAATAAGGGATTGTGTGGTAATGGGTTATGGATTAAAAACATTCTTTGTCCTTTTGTCTGATACTGTGAATTCAAAATAACACAGCTTCTGACCGCCTAATTAAGTCTTTACCTCACAATCCCGACTTTAACAACCCTAAAGAAGAAGTCTTTGGAAAACAATGTGGGAAAAGGAGAAAATGCTGGTAATCAGCATTTTCTCCTTTTCCCTCAGTGTTTTCTACTCTATCAAAGAGAGAAACCATCATTTCATCAATGTTTAATTTGTCGTCTGCAAATGCTTTCAAATGGGTCACATCCCAAATAACAGCATTAAGGGGCCTCATCTGATTTATCTTCTTTAAATTTAAAAACTCTGTAATTTAACTCTTTACCACATGACAAAATTTTAGACTGGTTCAAATTGAAAGCATTTGCAGACGACAAAATAAAGGTGACTGAAAAAATAAAATTTGTTCTGGGGAGGGTAGAAAACACTGTGGGAAAAGGAGAAAATGCTGGTTTCCTAGCATTTTCTCTTTTTCCCACAGTGTTTTCAAACGGCTTCTTTCTCAGGGGTGTCAAAAGTAGGGATTGTGTGATAATGGGTTAAAATAAAAAGTTTATTTCCTGTATCTCCCAAAGAATTATCCCTAGAGCATCAAATAAAGATTAGAAACATTTTTCTAGTCTACAACTACATACCCAAAATAAAAGAATAACCCATTTCAACACAATCTCAACTTTTGACAACCCTGAGAAAGAAGCATATTGGAAACATTGATGGAAAAGGAGAAAATGCTGGTAACCAGCATTTTCTCCTTTTCCAACAATGTTTTCTACCCTTCCAAAATCAAAATTCAATTTGTGATTTACCTTTATTTTGTTGTCTTCAAATGCTTTAAATTTGGACTAGCCCAACATGTTGTCGTTTGGTACAAAGATAAAGGTTGATATTATTCAGAATGTCTCAGAAAAGCAGAAAATCTAGATAAAAGATCAAACTGCACACCCTTCATGGTCTAATCCTGATCTACCTTATCTTTTCTCTTTCAATCAAAATGTTTCATAATTATACTTTCAAAAACAGTTACCATCATAATTATGAGCTGGTAAACAGCCTTCCCCCCCCCCCCCCCCCCCATGTTTTCTAGTTTTCTACCCTTTTTAACTCTTTACCACACAATCCCGACTTTTAACGACCCCGAAATAGAAGCCTTTAGAAAACGTTGTGGGAAAAGGATAAAATGCTGGTAACCAACATTTTCTCCTTTTCCCACAATGTTTTCCTCCCTTCCCAAAACAAACTTCAAATTTTCAATCACTTTTACTTTGTCATCTGCAAAATTGATGCTTTCAATTTGGACCAGTCTAAAATTTTGTTGTTTGGTATAGAGTTTAAAGACAGCAAATCACATCAAAAGGAGCCACTTTTGTTTTGCTGTCAGCCAATGCTTTCAATATGGAATGTCATTCATCATTATCTCGGACAGGATTTTTCCACTCTTGATGTTAACCCTTTACTCCATAGATACTCATTTCTACACATTGCTTGTAGGAGCCTTTGGAAAAAATTGTGGCAAAAGGTGAAATTGCTCGTGACGAGCAATTTCACCTTTTGTCACAATGTTTTCTATGCTATAGAAAGGTGTCATTTACACATGAGAAACGGCTTCATCCTTGCTGTTATTTAGGGTCAGTTAGAGATGCTATAGAAATGCCTTATGGGGTAAAGGGTTAATATGGAACACAGGAAAACAACCATGACTGCTCTGTCACAAAACAGCATAGCACATAATCAGACTCTAGTTCTTCTACAAATCGCTGCTGATTGCCAATACTGGTACCTTCAAAAACTAACTGATACTGTGCTCATCAGTCTTAAAACTTAACTCTTTCCATCCCATTGACAACACCAGAAGTTTTTGTGGACTGTATATATCATGATCGCACTGCACAGAACATGCACTTTGATCTCTGATCTACTCTGTCCACAACTTTATCCTAGATTTTGGCATTACTGTCTCTTGATCTTGCAGCCGATCGTATTCTATAACCTTTGAGAAAATTCAATTTCTTTATTCAGTAATGAAAGAGTTAATGCCAGCCAAAAAACTCACAGCATTTCCCACTCTTCTCAATCTATATACAGACTATTGTTTTATTCATGAGCATGTCAGACACTGTTTTTCTTTCCTTGATGTATAATGTGGGTGGAGGGAAATAAGATACCATGTATTGTTACAATGTGTTCCCGCCTAATTAAGACTGACAGTTATTATCCCTTAAAGAGCTTTTTACAACAAAACTTCCCTTTGCAGTTGGTGCCTTTGCAGTCAAAAGTTGCCTTTGCAGTCAAGAATCAGACAGCACAAAAGGTGCAGTCTAACCTGTGATCCTACACTGTGTGCTTTGCTGAGGCATGCTAGACAAAAACAACCTTGAAATAGTCATTTCCTTGGTCTTTTGCACAGACCACAGGTGTCTATTGGGTTGACATCTGGCACTTAGAGTGTTGTAGCAGGCTTCCATTACACATTAACCCCTAAATAAATATACTAATGGAACAGTTTTGTGGTAAAAGGAGACCTGGGTCTCCGTCTTTCACCAACCATTCTCAAGAATATTCTTAGTCTTATTCTTCAGAATTTCATCAATGTGAAAGTAACAGAACTTTGATTGGCCGGTTTAGCCAATCAGAAGTTCTGTTACTATAACAAACAGGAAATCATGAAGATTTAGACAAAGAAGGTTCTTAAGAATGGCTGGTGAATATGGATCCTGCTTGTAAAGAGCAATTTCAACTTTCTCTTTGAAAATTGTCCTGCTGTAGATGCAAAAGTGGCTTCATAACATCGTTAACTTTTTACCATGTGACAAGCTTTCGATTTGCAGATGACAAGATTAATGTGGCCAAAATGATCATTTCAATGTTTGAAAAGAAAAAAAAAATTGACTGATTTAATGGCTTTTGAATTTTCAGCTGTATATGAGTTACTACATGTGGAGAAGTCTCAGTTTTTTGGTTCAGCTAATTATTCATGTTATGTTGAACAACATAAGACATAATGTAACTTTCAGTAAATCTGAAAGTCTGGCCAAAAAAGTTCAATCTTCTACAGGCAATCTTGCATGCAAATTGCAAATAATTCAAATACAAAAAATCCCCAATCTATTCAGAATTTATTCTTACAACAGTGGACAATTTTTTCACGCACCACCAGACAATCCTGAAATAACAAACTCCCTGAAAAGCTAGGAATAAAACCTCTCTCCGTCATTCTGTCTAGGGAAGACGTTATTTCATTTCTATGAATCTAGAATTCTACCAGTGAATTTGTTTTTCAGCTACATTCAGAACCAGGACATTGTCATGTAACACAAACCAGACAAGGCAGACAGGGAATGTGGGATGTCAGTTACAGACTTCTATTGATCCTGACATAAGAATCCTTCAACCCTTCACCATGCTATCTGAACTAAAAAAAGAAGTTACAAATACATTGTAGGAAAAGGAGAAAATGCAGCCAGTGTTTTCTCCTTTTCCCACAATGTTTCCTACTCTATCAGAGACAATTTATTCAGTTTTAGCCACATTTGGTCGCTGTGTATGATTCTGGTTTAGACAAGTTAAATTTTGACATGTTGTACAGAGTGAAAAACAAATTTCTGCCCTAAAGAATATTCTCTCATAAATTCCTCCATTTCATGAGTACCACATAATAATTAGCTCAGAACTCATCAGAATTTTTTTTATGACATCCATTACTTGTACCACTGATCCAAACATCCATAGTGGATCAAACCTCAATAATACTAAGCCTCTGGCTGCTTGGTGCAACCAAGTTGGAGTTATGAAAATAAAAGGTCAAAACAAGACTGCAAAAAATTATCTATTGCCCCTTTACTCTTACAAAATAACAAAATTTTAGACTAGTCCAAACTGAGAGCATCTGCAGAGGATATGGTGTTAAGAAAAAAATATGCCAGTTTACCTCTTTTGCCTTTCAAAAACTCTATCAGAGATGGAAGTCATTATTTCAGCAACCTTAAATTTGTCATCTACAAATGTTTTCAATCCCGTTGAGGCCAAATTGCGTTGTTTGGTTAAGAGTTAGCAATGCCTGGATCAAGGACATAACACTGAAGATACAGGCCAAACACAAAGCCGCTTTATGGTGCCAATGACTGTAAATACAGATTAAGGTGAAGCAAAAGGTACATTTACATAACACTGAAGATACAACTCAAACACAAAGCCCCTAGATGGTGCTGATGACTGCAAATACAGATTAAGGTGAAGCAAAATGTACATTTATATAACACTTAAGATACAGGCCAAACACAAAGCCGATGGTGCCACTGACTGCAAATAGAGATGTTATGTTTTCTACCCTATAAGAGTCATACCTCATCTACAGAACCACACTATCATTAAATTTTGTTGTCTGCAAATTGCAAATACTTTCATATATGTACATGTCTAAAGTTTTATTGTTTGGTAAAGGGTTAAAAAATGATTTTTCTGTAGGGAGTGGATCCAGGTCATCAAGTAATACCAATTCCATATTTAAATATGGGTACTTCATTGCAGCCCCTAAAATTAACCCTTTCCCAAATGACAAACTATTGGACTAGACCAAACTGAAAGCATTTGCAGATGACAATTCAACTCTTGCTGAAAAGATTATTTCTGTCTATGATAGGGTAGAAAACATTGTGGGAAAAGGAGAAAATGCTGGTTACCAGCATTTTCTCCTTTTCCCACAATGTTTTCAAAAGGCTGCTATTCTAGACCCGTAAAAACCAGGGATTGTTTGGGAAAGGGTTAAACTCAGTATGTACATATCACAATTATAATTCATCTCAATTGATGCACAGAAAGAAAGTCTATTTACTGAAATTGTCTTCACTTCTCTGTTGATGAGGAGCAATGCCATCATCACTGACTTGCTGGTTGGGACTTAATAGATGGTATCTAGCTCCAGGTTCTATTCTGGTAAGCATTGGGTTGTCAGTAATGTAAGCCACTGTTACACCTTGGTTGATATGTCCTGGAACATGACTGTTTGGTGCCAAAAGTCTCTGGTTGAAGAGATGACCAGTGCAAACAGGTGTACACTTATATGAATAGTTACAGCTTACCATTCCATGACCTTGACTTGACACAAGGTCAATGGGAATTAAAGGCTCTGCTGCATAAAAAGCATGTCCAAAAGTATGATTCGGTGTCAGATGGACACTGGAAGTCACCTGGTCCCCAGTGCTAACTCTATCATAGGCTGTTCTAGATGGAGGGTTCAAGACTTCAGTGAAAATCTGACCAGGTGTCACAACTGCCGGATAGACATTTTGGTATGCCATTTCAGAATTCACTAAATATCCATAATTAGTGTAAATATCCATTTTTTTCCACATTAACATTCACCATCAACAAATATGCCCATTTTTCCATAGTTTATATGAATAGCATAATGAGTACACATAGCACACTAAGTATGCTACACAAGAAAATAATCTGAACAGACTAAATTCAGTTGACTTGCAACATGACAATCCTAGAAATGCTAAATACCTCTGTATCATTTGATACATTCAGTAAACACAAAAATCAAACAAAGCCAAAAAAAAAACCCTACCTTCAAAAATGATTCAAATCTAACCACATTCACCTCTGCTTTCTAGTACATAGATCCATGACTCAATCCACAAACAGTTTTTCAAGAGGTCTCTTCCTGTCCTGGTTTTCACATAATAACAACTACTTTGCTAATAACACCATGTCATCATGTTTCATCCACTCATATTTCAACCCTGCTCTATTGACTGAATAGTCTGAATACAAACCTATCCTTGCCTGTCACAAAACGATTTATCCCTAGAGTAAATAAATGAAAACCTCTTTCACCAATGTGGGGGGAGACACCAGGGGGAGAGGAATTCTCCTCGCTTCACCTGAGTAAGTATGATATTAAAACTGTCTACCTGAAGTGTATATGTTTTTGTGACCTGGTGTATTTATAAATATACACAGGCAAGAAAAAAATCAACTCTGGCAGTTGAACAAAGAACAGGCTGGGGATTTATCCCTGATCGTACTGAATACCTCTTGATCTTGGTTGATTTAAAGCCTCCCTTCATTATCCTTCAAAGAGAAGCTTTCTGGCTTTTCAAAACAAGACTTGCCACCATAACCAAGTGTACAATAAACATGCAATTCTTTTTCTAGTAACCCATAACAAATGCTTCTCAGTGATCATGCAACCCTGGAAAAGGTTTTTTTCCCTCCAATTTGGAAAAAGGAAAAAATGTTGGTAACCTGCATTTTCTCTTCCAACTAAATGACATTTCGCTGGGAAACAGTATAACAAACAGCCACTGCTTTTGACAAGCCTCTCTGTAGCTGTCTGTTACAGGGACATTAATTCTCCAGTGTCTAATATATGAACTTAAACCATTCTGAGGGCTGAAAATACATACAAAATTTGATGAACCTCTTTTCATCTGAAAAAGCTTCATAAGAGTAGTGGACCATAGAGGTCCAATATCAGTCCTGCATAATTATTCTATACAGTCTGATCCCCATCCATGCTGTCCATAAATAAACTCCTGTGTTTGCTTGTGTGGCTGTAAGGGTAAAAGGTCTTCACAATGTATTATAGTAGTATTAATGTATATAAACAAAACTCAATCAAAGGGAAAATATGTTGGTGACAGGCTGACTTGGTCGCTAGCCAATTAGGAAACAACTGTTGCCTTTGTGTACTTCAGATCAATCAATAGTAATCTCTGGCATTTGCACACATTATCAAAACATGACATGGCAAGCAAAATGTTTCTCCAATGATAGAATTGGTCTTTGAAAGGGTAAAGAAGATTGTGGGAAAAGGAGAGAATGTTATTAACACCATTTTCTTCTTTTCAAATACTTTAAAAGAAATTTTCAGGATCATAAAAATGTGGTATCACTGGGTAATAAGGGTTAACCCTTTACCAGACAACAATATTATAGCCTTGTGCAAACTGAAAGCATTTGCAGACGACAATTTTAATGTGGCTCAAATGGTGCAAATTTTCTTTGATAAGGTAGGAAAGGCTGGAAAAAGGAGAAAATGCTGGTTACCAGCATTTTCTCCTTATCCAAGTGTTTTCAAGTTTTTTTTTTAACAGGGTCGTTAAGTCGGCATTGTGCACAATACCGCCTACTAGATGGCATTCCGCAAATACACATCTTATTAGGGCTTCTGGGTACAGAACCAGACTATTTTTGAAAAGAACCCTTACTTTGAATTTCAAAATGAAATCAACCTTAACTCAATAAAACCCAACCAGGTGCAATTTGTTCAGCTATGATCAGCTAGCATGTAACCTATGCATCAGCCTTTTATTAAAAGGGCCCCTACATGTTTGGGTAATAGGCCGATAGCTTCGGTATGAGCCCTACTCTTCCCAGGTATACGGGGATGGGTGATGTGTCATAGCAGACAGGTCGAATCTTCAAAGAATATGACATGCGCAGACAGAGGCATTGTGCGGGAAAGTGTTAACTGCAACCCTCATATGGCTGCTTATGGTTGGTTACCAATTTTAATCAGTGTTTCATCATTCATTCCTTGGCCAATACATAAGCAACTGCCATATTGCTTTTAATAATATTATTGCCTGGGAGAGCAGCCAAGTGATGGACTTGTTACAATAATCTTTTGCAATAACCTGGCAAGCCTAGAATGACTATTGCCACCTTTAGACTAACCTCTTTTTATTTTTTTTCCTAAACTGTCAAAAAATGCATTGTGACCCATATATAGGATCAATGCAGTTAACCCTTAACCACACAATCCAGAATTTAAATGGCCCAAGAAAAGGGACTTTTGAAAGCAATAGCAAATCTGATCAATGGCATTTTCTCCTTCTACAATAACGTTTACCACTAGTTACTTTTTCAGGCTAAATTTCCTTAATTGTGTAACATTTTGTAAGTTGTCTGCAAATGCTTTAAATTTGGACCAATAGAAAATTTTGTCATTTGGTAGAGTGAAAAAGATGCTAGTAGTTTAAGCCACTGGCATATGAGCACCTCGGCTCTTGGAAAAGTTTTTAAAAAAAAAAAAGCCATAATAATTACATCCTAATATCCTTCCATATTGCCGACAGAACCACCGTATGCCAAGCAGATTTTTTTATTTCAATCACATACATTAAAGAATAAATCTTTAGATCATAATCCTTGTGTCACAATCTGCAACAACTGTTTCTTCAGGGCTACTTTTTTTTCCCACACCTTTCAAAATTGATGGCAGCAATTTTGTTAAAGTTGTCACATCTATGGTCCATACTTTTCATTGCAATCAACCTCGACTCAGTCATCCCGGCTGAAAAATTTCTATTGTCTTTTAAACCTAACAATAGCTGGATTCAAATTTTTTATCGGCTCCTTTTAGTTTATCACAGATTCTGTATTTTCATAGGTCAATATTCTGGTGCAATAAAATTCACTTTTAACAACCTTTAAGAAAACAGCCTTTGAAAACACCATATAAAAAGGAGAAATTCCTGGTAACAAGCATTTTCTCCTTTTCTAACAATGTCTTCCACTGTCAAAGACAAATTCCATCTTTTACACTACATTTCTATTGTCCTCTGCAGATGCTTTCAAACTGGACAAGTCTGTATTTTGCTCATGTAGTAAACAGTTAAAAATTTGTTGACAGGGAGGGGTCACTTGTCTGGACAATGTTATGTCATGACATTTACATATTAGAAAAACACAATAATGGCATTTACTGCACACATGGCATAATCCTTCATTCTCACATCACAACTCCTAAAAATTTTGAATAAATGGAAAAATCAAGAATTCTGCACTCATCAACCGCTCCAAATGAATCCTGATTGGTTGATTGCAAGTTGTTTTTTAATGCTACTTTCAACATTGTTTTAATTATATTGCAGAAGCCAGTGCACCTATCTATGCTTCTCTGGGGCTTCCTTTATCAGACCTCCGCACAATATTCTTTCCAAACTACTGAGTACTTCCCCACATAGGCATCATCAAAACATTGATCAGCAGTGAGATAGGAATCCTGCGTAATCAATCTGTGATGACTGAACCAACAGACCGTTGTCAAATTCTATATGCTACCTATTAAGCTACAAGGGCTCCACAAATCAGTTTCAAGTTTCACGGCTGTAGCTGAAATGATGGTAATTGGCTGTGAATGTGTAGACAATTTTCTGGGGAAAAGGACAAAATGTTATTAACACCATTGTTTTCAAAAACCGTTTTCTTCCAAGTCATTGTAAAACAGGACTCTATGGTACAAGGATTATCATCAGACAGGCTAACACCAGAAGGTCATGAGGCCAGACAATTTGGACAATAACATGTATTAGATCTGTATTTGGCAGAGCCTCAGATTTTTATGATAAAGTGCTTTTAACTCCTGACATGGAATTTGGGATCATTAATCATTCTGAATGGGTTTTTTATTACCCATCTGAATGATAATGTAATCTCTCTCTCTTACCCCTCCTCCCATGCATAATTTGTTGATTTTTGTTTCTCTTTCCCAATATGGATGTTTAGCTCTTGATCAAAGGACAAAATTTTGGCTGCAACCAAATTGAAAGCACTTGCAGACCACAAATTAATTGTAGCTCAAATGATTATTTCAATCTCTGATAGGAAAGAAAACAATGTGGGAAAAGGAGAAAATGCTGGTCAAAAGCAATTTTCTCCTTTTCATACAAGGTTTTCGAAACTCGCGCTCCTCAGGGTCGTTGAAGCTTGGGATTGTGTGGCAAAGGGTTAAGCTATGTCGTATTTACAAAGGAGCCATGCCCTGTGAAAAGGGGGTTTAATGCATCTACAAAACAAGAGGGCCACGTTGGCCCTGTATTGCTCCACTGGCTTTTTGACCCTCTACCACACAAATTAAAGTGTTCATGACCCTGGAAAAGCGGACCTTCGAAAACAGCAAACACTGTCAGGCAATACAAGCAGGTAAATTCACTGGCATGTAAGGTAAAGTTCTTGGGGAAAAAACCTAAATGATAGAAATCTTACACTGAATTTAATATTCAAATCATGTGATCATAACTATTAGCATGAAAATGAATCACTCTCCCTGAAAACAGAATATTTTCTATAAAAAAAAAATAATATCTAGCACCAATCATTTATCAGTGCAGTTTGATAGTCAAGGGAGGTAAATAGTAGCAAACTTTATCCTTAACAGAGTTATTTCCCTTAATGTTCAAATTGAAATGACTGTATTTTGATGCCCATGTTAAACATGTGATTAGAAGGGAGCAAATTTTGACCCCAGGCCTATAATATGAAGAAACTTGTTAAAGGTCCATTAGATAAAGCTACATGCCAAATTCAGTAGCCCTGGGCCTTGTGGTTTCAGAGAAGAAGATTTATAAACATGTTATTTTTTTTGTTGTTGCCATGGCAACCAGAGTTTTTGAAGGAATCAAATTCTTTCAGGAAATTCTGAAGAAGACCACAGCAGGATTACTTCTGTGAAGTTTCATCAAATTTGGCTGAGTAGTTTCAGAGAGGAAGTTTGAAATAAAAGTTAACGCACTGACGGACGCACAACAGACATCGGGCCATGACATAAGCCTGCTGGCCTTTGGCCAGTAGAGCTAAAAAGGAGAGAGCGTAGCCTACATAGTCCGTGCAGGCTGGCCTGGGATGAACTTTTTGGCCATTGGTATTTATCTATTGTGTTTCAGAAAAGTGGACAACAAAGATAAACAAATAGACTGAACCTTTTTGGCTTTCTGATCTTGATCTACACTGGCCATGAGGGCAACTATAGTTGTGAAGGCGCTGTACAGTTTTAACTTTGTATTTGAGTTGAACACATCTTAACAGCTGCAGTCACATCAGTGGTCAGTGCACCTGAGCATATGTTCTTTCTCACATAAACACTGACATAAGTTTCTTTCCAAGAAACAGACTACATCTCTCACATGCATCGGAGATGAAGAGCAAAAAATCTCTGGAAAGAAAGTTTACCTAAATTGTGTATCAGAGCAGCAACCACCAGGTCACGAGTCAGATAAGCTAACCACTCAGCTAGTGAGCCAGGCCAGGTATTATCTGGCTTGAGAATGAAATGAGTGTCTTCTATAGAGGTCCAGACAGACTGAGTGATTTTCATGTCAAAATTGAAAGTATTAATTACCAGAATTTTCCACCAAATCCTATGTTGTGGGTGCTCACTACAATCGTCCCATTGAGATGATTCTAACGAGTATCCACAACATAAGGTTTCAAAGAAAGTCATTGACATGACCAATGCAAATCTCAACAACTCTGACAGAAGCAGCGCAGCTCACAAAGTAACATAACAATCTGAGAAAAAATACATAATGCGAATTCTTAGAAATCATTCATTCGGTAATTTTTTTTATCTCCCAAGCACTGTAGTATACAGCTAGACACACCTATCATTCAAATATCATAATGATAATATGCAATTCAAAACCTATCTATTTTGTCAAAAAGTCAAAAAATTTTAAAAATGCTTTTAATTACGCTAACAAAATTAATGAAGTATCATCAAACTTTACCGTCACAGTAACCTCTTCTCTTCTTTAACTATCCATCATTCACCGTATTTCACAAGCCCTGAACAAAACCTCAGTAATTAAACACAGATGAAGACAAATGTAAAATAACTAGACTGTACATAGAGAAAAACGATATTGATCAAGCATCAGTCTATTTTGGTCTGGAATGAACTATGTCGCTCACCAATCTTGCTTCTGAATGCCATTAGGATAAATCAATGCTGTTACATTAGACAAGCCCAGGATTGGTCATATATATCAAAACCCATTATTTGAATAGTTCCCTTTGGTTTGCAGAGATAGACATGAAATGTAATCATTACAAGACTGCCTGAGCTAGCTCTTTTTCTTCACCTTGTATACCAAGCCAAGGTCCATAGCCACCAACCATTCTTAAGAACCTTCTTCATCTTATTCTCCAGAGTTTTCTATATTTGTAAGTAACACAACTTCTGATTGTCTAATCAACTAGGTTTAGCCAATCAGAAGTTATGTTACTTACCAATTTAGAAAACCTTGGGGAATAAGACTAAGAATATTCTCAAGAATGGTTGGTGAATATCATATATGAGCCCAGAAGTCACACAATGTCACACAATGTCAGTGTTGACAAAGAACACCTTTTTACCAAACGACAAAATTCTAGGTCAGAATGAATAGATAGCATTTGCTTACGGCAAAGAAATAAGACTCAAGAACTAGAGTTTTATTTGGAAGGAAAGGTATCATTGTTGGAAAAAAGCTCAGTGCTTGTTACCAGTATTTTCTCCATTTCAAACTAAGTTTTTGAAAGATAATTTCCTCAGGGTTATTACAACTCAGGACTGTGTGGCTTTAATTTTGCCGATGACAAATTCAGTGTCTCACATTATCACATTGGAAAACAAAAGATGGAAAAACAATAAAAATTTAATGGTGGCCACCAGCAGATACTTTCTTTCCAAAAGTCACTAAAACTCTCAGGATTATTTGGTTGTAAGTTGGCTGGAAGACCACCATGCTTTAAAGTCGGACAGCAAAATTGACCCTTAGAGAGCTAAATAAGCCAAGCAGACATTTGATCTAGAAATAAGACCCAAATAGGTGTGAGTTGATGGTTGCTTTGGTCTGTATGGTTTAAGCTAAGTGGACAGTGCAGATCAAAGATCAGACTGCACATTTTGAGCAGTCTGAACTTAATCTACAGTGGCCACAAAAGCAACTGTATGAAAGGTACTTTAAGGTTGTGAAAAGTATTTTGAAAGTTAACTTTTTGCAAACTCATAACAGCTTTGGCCAGAACATCTTTCATAACAGCAGCCTAGATGTATGTTCACACTGCACATTAGTTGTTTCTGATCTTAATCTACACAGTCTGTTAATACAGTTTACCATAATAGCATCAGCATACTCTGGGATCAATTTCAATCTTCTTGATATCTTAGTGGGTCACTCCATTTTCCCCTAGTAGCAGACCAAGCACTGTAAGTACAGTCAAACCTCAGTAGCTCGAACACGGGAACCTTCGAACACTACCGAAAATTCGAACAAGAATCTCGGTCCCGACAAAAAATGCTCTTAATTCAGCGAGTTCGACTTCGGAAAACTCGCACACCGTGAAACTCGAACTCTCGAACACATTTCATGGTCCCAAAGGTAAAATCACTATACGTTTTACCTGGGAAAGGTCGAACAAAAGGTTGGCCGATAAATTAGTTGACAAGTGTTGGTGAATTTTACACAATCATGCAGGTTGTATATCTGTTTATGACACCTTATGTCCACTGATTGAAACGGTGCGTAATATTAACCCGTTCCGTGAAAAATAACTAGCTTTAATTAACGCTGATTAATAATGATTGTATTTTTTTTTTCTTGATTGGAAGTTTCCTCTGCCTTTAATCAATTTTTCACGCCTTTTGCATCAAACTGTGTATTTTTCTTGCAAACTGAGACCGTATATTAAACTTCTGTTCTACAAATAGAATAAATGTACATGTAAATCGAAATAAAGAAGAGGTTTCATTGGTTTTGTATCTTGTGTATTTAATTGTCATTAAAAATCAGATGACACGTGCTAAGTTAAGTAAATAAAAGTTATTTTCCTGAACAACTATTTTGTTTGTAAATGGTAAAAAATATCAATTTTTTCCGTGCGGTCATTTAAAATGCTATTGGGCGTAGGTAATGTCGGACATAACCTACGGCGGATATAATATATTTTTTGATAGAATCTGGCGATCTATGAATGATCTTCGGCTCGGTCGAACTTCCGATAACTCGAACAAATCGGCTGGTCCCCTGGGTGTTCGAGCTACCGAAGTTTGACTGTATTACCAGAACAGAAAATTATGGACAATGTGGAAAAAAAAGGGTCTTGGTAGATAAAATTTGGTTTGGTCAATGAATGTAAAGAAAAAAGGCCCATTCCAGCTCTAAAATCAGATCTGCTTCAATTGCTTTGTTATGTATGGTCCAGTTTTGGCCTTGCAATTGTTCTCAGTTTTAGTGCCATGACAAGCAAATTTTTTATTGGAATCAAGTTTGTTAAGGAGGTTCTGAAGAAGACCATGGCAGGATCATTTCTGAAAACTTTCATCAAAATTGGGTTGGTAGTTTCAGAGATGTTTAAAACTTTATAAAAATTAATAGGGATAGACATACAACAAACATTGGGCCATGACACAAGCCTGCTGGCCTTCAGCCAGGGAAGCAAATAATGCACTATCTATTTGGCTCAGTTGCCCAAAAATAGAACCAGCCATGAGAGAGAGTGATTCATAAGAAGACATTGAAAGAAAATGGGAGCCAGACAGCTTGTTAAAATGACTGGCAGAGGATAGAATTTTGCCCCTTTCTCTCCCTTAACTGTAACCAATCACAGAGTAAGGTAAGTTGCACTGGAAAGAAAACTAGATCAAGATGGTTCTACATAAATGTACTGTCTAAAACTGAATCTACATTGTTTTACAACACTTTCAGCATTCACACAAAAAAACTTGCAAGGACCTGGATTTTCATTAATGAATGAAAGCATATTTTTTTCATTTAACAACTCGCAAGAAACAAATCTCGCATAACTATGAAAATAGAATTATCACCAAAAATTAAGCTGACTAGTGAATACATACTGGCACAAGGAGGTTATGCTAATCTTTAGTAATTTTCCCCCCCAACAGGATGTTTTAAAAATTATACCAGCTGCAGATGAATAAAAGTCATTAGCATGAGGTACTGCGTTTAGCTGTCTAAGGATTGATGGCATGCATGTCATTATTGATTCCTAAAATCAAAATGTTCCCTGAAGTGCAATGAAAACCAGCACACCAGCCACAATCAATAAGTCAGGCCATTCCTCTTCCAACCCTGTCACTGGAATTAGATTTTTTTCCTGCTCTCATTTCAAATATCATCCAATGATTTGACACAATATTATACTGGTCCAAATTCTTACTACTCTTTATTATAGAAACTTTAAAAAGAAATGCCAGAATAATGGAGCAACAATAGAGGCAACTGTTCCTTTTACTGTAAATACATTACATGTCAATGAAGAAGAGAAGAATCAGATTCCTGTCTGGCTTACCTCAGATGGATGACACCAAGTATGCCATCATCCATATTTGATGTTTGTATTTGTAATACAAACAGACCATACTTGGGGGCATATAAATTGAGATGCCTCTCTCACCTTTGACCCAGTTACCTAGTTCTAACACCAAAAGACTAATATTCAAATGGTCTGTCTGACAAAGATTTTGACTTAAACATAAGTAAGAACTTCTTTTCAAGATTTGATCATATTTCCTAGCTTCAGACCCATTCTTACATGTTTTCAAGACTATGCTCTAATAGATTATAATACCAAAATAATGTAACATTGAATTCTATTTTCCCATAAATGCAGAAGGCACACTGACCTATTCTAAATAAGTTTTATTAAGGTTTTTTGGGGGAAAAATTGTTCAAAGGTGACAACAGATTTCTTCTGCTGGCCAACTGACCTTGAGCTTGTACTCAAACTTGCACAAGATATCCAGAAAAACTTTCTGATGAATTTTCCACATTGTAGATACATCTATGAGGACCTATAAAATCAAACAAGATTTTCCTGAGAAATGACTCATGACCTAATGACTGAACTATAGAAACAATATTAGTACCAACAAAGTCTTTGTGGTGGTATTGTTTGTACAAACATTCTGCATTATTTTTCAACATGACTGCCAGGGGCCAGAATGTGGCCTTCAGCCAACAACAGGGCTTTTCCTAGATTTGGTCTGTTGACCTAGTTTCTATCCATGGGCTTGTGTTCAACTGTGGTCGAATTATCATCATGATGAAAGATGGACTTACTTGGTTTTCAAGCCAGTGTGACCCATAGTCAAACTTAATGAAGAAATACAGATAAACATTCGCAAAGTTTCATAAAGATTGGGAAAGGCTATATTGTGAACAGCAGAGCTAACTTTTCTTTGAGCACATGAGAAAAAACAAGAGGGCCATGATGGCCCTCTATCGCTCCACTGGCTAATTCTTAAAAACACTACAAGCCAAACATTACATTATTTGGCCAACTGGTTTCAATAATGGCATACAATTTTTTTCCATAAAAACCTACAAAAAAGTTGTGACCCCTGGGCAAATCCAATTTTGACCACAAAGCTATAATTACTTGAATCCTGGTGGAAGTCTACAAGATAAAGCCCCATACCAAATAATACAGGTTTAGAATGTGTGGTTATAAACAAGAAGATTTCCAAAGTTTTCTCAATAAAAAGCCCTGTAAAACATAAAACCCATGAGACAGGGCTAAATTTTGTGGTCCTAGTCTTTATTATGGTTAGAAACAAGATGACTTAGAAAGTTTTCACCACAAAAGCCCATGTAAAACTTGTGACCCCTGGTGTGGGGACAAACTTGACCCTAAGGCTATAATTTGGGCCCTCCTAGTGGAGGCCCACTAGATAAAGCTACATGCAAAATTTGGTAGACCTAGGTCTTATGGCTAGGTACAAGTAGATTTTTAAAAAATTCCCAATATGAGCCCATGAAAAACTTGTGACCCCTAGGACAGGACCAAATTTGACCCCAGGGCTACAATTTGGGCACCTTTGGTAGACAACCACTTGATAAAGCTAGATGCAAAATTGAATAGCCCTAGGCCTTATGGCTTGGTACAAACAGATTTTTATAGTTTTCACTATATAAGCCAATATAAAATTTGTGACCCCCCGGGGCCGGGCCAAATTTGACCTCTGGTCTATCATTTGGGCACTCTGGGTAGAGGTCTATTAGATAAAGCTACATACCAAATTTGGTAGCCCTAGGCCCTATGGCTAGGTACCGGAAGGATTTTAAAGTTTTCCCTATATAAGCCCATATAAAACTTGTGACCCCCGGGATGGGGCCAATTTTGACCCCAGGGCTATTATTTGAAGGAACTTGGTAGAGGTCCACTAGATAGAGCTACATGTCAAATTTGGTAGCCCTAGGCCCTATGGTTTCAGAGAAGAAGATTTTTAAAAATTTTCAATATTTTTCAGTTTTGTTGCCATGGCAACCAGAGTTTTTGAAGGAATAAGATTCTTTCAAGGAATTCTGAAGAGGACAATGGCAGGATAATTTCTGTGAAGTTCAATCAAAATTGGATGGGTAGTTTCAGAGAAGAAGATGTTTGAAATAAAAGTTAACGCACGCACGGCCAGACGGACGCACGACAGACACCGGGCCATGACATAAGCCCACTGGCCTTCGGCCATTGTAGCTAAAAATTGTGTTGTTATATTTGGTGTTATGTCAAAAACTAGTGTGCATCACTGTGTTGACCTGTAACCTGTTGTTTTGATCCCAATTCTACAAAATGTCAATTATGGAACAAACACAGTTCAGTCCTTCAGCCATCCTAAATCTCTTTTTATGAAATATTAGTTTTTAAGGCATTTTCCTGAAATTGCAAAATATTGTTGTGATTCTACCCTGACAAGAAAAAAAAAGAGAATTCTAATAATATTCTTTAATACATTCTGCAAATGCTCTGACCCACTACCATCTCCTCTTTAAGCCAATGGTCTAGCCTCAGGTCACCGTAATACTTCTTGAAGAAAATGAAAGCAAAGGAATTCCACTAATTAGAAAAAAAAATAGCAGACTTGTGCAGAGTATAAAATTCCATGTCAGTGTTACGATGAAATTACAATTCACACAAAGTAATGGCTTTTTAATCACATCATCAGGTAGAACAATCTGAGTAAATTCATCCAACACATAATCTACTATTGATTCAAGGCATTCTCGTGGAAGTGGTAATTACTTGTTACCAGTTGTATTACAGCTCAATTTTGTGTTCCATCTAAAATTAGAGTACACCACCTTCCTACTCAATTTAATGATTTCTCACTTAAAAGCTTAATGAGGTGGAAACTTTTCCCCATGAGATTTTCACCAAAAGAAAATTTCTGCTGATGCATGCATTGATTTCCATGACCTACTGACCCAATTTCACCCTTTCTTCTTCACCTTTTTGCAAATAATGGTAGAAGTATAATATCATGGTCCTATCAATTGTGCCAGAATTTACAAGATTTTAAAAATTAGATTAGATATTTCAAAATTAAACTGAGACTAAAATAAGATATTCTCCTGTGTTTGTGCCACTTGTTGTGGGAAAAAAATGTTCTATAATTCCCTTGATTACCTGTTAACTCATTATCAAAGGACAATATGTTACGTTTGTCCAAATCGAAAGCATTTGCAGACGACAAAATGAAAGTGACTGAAAATTTGAAATTTGTTTTGAGAAGGGTAGAAAACATTGTGGGAGAAGGAGAAGATGCTTGTTACCAGCATGCATTTTCTCCTTTTTCCATAATTTTTTGTAAAGGCTTCTTTCTCAGGGTCATCAAAAGTAGGGATTGTCTAGTAATGGGTAAAGACAAATTTGGTGCAGGGACTTACAAGACAAGTCTAGAATAAGGACATTGCACATAAATAAAGGTTTCAAAAATAAATACAAGATGAAAACAATGTGTTACAATGTTAACAAGCTATTCTTATCTTAAAAGTTTTTTTCAAAGGTAGTGTGTTGCAAGATTAACCCATTACCAAACGACAATATTTTAGACCGGTCCAAATTGAAAGCATTTGCAGACGACAAAATAAAAGTAACTGAAAATTGGAATTTTGTTTTGTGAAGGGTAGAAAACATTGTGGGAAAAGGAGAAAATGCTGTTACCAGCATTTTCTCCTTTTCCTACAATGTTTTCCAAAGGCTTCTTTCTCAGGAGTGTCAAAAGTAGGGATTGTGTGGTAATGGGTTAAGAAGTTGTCTGCCAGTGGTATTGGAAAAGAAGAAAATGCACTGTCCTTATTCCATAGTGTTTATCTGGCTATTTCCTCAGTGTTTGTTGAAAGTGGGATAGTTTTGTATAGGATTTTAGACATTTCATATTTCTTGCAAAAAAAAGAAACTGTTTTGGATTACTGTTTAATGGAACACTTTTCAAAGCTACAAAATAATATGGATGCTAATCTAGCCATAAACATCTGTTCTCTCTCAAAAAAACGGGCAATTCTTTGTCCCATTCTTTGTCTCATATCCAGATCACATGCATAAACTTTGCTCTTTAATTTAATCATACCAGACACAATATTTCACTCTTTGAAATTTATGCACTCTCTAATGATATGCACAATAATTGAAGACATCAAGTTTATTGATTTTTTAAAGCTCTTTTCAACTTTGTATCAGCCATAATAACACAGTCATCTCCCTTATTCATGTAATGGCGTATTTCACTAGCAATTATCTCCCGATAGATGGCATTCTATAAATACTCATCCAATTTGGGCATCCTGGGTACAGAGCCGAACCACTTTCCTACGAGACAACCGTTACTTTGAATTTCAAACTAAAATAAACGTTTACTCAATAAAACGCTACCTTGTGTAATTCACTCAGCTATGAACAGCAGTTTAGAGAAATCTGGAGCTACAGCAGGCATCATTTCTCCTCAAACATATTGATAAAAGCTATAGACATCATACTGGACCCAGAGTTTTCAATGGAAATCAAACATTGAGCCTCAAGGTTAAAATCCTACACAGAAGTACAAAGTATTACTAAATGTACATGAAGTTCAACAAGATAGTTTAGCCTATCAAACTTTGTACAACTTTGGTCTCTTGTGATATGGTCATATCTTAGATTAATTTTCAAGCAGTAGTACAAATATTTTGTGAAAAAGAATATTTTTTTGCTCTAGACATGCTCAGTTCTGCTGAAGGCATCCTAACATTCCTCTCAATTTATAGTGTAAATTCTTGTAAGCCTTCTGTTCAAGTGCATCAATTTTTCTAGGAAATGAATACTGTGAATATAGCATGGAATCAATAGTGGTATGTCACAGATTGCATCATGAAAGCCATTCCTTCCATTGTTCTCTCTTCCTCCAGAGCCTTTGGTTTTTCCGTTTCTTTGTGACTTCACGGATGTATCTGCATTGGCCAAAAATGTCATTAATTTTACAGGGAAATGCACAATAGCTCGCATCATTCTCCATGGAGAAATTTAATTGCTTTCCTGTAACCTTTTGGACAATACACTGAATGGAAATTTCCAGTCCAGTATAAAAGAATATGTTACTATAAAAATCAAGGCTGTATTAGGTAATCAGTATCCAACATATATTATCTGACAATGTCAGTTAAGTTTGGACTGCACCTTCTGTGCAACTGGATCCAGAAAAACCACTCATTACCACACAATCCCAACTTTCAACGACCCCTAGAAAGAAGCCTTTTGAAAATATTGTACGAATAAGAGAAAATGCTGGTAACCAGCATTTTCTCCTTTTCCACAATGTTTTTTATTCTACCACAGACAAATTCCATCTTTTGAGCTATGTATAAATTGTTGTCTGCAAATGCTTTCACTTTGCACAAGTCTATCATTTGCTCACATGGTGATGACGTAAAAACCCAAATTTTTATCCAACAGACTAAAGATTAGCCCATTACCAAACAATCTTGGGATATAAGGTTTTTAAAGAGTACATCTTTTGAAACCATTAACAATAAAATTATGGCTTTTGAAAACATTACAACAACATGAGAATGGCAGTAACCAGCATTTTTATAAAACTTTTTTTCGACTCTTTTTTCAATGTTGGTAAATGGCATTTTCTCATTTCCAAACATTTTTTTATTGACAAATTCCAGCATTTGAGCAATAAATAGATCACTGATATCCATCAAAACCTTTCAGTCTGGATAGGAATAAAACTTTGTCATTGCAGGTGAAGCTGTAAAGATACACAATTCTGACTTTTAACAACCCTGGGAAAAAAACGCTTTTGAAAACATTGTAGGAAAAGGAAGAAATGCTGATAAGCGGCATTTTCTCCTTTTCCCACCAAGGTTTGGGAACAAATTTTAGTATTTGAGTTACGCTTATTTTAATGTCTGCAAGTGCTTTCAATTAGACCAGTCTAAAATTTTGTCCTTTGGTAAAGAGTTAAAGACTTTATGGTCATATCAGCTTAATGAATTAGAATGTTGTCAATGAAAGATCAGATTGTATGTTTTATAAACAGAAACAGTCTGATCGCTGACCAACACTCAGCAAATTAACCCTTTTTCCAGCTGTATCCTACCAAGTATTACTTTTGCAGTAAATGTATAGCAAGATCAGCCTCCACATATATGCAGTCTGATCTTGCTCTACACCCTTGGCTGTCCTATCAGAAGTTTGGGTCATAAGCCCATCCAAATGCCCATACATTTAGCAAATTTATTTTCTATAACCATCAACAATTTTTTTCAGCATGATAAAGGTTAAAGCAAGCAGAAGTTTTTCTCAACAAAAAGTGAGGTTTGAGAAATAACTTTCTTGTGTTATTGTATAATATTTTCTACAAGTTATTCAATCTAAAGTACATGTAATATGAAGCCAGAAACATGACATAATCAATCTAGATCTGGAAACAACATTTCAGGTTTCAAGTATACAAAGGCAAAGATGTAATTCAAAATGAGCCAACTGCTATAACATCAGGGAAGATTCAACCCTTAGGCTGCTAGTGCAACACTAAAACCTTCTGTAGACAGTGTAGATCAAGATCAGACTGCACAGAATGTGCAGTCTGATCTTTCATCTACACTGTCTGATACAGAAATATTTCCCCCATAAAAATAACCGTTGAAAGAGCAAAATCTGGGTTTTTACAATCAGACGAAAGATTCATTTCATTTCATTTCATTAGCAAGATGAGGGATAACATGTGAGGAGCGTGGGAAATAACTTGTTTTATGTAGATAATACAGTATTTACAAGTGTTGTGCCATCTAAAAAGAAGGATGAGCAAAACTAACAGTGAAATTTCTAGGCTAATTCATTTTCTGTATTTCTACAATAATGTCCAGAGAGCCATCATCATAAAGATACATGCGTCATTGATCTCTCTACTAAATGACAAAATTTTAGACTTGTCAAAATCTTAAGTATTAAAACTTTACACACAACAAAATCCAGGAGACTGAAATGGTTATATTGTCTGTTGAAAACTGAGTAAACATAGTGAGAAATGGAGAACCTGAGGGAAAGTGAAAAAGCTTATATAGAAATATGTTAGCCCCCAAAAAGGTTGAAAATTTGTCTGATCATCACAGTAAAAAGTCTTGTATAACTTTCAACACAAGTCAGAAATTAAGTCATTGAGATCTGGGTCTGTATTCACAAACAGTTCTTGAAAATGTTCTCTGCTCTAGCCTTCAGAATGTTCTGTATTTTAAAGTAACATAACTTCTAACTGGGTAAACCAAATGGTTTAGCCTATCATAAGTTGTGTTACTTTAAAATACAAAAAATTCTGAAGACTTGAGCAAAGAACATTTTCAAGAATTTTTGGTGAATACATGCCCTGAAGTACGGAAGTCGAGGTTCAATTCTGGCTGGATTAGGCTGTTCACGTGGGAGTGTCCTATGGTAGGACATGCCACCACCAAGCACAAGAACCTAGGAAAGACAAGAGAAAGTCAGCAGTTACCATTATATAAATGAAAATCCTGTTGAAAGTAGGGCAGACATCTTTTAACTTTAGCGCACCACATGTTAAATCTATACTAATTTTATAGTCTAGAAATAATACCCATGTAAGGGCAATTTTAAGGTTGCTTTCGTTCAGTGCTATTGTTCAGACTGACTCAGTAAAGCAGACAATGTAGATGAAAGATCAGACACATCACTTTTGTGTAGTCTAGGTCGCTACTCACTAGCCCTTCTAAGTACATTCTTGGTCAAGTTCTCCAGACTTTTCTAAATCTGATAGAAAAGGAACTTCTGATTGGTGAAACATTTGCTTTAGCCAATCAGACATTGTGTTATTTATATCTAGCACTATTTAGAATGGTTGGTGAATACAGAATGGTCTTGATCTGCACCACGGCGGGGAATCATGTGACACAACAACAACAACAATGACTGTTATTTGAAAAAAATTCCCCAACTTCAGGTAAGAAAATCTTCAATAATTCCGTTAATACATGACCAATTGGAATTTGGTTTGAAGCAGAGAAGGCGGAAGGACTCCAGGGATTTGCTTGATGTGTTAGATTTTTTAAACAAGACCTGATAAAAAAGTTATTGACGAGCAAACAAATTATCCAGGGTAAAAAAATGTGTTTGCTCGTCAATAACTTTTTTATCAGGTGTTGTTTAAAAAATCTAACATATCAAGCAAATCCCTGGAGTCCTTCCGCCTTCTCTGCTTCAAACCAAATTCCAATTGGTCATGTATTAACGGAATTATTGAAGATTTGAAGAATTTCTTACCTGAAGTCCGGGAATTTTTTCAAATAACAGTCATTGTTGTTGTTGTTGTGTCACGTGATTCCCCGCCGTGTACACTGTCTGCCAAAGCAATAATGTTGTATTAGGTGCTTTAGGTCGAGTTTGTTTTGTATGCAGTCAAAGAATTTACCTTTTTGTCATGCCAAGGCTAGAAGAGTATGGTTCTACTTGTACCTATCACTTCCAGCCAACTTCTAATCTGGCAATCTCCAGGCAAACATCATCATTCTGTGGATGTTAACCCTTATCGTAACAGGTACAACCATGCTGGCTCAACCCAAACAATGTAGATGAAGGTCATACTGCTCAATACTTGCAGTCTGATCTTTAAATGACACTGTCAGCTTCGCTGAAGTGTTCATACTTCAAAAACCTTGATTTCACTGTATTTGGGCCTTTCTCCTTGATTATAAACAGCTATTTTGGCTCCTTTCGTTGCACATGAAGGGTAACACATGTAACAAACCTGCCATGTACTTATTCACCTACTTTTTTAACCCTTAACCAATTACCACTCAATCCTGAGCTTTAGCAGCCCTGAGGAAGTGTTCTTTTGAAAACATTGTGCGGAAACAAGAAAATGCTGGTGACAAGCATTTTCTCCTTTTCCAATTATGTTTCTTTTACCCTATCACAGACAGAATTTATCATTTTGAGGTAGAGTACAACTTAAGCTGTTCATGTACCCAGTATAGATCAGACTATCCAATTCGCTGAGAATTTTCCAGACAAGGGCAAACCTCTAAATTACCATTCAACTTCTTTGGTGTCATTTCTCATCTGAAAATGTCTATTACGTATAAGCCCCCGTTTACAACCACACGTTTTTACCTGTGAGGTTGATGCGAATTTCTCCGTGCAGAGAGTGAAAATAAACAGAAAAGTTAAGTTTCATTCTCTCATTTCCAACCATGCGCTTTCATCGCGGGGGAAAAAGTCCATGTGGAAAAAAAACAACATGTTGGTTTTTTACCGCACTGTAAAGTATCCCCATAACCTATATGGAACATGACACAAGCAATGCCGACATATTAAATGACGTTTGTCTGTTTACATGCCGCTAAAAACATATGCCAAGGGTAGAATGCCACTGTACTTGTCCATTCAAGAAATGCAATAACTGATATTTTGGTGCAAGAACACCCAGGTCTATATGATAAAAGCTCGAAACGATGATTCTAAGGATCAAGTATGCATCCTCGTCCGATTTATTTAACTATCCTCTCAATAAACTCTATCATTCAGGTATTATAGCTTTTTCATCTTTGGAGAAGACTCAACAAATAGATGGCAGTCATGATTAATAGGCAAAATTGAAAGATTAAAATGCAGGGTCTGAAATGGTCAACCCTACAGGTATTACCGAGTGTAATTATCTGTGTGGGTAAAAACGTGTGATTGGAATCAAGGGCGAATTAAATGGGGCTAAAAAGTTGATTCTTTATTTTCCATTACACCATTGTACTAAGAAATCAAGAGAGGGCAAAAACATATGAACTTACTATTGAACAGTATAACTTGAAACATAAAACGAACAAAATTTAATGGCCCAAAGAAAAAATTTATACTGGATTCCAAAAAGTGAATATGGTATTACCAGGAAAATATTGGGAGGTGGGGAGCAATTTCTTTGCAATGAGCAATACCAAGTGCTTTTTCCTCAGATTATTTTCTACAACTGCAGTCCACTACAAGGGCATAAAAAGTTGTATTTTGGTTACTTCAGTTTGATGCATGTGTTGACCTACTTTTCATACTTTCATAAATCACCAAAACAAATGACCCTGCATTTGACCCCTGTGTAAAGCACAAAATGACCATCCTCTATCTATCAAATAACCACTGACCACACCACCTTTGGGACCAACATGTGACCAATAAATCATTTAACCCTTCATCAAATGATCTTGCGGTTTTTGGACTGTTAACAGGCTGGTTTTTTATCAAAATGAATAGTATTTTCTGCTGTTTTCAATACTATTTCAGTCATTTCGTGGCAATAGTTCAAGAATTCATCTGTATCCAAGTTTTTACAAATGACAGGCTAGAGCTCTGAAGTGCCTGAAGGACACTCTACGGAAAAACCCAGTGCTTCCATCGAGGCTCAAATCCACGCCTCTAGGTTATGAGTCCTTTACTTCACGAGTCCTTTACTTAACGTCTGAGCCATGCCACAATCCTAGATCAGGCTTTTGAAAACATCATGGTAAAGGAGCCATGAAGGTCATTTGCTTTAAAGGTATCACATCATTAACTCTTAACCAAACGACATAATTTTAGACTGGTCAAAAAAGCATTTGCAGATGACAAAATGTATGTGACTAAAAAAAAATTAAACTTGGGCTGGAAAGCGTAGAAAACATTCTTGGAAAAGGAGAAAATGCTGTTTACCAGTATTTTCTCTTTTTCCCACAATGCTTTCAAGAGGCTTCTTTCACAGGGTCCTTAAAAGTCGGGACTGTGTGGTTATGGGTTACATCCATCCTCGGATACCCCAGGGTCTCCCTATTTGCTACGCTACATCGACCCTGGGACAATTGACTAATAAAACTTTGAATCAGCCTCCGAAAATCGATACTAAACGTCATACCGTACAGTACACTCGCCCATCACAAAATGATGATAGAACCAATGAAAAGCCAGCATTCGGCCAGCGGTAAAGCGAGCCGCCGAAAATCGATACGAAACATCATAGCGTACAGTACACTCGCCCATCACAAAATGATGATGGAACCAATGAAAAGCCAGCATTCGGCCAGCGGTAAAGCGAAGGAAATTCAACTAATTGTCCCAGGGGTCGATGTAGCGTAGCAAATAGGGAACCCGGGGTATCCAAGGATGGGTTACATCGATGAAGTTGAAGACATCCTTATCCAACATGACCTCGTTCTTCAACAACTTATCAAGACAAACATTCTGGCCAATTTTTATGAGTATCAGACTGAAATTATATTCTCTAGCGTCTGCACAAGCCAAGGCTGACAATTCACTACGCTACTCTACCTCTGGCAGATCAAGTTTGATTTTTACATTCCCCCGATACCCTTTTTCATTGGGTGCAGCCAGCTATAACTGCAACGAATGAAATCGCTCGTAGCATTTCATCTTTGATAAAAATAGAACAAAGAAAGTAAACATGGAAACCCACGTGGACGTCTGCTTATTGCTTCAAGTGTATTCGTAAGCAGTTTGTAATATGAAATTTCACTGGCTTTTAGCAATATGATGTAAAGGGGAGTAATAACCAGCATTCAATAGAGGGCGCATTGCAGGAATCTCGAAATCAGGCTTAATCAGCCAAGGTAAGATCTATGTAGTGATCGTAACCTTGGCTCGCGAAGATGGTCCTCTAGAGAATACACAAGGTCTTTCTTAGATTTATTCCAGTGACCTCCTTTTTTACCCAATATTGACCTCATCCAATATACCATCATGACAAATATTCTGACTCATTTTCATCAGTATCGGACTGAAAATTTGGCCTTTGGAGAACACACAAGGTTTTTCTAGGATCTGTCACAGGAACTTACTTTTTGACCAAACCTGACCCAATTTTAAACTTGTCTAAAATGTTATAAAGAGGAGACACGTTCTGAACAAACTCCATTAATCTCAGACTCAAAATACATGTATGTCTTCAGTAGGATACTTATATTTTGATCAAACATGACAAATTCTTATATTTCCACTAGATATCATCACGACAAACATTCTGACCAAGTTTCACAAGTCTCTGATTGAAAATCTGGCCACCAAAGGTTTGACTTGATGTAACTCAGTTTCTAAGGTGACCTAGATAAGTTGAATGAACTTTTCTTACCTAACTTGAGGAGGTGCTATGAAATATGAGCATAGTAGTTTCTGGTGACAAGTTTTTAGAAGGTAGAGGACCAACAGAGCACAAAAATGGTGTCCAAAATTACACAGTATGCAGTGTGTGATCAGATGAGCTAGAATGCCTCTTAAATGCTTACCACAAAATCCAAAATTTTAAGGACCTTAAAAAGAAGCCTTTTGAAACATTGTAGGAAAAAGCATTTTCTCCTTTTCCAACAATGTTTTCTACCCTTCCCAAAACAAATTTTAATTTTTCAGTGACATTTATTATGTTGTCTGCAAATGCTTTCAACTTGGACCAGTCTAAAAATTTGGTAAAAAATTAAATTCAGACTTCAACAGAGGCTAGAGATATATCCTTAACTCTTTCCCAAACAACATAATTTTAAACTGGTCCAAATTGAAAGCACTTGCAGATGACAAAATAAACATAACTCAAAAATTGAAATTTGTGTCCAGCAAGGTAGGAAACATTGTGGACAAAGGAGAAAATGCTGGTTACCAGCATTTTCTCCTTTTCCAATTATGTTTTCTAAAAGCTTCTTTTTCAGGGTCGTGAAAACCAGGGATTGTTTGGGAAATGGTTAACATGGAAGAAGTAAACAAAAGCACTAGGGTGTCCTTCACAACAAAGCTTCACATCTGTATCAATAAGTAACAATTTATTCTCCAAGTGCCTTAGTAAGCTCAAGGCCCCTAAAACTTCAATTCTTTACCAGCAAACAAATATTTTTTGATACTGATAACATTGATGGACATAAATCAATTATGGCTAAAATAGTGGACAAAGATCAAAGTAAAGATCACAGTTAAAAGAAAACACAGTCTCCTTTTCCAACAATCTATTAAAACGCCTTCTTCCTCTGGGGAGTAAAATCAGATTTTGAGGTTAAGGGTTCAAAAGTTTTGGTATACCAGATTTTCCACACATATCACATTGATGCTATATGATGTAGACATACACAGCTTAAAAGGAATTCGGATATTTATTATTCATGGTCTTATCCTGTTATGAAGGCAGGTGTGCTCCACAAATTAATCACGCATTCATCTGGGGGCCATCTCAAACACCACATTCAGCATTTTGACACTATTTTCAGCCTGAATTGCTGCAGGCCATATTAAGGATCATTTTTGTCAGTCTCATGGAGAAACTCTTTTTATGCTAAATGTTTGGCAAGAATTTTTTTTTTCAAAACATTCAATCCAAGTTCATCAAAGATCTGATAAACCAAAGATCTACACCAGAAACTACAGGCAGTATGCTAATGCCAAGCTTCATAGCCAAGAAAGTTGCGTCTGGGCGTAATTCTTTCTAAGGATTAATGAGAATATTCATTTTCCTCTCTCATCCCTGAGCAGTGTTATGACAATGGATGTGTGTGAATGCAGCCTGTGGTCTATAGAGAGTCCAGAAAACTGGTTAAAAAAAGATGTCACAAAAGCATCAAGAAACATATCGTACGATGGAGATGGTCATTACTTCTTTTTCCACACTAAGTTTTTCATAGCATTTAAAAATTCAACTTTCCTACCCATGTCCCTCCTAGTTACCACTTGCTTTCTAAACCAAGTAGGGTAGTCAAATTTCGGCATATGATTTGCTAAAAATCTAGGGACTCAAGAAAATCATGTATTTCCACTACTTAGCACTTACCTCCCTCATCAATAAGGTGCATCTGAATAAGGGTTGGGTCTTCATTATGTTCCTCCAATACTGTATCATCAGTTACTGACAAAGTCTGAAAATATATTGAAAATATATTGAATAAAAGTACACTCTTCAGGTACTTCACAGTAATACTGACAGATGAACAAAATATATCATTCTGTGATTATATTTACCTGACAAACGCTAAATATTCACTATTATTTTTTTCAGCATATGATTGTTTGATATTCTACACACTCATAATGTCCCTTAATGACCCTCCAATGTAATAAAAGCTCCCCCAGCTTTTTTTTCTGATTAAAACATGGGCTTATCAGAAGGCCAGTCCATCAATGAAGTTGAAATAAATCAGCTGGAATAAACTCCCTGGGCATTGACATAATTATGAATCCTATTTGCTTCACGTAACGATGTCATTAGCACCTGACTATCCAAAACAACATATTTCTGATAACATTATAAACTAAAATATGTCAAGTAACTTGGACAATTTCAAGCGGAAGAATCAAAGACAACTTTCCATCATTTTCCATGATTGTTCTTCAATATCCAAATGAATCATGATTGATAGTAAAATCAATTTTCTCCATAATATACAGCAAGTCTCTCAAATGGCAATTGCTTCCTAGTTGGCATTGACAAAACCTGGATATTAATGTTGTTGTCATCCTCGAAAATCTGTATTATTTTACCTCTATTAATTAGCATCCCCTCCCTTTCTGAAAATGTATTGTATGTCCAATAAGGCAATCCTTCTCCCCAAAATCAATTTTGAAATAGCAGCATTTTGGCTGTCTACTATCTGCTTGTATATTTCATTTAGAGAACTGCATATTGCCAAAGTTTCATAAGAACTGGATGAGTACTGTAGCACTTAGGGGTGTATCGGTACATCGATGTATCCCAATATTGTGACTGTCCCTAAAGCGATGCACAGATTGCTTTGTCCGACGAAGATTGCTGATAGTTTGCTCAACAATCAATAGTTTTGATACTTTATCCATGAAATTATTGTTAGTTTGCTAACTTGGCTTACTTGATCTAATCTGCTGTAAGCTTTTAACTTTTGAAAATACATTTGAAAGAAAAAATACAACACAAGCACTAGAGCAACTTGAAGCAAGTGAAGCTTGCATCACTTCATACCTATACATTGAATATCTGTAAAAGTAATTAACCTCATAGTGCCTACTTGAGGCTACACAAGACATCCCAACTGAAGTGAACCTTAATGAAAACCATGTTGGAAACTCAAGTCATTTGGTCCATACAAGTTATGTCGGGTTTCCAAAGCACCTGTTCAGTTCTAGTGAACTCAGAATCATGCATTGTTACTGTTGGCTATATTAGGGAAATCAGTTCTCTGACAAGAAAACTTGCAACCCTTGTCACATGGTCAAGCCTTTCAGCACAAAAAAAGTGGATGTCTGTGTGGGGATCAAAGCACTTAATCTCAACCAATTTAAAGGTGGCCCTTCAGATTTTGGGACGAAAATTTTACAAAAGTGCAAACAAATCATCCTTATACTCCCAAAGCCTTTTAATTTTCATTCATAAAACCCCAGTAGTCGGAAACAGTCTGACAGCACGAGAAATTAGAGATTTACTACGGTCCAGGTTGACTCCAACAGAAGACACGTTCTATTTTTAGATGATCCGTTCGGTCATTTACTTATAGGAATACACAGAAGAAGCTTCAAACATAACGTCCGAAGAAGATATTATAGAAAATAATAATTACATGTTTGTTATGATAGGGAATTTAAGCGTTATGAGTCACGTGCCAGTCACTTGACATTCCCACAATGCTTTATTGATTTTTGGCGCAAAATCTAAAAATACCTTAAGAGGCTACGTAGCCTTTTAGGGGAATACCATCAAAAAAAATTTTTTTTGAAATTTTATGAATCTTAATTATTGATGATTTATATTATTTTTTCATATGAATTTCAGTGATATAGATCTACATATTTTTTAATTTGGTGAGATGTTAAAATTCTAAATACCCACCTTTAAGCCAGAACATTAGTATCATACGGTGTATATCAGAGTCTACGGGTAGTCTTCATGTTTTGTCTGATACAGCAAAGACACCAAAGCCGCTAATTTTAAATCTCTACCACATTAAAGTTTAACAACTTGAATAAAAAGCCTTTTGAAAACATTGTGGGAAAAGGAGAAAATGCTGGTTTATTTTTTAAGCCACAGTTATTTTGTCGTCTGCAAATGCTTCGAATTTAGATCAGTCTTAAAAGTTTTTCGTTTGTAATGCTCATAGTGTAATTAGCTATAAAAGTACACAACAGATTGGTATTATATCATACAAGAAGAAAAATAAATTCCTGACATACACCAGTCTGAAGTTGATCCTGCCATGGACATGCACTCAATTGTACTGGACATGTGTACAGCACTTATAATCCAGGCAAGTTCAAGTTTGGTAATGGCAAAAGTTGATGAAAAGGCATTGCAGCAGAGTTACTTTCTGTCTCATTAATGAACAGTTTAATTTTGACTGTACTGAAATCAGTAGGGTCTGTATTCACCAACCATTAGGAAGGTTCTTTGCCTTTCTCTTCAAGTTTGTCTACCTGTGAAAGTAACAGAACTTCTGATTGGTTAATGGTTTAGCCAATCATAAGTTCTGTTACTTTCACATAGACGAAATACTGAAGAATAAGACTAAGAATGTTCTTAAGAATAGTAAGAATGTTCTTAAGAATGGTTGGTGAATAAGGACCCAGTAAGTGTCTTTTGGATGGTATTGTTATTTGAAATCCAGAAAATCCATTGAAGAGTGCCATGACATAACTAAAACTCCCTTGAAAACTAACATACTACTACATGAAGAACCATAGTAACTGTACCTTCACAGGTCCCTGAATTCAAGTGAGAAGTAAAATCATTAAACTAAGGTGCCCATTCAATGGGTTCCATTAACCCTTTCCTAAACAATCCCTGGTTTTTACGGGTCTAGAATAGTAGCCTTTTGAAAACATTGTGGGAAAAGGAGAAAATGCTGGTTACCATAAAAGTACACAACAGATTGGTATTATATCATACAAGTATTATATCATCCTGCTGCATGGTTACCAGCATTTTCTCCTTTTCCCACAATGTTTTCTACCCTATCATAGGCAGAAATCATCTTTTCAGCAAGAGTTGAATTGTCGTCTGCAAATGCTTTCAATTTGGTCTGGTCAAAAAGTTTGTCGTTTGGGAAAGGGTTAAATAATCAAACTAAAAACTTATTTGTCGACAACATAATGAATTTCAAATTAATTAAACATTGAAGGACAGTGGTAAGAAAAATAAGAAAAATCCATACCAAAGGACAGCAAAATTAATCATGAATATTCTTGCACAAATTCCAGAATATCATATACAACAGACTGCATAATCTGAAGATAGTGTATCACAACCTGAACATAATCAAGGATAGGCAAAGCTTTCTTGGAATTCCCAGACAAAGCCACATGTTGTTTACATCTATTATCTACTCAAGGCTGTACTTGTACGTATTTCCTCCTCTCTCTAAAGAAACACTGGATCTGGCCTAATCAATTACCATGGTAACTGGTACATCTTTTCGCATTAAGATGTCATGCATTTCTTTTCTCAGGTGAAGTTTGTTTTTTGCTTTTCACTATCGGGGATTACAGGGAGAATCTCAAAACACACTACTCCTACCAAAACATTTCGATAAACATTTTCTATGGCAATTTTCTCTCTTTAGCTTATAAGCAACCTTGTTTAATTAGATGACATATAGAATGTGCAGGCAGTCTGGAATTCATGTTTTGAATTGAGATGGGTTGGAAGAATACACAGTTTGTCCTGACTGTGAATAGACTGGGCATTAATGAGTTAAGTAGGTGCACGTTTTATTACAAATAGAATATTATACACAATAGCATGCACCTCACTCCTGCTGCAGAAACAACATCACAAGTTTGATGCATACATTCCATATCCACTTTTGCATTGATAACTTATGTTTTTCCCAAACTCGTAAAGAAGGGTAGAACGAAACTTGTTCCAAAACTTCCAAAATTGTATTTTTGAAACAAACCACTGTCGTGTTATGTTTATTCATAGCATTAAGCAAACTAAATTAATTGTAAATAATGCAAGACTGATTTTCTATTTAGGAAAGTCTAAGGGGATTGATAATTGCAGAATAGGTCAATAACCGAAACACTTCATCTTTTTCATGTGCAATCAATTACGATCAATTACCTTGTTACAGTCCTGAAAAATGACATGCCAATATTATCATACACCAGAAAATAGTTGACTGAGTGAAATCATACTGTATGATGGAAGAATTTACCATTGTCCAACTTAATGCAATAAGGGCTGATGCAATAAGGGTTGATACTAGGTCTATTGCTGTTTACCAACGTTTTCTCTTTTTCTCATAATGTTTTCAAAATATTCCGTTCTTAGGGTAGTGAAAAGTACAGATTGTGTGGTAAAGTTAACAACTCTTTCATACAAAATGACTTATACATTTGTCCTGACAGTGAACAAATCCAGACATTATCAGAGGAGCTTAAAGTGAATAACATTCATATCAGTGACTGAACAGTCAGCTGTCATATCAAAATTCAAATGAGAAACAGCTGGCTTATCAGACATTTACAATAAACCAGTTTAATATATACAGTGTTTTGCAGTAATTCATTTCATTTATTATACTCATAATTTTTTTCTGCCTCCTGCATAATATTCAGAAACAGTCTGTAGGCCAACACACTCTAACTTTTGTTGACAGATTTAGGTCAGTGCAAATGCCTGATCTGAATGAGTTCATCACAAATTAAAGAAAGTGAAAACAGAAATTGCTTAAATAATTATATGTTTTCAGGATCATCCTTGAATCAAATTTCAGTAGTTGGGATATATAGATAAGTACAGTACATTGAGGTTCACAGACTAAAATCATGTTTGTTCTTCCCTAAAGCCTGAGTTGTGGGCACTCATTATCCCTGTGATAGTGGAAAAAAATGCTCATATCAAGGCCTATTATTATTATCAGGTCTTGTGCTCAAGATTGTGTCTTAAAATCAGACCAGTCCATTGCATGAAAAAGAAACAGATACCTCCACTAAGACTTTCACCTTTTAGAACACAATCCCTTTTTTCAACGACTCTCAGGACTGATGTTTTTGAAAACACTATGGGAGAAGGAAAAAGTGCTGGTCACCAGTATTTTCTCCTTTTCTCACAATGTTTTCTACCCTTCTCATCATTTGAGCTATGTTTTTGAGCTCCAAGTACTTTCAATTGAATGAGCCAAAAAAGTTTGCCATGATGTAAAAGGTTAACACAAATTTCATATCTGAGGTATTTGACTGAACGATGATGATAAATCATTTGAACAGCACAAGTACCTTTATAATGGTATTCTGTTTTTTCAACACAAGGTTATGTTTGTGTGTTTGGTTTAACGCATTACCAAACAACAAAATTTTAGGTTTGTCCAAATCGAAAGTATTTGCAGACGACAAAGTAAAAGTGACTGAAAATTTGAAATTTGTTTCGTGAATGGTAGAAAACATTGTAGGAAAAGGAGAAAATGCTGGTTACCAGCATTTTCTCCTTTTCCCACGATGTTTTCTAAAGGCTTCTTTCCCAGAGGCATCAAAAGTAGGGATTGTGTGGTAATGGGTTAACCATGTTGGCCTCCAGATGGATTGCCAGAGGCAAAACGCTCATCATGGAAAGTGGAAATCAAGAGACAAGAGCACCACATGCCGGTGCCAATGCTTGGCTGCACGTGGTTGACTTTCAGTAAAAATTGTGAGTGGAAAGGAGCATAACTTTGTAAAAGATGTGTTTCTCTTTTGACAGTTCAAGTTGAAAGTAAACACAACTATCTTCAGCAGTAACAGAGATATTTCAAAATGTCAACATTTTTTGCTCTTCAACCATGATTATGCAGATAATGACACAATAACATATCAGAGAGACATTTAAACATGAGAAAATATGGCTAACCTTGACAGGGAAAACCTTTATGAGGGTTAAAAGAGTGTAGATGAAGATCAGATGGCAAATACTAAGCAGTTTGACTATGAATCTTAACCTATCCAATATTCTTTTGGATAACCTAGCTAAAGCGGAATATTTTTTTCCCAACTGAAAACGTCTGTTTCTATTCATAATTTTGGGTTCTGTTGGTTCAGTAAAACAGAGTCTCAATGCCATTATGAGTCAAGAAATTTGACCAAAATAATTGTGAGTTAGCATGTCTCAGCAAATCAGACAGTGCATATCAAAGATCAGGCTGTACATTTTGTGCAGCAGTCAGCATGTCTCAGCAAATCAGACAGTGTATATCAAAGATCAGGCTGTACATTTTGTGCAGCAGTCAGCATGTCTCAGCAAATCAGACAGTGTATATCAAAGATCAGGCTGTACATTTTGTGCAGCAGTCAGCATGTCTCAGCAAATCAGACAGTGTATATCGAAGATCAGGCTGTACATTTTGTGCAGCAGTCAGCATAGCATGTCTCAGCAAATCAGACAGTGTATATCGAAGATCAGGCTGTACATTTTGTGCAGCAGTCAGCATGTCTCAGCAAATCAGACAATGTATATCGAAGATCAGGCTGTACATTTTGTGCAGCAGTCAGCATGTCTCAGCAAATCAGAAATCAGACAGTGTATATCAAAGATCAGGCTGTACATTTTGTGCAGCCTGGTCTTGATCTTCACTGATCTCAATGGCTTAAGTTGTGACACAGGCATCCCAAGCCATGCTGTGTCATCTCTCACAGAAGAAAATGACTTCAGTTTAACCCTTTACCACACAATCCTGACTTTTAATGACCCTGATAGAGAAACCTTTGTGAAAACTTTGTAGGAAAAGGAGAAAATGCTGGTAACCACCATTTTCTCCTTTTTCCACAATGTTTTCTACCCTCCTAGAAAAAAAAATTTTTGAGTTAACCCTGTCCCAAACGACAAATTTTGGACTCTTAGAAACCAAGAGTTTGCAGACGACAATTTTAAATTTGGAAAAAATGCTGGAAAGTTCTCAAAAAGGGTAGAAAACACTGTGGGAAAAGGAGAAATTGCTCGTTACGAGCAAATTTCTCCTTTGCCCACAGTGTTTTCAAAAGACTTTTACTGCAGACACGTAAAAACCAGGGCTTATTTGCGAAAGGGTTGAGTTAATTTTGTCATCAACAAATGCTTTGAATTTGGACCAGTCTAAAATTTTTTCATTTAGTAAAGAGTTAAAACGAGTTCACTGACTTCATACAAGTATAACACAAACAGAACCCACTGTAAGTTTGGACACAAGCTGTCAAAGACAGACCTACAGGCTTCCAGTAACCCTGTCACTAACACTGACAATACACGAGTTTTATGTAAGCCAAAGATCAGGATCAGACTATACAAAACCAGCAATCTGATCTGGGACATACAACCTGCTACTGCATTCTTATCCTGATAACCACAACATTTCCAGTTTGCAAAATGAAACCCCTTCATTTCTTGAAAAAAAAAGATTAATCTATTTCTCAGCAAGAGTGTTCAGGGAAGTGAGAGTTAGGATCAGTGAAGCCTCAGCAGGGAATTTCACAAATAGAAAATGTCATCAGTTCTGTGAATTATGGATTCCAGCGACATCCAACTGTCTCTAATGAGTGGGAAAAATCAATTATCTGTGCTTGCATGAGCCCTCTCAACAATTTCCATAAAAACCACAAATCCAGCTTTCAGACTCCCGCCAATTCACATTGTTCATTTCCTCTGCAGACAACACAACAGCATGGGAAAAGCTATTTTGTGAAACAGGCCATAATAAATCAGAAATATATCAAATGTAACCAATTCTTGTGTTCTGTTCAACTGGTTTCAAACAACCCAGTTTTAAATGAAAAATGCTATTGAAAACATGGTGGAAGAAAGCTAATGTAGCTAGGTACAGGCGGTAACCAACACTGGCAACAACAAATTTTCAGACTGGCCCAAATTGAAAGCATTAGCAGACAACAAATTTAAAGTGACTACAAATATTGAAATTTGTCTTGGGAAGGGTTGAAATCATTGTGGGAAAAGGAGATAATGCTGGTTTTTTATCATTTTCCCACAATAGTTTCAGAAGGCTTTTTCCTCAGGGTTGTGAAAACTCGGACTGTTTGGCAAGAGGTTGAAATTTTGTTCAACTGTTAAAAAAAGTAAAACAATATTCTGTAGAGTGAAACCACTGTGCTCCGAGGAAAAAAAAAACATTGAAAAGGATGTCATTGATTTTGGCTCAAATGTCTCCTACTGACATCCACGCAGAATTCAATACTGTTGCCATATTTGGTCGTTGAGGCAATACACTATGGATTCAGTTTACAGCTTGCATTTCTTCACATGCTAGTGGTAAATCAATACTTTTCTTACATTTTTCTAGATGGAGACTCCCTTACTTTTATTTAAGTACAATGCAGCTCTTGGATACTACAAATTCAACTAGACCCATCACTGAATGTGACTTAATACCCAGCGCTTAGACAGAAACAGGGAATTATTTGTACATAGACACACATGGACAGACAGACCGTTACAGAGACAGACAGGCTGATTCCACTATACCCCCACAAAATGAATGATGATGGGAAATGTACCATAAATTCATAGATGAATGTTTTGGGAGCCAATGATCAACTTGCAGTCAAAGGACCAGTCTACCTCATAAATCAGTTGGTTGTTAGATTAACTCTTTACTCCACAGATACCCATTTCTATGCATTGCTTGTACGAGCCTTTAAAAAACATTGTGGCAAAAGGTGAAATTGCTCGTGACGAGCAATTTCACCTTTTGTCACAATGTTTTCTATGCTATCAAAAGTTATAAGAAACTGCTTCATCCTTGCTGTTAATTAGGGTCAATTAGAGATACCACAGAAATGCCCTATAGGGTAAAGGGTTAAAGCAAGCCGTCACATAATTATACTGGATCTTAAACCAAGCTCTAGATAGAGGAATTTTGATTTCAAAATTGAATATGTTAATTATTCTCCACTAAAACGTATGTTGTGTGACAGTGCAGGCTGATCTTCTGGTGGGTCAGTGCTTTTTGCACCTGTGCATGATACCCCCTTTTTGCAGAGCATGGCACATTTAAGATATACAGACTTGTGGATGAATGTTTTTTTAAGTTTATTCTTCTATTTATTACCATAATGTTTGAAAACTGTGGCCTAAGGAGATTATAATAACTGAGCATTATCTCTTAATAGTGTTTCTCTAGCCTTGAAAGGTACAATTGAAAATGAGTTTCTAAAAGTAGAAATGGAAGATGTCATGGAAAATTGGAGGAAAAAACAGACATTTATGGTCTACCTTTGAAGTGGGGTTGTAAGAGCCAATCACAGCTGTATACCACTGTGTTGTTCCTTCAGCACGGTATACTTCCAGACGGTACCCAACTAGAACAGAAGGGGTGGTCAGCAAGATTTTCTGGCCATCCTGGTAGTCCAGCCACTCTTTCAGACAGGTCTGCACCTCCTTTCTTAGCAGTGCTGTAGGATGGGTGTTCTCCTCACCTTCCTGAAAGAACAGAAACAATGTTACTGTAAATAAAGGTTTACGTGTTCCTTATTTATAGACTTAGGCTTTCAATATTTCTAAGTCACATCATAGCTCACTTACCAATCTGTTGCCTGTGTTTTACTAATGCTTGGTTAGGGCTATGAAGTAATAAGCCCTAAACAACCCAATGAAAAATCAAAGTACTGAAAGTACTGTTGGAAGGCGAGTTTAGAATATAGGCATAACATATTGCAATACATTTTCCTATACTTAAATCGCCTCTCCTGATACAGCAAAGTCTATAGAGTTGTGCAATGTTCCTGTGCAATGAAGACCAGTTTACCATCCTGAGTTTTAGCAAACTTGAAGAAGGCTTGTGAAAATATGTTGAAAAAAATTAAAACGAATGGACTTTTCTGAAACTCCTTTCCATTTCATTTGAAGGAAAAGTTTTATGTGATAGCAAAGAGTTTAATTTGGTGTTACCCGTATATGTTTTTACGTTGTATAGAAACTTAGATCTAACCCTCTATTAGCCCAATAATGAGTTTAAAAGGTCTAGGAAGAAGGCTTGAGAACTTTTGGTCTGAAAAGGAGAATACGGTGCTAATTGACATTTTTTCCTTTTCCTAAAATGTCTTCCATCCTATTTCATACAGGTTCCATCAATGGTGCTAGATCAAAAAGTTGTTACCTGAAAATGCATTCAATTTTGGAAAATCTGATTTTTTTTATCTTCGTGTAAAGAGCCAAGAAAGTTTCTCCTTTTCAAAATTAAGTTTTTAAATGGCCTCTTTCTCAGGGTTGTTAAAACTGTACTTGATAGAGTATGGTAAAGGATTAAAGCATAGTTTTTGCTTGAAATTTTGATAGATCTAAAACTATAACTCTGTAATGAGATGATTAATTTCTTGAAAGTTTTTACCATTTTACTCCATGGATAATTTTATTGAGAGAACAAAGAGTTTTTAGAAGGTACATTTTAGAGTATAGAAACTGAGATTAAGCCTTTCAGATCTTAATACTGACTTTCAACAATGTTGAAGAAGAGGCTTTTCAAAGCATTGTAGGAAAAGTAGCAAATAATGATAATCAACCTTTTTTTTGACTTTCTTACAATGTTTTCCATCTTAGTAACCCTTTACGAAACCCTTCAGAAAATAACAAAAAATTTGGGCCGTCTACATTAAAGCAATTAGCTGATAATAAGTTAAGAGCAGCTGAAAATGTGCCGTTTGGCTGGGAAAAAGTACAAAACATAGTGGTAAAAAGAGAAATACTCGTGACTAGCGTTTCTTCCTTCTCCAAAATTATTTTGAAACTTTTTTTTTCCCTTGACCTTGTCAAAATTTCAGTGTCGTTCAGTTAAAAGGCTTTTTTTTTTTATTTGTTTACCATTTTATTTGAAATATACTTTATCAAGACTGAAAAAGACTCTCAAAACAAACGACTTTCAATGTTCAAAACGGAGATTTAACATTTACATTACAATACATGTGCTGGGTTTTAATGACGTTAAAGAATGGGGCTTTTTAGAAAGGGAAGGGTATTTTGAAAGCATGCAGGAACATGAGAAAATACTGGCAACGAACATTTTCTCCGTTTTGCGCAATGTTTACCATCCTATCAAGGATAACCAACCAACATCATTTGACGGTTGACTTCTTAGGTCCTATAAGGAACGTCGGAAGGTGTTCTTCGTTTATACGATTCTTGTAATCTAAGACTCTGTTAACCCTTATACTAGAGTGCTAGATTGATGAAAATGGCATTTTACATTTCGGGGAAAATGCTTAATTATTGCAACCTCACCCTGGGCTGTTTTGGTCGGGTTATTACAATATAGCTAATCCGAATAAAGATTGCATATTCTGTGCAGACTATAGAATCATCTGCCTTGTCTTCAAAAGAGACAGGCGTAATAAACGATCTAAGGGTTCATTGACATTAACGCTTGTCTTTCATTAATCCCGCGTAACCGGAATGTACGTTCAGCTTGTCGGCAAACATGAAAGCAAAATGATTGCCAATTCGTCAATACTGAGATACACCCTATTCCTTTGTTCGACAAAAATATATCGTGCACAGTTACACAGATACAGGCCCTTGGTCCGTTTTCTTAGAAAATCATGAACACGTCCGATGCACTCTAGGACAGTGGGGATTTTCCCTGTCAAGTTAATTTTATCATTGTGTTATTCAGTTTTGGGAAAAAAAAGTGTATAGTTGAAGGAAATTCTTTCGAGGAAAATAAATGGGAATATATAAGGTAAAGATTTCAGTTCTAATAATGACGGAGGTAAGTGATTATGATAACAATTCATTGCGATAAGCGTTTATTCTTTACCCGACAAAGAAATTTCAGACTTAGTTGACATTGAAAGCACTGATTCATACAGATGACAGATTCAGGGTGGCCCAAATTAGCGACGAAATTTGTTCTTGATAGGGTAGAAACATTGTGATAAAATGAAAAAAAAATGCCGGTTTCCGATTGTAATTTCCCCTCTCCTCTCGATGTTTTTAAAAGCTTGATTTTCAGAGCCGTTTCAAGTGAGCGGTAAAGGGTTAAATATTTATGAATAATTGCTGAACGTTAAGCAACATGGCGATCAAAAGAAGAAGTTAAAATTCTTTGCATGTTAAAACGGTTACAGATCATGTTATTGTCATTTTTGACGTAGTAAACTCCGATCATACTCGTAATATAAGGAAAGAGGTGATCAGCCTGTAACCCAGGAGTCCCAGGCTATACATCGGTACATCATACTGACCAGAACTACTTCGTAATGACACATCTATTGTGATTTCAACTGATTTACCTTTTTCTTTTCACGGGTCTCCGGAATCAAAACTCGGCCACGCCGATGCGTAACAATAACCTTGTCATTAATCATAAAGTCAAGCACAACTTTGATAAAAGAAAAATATTTCTTTGAAAGAGAAAATTTTGTGTAAACACTTGATGATTCAAAGGAATTTATTTCATTGAAATTTTACTCCTCACAAAGACAGAATAAGGTTGCCAACAGAGGAAAGGGGTCTATCAGCGGTACGTCATTCAAAGAAGCTTTCCGATTGGTTAGTTCTGGGATAGTAAATTTACATGTACGATCCCACTGGTTAGTTGTTTATGCGTTCTGAAGTGGAAGTAGGTCCGAATGACGTCATGTTAGTAGCTTTCGATTGGCTTATAATAGCTATGGTTTATTCGTTGCTGTAGCAACATGATTATATCAATGAACTGATCCAAGGTATATTGCATTTGTCAAAAACGATGCTTTTTACGAATTCGATTTCATTCCTTCTAGAAACTTGAAGTTTCTTCTTGCTGTTCTGATTAAATTTACAATGGTCTCCACACTATTTTGTTCTAATGTGCACGAGAAGTATCGAACTATTTGAACGGTGTTTTGACAATGCTGTTCAGAGGCATTTTCAGCAAGCTGCCGAGCGTTGACATATGAAGGCGAGAATGAAAATCTCGCCTTCCAACCAGTGCCTTGGAACCCAGAACCATGGATATCTAATCTATACCTCAACCAATGAGCTGTAAGTTATAGATGGCAACAGGATTGTGTGGTAACACATTTTTTCAAAAAATCCCTCCCTGACCAGGAATTCTTTAACCCATTACCACACAATCCATACTTTTGATGCCCCTGGAAAATGCCTTTTGAAAATATTGTGGGAAAAGGAGAAAATGCTAGTAACCAGCATTTTCTCCTTTTCCCACAATATTTTCTTCCCTTCATAAAACTAATTTCAGATTTTCAGTCACTTTCATTTTGTTGTCTGCAAATGCTTTCGAATTGGACAAACCTAAAATATTATCGTTTGGTAATGAGTTAAAAAACAATGCATTTACATGCATTGTCTCCTTTTCCCTCTGTGCTTTCTACCTTTGCACAGACAATCCCATTCATTGAGCCTTCCTTATCTGTCATCATCAGATACTGTGCCTTCAAAAGAAGCTGTTCTACAGTTGAACCTACTCCTAAAGAGCCCATCAACTACAAATCCTCTATATTAGCAAACCCAATACATTTTAGCCTTGCTTCTGTAGCAACTTTAGATCAAAATTTATGTTTGTTTCACAATGGCAGGAATTGGACACTCTCCTAGACAGACCTCAATTTGCAATTACCCTTGAGATCATGCATATTATTTTCCTGTATGACTAAAATATCACTTAGTCCAACCTAGTTTAATTAACTCTTTACCACACAATCACGACTTTAAAGACCCTGAGAAATAAAGCCTTCAAAAATATTGCAGGAAAAGAAGAAAATGCTGATAACCAGTATTTTCTCCTATTCCCACAATGTTTTCTACCCTTCCCAGCACAAATTCCAATTATGAGTCACATTTATTTTGTCTTCTGCTAGTGCTTTTTTATTTGGACTAGTCTAAAATTTTGTCATTTGGTAAAGAGTTAAGATCAAGAGTAGCTATGGTGTGACATTTTATGTGCATTATAAATAGCATTGCAGATAATAATTATGAAACCAAAATCTCATTATATAACAGTGCACTGTATCAGCAGTAATCCCAGCAAGCTACCTTTAAACTCATCTGGCTAACGCATATGATCAATGTGGTCAATCATGATTTAACCCATTACCAAACAACAATATTTTAGACTGGTCCAAATTGAAAGCATTTGCAGACAACAAAATAAAAGTGACTGAAAATTTGAAATTTGTTTTGCGAAGTGTAGAAAACATTGTGGGAAAAGGAGAAAATGCTGGTTACCAGCATTTTCTCCTTTTCCCACAATGTTTTCTAAAGGCTTCTTTCTCAGGGTCGTTAAAAGTAGGGATTGTGTGGTAATGGGTTAAACCATTGTTTGGCCAAGGATTCCTCAGATGCTAAAATGACAGAAGTTCACAAGATGTAGCATTCTTCCATTTCACTTGAATATGCAGCAGAGACTTATGTGCTTTTATTTATAAATAGGAGATGACCCAGATACCTAAAAGTAATATCTTCACAAGTGCTGACAGTGAAAAGATGGGAAAACACCATCCTCGGATACCCCCGGGTCTCCCTATTTGCTACGCTACATCGACCCCTGGGACAATTAGTTGAATTTCCTTCGCTTTACCGCTGGCCGAATGCTGGCTTTTCATTGGTTCCATCATCATTTTGTGATGGGCGAGTGTACTGTACGCTATGACGTTTCGTATCGATTTTCGGCGGCTCGCTTTACCGCTGGCCGAATGCTGGCTTTTCATTGGTTCTATCATCATTTTGTGATGGGCGAGTGGACTGTATGGTATGACGTTTCGTATCGATTTTCGGCGGCTGATTCAAAGTTTTATTAGTCAATTGTCCCAGGGTCGATGTAGCGTAGCAAATAGGGAGACCCTGGGGTATCCGAGGATGGGAAAACACCATCATTATAGTCCTTTGGCACACAATCCTGATTTGTAATGACTCATGGGAGGTTTCTGAAAACATTATGCAAAAAGGAGAAAATCTATGGGATCAACCATAGAAAAGATATCATTTTGTGTCTTTTGTTACAGTCATTTGTCATCTGCAAATGCTCTCAATTTTCAATTTTAGGGTAAAATTCTGTTGGCTCAGAAGTAAACATGATTTACCAACTCCAGACAGCTTTATTCACATTGTGACAGATCACTTTGGAAAACCTTATTGTAGCATGAAAACTAAACTTTAACAATTCAATCTTAAAATTTTGTTTGTTTGTGGTGTTTCACATTGTTTTCAACACTATTTTCTTTTATGACTCAGCAAAAAGTATCAACCCATAACAAGACTGACTCATGTAAGCCTGCGTAGTCTGTTATTAATCGAACTTTTTAGAATAGATAAATTTTCTACATATCAATTTTCTACATGTCAAAGGAACAGTCTCAATGTTGGAGGATACAGAGAGAACTGTCAAGCAACTGCTAAATCTCATAAACTATGTGATAGAAAGGAACATTCAATTCTGAATAAATATATATAATTGTGAAAATTGATTGATTTCATGGTGTTAACCCATTACCACACAATCCCTACGTTTGACAACCCTGAGAAAGAAGCTTTTAGAAAACATTGCAGGAAAAGGAGAAAATGCTGGTAACCAGCATTTTCTCCATTTTCCTCCAATGTTTTCTTCCCTTCACAAAACAAATTTCAAATTTTCAGTCACTTTTATATTGTCATCTGCAAATGCTCTTAATTTGGAAAAGCCTAAAGTATTGTCGTTTGGTAACGAGTTAAACCCTGTTGTCAACATTATCTCAGTTATATGGTAGCAGCCAGTCCACCTATCCATGGTTTCCTGGAGTTTCTTGCACCTGTACTCCACACAATATTCTTTTGCAGCCACTTGCTGTTTACATGACCATCGTCAAAACAATGTTGGTAGTGAGAGAGGAATAAATCCTGTCATAACGACTATCATCAATCCCCCCAAAAGAAATTGGCTGTGCTGGATGGAACCAGCCATCCCCTGTTCTCATGTCCTGTATGCTACCAACTGAGTCACTAGGCCTCAGCATCATCTTGACAAAATATTATATTTATCCATGATAAAAGGAATGACCAACATCGCTCTAATATAGGGAATCTGTCAGTAGACAGAAAAATATTGTAAGAAAAGGAGAATGTGTTGCCGATCCACTTTTTCTCTTTTCTTCATGATGGTTTCAAAAACCTTCCTCTAAGCCGTAAGACCAAAGGATCATTTTGATGAAAGATTCATGAAGTAAGGGCACGAGACATGATAGATTATAAGTGTCATGCTATCAGTCTAGGGGAAATGAGGGCTACTCACTTCTTGTCAGTGCAAACAAATGTCACTATGTTCCCATGCCTTCATTGTACCACTTCATGAAGAAGCCACATAATAAGAAATTATCCATAGTATTTAACACATACCAAAATTTTGTACTGGATGAAATTGAAATTCTTTCAGACAACACTATGAATTCTGCTAAAATGGCTATTTGTCTGTAATATGGTAGAAAACATTGTGGCGAAAAAAAGAGAAAATGCTGGTCACCAACAAATTCTACTTTTCCACCAAAGCTTTCAAGAGCCGTCTTCCTCAAAATTACTAAGACTTCTGATAGTGCAGGAAATGTTTGAGGGAATCAGTTTCTGTGGTGCACGGCTGATCAAGGAGAAATTGGAAAGTCTAAATGAAAATAGGCTATCTCACAAATGTAAATACCACTATAAAATTATCATGAGTTCAATTAATCCAAACAACTCTTTACCAAACAAAGGCTTTAGAACAGCTTTAAAGGCGGCCCTTCAGAATTTGGGAAGAAAATTTTACAAAAATACAAAAATATCATCCTTATACTCCCAAAGCCTTATAATCGTCATTCATAAAACCCTAGTAGTCGAAAACCATCCGACAACACGAGAAATTAGAGATTTACTTCGGCCAAGGTCGACATCGATGGGAAACACGTTCTATTTTTACATGAACAACTCGCTCATTTACATACTGGAAATACACAGACGAAGCTTCAAACATAGCGTCCGAAGAAGACATTATGAAAAATAATTACATGTTTGTTTTGTAATGGAATTTAAGCGTCATTAGTCACGTGCCAGTCACTTAACATTCCCACAATGCATTTTTTTATTTTTGACGCGAAATCTAAAAATAGCTTAAGAGGCTACGTACAGTCCGCGTCACGCAATTGAACCAATTTTCGCGGTCCGTGACGACGGCCGTTAGCGAGGACAGCTGAAAGCATCGTCACGGCCAGCGAGGACGGCCATTTACCGTGACGATATTTCGCGACGCCGCGCGACGAAATCTCATCACGACACGCGACGAAGAACAAATTGGATTTTTTATTAGCTGTAGGGATTTTTCTGGCAGTACCTTCTTATCCGTGACGAACCGTCGCGACCATTTTATCGTCAAGGAGTCTTGACAGATGTAAGTAGCAAATGGGTTAAACCAATGAATAGAGTACCGAAAAAGTTTTCTTCATCTTTTTCTTCTTCATCAGTTCATTGAAAAATGTCCCTAGATCTATAAGTTTATATCATTAATTGCATTATTTTTAATGTCGAATAAATTTACTTTTCAGATTGGCTTGTAAGAAGAATATTCCGCGAGGCCACATGTACATCGTAGTTGTCACACTTACATGTACTAATAACAAATATTTTAAACAAAGTGACTATTTACCTGACAGTTGTGTACGCACTCAAGAAAATTCGTACTGCGAGGCCGACTGTCGTGTATTCAATGAAGAAAAACTTGTTGGGTGCCCCACGGCCGTGCCCGGACTTATGAAATATCGCCTTGGGGACACGACTTACGTGCGAGCTCTTTCCGATTTCTTCATTCAGTACACGACGCGGTCGTGCCCGCACTGAAGAATCGAACTCTTACGTACACTGATCGATCCCCGGCTCGGCCAATATTCTTTCCGAGTTTTGATGATACTCATTGCAACAGGATTCATTCCTCTCGCACTGCTATCTGTTGTTTCGACAATGGTTATGTGGGAAAGCATCCAGTAGCTTGGAAAGAATATGGTGCGGAGTACTGGTTTAAAAACCTCTAGGAATGCATGGATAGGTGCACTGGTCGCAGCAATATTACTGAAATACTGTTGAAACGGCGTTAAACAAAATACTATCAATAAACCCATGACCAACCATTTCCCAACAGCCTTCACTTTCCTTTAATGAAAACATTGAGGGAAAAGGAGAAATTGCTCGTAACAAGCAATATCTCCCTTAGCCACAGTCCTTTTGGAGAAAGTTCCGCCATTTTCAGTCTTTTGAAAACACGCCAGGGAAAAGGAGAATTTGCTCGTTGTGCTGACCATGATTCTTAATATCGATCGAATAAGGTTACTTAATCTTGTTAGATGATAGTTGAATTAGGATAAGGAGAAAGTAGGACTATTCTACCAGCATGAATAGCCTTTCATTAGAAGATAGAGAGACGATGAAAGAGAGAGATACATGTAAATACATGGAGCGAGAGAAATTAACCCCTTTTTGAACAAGCCCTTTTGAGAGAAATTACCCATTTCACTGAAAGTCCCTTGTTTTATAGAAGTTGATATGGATAGAAATGGAAATAGAGAAATAAACCCTTTTCCGAACAAACCCTGTTTTTTTTACGTGTCTGTATTACAAGACATTTGAAAACACTGGGTGAAAAAGGAGAAATTGCTAGTGACGAGTAATTTCTGCTTTTTCCGCAGCATGTATGGCCTTTAATTAGTAGACAGACAGATGAACAGACAGACGGTAAAGGAGCAAGATACATGGATATAAATGGGAAAAAAGAGAAATTTACCCTTTTCCAAACAAACCCTTATTTTCAGGTGTCTGTGCATTACAAGACATTTGAAAACATTGCGTGGAAATTGCTCGTGACGAGTACTTTGCTCTTTCCGTAGCATGTACATGTATGGCCTTTAATTAGTAGACAGACAGACGAACAGACGGACGGAAATCATACAAAGTAAAGTGGGGTAGAGCAAAGGAGATCGCCACAGCTAATGTTCTTGATTCGGGTACAGAAGGTGAGATGAAGGAAAAAAAATCAATCTGTCAGGCAGCATCAGTATCAAGTCATCGTCAACTGTCGAAAGGACACAACCACAACAGGTAAGAAAATTTCCCATTCATGAATGTTTCTCACAAAAGGCTTAAAATCTCTGCTTTACTTCTTATTACTTCATTTGTCTCTATTTCCATATCAAAGTAGTGGATGCTTTTTCCAGCGGACCTTTCACAAAATAGTCTATTAGGCACGTCCCGTCCGTTTTCATTGTTTGTGTGGGTCATTTATTCCAAATTATAAACTGTTAACGTCATACACAGATTGAGTACATGTACATTATGGAAAAGTGCAGTGCACAAAAGCAATAACTCTGCTACACCTAGTATTTAAAATTTTTCACTCACATTCCCACTTTGAATTTTTGTCTGGGCCATTATGGCTCATTATCGTACACTGCACAATTCATGTCATGATTAACATGTGAGTGTTGGCCTTTCACCAAATCACAGCGACATGTAGGATTTTAATGTTGGAAGCATGGTATAGGATGTATCACATTGCAGATAGGGTATACATGTATACCGTTGTGATTTTGTAAGGCAAACGCTTTCAGTTTTCTTAGTTCATATGTTTGAAACGAAAAAAAATCATACTTTCAGAAGGCTGGTACCAAAAAAGCCAAAGTCATCCGGGTAGTGTCTCCAAAACAATCCGTTACTAGAGCAGAAGGACAAAAACAACCCTCTAACTTTTCTTCAGCACCTGTTGAAGAATGCAATAGAACTGATGCAGATGCCCTGACATCAAGTCATTCGCTAGTTAGCCAGAGTCCGCCTCACAGCACATCTGTATCATTATGTTAATAATGACACCCCACTAACTTCAAAATCAAGGACACAACTGCCAACTAAATCCACAGCGTGTTCACCGATCGTCTCTAGCGTCCAACATCATTCTGCGCTTGTACAACTTGAAGAAGGTTTTGCTCCAAACCAACTCCCTCATTTGCGCTGAATCCTTGTTGATAGTCTGACTGGATAAAAAAGGGGCATTATCACTTTCCCATACAAACCGTGGTTTTTACGTGTTCACAGTACAGCTCTTTTGAAAGAATGCGGAAAAAGGAGAAATTGTTCATAACAACCGTTTGGAGAACTTTCTGTCATTTTCGTCAAATTTACAATTGTCGTCTGCGAACTCTTTCTTTTTGGAAGAGTCTAAAATTTGTTGCTTGGGACAGGGTCAATTTGTGTGTGTGTGTGTGTGTTTTTATTCATTCCTCATTTATCATGTTTGTCTAATGTTGTTGAACATGTACATGTATGTTGTTTGCACTTTGCATAATTGTTTCTCTTTAACTGCGCGCTTAAAGACCAAGGCTGTCGATGCGACATAATCCCGACTTTTAACAGCCCGTTTTACGAAGCCTTTTGAAAACACTGTTATAAAAGGAATCACTGGTAAACAACATTTTCTCCTTTTCCCACAATAGTTTCAACCCTTCCAAAAACAAATTTCTATTTTTCATTCACACTTAATGTGTCGTCTGCAAATGCTTTCAATTTGGACCAGTCTGAGTATTTGTCGTTTGGTAATGAGATAATTTTAGCAGATTGAACTCCCTTCATAAAAATACCAGAGTTACACTTGACTCCAAACTGTAATATTTCTCATCAGATTGCAAATAATGTCCAGACTGGTAAGGAAAAGGTATAGAGTATTCTAAAAATAGAACACTACACAACAGATTTTGCTTGACCTGCCTGCGTGAGGAAGGCAATTGATTGTCCTCAAGATTTTTCTAATCCTTCAGTTTACCATTTAATCATCCATCATTGTAAATAAAATTTTATTCAAAAAATAAATTTGTAAGCTGTAAGAAGTGGTAATTCAAGTTTATTTTTATGATTTCGTGTTTTGAGAATCAGTACCGATCGATCGGCTGACGTAATTTAAACCAATATGCTTTACCCGTGGGAAAAAAAAAAATTCTTGGGATAAAGAGGTGGATTTAGTAAATTAGTGACAGGTAAGGATCATAACAATCTGGTGTCTTGCGCAAATTGATAAAGTTAATAAGGGATAACTTGTCATCCTTTGTCTTAGATTGCCAAAATTTCATGAGAATAAGCAAGGTCGGGACTGTCCTTAAGGCGAAGTTTTTTCGCCGTGTGAGCTTGAGGCAAAGTTGAGCCATTCAAGATAACCTTTTCGCCCTGTACCATCTTTGCTGCTTCAGTATTTCTCCACTTATCACGTGAGTTGAGACAAAAAAACTGAAGAAATTGCCAATAAATAATCCTTTTGCCACTTATTTTCGCTAGTCAAAGGAAAACTGCTTTTGGCAAAAGAGGCGATCGACAGCGTGAGCCCCGCTTCTGCATGTTATTGATGTTTGTATCGGATGGTTACATGAGGCAAAAAAGGTACCAGTTAAAAAGTTTGGGTGAATATTGGCTTTAAATACATTTTTCTGACGAAACAAATAATGATCAGGGTCGGCGAAAAAACTTAGTTTTTTTTTATAGAACCTTCTTATATTTTTTTTTCCGTTTTTCGGAAAATTGCAGTCGGCGGGTTTGTTAATCAACTAATTAAAAAATTCTGGCCTTAGTGTGTACTTTGTAACCATGGGTAAATCTCATTTAGCAGTAAAGTTGTGTAAACAACCTATTTCCTTCAGACGATTCTTTTTTTTTTACTCAGAACAAATTCCTACCTACACTGTACTTGCAAAACTGTAAGGAAATTGTCGCGCGACGCCGCGGCAAATATGATTTATAAGCGATCCCACCTTAATCCCAGATCCTGATTTACCTCTGTCGTGACGGCACGCGATGAAATTCCGTGACGAATCGCGACGAAATTTCCCCGTGTGTCTTCGCGGAAACAATGCTGTCACGACGAAGCTTTTCGAACTGCCGTGACGAGATTTCGCCATTGCGTAACACGTTCCGTCACGGACGCGAGAAATTTGGTTCAATTGCGTGACGCGGACTGTAGCCTTTTAAGGGAATACCATCAAAAAAAAATTTTGGGGGTAATTTTATGATTCTTAATTATTGATGATTTGTATTGTTTTTTCATATAAATTTCAGTGATATATATTTTTTTTGATTTGGTGTGATGTGAAAATTCTAAGTACCCACCTTTAAACGTTGCTAGCATTCTATAGAGCTGCTTAAATGCATAATTCCAGGTATTTCTTCAATGGTGTTTGTGTAAGGTCCATAAATTTTGTTCTAAACACTGATTTTCCCTTGAAACATTGTCTGATATTAATTCCCTACATCCGAGATGATATATCCCCATATGGATCTTTCAACATCATTACTTTGAAATGGCTTAACTCTTTTCCAAACAAGCCCTGGTTTTTACTTGTCTGGAGTACAAGTCTTCAGAATACACTGTGGGAAAAGCAGAAATTGTTCGTAACGAGCAATTTCTCCTTTTCCAACAGTGTTTTCTAGCCTATCGAAAGACTCTCTGTCAATCTCATCCAATTCAAAATTGTCATCTGCAAACACTTGAGTTTGGGAAAATTTAAAATTTTTCATTTGGGAAAGGGTTAAAATCAGAACTCCATGATATCCAAATTTTTAAGTCACATGCACAACAGTTACTACACATCGAAGAGGTTCATTGTAGTAAGTTGGGACCTTTTCCAATGAAAACTGTAAGAGGAGTTGTGTGCACAAGAAACTGCTTACAGACGGATGGACAAATCAACCGACAGACAACCAGAGCCATAACATAACACAACTCTTTGGGCTCATAAAAAGTAATCAGTTGCTCATTGCATAACCATCGTATCTTAAATTAACCCTCTGTTTTCTTATTTGCATGTGGTAAAGAGTATTTGTCTGTTAACAAACGAGCCGGAGCTTAATTTATCATCTTCAAGTGTGACCTGAAGTGATTAATTCAGAAACACATTCTACTCATTAAGTAGAAAAGAAGTTGACAATTTCATCATTTAACCATCATATGACATTGCCTAACTGAACAAATTTTCAACTGCTTCGTCTACTCGTGTAGACAAGATTATGCTAGTAGGCTGTGAAAATACATCTATGAATGTCAAACTTATGGCTTGGATAAAAATCCATTTATGATCATTTTATTGTTTGACCTTCAAGTGTGAAAATGACTTTCGATCTAAATGCTTCAAGTGACACATGTATACATGTATTGAGCAATAACAAGAGAGCAAAAGTTGTTTGAATCCATCTGTCTGTAGAACTTTGGCCCAAAATGCTCTATTCATCGCAATATTATCATTTTACCTTCACTGCGACATTGACCTTTGATCTATCAGGGATACCAATGGAATTTCTACTGGAAAACAACAGGACTTAAATTGGAATTATGTAAAATATCCAAGTAGCACAATTTTACAATTTGTCCTTTAAGTGTGACCTTGACCTTGCACTCCTCAAACAAATGTTACAAATAGTACTTCTACTCATGAAGAACAGTAATTGTTTTAAAATCTATCCATATAATTATGTACAACTTATGGCCCAGAAAATTCCTGATGGACACACACACACAAACACAGAACTGAGGTTGTAGCAACCATGCCTCACTCATCACAAGCCAACTCAACCAAAAGCACCAGTGATGCTTGTATTCTCTAAACATGTTCAGGTCTGGTAAACAAAATTTGACTTTTCTGGACAAGACAGCAAAATAAAATGTAAATAAAAAACAATGTCTTTGGCAAGAAAAAAAACATGGAGCACAGGGGGGAAAAAGGTTGGAAGCACTGTCTTTTTCCCACAAGGTTTTCTGAAGCCTTGTTCCTTAGAGTCACTGAGATAGAAGCCTTTAGAAAACATGGGAAAAGGAGAAAATGCTGGTAACCAGCATTTTCACCTTTTTCCACATTGTTTTCTACCCTGATAGAAACAAATTTCCAGTTTTGAGTTGCATTTACTATGTCGTCTGCAAGTCCTTTCAATTTGGACCAGTCTAAAATTTTGTTGTTTGGTAAAGACTTAATAGCCCTGAAGAAAAAAGCTTTTAAGAAAATTGTGGGAAAATGACAATTACCTGCATTTTGTTCATGATCCACAATATTTTCAAAGGCCTTTTTCACCCAGGTCATTAAAACACAGATTTGTTGGTTAACTCTTAAGGACTTTCATGACTATTATTTGTTCCCATTGCAGCCAATGTAACTCATTACCAAACAACGAAATTTTTGGCTTGTCCAAATTGAAAGCATTTGCAGACGACAAAATAAAAGTGACTGAAAATTTGACATTTGTTTTGTGAAGGGTAGAAAACATTGTGGGAAAAGGAGAAAATGCTGATTACCAGCATTTTCTCCTTTTCCCACAATGTTTTCTAAAGGCTTCTTTCTCAGGGTCGTCAAAAGTAGGGTTTGTGTGGTAATGGGTTAAAGCATAAGGCAGTGTAGCATTACAAATATTCTAGTTTGTATGCAAAATCAGGGATAAAGGCTATCAGAAAGAGCTGTACCATATTGTATACAGTTCAACAAACAACCTTGACCTATGTAGAGTCTAAATATAACTGCTCAATATGTTTACTTACTATCAACAACAAGATTGACTTACCCTTCTCCCTTTAGTCAGTATTTTCCTCTTACGTACTAGCCCAAGTCAAAATCAATCGATTGAATGGCGTTTGTGGCACTTTCAAAATTATTTCAGTCATATCATGATGACAGTTGACTTACATGCATTCACCTGAGCCAAGATTTTCACCAATAGTACATAAAGGCTCTGAAGTGTCTTGCACAAAGACATTCCAATGCAAAACCCAGTGCTTCCAGTAGGGCTCAAACTTGGAACCTCCTGGTTCAAGTTCTACACTTTACAACTTAGCTTTGGAGGGCCCTGCCTCAATCAATTTGTTTGGTGTCTCAGTTATGTTCACATTTTTCTGCATAGCTGAATGTGCTGACTTTTGACCTATTTTTTGTACTAATTACAAATGAATATGTAGAAATTTGTGATTGGTTAAAAATGTAGACATCTTTATTCAAAAGACCCTTACCTGTTTTGCCTGCCATTTTATGCTATTTTCTTGAGCTCTTTAACAAATGAAAAAAAATTTGGACTGTTCCAAATTGAAAACATTTTGCAGACCACATACTACAAGTGACTGAAAATTTGAAATTTGTATTGAGAAGGACAGAAAGCATTGTGGGAAAAGGAGAAAATGCTGGTTACCAGCATTTTCTCCTTTACCCACAGTGTTTCTAAAGGCTTCTTTCTAAGGGTCGTTAATTGTTGGAATTGCGTGGTAAAGAGTTGAAGATTTTTTTTGTAAAAACTCTTTAACAAAATATGATCTTGTTTTAATGACCCCAAGACATAATTCTTTTGACAACATCGAGGGAAAGAAGTCTGGAAACTACCGTTTTCTTCTTTTCTGCGATATTTTCAACACTTCCAAAGACAAATCAAACTAAATGAGGCATATTTACTCTTTTACCACACTATCCCAAGTTTTAATGAACAACCTTGGTGAAAAAAAAAAGATTTTAATAACAATCTTAACCAAAAAAAAAAAAAGCTGGTCACTGTAATTTTCTCCTTTTTCTCAAACTTATCTTTGTTGAAAGTTAGTTCCAGATTTACAGCCACATTTAGTTGTCATTATACAAATGCTCTGAACTTAGACCTTTGATTTTGTTGTTACCAGCATTTTCTCAATTCCCTTCAGTATTTTCAAAAAACTTCTGGTGTAAGGTCATTACGATTTCTTGTATTGCAATTGTAGCAGCCTTTTAAATGCTAAGATCATATCATACAAGCGATTCTTGGCTTTCTCACACTGACACAACTTTGTTTCCTAGTCAGTAGTCACTAACTACTTCTCTCTCATATACATCACAGCTGGAGAGGTGAAAATCATCCAACATCGCAAAGATAGGTTGCATCAGGTGCGTAACTCACAACCACCAGGTCATGAGTCTAATAGGCTAACTACTGAGCCACCTGGCCACTTGCGGTCCTTAAAACTTGATCGTATGGTCAAGACTCAGCAAAGTAATAACTCCCTTTCCATCGTTGCCTCCAAAGACTGTGTCCCTTCAGGGACATACATAGTGTTTCTGTGAGGGAATGGGTTAAAAGCTTTTACTACAAAATCCTGAAAATAATTTGATCAATAGATTACAGTTTGTACTAGGGTGTTTTTAATAGCCCTTTGCCTTAACGCTTTCAGCCCGAATAAACCAAATAGACATTAGCAGACTGGAAAGAAAGCCTTGATTCATGGTTGTTTTTGTCAGTACAAATTGGCCAGGATAGATCAAAGACATTGATTATACATGTACGGCAGACTGATCTTGATCTACAATTGCCAGGGAGTCAACTACCATTTTGAAAGGACTGTGCTTTAACTCTTTATCAAATGACCAAAGTCTGACAATGGTCCAAAGTGAAAGCATTTGCAGAACTGATCACAAAAATATAAATCAAAATGAAATTTACTACAAGAAGGCAGAAAACGTCTGGGCAAAAGAGAAAATGCTGGTAATAAATATTCTCTCCCTTTTCCACAGTGTTTTCAAAACCCTCCTTTTTCAGGATCATTAAAAAGTTACAAATATGTGGTAAAGTTAACAACCTTCTGGAGAGGGATTCTTTAATATGTTGTGGGAAATATACTGTTTACTGGCTTTTTCATCTTTTTCCTTTGAGTTTCCAACTTGACAATGGCCCCGCCCGCCCAGGTGGCTCAGTGGTGAGTGTGTCAGACTCATAACCTGGTGGTTGCGAGTTCGTTACCTGGTTGAGGCAAACTTTCTTTCTGGCATATTTTCGCCTCTCACTTCTGCTGAAGCAAGTGAGAAAAGTAGTCGGTGGCTTTGGAAAGAAAGTTGTGTAAGTACCGGTATGAGAAAGCCAGGAAACATATGTGCGTCACCGACCGCCATGATATGACCTTAGCTGTTAAAGTGGCGTTAAGCCCCAATACAACCAACAAACCTGACAATGACAAATATCTTCATTTTGGCAAAATTTACCATGTTTTCTGTCAATGCTTTCAAGAGGTGAACAGGTCTTCAGCTTTGTTGTCTGGTATGTAGGCAACTCTTTTCCACATTACAAAATTCTAGGCTGGTCAAAATCAAAAGCATTAAAATTTTGCAGACAACAAATTAACTGTGACTAAAAGTATACAATTTGTTTAGGGAAGGACAGGAAATGTACGAAAAGTAGAAAAATGCTGGTTACCAGCACTTTCTCGTTTTTCAGCGTTTTCAAAATCTCATAATCCTTAACCCTTTCCCAAACAACGTCAGCCTTTAATGACCCTGGGAAAGATGCCTTTTTGAAAACATTGTCAGAAAATGAGAAAATGCTGGTAACCAGTGACAGAAAACATGGTGAATTTTGCCAAAATGAAGATATTTGTTTCAGTCTAAATTGAAAGCACTTGCAGACAACAGAATCAACGTAACTCAAAAATTGAAACTGGTTACCAGCATTTTCTCCTTTTCCCACTATATAATCAAATTGTTGTCTGCAAATGCTGTCAATCTGGACAAGGACAAAATTTCGACGTCTAGTAAAGAGTTTAGGTCACTTAAAATAGGGTCTGTATTTTAAAAGAGTAAACTCTTCTCCTCCTCTGAATAAATCGAAATCAAAGGACAGCCATAAAAGAAAACTAATCGATAAGTACACTTTGAATCTAAATAGAGATATAGAAACATTGTGCCCAAAAAAATGTACAGTATTTGCTATTTCTGAGCAATTTCTCACATCTAACTGAGTATTTTTAAATTCATCAGTACAGTGAGTCATCATAATTTAGAAAAGAGTCAGTCTTTTGTCAGCAAAATACAGTCACAATCCATACAGGTATGAGCTGAGGCTCTCAATTCAACTATTTACCTAACTAATCCATACTCTTTCAGCCACAAATCACCAGTCAGAGACATAATTTTGTGAAAAATTATTAAGGAATCTGCTATCTCTTGTTCATTTCAGTACTTCTTAGCTCTTTACCACAGGACAAAATTTAAGATTGGTCCAAATTTAAAGCATTTGCAGATGACAAAAAAAAAGTGACTGAAAATTTGGAATTTACTTTGTGAAGGATAGAAAACATTGTGGGAAAAAGGAAAAAAATGCTGGTTATACCCCGGTCACATATTCACGGAAGGCCGCCACGGAAGAGCTACGGATTCGTTTCGGCATTGTCCGTGACAACTCGTACTAGTCTGTAGCTCTCCGTATTGTAACCGTAGTCATTCGTAGTAGTCCTTGTATATCCGTAGCGGTCCTTGACAATTTTTGAACATGCACAAAAATTCGCTACGGATCAAACGACCGTAGCGTATCCTTACTACTCCGTATTAGACCGTACTGATACGTTCTGGTCCGTATTAAAACCGTATCAGTCCGTACTTATCCGTAGGCCCAAATTTTTTTCAGGATTTGATACGGAGAACTACGTATTAGCACGGTTTCACTACGTTTTAGTTACGTTATGATACGGATTTGTCACGGAAAGTCAAGACCTTAATACGTTGTACTACGGAGAGGCAGGTTTTCGCACGGTCTTTTACGGTTTACTACGTTGCAACACGACACATCACGGAATTGTAAGGACCACTATTGTTTGGTAGGATAAATTCAAAATCATGTACTTCATCAAGGGTATTTTACTCTGTCTTTGTAGAATACCACGCAATTGCGCTTTGTTGTTGAGTTCACAATCATGAACCGTCAACAAATGATGTTTGCAATAAATTGGCGGCAACTGGATATTGGTATGGCACAAAATGTCAAGGCACTGGTCCAGCAACTTGATGACATACATAGATGTAATAATTATATTTTTATCGTACTACTAATAATACCTTTAATTTAAGGTTAAATATTTTACAAAGCATTGTACGAAAATGAATAAATATCAGTATTATAATGTGACATTCTGTCCAAACAACCATGCTAAACATGCAAGTAAAACGAGAACATAAAACTGTCACCGTTTCTGGTGGTTCTGACAACCGCCAACGAAACGGGAGGTCACAGGTTCGAGCCCCACCAGGAGCTTGTTCTGATATGGCTGGTTGGTGAACCGCCAGCTAGTTAAATGTATGGTTACTGGTTGCCTGCCTGGTGCCAGACTGGCCCTTTCGAAATGGGTGATACTAACTATAAAGACAAGCACTTTACTTTTAAAACATAAACATTCACGATAACTAGTGTAATTGTGGAATAAACAGCAGATCTTATGACCTAAGAGAAACGTTATTGATCAATATTTTCATTTAACCTTTTGCCATTCAATCCCTTCTTTTTATGGGTCTGCAACAGACAAGTCAAGAAAACATTTTGATTCTAGGAAATCGAAAAAAAATTAAAACGCTCAAAATGGGCAATTTCTCCATTTCCCACAATGCTTTCTACCTTATTGTAGAACTGAAGCTCCTTTGTACCAAATTAACAGTTGTTGTCTGCAGATGCTTTTAATTTCGTGGAGGCCAAATTTTGTCAACTTGTGATGGGTTATTGATTATAATAATCAAGTAATAAAAGACAGAGAATATGTGGACTAGAGATTGGCTTTTACGAAGACCCGTCCATGGCCAGTATGAGGCTCTCATGGCCGAACTTGTTGCATTTTGAAAGTGAGCAGGCTAGAGCATTTGGACGGAATGCTAAATCGTGGTAGGTCCGTATCGATCCGTGACGATTCGTACTACTACGTATCGGATCGTTCTTATTCGTACTAATCCGTGCCTGTACCGTAGCAAATCGTAGTGTATCCGTACTACAATCGTCCTGATTCGTGTCGCTCCGTATTAAACCGTGTCCAACCGTAACAGTCCGTATCACTCCTGGATATGTGACCTACATTTTGGCTGTAGATTCGTCGAACTCCGTACTCACACCGTTGTGTATCCGTATTGGACCTGTAGTGGACTACGGAATTTGTCATTTCCGTAGTCATCCGTCAGCGATTAGACCGTAGCTCTTCCGTGGCGGTCTTCCGTGAATATGTGACCGGGGCTTTACCAGCATTTTCTCCTTTTTCCCACAATGTTTTCTAAAGGCTTCTTTCTCAGGGTCATCAAAAGTAGAGATTGTGTGGTAACAGGTTAAACAATAAATAATGAGATGATGGACAGTAAGCATCAACTGTTCTCACTATCCTATTTCCCCTGTAAGTTTCCCACATGACTGTAAATGCATCATTTACACATTACTCAAGAATGTATCATTAACAATCTAGGGAAACCTGTTACACTTCAGTCTCCAGTTTTTTCATGACTGAAGGGAGGTAACTCAACCAGAGTGTAATTACAATTCCTGCCCTCCCCCCTCTTCCACAGCATTTTATTCTGGAAATCACGAAGTTGCACATCACATAATAAATCACCAACAACCTGACTTGTGATTTTACCAGAATGCACACCCATCCACAATACGTATGCATATCTCCTTAGAAATATATTAAGACATTGTGGGAAATTAAGAAAATTATGATAACCAGCGTATTTTCCTTTTTCCTGAAATGTTTTCTACCCTATCAAAGTCAGAAAACATGATTTTCCTTGTAGAATGAATGAATGAATAGTGTTTTATGGCCCGTCGACAACTTAGGTCATATTGGGCACACTTACTTAGTAAACAATAATGCGAGGTGAAAATAACATACATGTGCAACAACACAAGACAAACATGATAAATGAGGAATGGATGAAACACAAAATGATGCCCCTTTTGTCGCCTTTTACGACATGCATGCTGTCACTTTTGTTCCGCCAGATGAAATGGCAGATGTGACGATCGCGGGACTGCAGTGGTTTATTCTTATACCCCCGATTAAACCACACGGGGTCCCACAGGCCAATTGATTCCCATTCCAAACCCTATTTACATCAAGAAAAAAAATATAGGATTTGGAATAAGAACTACCCAGCCTGCTGCAATCCTACGAATTACAAGGAAAGCAGCCGTTTGTCTCTAATTTTAGTAGCCTTCTACCACATGCCATAGAGAAAGGCCGAGGTCCTATTCTACAAAGTAAAAAAACCCTGGGACCCCACAGGGATTTTCTTTGTAGGTGGAGGTTATAAATTTGGTATAGTCAAAAATTTGGTTGTTTGATAGAATTAAGGGAGTTAAGTCTTTTACCAAATAACAAAAATTTGGACAAGTCAAACCAGACAGCATTTGCAGTTGATAAAATAAATGTATATCAAAAATTGAAATTTGATTTGGGAAGGGTAGAAAACATTGTGGGAAAAAGGAGAAAATGTTGGTTACCTACAAAGTTTTCAAAAGGCTTTTTTCTCAGGGTCATTAAAAGTCCGGATTGTGTGGTAAAGAGTTCAGGGAGTTTAGCACTTCTTTATAATGCTGTATAAAAAGCATGTAGTTGCATAATATGAATCCATTTTGTGAACAATAAAATAATCAGTTAGAATTATCCTTTGACAGGCAGAAAATGAATATTTAGCCAAACAACAAAATTTTAGACTTTTCCAAAATAAAAGTATTCAGAGACAACAAAACAAACATGTCTCAAAAATTGACTTTACAAGCCATAACTGGGGAAAAAGGAAAAAATACTGGTTACCAGCGTTTTCTCCTTTACCCAAAATATTTCAGAAGGCTTTCCTTCTGGGTTATAAAAACAAGGGATTGTTTGGAAAAGAGTTAAACAATAGCAAAAAGTTTCTACTCGGGTCATCCTGCACAGAAACGGATCAATATTTTTTACCAATGCAATAAACTCTAATTTAATACAGCATTATTCCATGGAAATCAGGTTAAAATTACAAAAAATTCATCTACAAGGACAGAGTGTCAGAATGAGGCACTGAAGTATTGTTTATCATTCTTTAGGGCCATTAACAATGTAACAATGACATTCCATTTGGAACAAAATACTGTCTAAATGCACAGCCTACTGAGAGAGAGCTCTAAATCAATAAACATTCAGATATTTCTCCTCTCTTGGAATGCTGAAGGTAACTTAACGCTTTACCACAAAACAAAATTTCAGGTTAATCCGAATTGAAATCATTTGAAGTTGACAGTTGAAATGTGGCTCACATCAAATGGTTTTTCTCTGATTGGGTAGAAAACATTGTGGGAAAAGGAGAAAATGCTAGTAAACAGTATTTTCACCTTTTCCCAATATGTCTTCAAAAGCTTTCTCTTTCATGGGCGTTAAAAGACATCACTGAGCGGTAAAGATTTACTGAAAAAAAAAAAAACAACTATTGCTATTTCTAAGTTATGATTTGAAGTAGAATAATATCTCCTTAACAGGCAATGTAGACCCAAAATCAGACTGCATGTTCTGTGCAGTCTGATCTTGATCTACACCATCCCCATAAAGTCAGTGGGTTACACAAAGCAGCCTAAGGGTTAACACTTATCCTGCTGTATTAGTGCAATCAAACATTCAACCCATCAACCCAGCAATAAAGATCCAAACTTTACTTTGTCAAAGGTATATATACTGTAGATAACACCTTAACCGATGATGTAGATTTAAGATCAGACTGCATAGTCTGTGCAGCCTGATCTTGATCTACACTGTCTGCATAGTGTACTGGAGCAACCAGAGGGTTAAACCAAGCATTCCAGCGTTTCAACGGCCCCTTGGAAACTGGCTTATTTTTACAGTGTTTTCTACTGTTCTAGGAAAAAAATACCTTTATCTGAGCCACATTAACTGACATGTTTAAACTCTTTACCACACAATCCAGAGTTTTAACGACCCTGCAAAAGAAGCCTTTAGAAAACATTGCAGGAAAAGGAGAAAATGCTGGTAACCAGCATTTTCTCCTTTTTCCACAATGTTTTCTTATCTATCAGATAAGATAATTTCATCATTTTCGCAACATTAAAATTGTCTGCAAATACTTTGAATTTGGATTAGTCTGCCATTTTGTAGCGTGGTAAAGAGTTAACTGTGTACATGTCTTAACCCATTACTACACAATCCCTAATTTTGACGACCCTGAGAAAGAAGCCCTTAGAAAATATCGTAGGAAAAGGAAAAAGTGCTGGTAACCAGCATATTCTCCTTTTCCCTCAGTTTTCTTCTCTTCACAAAACAAATTTCAATTTTTCATTCACTTTTATTTCGTCGTCTGCAAATGCTTTTGATTTGGACAAAACTAAAATTTTGTCATTTGGTAATGAGTTACCTTTGTATCATGCCAACTGAACAAAATCAAAGCGGAAGGCTAGCATTATTGCAATTAAGAGGTTGTTTCGACCACAAATTTCTAAGTATTACTAAGTCTTACAGGGTAGACCAAAGATCAGAGTGAATACTCTGTAATGTTTCATCTTGATATACACTGGCTACAAAAAGCAAAGAACAGTACCAGAGCTCTAGACAAAGGGAGTGATTTTGATTTCAAAATTGAAAATATGAATAATTCTTCACTAAACCCTATGTTGTGGGTACTCATTAGAATTGTCTCATCAAGACGATTCTAATGAGTACCTACAACATAGGGTTTTGAAGAGAAATAATGGATTTAGAATACCATCACTCCCTCTTATCTGGAGCTCTTGAGTCTTGATATGATACAAAACATTGAGCAACTAGGAGAAAACACCAATTTCCAACATTTCTTTCTTTTTCTCACAATATTTTGAAGAGGCTTCTTTCTCAGGATTGTTATAACTCAAGACTGTGTGGTAGAGAGTTAAACATTCCTGTTACCTCTCATTTCTTCACTAATTATCTTTGTTCAAGAGTTATATTCCTGTTACCTCTCATTTCTTCACTAATTATCTTTGTTCAAGAGTTACATACCACCTGTTGCCATTCTTTGACCAAGCTGTCTATCTATCTCATATTTCAAGCAAAAACCCTTTAACTCTTTACCAAACGACAAAATTTGACTTGTCCAAATTAAAAGCATTTGTAGATGACAAAATAAACATGACCTGAAAAAAGAACTTGATCTTGGGAAAGGTAGAAAACATTGTGGGAAAAGGAAGAAATGCTGGTTACCAGCGTTTTCTCCTTTTTTCACAATGTTTCCAAAATGCTTTTTCCTCCGGGAATTTAATTTTTACAATTACATTCCCGTAAAACAGGCTTGCGTGCAATCAAGAGGTAAAACAATAGAATTTTCTAATTCTCCATAGATGATGATAACATTACGATGTGATAAAATAACAGGTGAAAAAATATTTAGGGTCAAGTGTGAAATTTATAAGCAGGACCACATTTTAATATTTTGTATTGGCCTTCACAACACCAAGGCTGAAGGAAAGACAGTCTGTATATATCTAACCCGATAAACGTTTCATTAATACTTTATATTATTGCTTGTTTTTGCAATAAAAGTTTTAAACCTAGAACCGTGATGACATAATACAATCATTTAGGGTCCGACGAATCACCGAAATACCGAAATACCACCGAAACACCGAAATACCCCATATTTTTTTACAATTAAGTCATATAACCAATATAAAAGCGAAAATGTTGTCGGGGTTTTTTTTTTGTTACACAAACTTATCTTTATATTGATGAAAGGTAGTTAGTTTAAAACAAAATGACAAAATAACAACATACCATTGACGTCTGACGCAATGGATGTTCACTGAAATCCGAGCCCGTTGTCCACCGTAATACCTACACGACGTAGTAAAATGCATCACCTTGTAGCTGTTTTACAAGGTTGATGTGTCAGATCTATATCCATAAATATGCTCGGAAAAAATGGTTTTCTTTCGTGATATTTGGAGAACGAAATTAAGAATTAACGGATCTAGAAAGACAACCGGCCGCCATTGTGAATCGGGTACACATGTTACCCGGCCTTAATTTGTAGACCTGTGTGTCTAAATTCCACGTCTACTGAGTCTGACGATAAATAAAATATCGATTTTGGTCTAAATAATATAGATTTAATTGCAGCTCACCCATAGGCCCGTAAACATAGTGGAAAAAGCAGAAAATGTCAAATGCGACACGCACGTGACGATGGATAAATCGCGCAATGCTAATTTAGGTAAATTTACTTCGTTCGCAAATGGAACGCACTTGCACACTTTAAGTTTATGATTTAAAGAAATGAAATATAAGTGATAATTCCATCTGATGACCCCCAAGTTTGTATTTTGTGTAATAAAGGTCAGGTATTTCGGTATGTCAGGACTTGACGGGCGAGTATTTCGGCGATTTTTCTTCACGTGAATCAATGATCAATGGTATACTAACGACATTTTTCTGCAATCTTCTACATTATAATCTTCTCTATAGTGATCATTACTTTAACTAATCGTGTTTTATGTGAAAAAGAGCCAAGTCTTGCAAAGGTTTAACCCCTAAATCAACAAATATTTACAGCGTCGGGCGGGTATTTCGGTGGACTTACATACGCCTGTCTCGGTGCATTGTTTACGTCGGGCCCCAATGATACATTGTTATTTTGTCATTACGATTTTAACCAACAGCCCTTCATCTCTATTGACATTATTTGGATCAAATTCCACAAAAAAAGATAAATCTGTTGAACTTCAATGGTAAGCATAACACAGTAATAAAAAATAGGGGTATTTCGGTGTTTCGGTGGTATTTCGGTATTTCGGTGATTCGTCGGACCGCAATCATTTATTGTGTTGGGGGTTTAAATTATCCCGCCACAGTAAGTGATTTTAGGCTGGTTATCCCAAACACCATCTTCGCAAGCCAAGGGTGAGGATCCACTACCCTTGGCGGATCAAGCTTGATTTGTATGCGGTTGTAAAACGATATTTCATTAGCTAAATATGATGTAAAGGGCAATTATAAGCAGCATCCAATAGGGGGCATATCGTGGAAATCTCGAAATCGGGCTCGATCCGCCAAGATAAGATCCACGTAGTGATCGTAACCTTGGTTCGAATAGATGGTTTAAGTCTTTACCAGATGACAAAATTGTATCCTTGTTCAAATTGAAAGCACTTGCAGGAAACAATTCAATGCGGCTCAAATGGTGCAATTTTCTTTTGATTGAGTAGAAAACTTTGTGGGAAAAGGTAAAAATGCTGGTTATCAGTATTTTCTCCTTTTCCCACAATGTTTTCAAAAGACTTCTTTCTTAGGGTCATTAAAAGTCGGGATTGTGTGGTAAAGGGTTAACGAGTAAGAGTAATATTTACTCAAATTTTAATGATCATGCAAACCTTGTTTGGTTCATTAGTTTGTTTACCTGTTGATTGTGTAGGTTGAATATATTAATGTGTGGGAAGAAGTCTTGCTGGCAGGTTTTGCTGCTTTATTGCTGCACATGTGCAGTGCAAATGTCTGAGATCATACCCCTTATCCTGTACACAAAATGGAGTCTCTTTAACCCATTACCACACAATCCCTACTTTTGACGACCCTGAGAAAGAAGCCTTTCATGAAACATTGTGGGAAAAGGAGAAAATGCTGGTAAGCAGCATTTTCTCCTTTTCCCATAATGTTTTCTACCATCCGCAAAACAAATTTCAATTTTTCAATCAACTTTACTTTGTTATCAGCAAATGCTTTCGATGTGGACAAACCTAAAATTTTGTTGTTTGGTAATGAGTTATTCAGTCTGTTTACATCTACACAAATCTCTGCTTCAAAATGCATAACCCCTTCTACACACAGCCAGTAATAAACAGGCTTTGACTGACTGTATACGAGTTTCAAGGCCTTAGCAGCTACGGTCATAATTATCACAGCAGTCAATGCACCAACAGATGTATTTTCTGGCTTTCTCACACCAGTACTGACAACTTGCTTTCTAAGTTACTGATTACTTTCCTCACAAGCATCAAAGATGTGATGCCAGCAAGACATTTTGCAACAACCTGGTATCAAACTCACAACTGCCAAGTCGGATACGCTAACCACTGAGCTACCGGCCTGGCAACAGACTTTGAACTTGACAAGGAAAGTGCACTACGCATCACCATTACAGCACTATAGGGCACACCAAGACAGAGAACCCTCTCAAGCAGGTCTTGTGCAGTGTAAGGCAATGGAATCTTTGGCCCATATCTCATGCACTGTATGGAAGAGCCTTGCAGTGCTCCAGATAAGAGGGAGTGATGGTATTCTAAACTCATTATTTCTCTAGGAAATCCTATCTTGTGGGCACTTATTAGAATCGTCTTGATTTTAGACTGGTCCAAGTTGAAAGCTCTTGCAGGCAACAAGTTATAAGTAACTCAAAATCTGAAATTTGTTTCTGGCAGGGTAGAAAACACTAGAAAAAGGAAAAAATCCTGGTTCCCAGCAAGTTTGTCCTTTATCCACAATTTTTTCAAAAGGTTTCTATCTCAGGGTCCCAAAAACCAGGAATTGTTTGGTGATGAGTTAAGTCTTTACCAAAGGATAAAATTTTGGGTTAGTCCAAATTGAAAGCATTGGCAGACGACAAAATAAAAGCAAATCAAAAATTGAAATTTGATTTGGAAAGGTTGGAAAACATTGTGGGAAAAGGAGAAAATGGTGGTTACCTACAATGTTTTCAAATGCTTACAAGCACTTTCTCTTTTTCCCCACAATGATTTCTATAGATTTTTTTCTCAGGGTCATTAAAAGTTGGGATTTTGTGGTAAAGAGTTACAGTACCTGAACCATTTCATACTCTAAAAATATTAACCCCTGTGGTGTTTACCCTTTACTCCATAGATACTCATTTCTATGCATTGCTTGTAAGAGCCTTTGGAAAACATTGTGCCAAAAAGGTGAGATTGGTCATGACAAGCAATTTCACCTTTTGCCACAATGTTTTTCTACACTATCAATTTAAAAGGTGTCATAATTATACAGATAAGATATGGCTTCATCTTTGCTGTAATTTAAGGTCAATTAGAGATACCATAGAGATGCATTATGGGGTAAAGGGTTATATAAATGAAACTTGACTGATGATAAAGTACAAACATACAAATACTACAATTTCACCAATGTTTTTGTCAGAAAATGTTTGCCAAACAAGCAAAGAGTGAAAATCCAAGGTCAGAATGCATATTGAGTGCAGTCTGATCTTAATCTACACTGTGTGCATTGGCAACCAAATCCAAGCACAGAACTTGAAGGGTTAACCTTTCCTGACACTGATGGATGTTTATGCAGAAGAAAATGATAGGCCTACAGGTTCCTGTATGATTTAATGCCTACCAGCTGTTACAGTAACATAAACCCTTAGGCTGCTAAAGCGTGAATCACTGACCTTTAGCGGACAGTTTAGATCAAGATCAGACTGCACAGAAAGTGCACTCTGATCTTGGATCTACTGCCAAATACAGGCATAATTTTTATGTAAGCAGTAAGTCTGAAGGAGCAAAATTAGGGTTCAGTAATTATCTTCTTGAAAGTTTAAATCTTTACCACGTCATATCGACTTTTAACAACCCTGAGAAGGACAGCTTTTGAAAACATTGTGGAAAAGGAGAAAATGCTGGTAACCAGCATTTTCTCCTTTTCCCACAATGTTTTCAGCCCTCCCAAAGTCAAAATTCAATTTTGATTCACATTTAGTTTGTCGTCTGCAAATGCTTTCAATTTGGACTAGTCCAAAATTTTGTCATTTGGTACAGAGTTAACTAAATTAGCTAGATAAGCATTAATTTTGTCCAATATGATTTTCACTTTCTCTTCAAATCCTTCAAGCAACAATATATGAGAGCAGCCAGTGGCTTTACAATTGATGCATTTCAAATCACTGTTAAGTTTGTATGTAATGAATTTCAATTTAGGTCATACCACAACTGTCAGTAAACATACCCATGTATTTCCCGGCTTTCTCACACCAGAGCTGACCCAAATTTCTTTCCAAGCCACTAACTACTTTTCTGACAAGTACCAGAGATAAAAGGTGAAATATCACCAGCATGTAAGTTTTCCCAAACTGGGCATTGAACTCGCACCCAGGTCACAAGTCTGATACAGTAATCACCATTAGCTATCTGGTGGGGCTCACATGAGTGATAAAACACTTAAAAATCTTCCAGTTATTTACAATTTTTAACTTTTTGGACCAAGATAAGACTAAACTCACTACTTCCTGATACAAACGGAAAATGGTGGCAAGTTTTCAAAAAAAAAAAAGATTGCTTTGAATTCCATGCCAAGTATAATCATTCTGACCAAACAAATCCTAGTAAAATGGCCAGAGTTATTCATCCCGGGTTGTTTGAGACCACCCCTAGGAGCCAAAGACCACATTGGCAGACCTCTAGAAGATATAACAAAATTATTGGCAACCAAAAACAATTCAGTTAGTAGATTTTGCCAACAATCTTCCTAGAGTCTTACCATGCAAAACTTTTAAACCTACATAGCCAATTTTGATTAATCATTCTGAACAAATGAAACTAGAAAAAGAAACAACAATTTCTTCTAAATTTCATGATCTTATCTTTTCAAATCCAAGACAGGTGGCATTGTTGAGACATAGGTATATTACAATACAAGCATTTTTTTGCAGCTCCTTTCAGCTTCATCAGTCTGTCTCCTCATTTTCCAACTTGTCTGAACGATTATCAAGACAAACGATCAGACCAAATTTCAGAAATATCAAACATAGAATGTGGCCCATGGAGTGCACAAAAGATTTTTCCAGGATTAGACTTCAGGAACTACTGTTTGACCAACCTAACCCATTTTCAAAGTCCTCCAACAAATTAGCGGACAGTTAACAAGCATACTGACCATCTTTCACGAGTATTGGACAAAAAATGTGGCCTCTACACTGTACTCAAGGTTCTTCAAAGGTTCAACCTGGTCAACTATTTTTTGTTTGATCTACCTATTTTCCAGCTTGGCTTAAATACTCTAAAAACAAACATTCTCTCTTAAGTTTTATAAGCATCTGACTGAAAATGTATCCTGTTGGACAAACATAAGGTGAAAGTTGATGTCTGAGGAAAGACAATGGCCACAGCATGATAACAAAAGCTGACTGAGCACTTTGTCAGCTAAAAAGGAGAAAACCATGGATACCATTTCCATGCAACTGTTGTCTGCAACTGATTAGCATCAGTGGGCATTAAACCCCAATACAACCAAAATACAACAATCATTTTCTTCGAAAACAGCTGGGCTGAAAATAGTGCTATAAGTTGTTTATTTTTATTCAAACTGACAAGAATGTTTTCATTTTCAGAGTCATCTGGTACAAATTTATTTCCAATGATGGCAAGTTAATAAAGGATAAGTATCCTAAAAGATATAACCTGTTACAAGAGCTTTGTTATGGTATCATAAACTCTTGACCATCAGACAAAAAAAATATACAATTTTTCATAATTGAAACGATTGGTAGATGACAAAAAGTATATCAAATAACGCATTCTATCTGTGATTGAGTATAGAACATGACGAGAAAGGGTGAAAATCCTGGTGGCAAGTATTTTCTGCGTTTGTAATTGTGAGCTCACAGCCATTATTTCCTCATGTTCCAAAGAAGTTTTCAAAAGGCTTCTTTCTCAGGGTCGTAAGAAGTCGGGATTGTGTGATAAAGTGTTAAAATTATTCTCCCTTGTATCTCTCATTTTGTAATATGGTTCTAATTAAATCTAGTTCAATAGCTGCAAAGCAATTAACATAAGTATTCCTGTACCAGACAACAAAAATTTTAGAATCATCCTATTTGAAAGCATTTTCAGATGACAAGTATGGGCCAATTGTTGCACTTTGACCATCCTCGGATACCCCGGGTCTCCCTATTTGCTGCGCTACATTGACCCTGGGACAATTGACTAATAAAACTTTGAATCAGCCGCCGAAAATCGATACGAAACGTCATAGTGTACAGTCCACGCGCCCATCACAAAATGACGATGGAACCAATGAAAAGCCAGCATTCGGCCAGCGGTAAAGCGAGGGAAATTCAATTAATTGTCCCAGGGGTCGATGTAGCGTAGCAAATAGGGAGACCCCGGGGTATCCGAGGATGCACTTTGACTATGAAGAAGTAGAAAAGGTTTCAAGCAACGGAAAAATTGCTGGTTTCCTTTGCTCCATTGCTTCCCCCCCCCCCCCCCCCAGCCTTTTAACTCTTTACTCCCCCCCCCCCCCGAGCCTTTTAACTCTTTACCACACAACAAAATTCTAGACCTCTACAAATTGAAAGCATTTGCAGATGACAAAATTAACATGACTCAAAAATTGAAGCTTGACTTTAGAAGAGTATTTTCTCCTTTTCCCTCAATGTTTTCAGAAGGCTTCTTCCTCTGGGTTGTCAAAACCAGGGATCATTTGGTAAAGGGTTAAAGGGCTCAGCTGAAATATTCACTATTTATCAAACAAAATCCTAGCTGGCCTCTTTAAACAGTTTGACACAGTCCCCAGCAAGTGTCTGTTTTCCCAATAACAAAGGTAAGTAACTATCCATCAACACCTTGCCTCACCTTTGGTCTCTTATGGCAAAATAAATGATACATTAAAGCCCCAATAGCGCTCATATAGAGGTATTTTTGTGCGTGAAAATAGTCGGAATAAAGACACGAATCTGCTAATTATACTCTAATTTTGTCAACAAGAGGATAGAAGCGTTCATTGCAACATCGGCTCCTGCTACAGAACCATTTGCATTTTTTCATTATCAACTCTCCCAACTCCAAAAAGACGTTGCTACATCTATTCGGAATGATTCTGATGTCCTATATTTGGGCATCACGTGATTGATAATGATGACGTATATCCACAGACGCTATGTGCTTCCTCTACATGAAACCTACTGCGAAACCTCGGTAAGATTTTAATTTTCTTGAGATTAGGACTGCGTTCCTTGTATGTTGATTGGTAAATCGGAGTTGCGCTTTCATCATTCTGATCAGGACATGAATAAACACCGTTTTTTCTCTTGTCAGAGCTGTACTGGTAGAAACTTCGCGTCTCGGCCCATAAAACTTTCGGTCCATTACTATTTCGTCCAATAAGACATTCGGCGTTTATACATACAAAGTCGAATGTGTAGGGTACACAGGGTTGTAATATGGACCAGGGAAACCTAGTTAAACACATTGTGGTTGTTTTGTAGTGAAGATCGGACTTTATATTAGGTGCGTTCGGATCTTGGTCGTAGGTAGTGAATGAGTTTAGAAGTTTGTTTTGTGAAAAAATAATTGATGAATTTTGATCCGAGTTTAACATCAGGTGGTAGACGTTTTATATTAAATGTCAGAATTCTTACCAGGTATATTCTGGTCTTGACTAACGTTACAATGTCAAACCAGCATATTTTAAGTCTCAACTTTGAAGAGTTTGGTTTAACTCATTACCAAATGACAATATTTAAAGCTTACAAGTCCAAATCGAAAGGGTTTGCAAACGACAAAATCGAAGTGACTGAAAATTTGAAATTTGTTTTGTGAAGGGTAGAAAACATTGTGTGAAATTGAGAAAATGCTGGTTACCACATTTTCTGCTTTTCTCACAATGTTTTCTAAAGGCTTCTTGCTCAGGGGCGTCAAAAGTAGGGATTGTGCGGTAATGGGTTAACTTGCAGTTTACAGATATCTTTTCAGTCAGTTTTTAAGAAAAAATTGGTGTTATTTCATCAATTAAGTCATTGCATACAGATGAACCCTACAGATGCAAGACAGTTGAAGACCATCAGCAGTAGTACACTTTACTCAAATAGATCTAAAGCATTGTGATTGAGAATCATGTTTTTCATGTCTTTTTTACTGATCACTTTCCTTTCTAATCTAACAACAATGTATCTTTTTAGGTAGGCAGAGAGACCAAGATGTTTTTAAACTGATGATTAGATACCCCAGTCTGGTGTTATATCCCATCTGAAAGGATTCCTTTTTTTACAGATTTCAACAACATGTCAACAGGTATTTCAATGATATTTATGTCTGGATCTAAAATACATTAATGTTAGAACTTGTGTCTTTTGTATTCGGAGCTTAAATACTTGACCAGATAAAGGTTCAGCTTTGTACATCCATACCATAGACTGCATGTGCACTAATTAATTTTTGGAAAGAATCAAGTTTTGGAAAGAAGCAATTGTATGTAACAAGCAAATATTCCTTTCTTTATTTATGACTCAAAGCCTTATTAGGCAGGAAGTCCGATTTTGGACAACAAATGGGATTAATGGCCAATCCCGGACGAGCCCCCATCTTACGAACAAAGAAACAAATGAATAAATGCATGGCAGATGTAAGGGACCGAGCGGGATTCGAACCCCGGAACTCCCGGACGCAAGGCCAATACCTTAACCACTGAGCCAAAGAGATATCTCCCTGATGCAGAAGCCAGGTATTGTATTTAAATGGGGAGAATGCCATGCAGGAAGGTGTGGTCTCTCGTAACATTATGGATCCATAAAACCCAATTTGTATAACAGTGGACTTGAACTGATGGTAGAATGGTACTTTGACATGCAGAAAATTTGTAAAGTGCAAAAAGAGACATCCCATGTCAGCCTACACACACTTTTGACAGAGCATGGCTCCTATATTACAGTACAGTATTTAGCAAGAAACTTATAATCTTGTCATTTCAGTGTCTCCTTTTGCACAAAGCCGGCCCAGTAAAGCCAGGTTACAAGGACATGAATGAACTGGAGTCTGCGTTTGATGGGCCATCAACATTGGAGGTCGTGATTGGCACAAAGTTGGGAAATGGTAGTGTGATAACAAAATTAGAATTAAAAAGAGAAAATGAAAAAAAAGAGACTTTTTGAAAGAATTGTAATTTAGTTACGGTGAACAATGTAGGTACATGTAGCTTTAAATGTCAGATAACCATTTTAAAGGCAAACAGTATCAATATAGTATACTGAAAAGAAAATCTTATTATTCACTCTTTATCATAAGACAAAAATGCAGACTTGTTAAAATTTAAAGCATTTGCAGTTGATTTTTAACCCTTTACCACACAATCTGGAGTATTCATGACCCCGAGAAAGGACCCTTTTGAAAATATTGTGGGAAAAGGAGAAAATGCTGGTAATCAGCATTTTTTCCTTTCCCACAATGTTTTCTACCCTTCCCAAGACAAATTTTAAATTTTCAGTCACTTTTATTTTGTTATCTTCAAATGTTTTTAATTGGGTCCAGTCTAAAATGTTTTCCTTTGGTAAAGAGTTAATTCTTTACCACACAATCCCTACTTTTGACGACCCTAAGAAAGAAAGCCTTTGAAAACACTGTGGGAAAAGGAGAAAATGCTTACCATACAATCCCTACTTTTGATGACCCTCAGAAAGAAAGCCTTTGAAAACATTGTGAGAAAAGGAGAAAATGCTGGTACCCAGCATTTTTTTTCTTTTCCCACAATGTTTTCTACCCTTTCCAAATCAATTAACAATTTTCGATTCACATTTATTTTACCACATAATCCCTTCTTTTGACGACCCTAAGAAAGACAGCCTTTGAAAACATTGTGGGAATAGGAGAAAATGCTGGTACCCAGCATTTTCCTCTTTCCCACAATGTTTCCTACCCTTTCCAAATCAATTTACAATTTTCGATTCACATTTATTTTGTCGTCTGCTTTCAATTTGGGCAAGTCCAAAATTTAGTCGTTTGGTAAAGAGTTAACCCATTACCAGACAATCCCTACTTTTGACGCCCCTGAGAAAGAAGCCTTTAGAAAACATTGTGTGAAAAGGAGAAAATGCTGGTAACCAGCATTTTCTCCTTTTCCCACAATGTTTTCTACCCTTCACAAAACAAATTTCAAATTTTCAGTCACTTTTATTTTGTCATCTGCAAATGCTCTCAATTTGGACAAGTCTAAATTTTTGTCGTTTGGTAATGGGTTAAACAAGAATCAAAGGATGAAATTTGTTTTTGAAGGTAAATTAATCTGTTCTAAGACATGTATTCTTTATCAGTTTTTTTTTTTTTTGGGGGGGGGGGGGGGGGTTTAATAATACTATTTGAGTTACTAGTATATCACACTGCCCATTGCAACTATCCCAACTGTCAGAGCTTGTTTGATCCGTGTTCCATACACACCATACACAATATTGCTAAGCCAAATAAGTTCAGACCATGTTTGGGAAGGGAGAAAAATGAATTTTGTTTCAGTGGCTATCATCAATCTGCAGAGAGAATTTGTATGGTTTATTGGCATCCTTTATGGTATTCAATAGCTTGAATCAGTTTGAAAAAGCATTAAGGTCTAAAGTATACAGGACATCACTCGTTTATCCCAAGCTAGACTAATTTTTATCCAAGGATTGATGATAGTCATTGTGACAGGATTCATTTCTCTCTCACTCCTGACAATTTTTCAACAATGAGCAGCCAGTGGCTTGGAAAGAATATTGGTAAAAGTACTGGTAAAAGGAACTCCAGGAAAGCATGGATAGGTGCACTGGCCACAGTGATGATTAATTGATTTTATGGTTGGTGTTTTAAGCTGCTTTCACCATTTTCAACAGTCATATCACAGCAAAAGCCCACATATTCATATCTTTCTGGATTTTACCAGTACTAGGCTCTGAAGTGTGACTGTGTCGTGCCAAATGACACTCACGAAAAACAAAATAACTGAAAAAATGGTGTTACAATTCCGTACAATCCAATCATTAAGTAGCTTGTACCATAATATCAACATTGAACTCTTTACAGGCTACAAAATTTCAACTTTCCAAAACAAATTTCCATACTAAACATGTACTATTTTTCATCTGTAAATACTTTCAAGTCTAAAATTTTGTTGTATGTAAAGAGTTTATAAATCATAATACAGAAATAGGTTGAATAACAGATGACAGGTTTTGGATTTGTGTATGAAATGACAGAAAGCATACAGGGAAGAGAAAAAAATGCTAGTTATCAACATTTTCTACTCCTCCCACAAAGCTTCTAGAGCTTTCTTCTTCAGGGTCGTTGAAATACAGGATTGTTATCTACAGGGCTATAAAAAGCTTGAAAATGTTTATTAAAACAACTGCAGTTTGCTCAAACATGCTTTTTATTGGTCTTGAACTTTTTGTAAGATATGTTTTTGTTGCTAAATTCTAGAACTTTAAACTGGGTGTAGAGTTAGATATACATGAATAATTGTCACTTTTGTATCACACATAGTCATGCAAATATACAACACAATGATCATGTCTTATATCATTGTTCAGCCTTGTTGTCTATGGACTTTGGACTTTCCATCATTAAGCACCTAAGGTAGAAAGAGAAACAAGTAAATATATTCAATTGATTTGTGGTGCAATGCAATAACTCTATTTTCAACAGTATTTCAACTGTATAGGAGGAGCAGAACACTTACTCATGTTTACTTGGTCAGTTACAGATATTTTTGGCAAAAGAGTTAGAGGAGGTTACATATTCATTGAAACTACATGTACCTCTTTAGCTCCAGCTACAGTTTATATATAGAACAATATTTAAAACATCAAATTAACCAAAAGGCTATGGCGGATGTACATGCACCGTCACATCCTCGGTTTTTTTCAATTTACTGCCAATGTATATTAAGTGTCATTGGAAAAGGAATCGACCCTCTGTAACTCTTGAACACAATTTGGATTTTGTTCATGGGGCAGGGTGGAAAAACCTGAAAATTTTAAAGACTTTGCAAAGGATACTAATAAACGAAACAGATGTAAAAGAAACATCATTTTAACCCTTTTGAAAACAATATAAGTTTTAACAACCTGGAGAAAGACCCTCTATGCAAACATTGACAAAATGTTGGTCAAATGCAGCCTGTGGGAAAAGGAGAAAATGTTGGTAGCCAGCATTTTCGTCTTATTCCTTTCTACCCTTTTAAAGAGACTTTTATTATCTCAGTTACTTTTTCATCAGCAAAAAATTTCGATTTAGAAAAGACTTGACCCTTTCCCAAACAAGCCCTTATTTCTACATGTCTGCATTAAAAGTCTTATGAAAACACTGGGAATTCCGGAAAGGAGAAATTGCCCGTAACAAGCAATTTCTCCTTTTCCCAGAGTTTTCTACCCTTTTTGAGAATTTTCTGCCATTTTCTCCAAGTCTAAAATTGTCGTCTGCAAACTCTTTTGGTTTGGAAGAGTCCAGACTCTGTCGTTTGGGAAAGAGTTAATTGTTGTTCTCCAGTAAATATTTGATTTTTGTTTGTCGGAGCATTTTGTACCACTTGAAACATTATTAGTTCTACGGTCAGAGCATGTTTCCAAGTTCCCTACCACCTGACTGCAAAACAAATTTATTAGACTGCAAAGTTTTATCATTCTGACGTTTGTTAACTCTTTACCACATAAGCAAAATAATAGACTTGTCCAAATTGAAAGCATTTGCAGACGACAATTGAAAAATGGTTCAAATGATGAAATTTGTCATTAATAGAGTAGAAAATGTGGGAAAAGGTAAAAATGCTGGTTACCAGCATTTTCTCCTTTTTCCACAATGTTATCAAAAAGCTGTAAAAGTTCGGAATTGATAACATTTGCAGATGAAAAATTAGACATAGCTGAAATGATATGATTTTTTTTCTGAAAGAGATGTTAATGTTTTGAAAAAGGGAAAAGAAATATTGGTTACCAGCAATTCTTCCATTTGCAAAAATGCCTTGAAATCATTTTCAATATTAGAATTACTAAATAATTCTTAACATGGAAAACTTTGATGTTTGGGTTAAGAGCTGACAACAGGCAACACCCTTTAACATCGCTGTATGTATGAATGTATTTTATTTTTTGTCTACAAATTCTTATTGTGATTATATAATGTATTTAAAATTATAAACTAATATTTACACCTTATTGCCTTGCTTATTGCATGAAACATATCTGTCCTTGTATGACCTGTCATCTAAAGTGGCCAGTTATATATTGTAACAAGCATACGGAAGGCCAAATATTCCTATGCTACATATTCTTCAGCAACACCACAGAATAGGTCTTTGGAAATTTGATTGTTCTGCTGTATACCCTAAAAATAAAAAAAAAAATCATAATCTCTTTTTCAATTCATCTCAATCTGAAAATCTGGGGAAGAAAAAAAATGGAATTATTGAAATGGGTGTTTTTATACTCCACTTCATTCCATTTGACGACAGAATAACCTCCAGCATAATTATAATTGGACTGTTAGATTGTTGGTGCATCTCCAACCCTTTACTAATTTACTTCACATGTTGTTTGTACTAGCAAGGAGTTGGGGTATGTCATAGTGCCCCAATGGCAGCAAAAGTACACGAAGTAGGTCTTAAAATGCAACTAAATTTGAATAATAACAGAAGTATGGAAATTATGGAAGGTGACAATCTGTTATTTTGCAGCCTGTGTAAGTGTTAGTTAATGGCAGAAAATGGAGTTTAAAAGTAGGTCAAAAGTTGCCATGTCCCTCAGTCCTTTGGTTTCTTTTACCTGATTTCAAAAAACGGGGTTTTTTTTCTATCAAATTGCACTTGCATTGATCATAAAACCAACATATTGTCATCTTCACAATACTTTCCATACATTATTTAACCCTTTCCCAAACAAGCCCTGGTTTTTACATGTCTGCAGTAAAAGTCTTTAAAAAACTGTGGGAAAAGGAGAAATTGCTCGTAACGAGCAATTTATCTTTTTCCACAGTGTTTTCTACCCTTTTTGAGAACTTTCTGCCATTTTCTCAAAATCTAAAATTGTCGTCTGCAAACTCTTTCAGTTTGGAAGAGTCCAAAATTTGTCGTTTGGAACAGGGTTAAAGTCAAAACTGGCTTTGTTCAACCCATTACCACACACTCCCTACTTTTGACAACCCTGAGACAGATGTCTTTAGAAAACATTGTGGGAAAAGGAGAAAATGCTGGTAACCAGCATTTTCTCCTTTTCCCACCATGTTTTCTATCCTATAAAGGACAATTTTCATAGTCTGAGCTACCTTTAATTAACAATGTAATGCATCATCTTTCACTAAAATCGACGACACTTTTGTAAATGAAGCCAGGCTTGACTGAATGAGTGATGCATTTGTGTAACTTTCAACATGATATCAGTCATACCAATTTGATAAACTATAATATTCTTAATTTCTGGAGTTTTTACTTTTACCAATATCTGAAGTAACATGCACATGGACATCCCAACAAAACCCAGAGAGAACTGATTTGTAGTCATGGATTACTTGTATTATGCATTAAATTAACCACTGAGTCATGAAGTAATCCTGAAGCCCTTTATAGCTGTTCAGCTGAATAAAAATCAGGACATTACTAATGTCACATGGTATAGAAGGACTGTATAGCCCTAGGTGACAATACCAAATTCAGTCACACAAGAACAGCAGTACTTATCTCAATTGTCTACTTTGTCCTACAGAACATTTTTAAGAATTCAACTCCATTTTTAAACCAGTCTATAATGATGGGTTCATTCAAGATCAAGATGAGACAGCAAAATCTTTTTACAGTATACCAGTAATCTTGTATCTACAATGGTTCTCTGGGTAGATGGCTTGTGAGTTTGGGTAGAGGTGAACCACTGAAACGGTAATACATACATTCAATTTTCACTAACCAGTCACGTAAATAAAAATATGGCTTTTGAAATAAAATCTGTTTTACCTAATCAAAGCTGTCGATGCGCCATAAAACAACATTCATTCATTCATTCATTCATTATGTTTTACCTAATTAAGTTACCTGAAAGCAGATGGCCAAATTCTGTGTCTACTGGAATGGAATGATGAAAGAGTCAGAAACCAAGGCTAATCTGCATCTTCATAGTATGATTCTGTTTGTGTATCACCATGTCGGAGGATCCATTCGCATTGGCCAGAGAATTGCAAAATAGTTCCCTCTGTACTCTGAAATATCAATTACAAAACAAGTGAGAGCTCCAAATATTGTTTAACCCTTTACCAAACGACAAAAATTTTAGACTGGTTCAAACTGAAAGCACTTGCAGACGACAAAGTAAACGCTTCTCAAGAATTGAAATTTGCTTCCATCAGGTTAGAAAACATTGCAGGAAAAGGAGAAAATGCTGGTTACCAGCATTTTCTCCTTTTCCAGCAATGTTTTCAAAATTTCTCTTTCTCAGGGTCGTTAAAAGTAGGGTTTGTATGGTAAAGGGTTAAACATTTTATGAAGGTTAAACTCTTTGGTTACATGAAAATGACTGGGGAAATGAAAGTGACCTACACATCAGTTTTTAGAGGTGTTTCTTAAGAGTTCTTCCACATTAGAAGAGGCCCGCCCGGGTGGCTCGGTGGTGTGACCTGGTGGTTGTGAGTTCGATACCCGGTTGAGGCAAACTTTCTTTCTGGCGTACTTTCGCCTCTCACCTCTGCTGAAGCATGTGAGAAAAGTAGTCGGTAGCTTTGGAAAGAAAGTAGTGTTAGTAGTGGTATGAGAAAGCCAGGAAACACATGTGCATCACCAACCGCCATGATATGACCTTAGCTGTTAAAGTGGTGTTAAACTCCAATACAACCAACCAACATTAGAGGAAGTATAGACTTTACATTTCATTAAAATTAGATACATGTAGGTCTACAACCTCCAACACAATCAAACAGTGGCTGTATCTCTGGTTCAGATGAAAAATAAAATCATAAGGGCCATACTACATGTACCACATGTATTAAGGAGTCCTTCAGTAGTCCCACCTAACGTTATGTGTACAAATCGTTATGAAAATTACATACATACATTATTTCTGCAAGGACAATAGTTGAAAATTGTCCAAGAAGAGCCCTTAACAAATCTGAGAGTAATTATGGACAAACCAGCAACCTGATTCTAGTCTTTCCCCTTGTCATTATCATGGGTATGCCTAGTGACTTAGTAATATACAGTGCTAAAAGCTTGGAAGTGTTTCTGTTCCATCAAACCGACCCACAGTAGCTTAGTCAGTAGCATGCAGCACTTGAGAAAGAGCGGGTCGTTGGTTCAATCCCAAGCTCAGAAAATTTCTTTCGGTGGATTGATGATAGTCCCTTGTGACAGGATTCATTCTTCTCCCACCTCTGACCATAGTCTTGACAATGGCTATATGGGATAACAGCCAGTGGCCTGGAAAGAAAATTGTGCAGACAACTTGTAAAAGAATCTCCTGGAAAGCATGGACAAGTGCACTGGCTGTCACAATATAACTGAAATAATGTTGGAAAAAGTGTTAAATAGCATACAATCAATCAATCTTTTCCCTCAATTTTCATCTATAAAATTTGCATTGGTATGTATCCCATAGCTTGCATGAAGTAATGTATGCAATGTACATAAGAATATAATCCTGCTCAAAATTTTCCAAAGCCATTTCTCAGTGGCGTTAGAACTAGGCATTAGACTAGATTTAGATCTATAATTAACCCATTACCACTCAATCACTACTTTTGACGCCCCTGGAAAAGAAGCCTTTTAAAAACATTGCAGAAAAAGTGAAAATGCTGGTAACCAGCATTTTCTCATTCTCCCACAATGTTTTCTACCTAATCAATTGAGCCACACTGAAATTGTTGTTTGCAAATGCTTTAAATTTGGACAGAGCTCAAATTTTGTCGTCTGGTAAAGAGTTCAACCCTCAATAAACATGTTTTGAGTATAACCGCACCCTCTGAACTCAGGTTTAAGCATTACGTTACTATCTATGCATTAGAATCAATCGAAACTGGGTCAACGAGGCTGGAATATCCGAGGATCAGACATAATTATGCACATTTAATCTTTGCAATACCTGCACAGTAAATGGGTCAATCGAGTGCTGAATAATGCATAAAAATGATCATTTTTATCAAACCATCCCATATTCATGGATCGAAAAGTTCTTCATGTTCTATAACAATAGTAAATGGAGCCTTGGAGGTGACTTACCGATCGTGAACAGGTTTCCGTGCGAACTGAAATCCGCATCTGTTTTCCGGCTTTTCGCTCATTCTTTTTATTTGCATGGGGTTTTTAGTCGAAAGCAATTTCTAAAATAGACGCCCGTTTGTTCTGCTGTATTGCCCTTTGCAAGACTTCAGCGAATTCGGTTAATAAGCTTGCTCCCCTGTCGAATTTGAACCTTCACGGTCCTCCATTTTGTATTTTCGTTTACCTTAGTTTCAGGCTGTCACGTGATCATTACGTCATGGTCATAGATGTAAACAAAAATTTAGTCGGCTTGGTTGGACTTGTACTAGATTTAAATTTAATTCTTCTGTCAGCGAATGGAACTTTGACCAATCGCACATTTAAAGAGTGTCAACCTCATATTAATTTACATACTTTTATATGGTGTAATATGAATTTACTGCTTTTGAACGGCTCCCACTGTTTACATTTGGACGCTATTGTTACTTTAACCTGGAGGGGTACCTGGCTTTTGTTACATTTCAGTCCTTGGACTACATCTTAGACTGAACTTACTGCCTGACTTTGAATTGTGGACTCTTGTTTGTAAATACAAACCCTTAACCAAAAAATCACGACTTTTAATGTCCCTGAGGATAAAGGCTATAGAAAACATGTGGGAAAAGGAGAAAATGCTTGTAACCAGCATTTCCCCTGTTCCCACAATATTTTCTGCCCTCTTGTAGATTATTTTTGTCATGTGAGTCACATATAATTTTTGTGTACAAATGTTTTCAATTTGGTTGAGTGCAAAATTTTGTTGTTTTGAGTTTAACCCTTTCCCAAACAATCCCTGGTTTTTATGGGTCTAGAATAGTAGCCTTTTGAAAACATTGTGGGAAAAGGAGAAAATGCTGGTAACCAGCATTTTCTCCTTTTCCCACAATGTTTTCTATCCTATCATAGACAGAAATCATCTTTTCAGCAAGAGTTGAATTATCGTCTGCAAATGCTTTCAATTTGTTCTAGTCCAAAAGTTTGTTGTTTGGGAAAGGGTTAATGCATCATTTATAACTGCAACTTCCTTTGCGGTCAGAGTAGATCTAGATCAGACAGCACAAAATGTGTCTTCTCTTTGATCTTCTACCATGACTTTGCCAGAACACTGTAAACAAAAGCAAACTGCTAATTTGAGTCCAGTACACTGTAGTATCTATTTATTTCAGTATTCTATGGGCTAACAATTTGATTGATTAGGACAGCTTTGTTTAATCTAGAATCTGTATAATGTAGTATTTGATTAATTTGTCTGGAAGCAGTTTTATGTTGTTTTCTACAGTGCTCAAATAACACCAATGTAACAGCTCAAAAATACACGTCTTCCCTTTGTTGGACCAGTACATGGCTAAAATTCCGCAGTGCCTTGCTGAAGGACTAAGATGACCGAATCCGCTGACAAAAATCAATCAGTTAAAAAAATTGATGTGCAAGCCTCTGAGCCACTTAATATTATAAAACTATTAGATATTTGGTGAAAAAAAGACAAGAGAGCCATGATAGCCCTATACAGCTTCACTGGCTGAAACACTCCAGACTGATTGAAATAAAAAACATTTGTGGACAACAAAATTACTGTGGCTCACCAGATGGGATTTGTCTTTGAAAGAATAGAAAATATGGAAAAAGTGAAATGCCCCATTTTTTCTTTTTTCTGCAACATTTTTGAAGTTTTTTTTTCCTTTTTCTCAAACATGAGATTGTATCATAATGGATTATTAACAATTCTCCTTGTTCTAGACTCTTCTACATGAAAATAATCATTGTTCACAAATTGTGATGACCTACTTTTTTTTTAAACTACTTTGAAAAAATTATGTACATGAACTTCCTCAATTTCCCCTGTGCATGTATATTTCCTTCTGGCTTGCCAAGCCCTGCTAGCCTATAGGACTTAAGAATAGGGTGTTACTAGTTCAAATCCCTTCCCAGAGCTCCCAAAGATTGATGATAAGTCATTGTGACAGGAAAAATTCCTCTTTCAAAATCCCTCATTGTCTCGATGTGGGAAAGCAGCCAGCGGTTTGGGAAGAATTTTGAACAAAGTACTGGTAAGCAAAATTCCAAAAGAGGAAGGATAGGTACACTGGCCACTGCATTATAACTAAAATTATGTAGAGAACAGTGTTAAGATTCTATACACTCAATCAATCTTACTTTCTCAAAAGAAGTTTTTCCTCTTTTCCAGGGCAAACACCATCATTTGAACCTAATAAAGTTCGCCATCAGTAAGACTTGGGTAGTGCTGTTAATTAACCCTTTACCACATAGCAAAAATTTTAGACCTATCCAAATTGAAAGCATTTGCAGACGACAATTTCAAAGTGGCTCAAACGGTACAATTTTTTCTTCGACAGGGTAGAAAACTGGTAAAAGGAGAAAATGCTGATTACCAGCATTTTCTCCTTTTCCTACACTGTTTTCAAAAAGCTTCTTCCTATGGGTTGTCAAGTTGTCATTATGTAGTAAAGGGCTAAACCAAGCAATAAACCTAAAAGCTTTGTCATCAGGTTAAGGGATACTTTTACCATATAACAAAATTTTACATTTGTCTGAATCCAGAGTATTTGTAGCTGACAGTAACTGTGTAATTTAAAGGTTGATTAAACCTTTAACACACAATCCTGACTCTGAACGACCATGAGAAAGCCTATAGAAAACATTGTGGGTATAGTAGAAAATGCTGGTAACCAGCATTTTCTCCTTTTCCCACAATATTTTCTACCCTATCAGTGAGAAATCATCATATTACCAAGGTTTAATCTTGTTGACTGCAGATGCTTTGAATTTGGTCCAGTCCAAAAATTTGTCATTTGGTGCACATTATAGGATAGGGAGAAAATGCTGGAAACCTCCTTTTCCTGTAGTGTTTTAAAAGGCCTCTTTCTCCAGACTGATATAACAGAGGATAAAGGGTTAAGTGATTGCTTAATACATGCCAAAATTTGATAACCTCTTGACCTAAGTTTGACTTTCTCTAACAGCCCCATAAGAATTACATCATCTCTCAGATAAATGTGAACTTGAATAGACAAGCATTAGTATTCAATGTAGGTTTCAAATTTAACAAACAAAACAAAACAGCGTCAGTTGTCTGGTCAAAATCTAAAGTTTGTAGACAATTTCTTCATAATTATAATCTTTGCATATTTATTCTTTGCTTTAATCTTTTGCATAAAACAATTTTTCTCTATTTGTTGAATCATAATAGTTTCTAAAGTGAATACCATATAAATATGCAATGCTTTTTAAAGTAATAAAATAAAAGTAATAAAATTCTCCATTAAATTTTTTTTAGTTTATTTTCATAAGCCCTAGGCACCAATATTTCTGCTTCCAATTTTCAAAAGAGAGTGAAACAAAGCTTGTATGGTTATCATCTAATACAACACAACCTGCTAACATTTCCCATACTTCTAAAGCATGGGGTACAGAAATAGACTTGTAATTTATAAACCAGACCACAACATGAGTCGAGAGACATGGCAACCTGCCAGGCCAAAACTAAAGCACTGTATTCATGAACTGAGCTGTATTCTTGTTCCAATTCAAAACTGAGAAATAAGGGTTTAGCCAAACAGAAAATGTGTCGATTAAGTCTCTTTACCACACAATCCCGACTTTTAATGACCCTGAGAAAGAAGCCAATAGAAAACATTGTAGGAAAAGGAGAAAATGCTGGTAACTACAATTTTCTCCTTGTCCCACTATGTTTTTTACCCTATCGAAGTCAGAAATCATCATATTACCAAGATTTAATTTGTTGCCTGCAGATGCTTTGGATTTGGCCCTGTCCAAAAATTTGTCGGTTAATAGAGTTAAAAAAGATTCATGATAAGACAGACCGAGCTTGAAATTAAGACTGGTTGCTGGAAAAAAAACTGTAAAATTTGAGAATGAATTCAGAATACTCGATGAATGCAACCCTGGTTTGTACGCACCAACTGATCTCAAGTCCATTCTTAGTGTAACTCTGGATTTAGAAATAAAATAAGTTCTGATTGGCTACATTATTTAGTTTAGCCAGTCAAAATTTCTCTGATTTTCAACTGAAGAAAATTGTTGAGGAAAAAAAAATAATGAATGTTCTTGAGAATAGTTGATGAATACAGATCCTGGTGTGACAGCTAGCTTAGCTAGGTAGTTCAGCAGTTAGTATATTCAAGTCCTGACCTGACGGTTGAGAGTTTGAGATCAGTGTGAGGCATACTTCCTCATCAGCAATGTTTTGCCTCGCACATCTGATGCATGTGAGAAATGTAGTCAGTGACTTGGAAAGAAAGCTGTGTCAGTAATGGTACAAGAAAACCAGGACATAATCATGTGTAGGGGCACTGACTTCCATGATATGACTTGGCTCTGAACTCATTACCACACAAAAATATTCTAGGCTTGTCCAAATCGAAATGTGCAGACAACAACATGGATTGTATTGGGGTTTAACGCCACTTTAACAGCTAAGGTCGTATCATGGCAGTCGATGACGCACATATGTTTACTGGCTTTCTTACACCATTTAGTAACACAACTTTCTTTCCAAAGCCACAGACTACTTTTCTCACATACTTCAGCAGAGGTGAGAACGAAAATACGCCGGAAAGAAAGTTCGTATCAACTGGGTATCGAACTCACAACCACCAGATCAAGAGTCCGACACGCTCACCACTGAGCCACCCGGGCAGGCAATAACAACATGAAAGTGATTGAAAATTGAAATTTGTTTTGTGAATGGTAGAAAACATTGTGGGAAAAGGAGGAAATGCTGGTTACCAGCATTTTCTCCTTTTCCAACAATGTTTTCAAAAGGCTTCTTTCTCAATGTCATCAAAAAAAAGGGATTGTGTGATAATTTTTTTTAAAAAGGCATTGAATACCATAATAAATATTAATAATACCATCAACTATCAGGGTTGTGAAAACACAGTATTGTATGATTAAGGGTTAAGATAGTGTGAAATAGCTTGCATAAATCATCTTAACTCTTTACCAAACGACAAAATTCTGGACCAGTCCATATTGAAAGCACTTGCAGACGACAATATGAACGGGAATCAAAAAATGTAAATTTGATTTGGAAAGGGTAGAAAACATTGTGGGAAAAGGAGAAAATGCTGGTTACCAGCATTTTCTCCTTTTCTCACAATGTTTTCAAAGGCTTTCTTTCTCAGGGTCATTAAAAGTCGGGATTGTACGGTAAAGAATTAATCTTTGCAAGATAATTATTTGCTAGCCTTGAAATTGTGATCATGTTGGCCCAGACTTGAGACTGAAAATGTCTGTCTCACCATCTTTAACACTTGAGGCTACCATGCAAATCCCCGACCTTCTGTGCACTGTGTACATCAAGATCAGATTGATCTTGGATTGATACTGTCTGAGATAATATTTCTTAAGAAAACAAGTTTGAAAAAGTACTTCTGGGTTTTAACTATCGACACGAAGGTTTCATTTGTTTAGCAGGGTAAGGATTAATTACCCATAATGAATTAAACCTTTACAAAACAATCCTCTTTTCTTACCAAATACAAGCTTTTGTAAATATTCTGGAAGCCAGCATTTTCTTCTTTACCAACTATGATTTTTACCATTCAACAAACAAGTCTGATCATTTCAGCCATACTCCACATGTCATCTACCAGTGCTTTCAGTAAACATTTCCTTTAACTCTTTACCACATGAAAAAATTTTCGACTTCAAATTGAAAGCATTTGCAGACGACCAGATAAAGGTGACTGAAAAAATTGAAAATTTGTTCTAGGCAGGGTAGAAAACACTGTGGGAAAAGGAGGAAACGCTGGTTACCAGCATTTTCTCCTTTTCCTAAAGTGTTTTCAAAAGGCTTCTTTCTCAGGGGCGTCAAAAGTAGGGACTGTGTGGTAATTGGTTAAAGTTTTGTCATCCAGTATAGACATTAGACATTCATTAATGAATAAATAGATCCCATTCTTCTCATAGGCAGTAAAGTTTGGCTGCAAGATCAAGTTAGAGTTCAGTCATAATCCAGAATGAAGCAGTCGACAGTGTAGATCAGAGATCAGATTGCATTCTGTGCAGTATGATCTTGATCTACACTATCCATAAAAGCTTCTGGTGTTGTCTACAATATGGAAAGAGTTAATCTAAACCTCCTTGTCCCACTTACTCTTGGCATTTTATAATTGGTACTTTTAATAGGACGTTACCCTTACCCTAATGATTATTCTTGCTTTGTGCCTTACTTTTCAGATTTTCTTAAAATACTATATCATGCTACTTTCAATTTTTGTGGTATTTGTCGAAGACAATACCACTATGATTTCAATATCAAATTCTGAAGACCAAGTATCATATCTTGTGCAAAGCCAAAGGAAATAAACACAACTAAATTCACTTTTTCTCAGACAAATGAGTTTTTCTGTAGCACTCAGATATGTAATTGAAAATGGCATGTTAGAATACACTGGGTGAGGCGATCGATTATGGAAATACTAGTTTGTGATTGAAAATAGCTTCAATTGCTCAATGCCATCTATTGGTGTGATGATAAAAAATATGTCTACGGATTGTTTAGTCTTGCGCTTTTTTGTTCCAAAACCAGTTTGTCCCATGGCTTGTTCACCCCATGATTGCTCTCTACTCCATTTGATTGGGCATGAATATTTGTAAATCGAAATCACTGATTATACTGTTGCGAATTTAATGTTAACAGCCAAAGAAGATATTTCAAAATAATTGTTTTCAGGTACTAACTTAAATTTCATTCAAAATTTTTATATGGTTTTTCTCTCTCTACCTATCATGCATCCTAGCGTGATGGGAGGTTACTCCGGACTCCTAATGATCAAAGGAATACCACCAATACACAACTAATCCTAACTTCAACCAAAAAGGTATTCTTTTGCTTAGTAGGTTGACTTTCAAGCCAATATTTGAATGATATTTCTCTTTTCCTTTCAAATTATTTCTTCGACACAATGGCTTCCTTGATAAAATACCACTTCAGCATTCTCAATGCTTTGATTGGTTCTTGGGGTCATAATATTCTTAGAATGGATACCATGTTTACCATCCACAGTAATGAAACCAGATTCAGAATGTTTCAAACTCACTTTACTTTTAGCAAGTCAAAATACTAATATCTGATTCCTGCATAATTTGCTGGTAAATTGAAGGACACATAACACGGAGGCCCCTAGTTCAAGCCTCACTGGAAGCATTGAGTTTTTCATGAGATTGTTGTTGGGCAAGACACATCCGAGGCCAAGCCTACTACTAGTGAAACTTGATACATGAATATATGTGCTTGTCCCCTTATATAACTGAAATAATGTCTAAATCAACACAAAAATTACTTGATCAATAAATCAATCAACCTTATATTAATAGTACTCTATGAATGCTGCACTCATTTGTATATTACAAGCTATGCATAAAGGCAGATAAATGTGTAAAGCAAGAATAACTTACCTGAAATATTTGTATTTCTTTCTCCTCCACTAGACCAAGAAATCTGTCCACTAAAAATTCCACTGGTTTTCTTTTACATCCACTCAATCCAACTTTATCCACTACAGCTCTGAAACTCTGCAAAAACAAAACAACACAAGTACTTTACATGTAACTCTAAGCTAGAAAAATCAAAAGAAACACTGGATAGGTTCATTTTTGCAAGTTCAAGACTGAAATGGCAAGGATTATGTTCAAAATATCCAAGACAATACAAGATCAGACCTTGTGCCTTTGATCTACAGCGATGGCAATCTGAATTACGTGAGCAAGGCTTTAGCAAACAGAGTTTTAACTGTTTACCTTAAAAAAAGTGTCCAAACCAAACTAAGTGACAACAAATTGAATGCGCATAAAGTAACAGTACCTTCTTCTACTGCGTGGAAACACTGTGTGAAAAGTATAAAAGACTGATAACCAGCATTTTCTCCATTACCCACATTTTCAAAACACTATTCCCTATATCCCCATTCCACTAGGCCGTGATCTACGGTGCTCTGTGCACTCATATAGGTCACCTCTGATTGTTAACCGATTGGTGATTATGAGGACACTCCCGCTCAGATAACAACCAGATGATGTTCTGCTGGTGACCAAGTAATGGCCATTGAGATCCGATAGCTACTGAACTGTACATGGTCACTATCATAGCCTCCCTAGGAACTGCAACCTTACACGACCTGTTTTCGATCCGTTAGCAACCCAAGGCTTTGTTCCCCCTTTCCCTGCTTGGCATTCTGTAGTTAAAACTTTTTACCAAAGAATTAATTGTACCTACACCCGGTAGTTTCTAAATGCAAAATCATGATAGACCAGACAGACATTTTTTTATATAGTCCTCCTAAAGCATGATCAGAGCGCTATCCTATCGCCACTTGATCATAATGGAACGCTACCATATCGGCACTTGAGCGTAATAGTGCCACTTGGTTGTAACAGAGCGCTATCATATCACCACTTGATCCTGTCAAAGCACTATGATACTGCTACTTGATCGCAACAGAGCGCTACTGCATCTCTTATGGTGGCTATCCGATCACCATGACCGGCATATTGGTGAACATTAGCACAATCTTGAGTGATCCAATAGTACTCCAGTTACAATGTTTACATTCAAGTTGCCTTTAAATAGCCATTTAATCAATGAAGTAGTGATGTGACAGCATTCGGAACTGATCACCATGGATCTGTGTGCAAGGGAGTAGACTGATGATTTTGGTCAGCCATAAAAGATCTGTTTGTGTTCTTGGTTTTCTTGGGGCTCTGTGAGAGCACTGTAGATCGTGGCCTAAATAGGGGTATTAGATTGGTTAAAACTTTGGACTGCACGGTAAAGGGTTAATTGGTTAAAACTTTGGACTGTACAGTAAAGGGTTAATGCATCTCTGAGACACCACGCAAGTACCAATATAATTCTGGATACATAAAATCCATAGTACCTATCAACAGACTCCAAATTGAATGGTTCTTTGCCATACTAAATTCAATACAGCAGACAGTTCCAACATAATTCATGTCAGATTACGTGGGCTGCGCAGGCTGATTGGGACAGCCAGTTTTTGGCAGATACATTCAACCCCCTTTTAGCCCAGCAAGGGTAATGTATTGGAGAAAAAGTATGATCATGACTACTTTTCCTACAAAACTTTCTTTTCAATTCAAAAGAATTCTTTGTCTGATTTTGGGAATTCCCTCTATGTCACCATTGGCAGTCCATGAAAAACTTACAAAAATGATATTTTCATCTTGACTTGACAGAATCTATCAGCTATTTGGGTGAAATATGAAAGCACAGTTGGCATTTATGGTTTATTTTACATAATATTACATATATACAGGCCCACACACCAAGATAATTTGGGTCAAGAATTCTGTTCTCTTTTGAAAGTTTAACTCTACCAAACTACAAAATTTTACAGTGATCCAGATTGAATGCATTTGCAGACGACAAAATAAATGTGACTGAAGAATTAAAATTTGTTTTAGGAAGGGAAGAAAACATACCGAACCTTGGGAGCTCAACAGTGAAGACAGTGCTATGCATTAACTCAGTTAATACTTTCCAGCTTTTCTACCAGAAAAAAAGGCAAAATAAGTGTGAGCAAAGTTGTAAGAAACAAACAAACTCCATTGATCAAAGCAGTGTTCCCACTAGCTTTTTATTTCAAGGGTACACACTTACCCAGTACACACTTACCCCTGGGCTGAAAATCCAGGGGTAAGATTTCATAATTGTTAGAGGGTATGACATTAGCGGTTCCCAACTAGAGGTAAAGCAATCCATATTGATGATTGGTAGCAAGGAATTCGGCTGTATTTAGATATCTTTATAAATATACTGCTTAAAGTCATTTAAAAGCTGAAAAGGCAGTGTTAAATGACCCTGATCGGACAATGTCAAGAAATCATTTTGTTGTGTCATGGGTTTCCGTGGTTTTTGCATCTATCACTTTTTCATGTCTGTTAATTTCTGGATAGGTATTTTCGCTTGATTGGATATAAATTTGTCAATAAGGATTACAAATAACATTAAAACCTATCATTTTATGCAAGGTAAGCACATAATGGTCTTTTTTGGTCATGTATTCTCTTATGAGAGGTCTCGCAGGTAATCAATATTTGTAACTTGAATTTTATTTCTGTAACATGACTTATGCCATAATTTGCGTGATTGGGAACACTGTCCAAAAGCAGTAATGTGGTCCACAGTTATTTGGAGTTCATACCACGAATTTGAGGTGGTCATAGTTATAGCTTCACATCGGTGAAACCGCCTGTGAAAAAATAAACAACTTTCGCTTTCGGAAATCTTTCTGTAAGTTGAAAAACGATCGATTTCTAACAAAAATTTTGGGAAAACCCGACTTTCTGATGTAATAAAGAGAAGCTGACATATTAAAGAAATACTGATTCAGTAAAATTCGAACCGGTTTCAGTTTTTTCTTTGAACAGACCACGATTTATTGGAAAATCTGCAAACCGTTCCACCACTAATACACACCATGCAAAAGTTTTTATAATTGGGCACTAGGATTTGGAACACTTTGGTAAATTTGAGACAACCCCTAAGTATGTGTGTGTGAGGTTGACTGTTGTATGAATTCAGGTATATGTTCATGTTTATGTATTTGTCAAATTCCATTTATCAAAGTTACTGAATCGAAACAGGATTTTAAACATTGTATGACTATACCTATTTAACCTATTCAAAGTGAATCACAAAAACGAAATATTCAAACCCTTTGTACGACAGAACATCAACAAAACAAAGCTTCTCTGTTATTTTTTTTACCAAACTACACTGTACTCAACTATTTGTGTTTAAAAAGACTTGGATATCAATTGCTTTTTGAAACCCTTGTAAGAAAAGTACACAATACTAGTGATAGCATTTTCTCTCTTTCTTACAATAGTTTCTTCAATTTTCTACACAAATTTCATTGATTGGGCCACCTACAATGTCTGTCAAATCCTGTCAATTTGGGATTTTATCAGATTTGCTGACTCATAATAAGTTAAAAAGTTGTCATATAACGTGTTAAGTCCATTTAAAAAGGCCAAGAACAACAAATTAGAGTAAAAAAATAGGAAAAAGTTGTTGAGAATCATGTAAACGTTGCTCCCTGTTTTACTCATAGGTAACAGCAAGGAGATCCTCTTGAATAAGACAGCAATACTATTTCTGGACTATAAATGGTATTTACTGATAACCCTTTACCACACAATCCCGAGTTTTAACTACCCTGCAAAAGAAGCCCCTTGAAAAGCTGGTAACCATTATTTTCTCCTTTACCAAAATTGTTTTCCATCCTTCTCAAACAGTTTTTTGAAATTTGAGTCACGTTTTTTGTCTGCAAATGCTTTCAATCTGGTCTATGCTTCAATTTTGTCATTTGGCAAAGAATTAATCTAGACAGTGTACTTTCATTAATTTCTTCCACATTTTTTGAAGGATTTAGTTTTATCCAAAGTACAATAATTATACTGCAATTTAACGCCTATTTACTGGTATACTTGGCCAGTCTTGAAAAATGCATGCTTTCTGAAGAAATTAGGAGGATATCAATGTCCATTAATTTTTCTCTTAACCCTTTACCAGACAATAAAATTTAAGGCCTATCCAAATTGAAAGCATTTGCAGACAACAATTTCCTAGTGGTTAAAATGACTCAATTTTCTTTTGATAAGGTAGAAAACTTTCTGGAAAAAGGAGAAAATGCTGGTTACCAACCCACGTTTTCAATAGGCTTCCTACTTCAGGGTCGTTAAAAGTCGTCATTGTGTGGTAAAGGGTTACACCTACAATGATGTTGTGATGACATAACTCGCAAGCAGAATATGTAAGCAATTTGATTAGCTAAACTTTTGCACTGCAATATTCATCCACCATTTATAATCAAAGTACTTATAGTACTGAAGGCCAGGAAATTGAGGATACGAAACAACATAAGAGGTCAATTTTAATTAATACAAACAGGTAGATGGACAGGGATACAAGCGGATTCCACTAAGCCCCTGGAATTCTTGGTTTTAACAGGAAATTTTGAACTGATACTAGAAAGCACCAGCCAGAAACTAATTAAGCCAGAGCTAGGCATGTACTCACAGTTATAATGGGGTGCTTGATAATGGCTTAGAATACTTAGTAATTTGTCGTGCTTGTAAACAATCCCAAGTCAAAATTGAACTATTCAATCCATGCAATACCAACTTTGGTTATCTAAATTTTCTGAGACGTGTGATGTCTTGTAGTCCTAAATGGCGTTATTTTTTACTTTATGACGCAAGAACATATTTATTTTCATTGATTTCAATGAAAATACATGTAAGATAGATATCAATGTAAAATGTAATGAATAATAAAGATTGGAGTGATATGGCAGTTGGTCATGTTGTCTCTACCCTCCACAAGTCGACAAAATTTTGAACTGGTCATATTTGAAGGAAGTTGTAGATGAAAATCCAAAGTAGTTCTTCGTGTTTATTGAAAAGTAAGATTTTGGGGAAAGCGGGAGGAATCGGTTGTTACAAGCAAATTCTCTTTTAGCCAAAGTATTTTCTCATTAAATACTGTGAAAAGGTTGGATTGTTTAGGGAAAACGATTAGGCTCGGTTTTCCTATTTTACTTGCCTATTTTACAGACAAGTCACAGTGACTTGAGCATCTACATAACATAAAAAGACGTTTATCCTAATTCATAATCGTTGTCCAAGGACAACTTGTGTCAAGCCCGCGAACACTTGATTCTCAAGCTTGACCTAGACCCTAGACCTGAATAAATGTTTCAAAGGGAACTTCTGCTCATGATGGAGAACAATGCATAATGCTAATTTATATCGGAATCTATCCAAAAATGTAGGAGTTATGGTTCGGACGAAAAACTGTCCTTCTATGTGGCCTTGATCTTGAACCTACTTGAACAGATGTTTCAAATGGCACCTCTATTCGTAATGGAGGTCAATTGTGCCAAATTATTTTGAAATCCATCCACAATTCTAGAAGTTATGGACCGGAAATATTCGGATGCACACAAGCCCTAGTGAACACTAGAATTAGGTGTGTCAGAGAACAAATGCCGCTGCTAAATGGTATTGGTCACAGGTATGTCATATGACATTAGTAGAGAGAGAGATAAAAAAAAAAAATACATTAAATGACAAACGAACGACTACAGAAAAAAATTATAAGCATTTATCGGTTTCAAATCAAAGTCAATCAAAGACATATGTTTAAGAATCACACAGGTGTAATCTATTTGTGACAGGTGTAAAAGGTGTGAAATACATCCTATCAGTGTGAAATAGGCAGTATAAACAATGGCAAAACTACCAAATAACTCTTGGATAAAGGTAACTTATACACATAATGTACATACTAAAGACAACGAACTTTCAAAAATATTTTTAGAGACAACTTGATTAATGATATGGATGAAATTTGATGTTGGGGTCGATTTTTCTAAAATTTTATCAGGGGACGATTTCTCCGGAGTGATAAACATAACACGGGCCAAGCAGTTTGGGGACGATTTTTCCAGGGGCCTTAGATTTAGTCGATATAAGAAAAAGTGATAAACATAACACGGGCCAATATTCTATATGTAGTTTGCTTTATTTACAATTGCATTTTAGCGGAGATGCGTTTTGTGACACATATGTTCAAATGTCAACACAACGTTATAGACAAATTCCGAGCAGAGTTGTCATTCGTTACTCTCACCATACATGAATGTGAATGATCCGGAGTGCAAGAGAGAGCGTTATAGATATTAACCGTTTATATCGCGTAGGAATATACAACTGCCGGATAAAGAGTTTATTAGGTTACGCCTTTATTAGGTCAGTGTTAATGACAAAAACGGGATAAAAAAACACACACTCGTCAGTTATTAAAGGGTCGTAATACCCTTGCAATTCCATGGCATTTTGCAGATGAAAGCTTTGAGGAAAGGAAAGCATTCACACCGTGTGATAAGCAATCTCTGTATGTACTTGGGAAACTAGTTGTTTTGGCGGACTCAGCGATACCGTCCAACATTTTTGTCTGAAAAGGCAGCTTACTATCCCTATAGGCAAGGGAATCCCTTGAGAGGGATTCCCTGGCCTAAAAATGAAGTCACCAGCTACTACACCATTATTTGTCTAATTTTCTTCACTGTTTTCTAATAAAATGTCAACAGTTCAAACAATTTTAGCTGAAAAGTTTAGGTATGTACTAACAGTAATATAGAGCCATAGTAACATTCCTGGGCTTGTATTTGCTTTTGGCCGCACGAGAAAATTTCGGTATCACAGAGGCCTTCAGTCTTGCACAATACCAGAGTTTCTCATACAGCTTGAATCAAACATAGGCACCAGGTAAGTCACTATAACTACAGCATAATAGTCTGCATTTAACTCTTTACCAAACTACAAAATTTTAGACTGGTCCAAATTGAAAGCTTTTGCAGCAGAAAAACCAAAGAATTTAAATTTGTTGTAGGAAGGGAAGAAAACATGGGAAAAGGAGAAAATGCTGGTTACCAGCATTTGTTTCCTTTTCCCACAATGTTTTCAAAAGGCTTCTTTCTCGGGGTCATCAAAAGTCGGAATTGTGTGGAAAAGAGTTAAACACAAATTTTATCATCATAATAGGGGAGAGAGAGAGATCTAGCTTGTCAAAATTAATGCCCCCCCTACCCGGTTTCTTTGAATTTTGACTCGTTAATTTTCTAAATTTAAATGATCCCAAAAATATGTATTATGTGCTTTCTTTTATTCGTTTGAAAGGGGGTCAAAATGACCCCCACTAAAGAAAGTACAGAAAAAAACACTTATGCAGTATAAAGAGGCTGGAATGAAGTGACATTACTCTATTCTCACAACACAATCCCGAGTTTTAACAATCCTGAAACCTGAAGAAGAAGGCCTTTGAAAACATTGAGGGAAAAGGAGAAAATGCTGGTAACCCTTTCCTCCTTTTCCCACAATGTTTTCTAACGCAACAAAGGCAGAATTCATCATTTGAGCAACATTCAATTTGTTGTCTGCAAAACGCTTTCAAAATTTGGTCAAGTCTAAGTTTTCTCATGCCATATACAGAGTTAACTCTTTACCACACGAGAAAATTTTAGACTGGTCCAAATTGAAAGCATTTGCAGACAACAAAATAAATAAGACTCAAAAATTAAAAATTTGTGCTGGGAAGGGTAGAAAACACTATGTGAAAAGGAGAAAATGCTGGTTAACAGCATTTTCTCCTTTTCACATAGTGTTTTCAAAAGGCTTCTTTCTTAGGGTCGTTAAAAGTCGGGATTGTGTGGTAATGGGTTAAGACACCTTTTAAACAAAGCACCACATTGACAGATATATCACCTTCCCTTTCATCCCAAACTTTGCTTTTAAGATAAGGAATTAAATTGTTGAGAGTAATTTTCAAGAAATACTGAATCTATTTAATGAAGCATGCATGTATGTATAGGAGAAAAGAAGTATTCTCAGAGTATTCTCAAATGGTATCTTCTGAAAAAAAAAATATAACATTCAAAGGAAAAAAGAAAAAAATACTACTATAGAAAAAAATACTACTATAGAATACAAAACTAAGTGTTCACAAATTTGTTTTCCCTAAATTTCTTCTGAACCTTACTCTCCGAGATGAAAACTAGGTCACTGTGCTTTCCAATATGGCAAAATACCTCTTGAGACATCCCCTAGCAAGCCGGAACTACTTTCAATGTTGTAAACATGCTAATAATATGTAGTACAACTGACTGTGTATTGGATTAGAGTATACAATAGGCTAAATATAATCACTCAAATACTGTAAAGGTAACATCAAGCTATACCTCTGTGTTTTGGAATTTCTAAGACCGATTAAATTAAATAGGAGCTAAATCTCTCTGTAATGAATTACATATATACAATTCATGTCACACAATGCCTATAGATAGAAGGGTTTTTTTCCTATTTGGATCTTTATCATAATTACTTAGTAACTCCACAGTTAAAAACAGACCCTCGCCTATTCAGCAGACAACTTAAGTAAATATTGTAGAGAAAAAAAATGCATCAGTTTTAAAATGTTTTAACCTTTTACCAAACAATCCCTGGTTTTCATGAACCAGAGGAAGAAACCTTCTGAAAACATTGTTGGAACAGGAGAAAATCCCTTTCCCACAATGTTTTCTACCCTTTCAAAATGAACTTTTAATGTCTGTGTTACATACATTTTGTCATCTACAAATGCTTTCACTTTCGACTACTCTAAAACTTTGTTGTTTCATAAAGAGCAAAGGTGTAAAATAATAACTGTCATTCTGTCACATATGCAATTAATCTTTTTAAAAAACTTTTGATGTTGTCTGCTGCTGTTGTTTAAGGAATTATTAAATGTTTTCAGTGTTCTTTCCATATGAACGATTTTGCGATTTTTTTTCTTTAAACTCCAATCTAGGAATTAGGTCATTAAATTTATAGTGGGGAAGGGGGGGGATTGTTGAAAAGAAAGTCTACCTCAAATTTGTTTTGAGAAAGGTAGAAAAAATTGTGACAAAAGGAGAAAATGCTGGTTACCAGCATTTTCTTCTTTTCCGACTATGTTTTCAAAAAGCTTCTTTCTCAGGGTCGTTAAAAGTCAGGATTGTGTGGTAAAGAGTTAAGTAATAAGAAATTGGTGAGAATAGTACTTGACATTACACAGCAAAACAGCTGTTCAGCATAATTTTTTCCTAAAAATTATTTGCATTCTTGTTAAGGGTCTGATGTTTCTGGAAATATAAATTTTCATCTGTAACTTTGAATGTAATATATCAGTTGGAAAGGAGGTGGGGCATCGTGGGAGAAGCCTGGAGTGCAAGAAGAAAACCTAAAAGTATTTCTTTTGTGACTTTGCCACATGTGAAAGTCTTAATTTCAGTGTTCACTCAATGAGATGATGTTAAGGTCTCACATCAAAAAAATATTTATCCTCACTTTCTGTGTTGTGGTTCATGGATTCCCACTGTTCCTTTTAAAAAATACTACAGGTTATTATAGTAGGATGGTTGACTGCACAGAAAGTATACCAACTATACCCTTATAGATTTGATACTCAAAAAGAAGACATTGAACCTGATTGCTACATTTTACAGCCACCCTGACAGACTCTAAACTGAATCTGGTGGTAACTTTTAGAATCACATGATTGGTTGTTTGTTTAAGGCATTTTTTTTCCACTCAAGTCATATCACAGCAGTCAGTGTATCTATCCTTGTATTTCCTAGCTATCTAATACTAGTGCTGACAACTTTCTTTCCACATTACTGGCTACTTTTCTCAAATGTATGCAAGGTGAGAGGCAAAAGAAAGAAATTTGCCTTGACCAGGTATCAAACTCTTAATTACCAGGTCAAGAATCTGGTATGCTAACCACTGAGCTACGCAGCTAGGGCTATTAACCCATTACCAGACGACAATACTTTAGACTGGTCCAAATTGAAAGCATTTGCAGACGACAAAATAAAAGTGATTGAAAATTTTAAATTTGTTTTGTGAAGGGTAGAAAACAGTGTGGGAAAAGGAGAAAATGCTGGTTACCAGCATTTTTTCCTTTTTCCTCAATGTTTTCTAAAGGCTTCTTTCTCAGCATCTTCGCAGGCCAAGACTGACGATTCACTACCGTTACTCTACCCTTGGCGGATCGAATTTGGTTTTCAATTCACCCGATATGCTTTTTCATTGGATGCAGCCAGCTCTAACTGCAACGACTGAAATTGCTGGTAGCATTTCATCTTTGATACAAATAGAACGTCGCCACCTTTCAAATAGAGGGTAAACATGGAAACCCACTGTATTTCTGCTTATGGCTTCACATGTATTCGTAAGCGGTTTGTAAAACGAAATTACATTGGCTTTTAGAAATATGATGTAAAGGGGGGTAATAACCAGCATCCAATAGAGGGCGCATCACAGGAATCTCGAAATCAGCTTTCTCAGGGGCATCAAAAGTAGGGATTTTGTGGTAATGGGTTAAAATCACAAAACAAAATCTCATGGTGTAACTGGTAGCAGTAAGAAGTCTTTTTGCCCTAATATTTTTGCTTTGTCAATATTCTTTTGGCTTCTTTTCTATGGCAGCCTTCAAAAATTGTGATAGCAAATGTAAAAAGGTTGAAAATAAGACTAAGACCATTCCTAATATACAAAATTTTGTGACAAAAGATATAAGAAATTATGCAATGTTTTCTACAGGATCATTAAGTCTGTTTACTCTTTAACCCATTACCACACAATCCCTACTTTTGATGCCCCTGAGAAAGAAGCCTTTTGAAAACACTGTAGGAAAAGGAGAAAATGCTGGTAACCATCATTTTCTCCTTTTCCCACAGTGTTTTCTACCTTTCCCAGATCACATTTCAATTTTTCAGTCACCTTTATCTTGTCGTCTGCAAATGCTTTCAATTTGGACCAGTCTAAAATTTTGTCATGTGGTAAAGAATTAACACACAACCTTAAGTTTCAAAAGCTGGTAAGCGGGGTCTGTATTCACCAACCACTCTTAAGAGCATTCTTTGTCTAATTCTTCAAGATTTTCAAACTGTGAAAGTAACATAAATTCTGACTGGCTAACTCATTTGGTTTAGCTACTCAGAAGTTCTGTTGCAAAGACAAATTTCTGAGGAATAAGACTAAGGATGTTCTTAAGAATGGTTGGTGAATATGAATCCAGCATTTTCTCTGTCCAAGAGTTTAAGTTTGAACTAGCATAGAATTTTGTTGTTTAGTAAAGAGCTCTGGTTCTGTGACAGAATAAAAGAAGTTGCCCATGGCCATTTATCATGATCTCTGAAGTACTTGTGGTGATTTTAGCTTCCAACAAAAAGAGAACAGTGATAAGCTGTTTCTTGAGTTCAAAGGCAAAAAAGTCACAGCACTAAAGGGGTGAGAAGTGATTCTTGGATGTCATGTAATACAGGTATATTATAATGTTGTTGAGCAGTCAAAAAGTTTTGTAAGTTTTTAAACAAAAGCATGCTTTGGAGAAGAAAGCATTAAATTTTGTATAGACGCCAAAATCAAACTCCTCAATTGCTGTTCATATTTCAGCTTTTAAACAAACAGATTTCAGATCATTTCAGTCACTTTGTTAACACTAAAACGTAGGTGAGCAAAGGTCATTGGAATGACATCGCAAGTTCATTGAAAGTCCACCTACCCTGTCCTCTCAACAGGAAAACAAAAAATAATTCAGTAACAAAATACTAATAAATAAAACATTCCGAAATCCATTGAGTTATATAAATTATAGCTTTGATTTTACTCATTTTTTTTTACAGTAAATTTGAAAATTTTAAATAAGAAATTTTGTGCAGCAAAATATTTGGATGTATGAACAAAACATTTCTAAATGGACTGATATACCTGGAAACTTTTGTACAGATTATAGATATGAGGTGAAATTTTTATCAGCAAACTCAAAATTTGAAAATGTACTTTACAATGGCAAATTTTGAAAGCATGATAAACGGTGAAAGTTTTATGGAACATTGCAATGGAAAATGTTTCTACAGAATCAATACACCAGTAACCCTTTCAATGCCAAAGGCAAACACATGGCCTTTTGCTGATGGAAAAGATAAAGATCAGACTATAATAATGGAAAATACATTCTGGCCTTGATATATCACCTTGTTCATTCAAGCCTGTAGGATATAGATCAGAGTTTCAGCAAACTGTATTTTCAGCAATAAAAAGGGGACATAATTAACCCTTTAACAAACAATCCCTGATTTTACAATCCTGAGATAGGAGCCTTTTGAAGACATTATGGGAACTGGAGAAAACAATGTTAACCAGCATTTTCTCCTTTTCCCACAATGTTTTCTATCCTGCTGGAAACAAGTTTTAATTTTTGAGTTACGTTTAATATGTTGTCTGCAATTACATGTACTTTGGACTAGTCTAAAATTTTGTCGTTTGGTAAAGAGTTCAATATTTGGTGCTAAAAAATTAGTTTGAAAACCCAGGTCTGTTTTCAGGATATTAATGTAAAATATCACCAATTGGTATACAGAGTTTGATAAAGAGAAAAATTGCATACTAAAGCAATTTCCCAATTTCTGTCAAGTTTTCTGCAAAAATCATGTCCAATACTAGAATAATGAGGGGTAAAAGGGATTATAAAATATTCACAGCAATGTACAGATTTTAACAAGTGATAGTAATCAACTATGGTATATTATAAGCCTTATTTTTGCTTCAGGCCAAATTGTCATAGTGAAAGAATTGATCAATGGTTCGGAGCTCCTGTCACTTCTAAAACGTTCCACTGGAATTGTGACACACACGCACATGTCCCAGAGAAAAATCAATGCATTTTTACATGTAGTCGCATACAACGAACCCTCCAAACCAACAATCAATGCAAGTGAATTACTCTTCCCAAGGCTGGGGAGTTCACCCAAATAGAAAATCCATCTCCTGCCTCTGCCTGCTAGTATTTTCCATTACAGCCGAACCTTTTCCATTTCCTCATTACCACATGCAGATAGCTTTTTTCTACTTGAACCATACCGCATTTAAAAACATTACTGCAAATGAAGGCAATGCTTAATGTCCATATGTTCTTGCGACGTGACATATTTGTATTGTGTATTTAATCTTAATTCTTACAAATTAATCTTCACATAATATTGTCATCTGTCAAAATTGTGTTTCAGGATGTTTTGAGTTTAACTCATTACCAAATGACAATATTTTGGGCTTGTCCAAATTGAAAGCATTTGTAGACGACAAAATAAAAGTGACAAAAAATTTGAAATTTGTCTTGTCAAAGGTAGAAAACATTGTGGGAAAAAGAGAAAATGCTGGTTATCTGCATTTTCTCCTTTTTCCACAATGTTTTCTAAAGGCTTCTTTCTCGGGGTTGTCAAAAGTAGGGATTGTGTGGAAATGGTTTAATACAAAACCAAACATCACAGAATGAAGGTCTGGTTTTTGGTTCATTTACATGTTTGAATGTTCAACTCTCTCTCATTATTTTTCTATATTGATTACCAACATTTCTCAGCAGATGTTCTATACAAAGAGACAATACCAACCCATCACCTCATTGCGTTTTTTTCCCTCTCTTTTGCTACAGGATCAATGTTCAGGAAAGAGCCAAACAGTGTGAATAAACTGAATACCTAATGATGACAAATACTAGGAAAAAAACTCGGCAATATAGGGGCATATTTCTCTTTGAAAGAAAACAGTATAGCTATAGCACAAAAAATTAACTAATATAGAGGAACAAATTTCTGTTGGTGAAGCGTCTTTTCAACCAACCCAAAGGCAAGAAAATTTAAATGAAATATTGGGAGAAAAAACAGCAGTATAGCTTTCTTTTCCTTGACACTTCCTGTGGAACCAAACTTAAACCCTTAACTCATTACCAAACAACAATATTATAGACTTGTGCAAATTGAAAGCATTTGCAGACGACAAAATAAAAGAGATTGAAAATTGAAAATTTGTTTTGTGAAGGGTAGAAAACATTGTGGGAAAAGAAGAAAATGCTGGTTACCAGCATTTTCTCCTTATCCCACAATGTTTTCTAAAGGCTTCTTTCTCAGGGGCTTCAAAAGTAGGGATTGTGTCAGTGTTGTGCCTAGGCCGCGGGATTGCGGGATTTTTTTAACAATGTCCCTTAAAATTTAAGCCATTGCGGGATGTCGGGCGCGCTCACGAAAATCCGAAGAATTTTCCTTATCTGGCATCCATTTCGGTATTTACATACATTGCATTAATTGCAATTGGCACCTGCACAACGTAGACTGTGACCGCAGAATTTACTGAGATAAAGTCGCTTAGGGAAATCCGATATTTAAACCAGTCTTACTGTTGTCAATGAAACAATATGGCGAAACGCCGGATGCGGTTGACCGACTTTATGTCGGGAAAGGTTAAAAAGAGAAAAGTTGCAGATGAAATTGAATTACAGAGGACTGTGAAAACCCCGAATCGATCGCGGCTTTTCGACCTCCGGAACGAGTAAGAAAAGGGATAGAAAATTACAGAAAAAAATTGGCTCATAAAATTTCCGTGGTTACAAGAGTCGGATATAAGTATGAAATGTGTCCCCTAGATTTTTCTAGTGTCCCCTTGAAATTAAGGTAGTGTCCCCCAAAAATTTTGGCCTAGGCACAACACTGTTGTGTGGTAAAGGGTTAAGGCACTATTCACAACTTCAGTTGCCTTTGTGGCCAAAGTTGATGACAACCAGACTGCACAAACCACACAGTCCAATCTTTGAGTAAGTAGAAACTGCCTGCCTTGCCGAGACCTTCCAGGGAAAGGCTAGCCAAAAATTTGCAATTATTTGGGTATGTATTATTTCTAGTCTGCAAATGTCGGATTTATCCTGTGTTTTTTTGTCATGGAAAACTTTATTGACTTTTTGGATGTTATAAAAGAATGTATTCCTCAGGCCCATTTTACCCTTTAACACACAATCCTGAGTTTTAACAACCCAGAAAAAGGCTTTTGGATAGCATTGTGGGAAAAGGAGAAAATGCAGATGACCAGCTTTTTCTCCTTTTCCCAATGTTTTCTACTCCTTTACAGACAAATTCTGCAGTTGCAGCCACTTTTAATTTGTTGTCTGCAATTCAGGGGTGCAAAATTCCACTCGTCTTGTATTGATGAGTAACATTTGGATTTGCGCAAGTAGAAAACAAGAGCTTTGCAGAGCGGCGCATATACACCCGAAGGGGCTTGTCAGTGAAATGAGTTGCACTGACGGATGGGCCATGAATGAAGAGCACTTATTCTCCATGATATGTCAAAAATATTAAAGGGCAATAACTAAAAAAATAAGGGTGGAAAAGTAACAAATTTTGTGAATTGTTCTTATCCACAAGGTGTTCTATCAGTCTTTGAAGGTTCAAGATCATATCTTTTATATTTTAGAAATTATGGCCCAGACGAAAATTCAAAGTGAAAAGGGCAATAACTCAAAAAGAAGGATAGCATAGTTATGGTTCTTGTGCAATGCACTTCTTCATAATGTGTTCTATTGGTCTTTTAAGTTTAAAGATGATGGATTTTGGAAGTTCTGGTCTTTACAAAAATTCAAACTGAAAATTAACAGATGGCAATAACTCAAAAAATAAATGTGGCAGAGTTATGGTTCATGTGCACTGCACTTCTCCATAATGGGTTCTATCAGTGTATGAAGTTCAAAGTTAATAGCTTTTATAGTTTGGAAGTTATGGCCTAGACAAAAATTCAAACTGAAAATTAAAAAAGGGCAATAACTCAAAAACTAACGGTGGCAGAGTTATGGTTTATGTGCGCTGCACTTCTCCATAGTGGGTTCTATCAGTGTATGTAGTTTCAAGTTGATACCTTTTATAGTATGGAAGTTATAGCCTGAACAAAAATTCAACATGAAAAGTTGGTTGTTTTAGAAATCAGGGGCAGATAATTTTAGAACGCAAACAGCGATCCAAATTCCAAGACCCAGGTGCACAACTAGACATCATGGAGATTCATTGTGGCAAGTTTCAAATAATTTCGATGGAAACTGTAGGAGGAGTTGCGCACACAAGAAATTGCTAACGGATGGACGGACGACCGTGGGTATACCATAATATGACCCTTCGGGCGTATTAAAAAGCCAAGCTCGTCCTGGCTGACAAGTACATTTTACAACTATTGAATTCAAAATTTGTCAAGTGAAGTTCAAATAACAAGTTATTTCACAGCGGACTAAAAACGAAAGTAAGCCTGAATTTCCAGAGCGTCTCTTTGATCACGATACAGGATGTTTATGCTTATTATGCATTCGTATCTGTAAAGTGCTTGACAGGTTTTCTATTTATGGCACTTAGAGTAGTATACCTTTAAGATCTATTAGATTGGGACAGGTTTACTAGTCAAGCCACCGGAAAAAATAGGTACATGTATTATTAATACCGTTTACTTTGCTTATATCGATACCATAGTATCGTCAAGTGTCCTTATTCCATGAGTATCCTTGAACCGGAAATTTTTGTGTACATCTCATAAAGCACATAGTTTGATGACGTCACGCGATATGTCTGCTTGTAAGCCTTACAAATATTCGAATGTATTACTGCCCTTAAACTTCAGACAAATACAAGACAAATACATGTGAAAATCAACTAATAATCTTATTTAACTCTTTACCAAATGCCAAAATTCTGGAATGGTCCAACTTGAAAGCACTTGCAGACAACAAAATTAATGTGACTCAAAAGTTGAAATTTGGGATGGGAAGGGTAGAAAACATTGTGAGAAAGGAGAAATGCTGGTTACCAGCATTTTCTTCTTTTCCCACAACGTTTTCGAAAGCTTTCTTTCTCAGGGTCTTCAAGTTGGAATTGTGTGGTAAAGGATTAAAAGAAACTTACATTTTTTTGTCTGAAATCTAAATAGTGTTTTTTCACAAAGGATGCAAAGATCTTCAACTTTCTGCTGTAACTACTACCGACCTACAGGAATTAGGTCACGCCATGTTTGCACAAGAAGGAAAATGGCATTTTTTTTTTTATCTATGCATATTTAACATGATTTACCCAAGTTATCATTTTCATATGAAAATGATCAGAAATTATTTTCTTATGAAGGCAAATGCTTTCAGTTTAAACCATGGTAATCTTGCTGTTTGGTTTGGAGCTGAAACATGAGACTGCTTGGGTAAAGGATCAAAAGATTTCTGTTGAAAATATTTCAGGAGGTAACCAACTGATAAAGACACAGACAAAACTTCACTGACATATACAGCACAGAAATATCATTGATATACAAACTGCCTGGTGGTTGAGCTGACAGATAAACTTTACAGAATGCACAAAACTGACTGATGAAAACTTATTTGCATTTGGTACAGGTGGTCATTACTGACTGTGAAATACAATTCATGGATTGTTCGAATGGTACATTAACTCATTACCAAACGACAATATTTTAGCTTTGTCCAAATCAAGAGCATTTGCAGACAACAAAATAAAAGTGACTGAAAATTTAAAATTTGGTTTGTAAAGGGTAGAAAACATTGTTGGAAAAGGAGAAAATGCTGGTTACCAGCATTTTCTCCTTTTCCCACAATGTTTTCAAAGGGCCTCTTTCTCAGGGTCATCAAAAGTAGGGATTGTGTGGTAATAGGTTAAGCCACTTTCAACATTACTTTAGTCATATCGTGGTGACAGCTTACTCATTCATGTTCTTCCTAGGTAAAACCAATGCTAAGCTGAAGCTTTGTCTAATCCTAGAACACTAAGACCACAAACCAAAAGTAAATTCTCAGGTGAGATTCACACCAAGAACTTCTAGATTACTAATCCTCTACGTCTACCTTAGGGCCACAATAGACTTCTAAAATAAACTTCGACATTTATTTCCCCAAGCTAAGTGACTTGTCCAGATTCAACCGATATGTTGTTTGACAACACATGTAAGATTAAAGTGGTACTGCTGCAAAACAGATGTGCTGTAAATTGTCTTATGACTGAACTGTCATTGTTGTTGCCGTACATGTAGTTTTTGTCATTGATTCAATATCACAATTTTAATTAAAACATATTTATCTAATATCGATTCAGAAACAAGGTCTTGAAACTTACAAAATGTACTAGCTTCTCAACTCTACCTCCCAGAAACTATACTAGTACTCACACATCTTCGCAAGCCAAAGGTTACGATCCACTACACTACTCTACCGTTGGCGGATCCAACTTAATTTCGACAATTCATTGGTTGCAGCTAGCTCTAACTGCATCAAATCAAATGGCTCATAGCATTTCATCTTTGATAAAACTAGAACAGGGTCACGATAAAATATAGAAGGTAAACATGAATACCTCCGTAGATGTGTGCAGGATATGTAATGATTTATTACCGAAGAAAACAGACCAACAATATTTACATAAAGTTTCAATGTGACCAATCAATTATCAGATGTTTTAGGCTATATCCCAGCACCTGACCTTGGAATGTACTTTTGTGGTATTGCTTCATGTTGAATTATTGTATTCGTAAGCGGTTTGTGTTACGGGAGACCACTCCTTCCTGCATGGCATATACTCCCGATTTAAATACAATACCTGGCTACAGGGAGATATCTCTTTGGCTCAGTGGTTAGGGTATTGGCTTTGCGTCCGGGAGTTCGGAGTTCGAATCCCGCTCCGATCCTTATTTCTGCCATGCATTTATTCATTTGTTTCTTTGTTACGGACTTTGTTCGTAAGATGGGGGCTCGTCCAGGATTGGCCATTGAGCCATTAATCCCATTTGTTGTCCAAAATCGGACTTCTTGCCTAATAAGGCTTTGAGTCATCAATAAATGATGACTTTTAGAGAGGGTGTGTTACGGGAGACCACTCCCTCCTGCATGGCATATACTCCCGATTTAAATACAATACCTGGCTACTGCGTCAGGGAGATGTCTCTTTGGCTCAGTGGTTAGGGTATTGGCTTTGCGTCCGGGAGTTCGAATCCCGCTCCGATCCTTATTTCTGCCATGCATTTATTCATTTGTTTCTTTGTTACGGACTTTGTTCGTAAGATTTGTAAAACGAAATTTCATTGGCTATAAGAAATATGATGTAAAGGGAGATAATAGGCAGTATCCAATAGGGGGCGTGTCGCGGGAATCTCGAAATCGGGCACGATCCACCAAGGCAAGATCCACATAGTGATCATAACCTTGGCTCGCGAAGATGGTTCTCACACTGAATGTGTGAGCCACAGAATTTTGAAAGAATAAAAACACAGTAGATGCAACATAATAAAAGATACCCAATTGCTCATTTTCAGCATATGTATTTAATGTGTTAAAATCAATGAATTAGAAATATGTATGGCCCCAAAGAATGAAAAGAAGTTTCTGATTAAATGCACTGCTTCATATTTTACAAGTTGCAAGCACTATTTCTGTGCAAAACTTCAAAAAAATCTGCAGATCTTTTTTTTTGGTAAAAAATGATTAGAAAAAGTCTTAGTTCACATGTTAAAACATTTCTAGTTGCTATTGTGACCTGTTAACTACCTAAACTTTTTACCAAACGACAAATTTTTAGACCAGTCCATTTGAAAGCATAATGCAGATGACAAAATCATTTAAATTCAATTAATGAAATTTGTTTTGGGAAGGATAGAAAATATTGCCAAAAAAGGAGAAAATGCTGGTTACCTGCATTTTCTCCTTTTTTCACAATGTTTTCATAAGCCATCTTCCTTGGGGTCATTAAAAGTTGGGATTATGTGGTAAAGGGTTAATTCTTTTCTTTAATCCTTTTAATTATTGGCAAACATCACATGTCTCAAAATATAAAATCATTTGAGTAGAACCTTTCTTTAGGTATAAAATCAAAGTTTGTTTTCTGTAATTCAGACAGAGTTATCTCCTTTGAAAAAGTATATCTCTGTGTTTTACACCGCAATATAATTATGATTTCCTATTACCCCCATTCCACTAGCCCGCGATCCACGGCGCTCTGACGGAGCGCCGTAGATCGCCATGCAGAGCGCCAAGAACGCCAAGCACGCTAACAGATCTTTAACGGATCGCCAAGATCGCATAGATCGCCACCAGTCTACTCCCTTGCACAAAGATCCGTGGCGCTCTGTTCAGAACGCCGTCACATCGCTACTTAATCGCTTAAATCGTTATCGAAACGCAACTTGAACGTAAACATCGTAAATGGAGCGCTATCGGATCGCTCAAGAGCGCAAATGTTCCTCCAGTATGCCGGTCATTGCGCTCCTATGTGATCCGATAGCGACCATCAGAGATGCAGTGGCGCTCCGTTGCGATCAAGTGGCGATATGATAACGCTCCCATACGATCAAGTGGCGATATGATAGCGCTCCGTTACGATCAAGTGGCGATAGGATAGCGCTCCATTACGATCAAATGGCGATATGTTGGCGCTCCGATCGCGCTTTTGGACGACTACATTTAACAGAGTGTCCGTCTCTCAGGCCGGTAGTGCAGTGGTAAAATGCTGAACTTTCAATCCTGAGGTCCGAAGTTCGATACCCGGCCCAACCTGGACCTTTCTGAGACAACTTGTGTTTCCCACAAGGTGGACTGGTTTGGAACCCAGAGGAAGCATCGCGTGTGTCGGTGCTTTACACTGGGCACGTAGAGGAACCAATGAGGTATATTCAAATAAGAGCTCGGGGCTTGTACCCGGACTTCCTTGTATCCGATTCTTTTTCTCTAATGGTCCATACCATATATGCCTTGAGCACAGAGGGACCTTAATCCTACAAAGTCATCATATCATCATTTCGCATTTGGAGACAACCTGGTGTAGGCACAATAAATTCTTTAGTAAACTACAGTATGCCACCCAGGGGAAGGAGCAAAAGGAGGGTCAAAGCCTCGGGTCGCTAACGGAGCGAAAACAGGTCGTATAAGGTCGCAACTCCTAGTGACGCTACGCTAGTGACTATGTACTGTTCAATCGCTATCTGATCTCAATGGTCGTTACTTGATCGCCGGCGGAGCGTCATCTGGTTGTTATCTGAGCGGGAGTGTCCTCATAATCACCAATCCGTCAGCGATCTGAGGCAATCTACGGCGCTCTATATGAGCGCATAGAGCGCCGTAGATCGCGGTCTAGTGGAATGGGGGTATAGCATTTTATTTAATCCACATCCATTTTTATAATACATGTATCTCAGCAAAAATATGAAAAATGATTGTTTATAGGAAAATGTGTGGCATATTTCCTTGAGTGTGCAAGACGCAGATACTAAGTATCGTAATTTGGACTATGTTGATGTTGTTCTAGCCTGGCATTCAGGCTCTGTATTTAAGTCATTATAATAAACAAGGTATACAACTACAGCAAAGTCGCAGAAAAATGTGTTGTTATTTGCCCTTCTTCTGAAATACAGACATTCAGAACATTGAGAACACAGAGGTTTCATTTTGCAGTTTTACTTGATGATTTTGTTTCAAAGAAAAGGCTCTATTTAACAGACTGACACCAGTCTAATGTTGTTCATTTACTTACACTACTTTTATTTCAACTTGATTCATTGACTGACTGGCTGGTCAAGACATGAGACCATTCTCAGTCTGGGGGAAGAGAAGAACCTAATAAAGCAGTCTTGATCTCTTTGATTTATTCCAGGGATATTGCAACCAAAGAATTAACAGCATCAATGCAATAGTACTATAAAGCAGTGTTCATAAAAAACATCCATTCTTCATTATTCATCTAACAGTCTCTAGGGACTCTTGCCTAGTGCTTGAGTTTAGATTAATCTTTTACTGTATACAACATAATTGATCAGTTCCAATAAATCTAGAATTTGAGGGAACCTGTATCTTCCATAGAAAAAAAAAATACATAGTCAATGATTGATTGAGGAATAAATAGCTTAGCTCCTGTCTAGGGAGCTCCCAATCATATTGAGGGCAAAGAAGCGTTTAAGTGTCGCATATAAAATCTAATCCTTCTACATCAACAAAATTTTCCAAAGCTTACAAGACTAAGACTTAGTGTACTGGTGTAAAAATTAATATCAATACCACTATGAATAATCTTAACCATTAATTTTACCGAACAAAAAATTTAGAACTATCCACAGTAAAAGCATTTCCAGGCAACAAAATCACGACAATGATTCAAAAACTAAAATTTGCTGTTGGAAGGACAGAAAATATTATGGGAAATGGAGAAAAAGCTGGCTAGGGGCATATTCTCCTTTTTCGACAATATTTTCAAAAGTCTTTCACTCTAAGGATTGTTAAAAGCCAGGATTTTGAGGTAAAGGGTTACAGGGGAATCTGAATAAGATGCTATATCTAGAACAGCATCATTCTGACACAATAAATCCAGGAATAGACTACTGGTTCCATGATCCCTGAATTTGATTTGTACTGTGCAAAGAACCAACTTATCTTGTGGCTGACAATGTCAATCCTTAACTCTTTCCCAAACAAAGAGTGTCTGCAGTACAAGTCTTTAGAAAACACTCTGGAAAAAGGAGAAATTGCTCGTAACGAGCAATTTCTCCTTTTCCCACAGCGTTTTCTAGCCTTTGGGAAAACTTTCTGCCATTCTCATCAAATTCAAAATTGTCATCTGCAAACACTGAGTTTGGGATAGTCTAAAATTTGTCATTTGGGAAAGGGTTAATTAACTGCTAATTGTATTTCCACTCAATAGAAAAAACTCAAATATTGTGTTGATTTAATACCCTATAGGTCAGTGTAGGTCAAAGGTCAGGTAGCATGTTTTGTGAAATCTGATCTTCATCTATACTGTCCATAAAATTGAGTCGTGGGTAGCAGTCTAAGGGTTAAGCAGATAAATAATAAAATATAACTCACCAGTCCAGGCCAGGATATGGATTGTTTTGGTTTATCCGGGTCTGGGCGCTCTGCCCAAACCAAAGTATGTTCCACAAGGAACAATTGAAAAATATCATGGATGCGTACCCACTCTCTACGCGTCCATTCTATATCATCAAACTCTATCAACACCTGGAAAAGAGAGGAAAAGTAGGTTAATTCGATGCAAATTGATTTTCATACGAGTCTCGCACTGCAACCTTACTCCAACAAAGAAGGAAGCAAAGAAACTTATTGCTGCCTGTAAGAAGGCCTTCTTCTTAAGGGTGTGTAACTACAGATTGTTTGGTAGTAGGTTAACATCAAAATATGCCTCAACTTAGTGGTTTTGTTATGATTAGATCAAATCACCAAATAAAAACCTTTCTTCTCAATCCTTCAGCTAGAAAGATAACTATGAAAGCAGGAGTGTTTTACCATAATGGACCAATCCCACAAATCCAAACAAAGATTTGCAGCCTTACTATGCTTTCAAAAATACTGACCATGAACATCAAAATAAGACAGCACAGAACTTGCAGTCTGATCTCACATCTGCACTGTGTGACATTTCATGGAATTTTCTCAAAATTACACTTAATTGGCACTTGTTTGGTATTTTAAATGACTTTTACCTTTTACTAAACAATCTTGTTTTAACAATCCAGAGAGAGAATCATTCTGATAACCAGCATTTTCTCCCTTTCTAAGACAGAAACCTTTCTTTGAGCTAAATTTAACTCTTCACCAGCCAACAAAAATTACTGTAGGACTGGTCCAAATTCCAAGCATTTGCAGACGTAAAGATAAACTTTGCTAAAAAATGACATCTGTTTGAGAAAGGGTAGAAAATATTGTGGGAAAGGGAGAAAAATGCCGGCTACCAGCATTTTCTCCTCTTCCCTCAATTTCTTCAAGTCTTTTCCTTCAGGCTCGTTACAACATGAGATTATGTGGTAAAGAGTTAATTTGTCATGCTTTAAATTTGGCTTTATCTACAAAATATGGCAATGTCTATAAAATAATGCTGTAAGGTTAAGAGTTAACTCTTTACCACACGACAAAATTTTTCGCTTGTCCAAATCGAAAGCATTTGCAGACGACAAAATAAAAGTGACTGAAAATTTTAAATTTCTTTTGTGGAGTGTAGAAAAAATTGTGTGAAAAGGAGAAAATGCTGGTCACCAGCATTTTCTCCTTTTCACACGTTTTCTACAAGCTTTTTTCTCAGGGTCGTCAAAAGTAGGGATTGTGTGGTAATGGGTTAACTATTTATTACTTAGCCAAGTAAAGGTATCATTTACTCTCAACCTTATTAAATATTTATGATCAAAGTAACTAGATCAACACTGGGTTCCTCTGTCTAACAACCTTTTTTTTAATAACCAAGAATCTTACTACAAATTTAACAGACTGTGATAGGAGTGTCAGAAAAATGTTCATTTACTGTTAAATTGTTCAATGTAATTTTAATGAAGCTACACTGTTTCTGAAAAATCAGCCACCACAGAGCCAAAGAATACTTATTCCTGTAGACAGTATAGATCAATTCCAGACTGCCAAAACCATGTTTACTAATCTCAAATGGACAGTGATAGGTAGAAGGGACTTAATAAAATAGGAGGGCCATGATGGCCCTGAAGTCAGTCAACTGAGCCTTTTGATGTAACATGCCAAATTTTCAATCTCTTTGGAGATGCGATAACAAAAATTCTTACAAGTTTTCATAATTATTGAACTAAACATTTGGCCTCTAGCTTGTACACAAGCTTTTTCTAGATGCATCACGACAAATATTTGGACCAAGTTTGATGAGTATTGAACATAAATTGTGTGCATCAAGTTTTTCTAAGATTTGCTGATCTACATGTAGCTATCATCCCATTTTCAAACTTATCCCAGATGTTTTCAAGACAAACATTTTGGCCTAGTTTCATGAGTGTTTGACTGAAAATGTGGTCTCTAGAGCCTACTAAAGCTTTTTCAAAGATTGGTCCCAGTGACTTAGTTTTTGAACCAACAGGACCCATTTTATTTTCAAAATCCTCTCATATAACATGTAAGCATTTTGAAAACTTTCATGAGTATTTCATTAACAAGAGGGCCATGATGGTCCTATATTGCTCACCTGAGTACCAAGCAGCAGAAGTCTATAATAAAGATACATGTAAATACCAAATATCAAGGTTCAAGGCCAAATGATAATGAAACAAGAGCAGCAAATTGTTGCAATTTGACTTGAGACTTTGAGGTTCTGCTCCAGACAAGCAAGGAATACTGTAACAATGATGATCAAAGAGGAATTACACAAAATTCGTGCTAGGTAGAGTTATTATTCTTGCACAATGTACTCTGTAATATTGCAACAAACAATTTGATATTCAATTTGAAGATGTTCAGGCTATAGATGACGAAGTTATATTCAAGACGAGCAGAAAATGCAGTAAAAATGATAATCAAGGGGAAATGACTTATAGATAGTATGAGGTGGAGTTATGCATCTTTCACAATACACTTTGCATTATTGCAATAAACACAAATGCCAAGTTTCAAGTCAATCAGACTGGAGATGACAAAGTTATGCTCTGGATTAAGAACTGTTATAAAGAACTTTGCTAATTCAAGGGCAAATAACTCTAGTTGTTCGGGTCCCATTACACCCACAATTGAACTCCAAGATCTTGTGGTCATATATATATATATATTTTGACCAAGTTTGGTACTGACTGGTTGACATTTGTAGATGACAGAGTGTAAACAGTCAAATATACTAATTCTTCTAATTAAAGGGCAAATAACTCAGTTGTTCCTGTCTAATCAAACTCATAATCAAACTTATCTGAGATCTTATGGTCATGTATATTTTGACAAAATTTGGTGCTGATTGGTCAATAATTGTAGATGCTAGAGTGTAATTAAAGTCAAATATGGCAATTTTTCTAATTCAAGGGCAAATAACTCGTCATTCTAGTCTGGTTAGACCCAAAATTAAACTCATCCAAGATCTTATGGTCATATATATTTTGGCCAAGTTTAGATCTGATTGGTTAAAAAAAGTAGATTCTAGAGAGTAAACAAAGTTAAATATAGCAATTTTTCTAACTAAAGGGCAAACAACTCCAGTTGTTCTAGTCCAATTAGACAAATAATCGAACTAATCCAAGATCTTATGGTCATATAATTATATTTTGACCAAGTTTGGTGCTGATTGGCTGATATTTGTAGATGCTAGAGTGCAAACAAACTGAAATACAGCAACTTTTCTAATTCAAGGGCAAATAACTCCAGATGTTCTTGTCCGATAAGACCCATAATCAAACTTATCCAAGATCTTATGGTCATATATACTTTGACCAAGTTTGGTGCTGATTGGTTGATATTTATAGATGCTACAGTGTAAACAAGAAAATGTGAACGGATGGGCAATGGATGGACGGACGGACAGTGTGTGATCACAATAGCTCACTCTGAGCAGGAAAGGCTCAGGTGACCTAAAAATGTGCCCTCTTGAGGGCATATAAGATTTGACAAAGTAACCTCGTTTTTTTTTACCTCACTTGACACACTTTCCTCCTAATCTGAGATAATTTCTTTATTAACCCTTTACCCCATAAGGCATTTCTATGGTATCTCTTCTTGACCCTAAATAACAGCAAGGATGAAGCTTTTTCTTATGTGTATATGACACCTTTTGATAGCATAGAAAACATTGTGGCAAAAGGTGAAATTGCTCGTCACGAGCAATTTCACCTTTTGCCACAATGTTTTCCAAATGCTCCTACAAGCAATGCGTAGAAATGAGTAAAGGGTTAAGACAAACCATCTGACCAACTTTCAACAGTATTGATCTGAAAATGTGGCCTCTAGAGCATACACAAGGTTTTTTTATGATTTGACCTAGTGACCTAGTTTTTGACCCCACATTATCCATTTCCAAATTTGTTCGAGATATTATCAAGACAAACATTCTTACCAACTTTCAAGAGCATTGGGATGAAAATGTGGCCTCTGGAGCATACACAAGGTTTATCTAAGATTTTTTCTAGAGACCAATCTGGGGTAAAAGTAGATGACGGACGACATACAACATGCGATATGCTCAGGTAAGCTAAAATGTTAGGGGTAATTTTTTGTTACTTGCCTGAAAATGTCCTACACTCAGACAAACAGACAAAACTTAGGACAATTACAAGCTGGTTCAAATGATAGTCTAACATGGACATAACACAGTTAACAGCATTTTCTCCATTTCTCCCATTTTTTGTTCAAAAGCCTTTCCTAAGGAAAATTAGAAAATTGGATTGTTCAGTAAAAGGTAAGTGGCTCTACAAAAATTTTGAATCCCGGACAACAAAAAGACTTACATAACACAAGTCTGGCCTCAGGAATTCCAAGAGGAGCCCGACAAAAAAATCTAGAGAAAGACTGGCTACTTCCCCTGATTGCTTGGTCATAGCAAAGGCATAATGAAGTTTATATACAGTACACAAATTCGCAGTCTTCAAACAAAAAAAGTGTGCAATTAGCAAGAGAGACAATCAATCAATATATTTTTCACAATGTGTGTAAGTACTATGTGAACCACTATTTACATGTACATTGTGACCAACTTAACCTTTCATAATCCAATATCTAATGAATCAACTGAGATAATAATTATGTAATCATGTGAATTGGGACCCTATTATCTATCTATTAATAATGGTGGATTTTTGGATGAAAATATAATCAATGGCATGAAGTTATTCTCAGATTTACTTCAACATAACTAGGTATTTTTGACTCAATGACTTCCAAACAAAAATCACGAATAAAGAGACACTAGGTCCAGACATAGCTTTTGACTTTGACATAACAAAAGTTGCAAGATGAATAAATTGCCATTGTGAGAGTCAACATCAATTTGCATTACATGACTCCTCCGAATCTTCATTTTGACATGAAACAGAGTCAAATGCAAGAATGAACAGTATCCCAGAATGGTCTCTAAGTGTACATTTTAGGAATGCCAGAGTATAAATTCACAAAAACAATATATTCAATGTCGCCCTCTTTTTTCCCAACCAGGGATCTTTCCCCTCATTCTCGCTATAAGAAGCGGACACTCTGAACGCTTAACCCAGTACCACACAATCCCTACTTTTGACGACTCTGAGAAAGAAGCCTTCAGAAAACATTGTGGGAAAAGGAGAAAATGCTGGTAACCAGCATTTTCTCCTTTTCCCACAATGTTTTCTAATCTTCACAAAACAAATTTCAAAATTTCAGTCACTTATTTTGTCGTCTGCAAATGCTTTCAATTTGAACAAACCTAAAATACCGTCATTTGGTAATGAATTAAACAGTATCGAGTGCAGACACAAAAACAGCAATTTACAAGTTAGGGCAAGACTACTTTATCATGAAGCAAACAATGTAGATCTATCAAAATCAGCCTACACTACAAGTGCAATCTAAGCTTGATCCACATAGTCTGCAAGAGCAGCTTCAGCTCTGCCTACAACTCTTTCAGATGAAACAAGCTGTGGTCACATTTCCACATTCAGAGTGGAAACAATACAGTTGTGTGATATTGGGTTCTTACTACTTGGCTGCTAAATTCATGAAAATTTATGAACGGAAATATCTTAATTCTTTACTATATTACAAAATTTTTGACTTTTCTTTGTAATATGTAAAACATTAATTCTGCAGACAACAAAATTAATCATGTTTTGCTCAAATTTCAAGACTTGTCTTTGAAAGGGAGAAAGCATTGTAGGAAAAAAAGAGCAAAAGGATGGTCAACTGCATTTCTCCTATCCCACCTTGACAATGTTTTCAAAAGTTTTTTCCTCATGGTTGTTAGAAATTGTCATTGTGTGTTAAGTGTTAAACACCTCTCAATGGTCTGTTTGACTAACTACATTGAACAGATTCATGGACCAGAGAGAAAAAGCATTACTCATTTCTTTGTTACCAAGTATTTCAGGTCAAATTGAGATTAACCCTTTTTCAAACAGTCTTGAATTTTGGCAACATTCAGGACAAGGGATTACTAAAAAGTATCATGGGGAAAAGAAGTAAAGAATGGTAACCAGTACTTCTGCTTTTCTAACATGAATTTCTACACCTTTAGACAAATTTCCAGATGCAACGTTGCCATACTTCAAATTTTTTATATGCAAATCATATTTCAGTAGTCTGATAAAGCATTCACTCTTTTTCAACCAATACGTAATATACACTTTACCATACAATCCCAACTTTTAATAATCCTGCAAAAGAAATTTAAACTGAAAACACTGGAAAAGGAGAAAACGCTGGTTACCAGTATTTTCTCCTTTTCCCAAAATGTTTTATACCTCTCCTGACATAATCTTTGAAATTTGAGTCAAATTGTCAAAAGCAAATGCTTTCAATTTGGACTAGTCTTAAACTTTTAGCGTTTGGTAAAAAGTTATTGGTACTGTGTCCTTTTTCAAGGTCAAAGATGACATAAACATTTTCAAACCAACATACATCTTGCTCATGGTTTAAGATAAGCAGTAAACAATGTAGGTTCCCAATCAGTAGACATGAATGTTCCCAATTAGACTGCACACTCTGTACAATCATAAATGTCCTCCATGTCCAGTAAGCAAAATTCCCAAGTTACCATACAATAACATTCTAATGCCCATGGAAACAGGAATGTGAAAACTTTGTGGGATAAATATTAATTCCCAAACTTTCTTGCAATTTCATGCTGTAGATGTTGTGAAATAGGGTGGAAATGAAATTTGAGACAAACAATCTAAAGTGTTGGTCTGACAAAAGTAATCAAAGCAGCACATGCTGACACCTACATGTATGTGCACCCTTGAAACTTTTTCTGGAAGCATAGAACTTGCCAAAACCCCATTATCTCCTGCTAAATGGCATTCTACAAATATTCATCTAATTTGGTCATACTGGTTACACAGGACCAGACCACATTTCTATGCCACAACCATTACTTTGAATTTCAAACTAAAATAAATGTTTATTCAATAAAACGCTACCTGGAGTGATTCACTCGGCTATGATCAGCAGTTTAGAGAAATCTCGAGCTAAAACAGGCCTGAGTTTTCCTCGAACATATTGATAAAAGCCATTTCCTCCATTGCAACTTTATAGTGCGTAATACTCCCTGATATCTGGTACAGTGATGTGTCATATAAGACAGGTCGAATCTTCGAAGAATATGACATGCCCAGACAATGGTCAAAACACTGCTTTATAAAATACAGTTGCTACATGTCTAGCTTAACAACTCTTTACCACACGAAAAAATGATGTTCTAGCCCAAATTGAAAGCAATGACACATTAACGATGTCAAGAACATTTAAATCTTGTCTGAAAGAGACGAAAACATTGAGAAAATGCTGGTTAACTTGCTTTCTCAAGGTTGTTAAAACTTCTGAAAGGGTGGTAGGGTTAAACTCTTTTACTAAACAACAAAATTTTAGACTGGTCCAAATTAGAGGCATTTGCAGACGACAAAATGAATGTACTAAAGAAATGAAATTTGTTTTAGGTTATTATGAAAACATGGGATGTTAAAAGTAGTGATTGTGTGGTAAAGGGTTAAAGCTCTCCTTGGCTGCATTTCACTAACTGTGAAGATCTACTCAAATCATTTTGGACTGCATATAAGCATCTTTTTTACCCAAAATCACGAGCTGGCATAAAGTTATGCAAATATTTCCTAAAATCAAAAAGCTATGTACATGTAGTTTAGTGAAACTTGTTTTCAGACATGGCGCTTGTTCACTGTACATGAAATTAAACTGCATAAATTTCATGTGAAAATTTAGTGAAAGATAGCCCTTGCCTTCATCTCTTTGGACAAAGAAGGCAATTATGAATTCGTTATTCTTCAATACATGTACATAAATATCAAAATTAAACACTATATTGATAATACCTAAACAGCAAAATGAACATTCAACATAATATATGTAAACACCTGTTGCAGCTACAGCAACATATGTAATGCATAACATTAACTAACCTCTGGATGACAAAGTTTTAGACTTCATCATACTGAAAGCATTCATTTTGCACACAAATAAACTAGGCAAAACCGATAAAGATTTTCCTCTTACAGCAAAGAAAAAGTTTAATAAAAAGAAATTTTATAAACCAGTATTTTCCCTTAAGTTCCAAAATGATTTACAATGGCTACATCATTATAAATAAATCAAAGATGGCAATCCACTGAAGCTATTTCTAGCCCAAATGTTGAAAAACATGTACCACTAAAACAGTGAAATAATGTTATCATTTTACATGTATGTACCTAAATTTAGATAACAAACAAAGGAATCCATATAAATGTTCATATAAGTATAAAAGCCTTTTCTAACCCTTTATAACACAAGCACGACCCTGAAGAAGTTGGTAACCATTATTTTCTCCTTTCCCAAAATTTTTTCTTTCCTTTCCAGTACAACTTTCAATTTCTGATTCAAATTCATTTTGTTCTCCGCAAACGCTTTCAAGTTGGACCTGTCTAAACTCTCCTCCCTTGGTGCAGGGTTATCAGAAGCAAGGCTGAGACTTTCTGTATTTTCTGTGGCACCTAAATTTTGCCTCATTTCAAAAACGTTCAATTTTTTCAAGATGCCTCTATATATTTTCAATTACAACATGAGAGAATCTGCTCAGACATCATACATTATGTGCCTGTCAGTGCTTCCATTCAAGTTCCCCCATCTACTCATTTAACCCATTACCAAACAACAATATTTTAGACTGGTCCAAATTGAAAGCAACTGCAGACTACAAAATATAAATGACTGAAAATTTGAAATTTGTTTTGTGAAGGGTAGAAAACATTGTGGGAAAAGGAGAAAATGCTGATTACCAGCATTTTCTCCTTTTCCCACAATGTTTTCTAAAGGCTTCTTTCTCAGGGGTGGCAAAAGTAGGGGTGTAGGGGTTGTGTGGTAAAGGGTTAAACTCTTTACCAAAAAATCCCTGGTTTTCACAACCCAGAGGAAAAAGCCTTCTGAAAACACTGTGGAAAAAGGAGAAAATGCTGGTAACCAGCATTTTCTCAGTTTCCCACAATGTATACTAATCTTCGAAAGGCATGTTTTTATTTTTGAGTCACATTTATTTTGTCATTTATACGACCCAAGAGGAAAAGCTTTTCAAAACATTATGGGAAAAGAAGAAAATACTGGGAACCAGTATTTTCTCCTTTTCCCATAATGTTTTCTACTCTTCCCAAAACTAATTTTAATTTTTGATTCACATTTTATTTGTCATCTGTAAATGCTCTCAAATTGGACAAGTCTAAATTTTGTCGTTTGGTGAAGAGTTAAGCCAACAGTAGAAATGCATTTATATCAATGAATTCCTATAAATTATACAATGACTATGATGTCTGAATCATTTGTGGTGTAGGTTGATCATAAATAAATATTAATATGTCACAGGCCTAAATTCAACCTATCAGTGCCATTTAATTGGCAAATGAGTGGGAGTCTTGCTGCCCCAAGAGCATGAATTAATGCCTTGAAATATTACATTAACTGCTGGTAAAGATTCAAAAAGAAATGGCACAAAAAATGATAAAAATATAGAAGGGCACTGATTATGTCGAATGGCTCTGAATATGTAAGTCAGTGTTGATTGCTGAGGGCTTCATTTCAAAAGTTTTACTGTTTAGTTTTCCATCTTACATCTTTATAAATTTAATATCATGTAGACGAATTCACCTAGTTTTTAAAGAACAAGACATTCTTAATTTACTGGAGAAACCAATTGTACAATTGATAGCAAGTTGGTTTGCTCTTCTGATTATACAGCGATAATAGATTCTAGTTTTAAACCATTTGCCCAACACTAGCTCTGAATCTGAGCAGCAGCAGGAAAAACCCACGAGTCCTTTGACCCTTTAATGCTTTTTTTATATCATTATATGTGCATATCAGGAAATAATGCAAACACTGTCACTGAGCATAATAAAGGAATACAAAGGAATACCCTATTTCATGGTTTGGATATTTTGAGTTTTTACCAGATAGTCCACCTGTCCCAGGTAAACTAAAATATTGATGTAAAAGGAGAAAAATGCTGAGCACTACAATGTTTTCAAAATCTGTTTTTGCAGGGTCGTTAAAGCTTGGATCTGTGTTGCAACATCATGGAAAATATCCTGGTTACCAGAACTTTCTCCTTTTACCCTTAATGTTTTCAAAAGCTTTTTGTACCTAGCTTGTTAAAACTTGGGTTTGTAAAGGTAAGGGTTCACTCTTTGCCAAATGACAAAATTTCGGTCTAGACCAAATTGAAAGCGTTATAAGAAAACAAATTCCATTGATGATTTCTGTCTTTGACAGGCTAGAAAACATTGAGAAAATGAAGGAGAAAAATACTTGTTACCAGCATTTTCTCTATTCCTCTCAATGTTTTCAAAAGTTTTCTTCGTAAAGATCATCAAAACTTGGTATTGCGTGGCAAAGGTTCAATCAGCTTGTACACATTTCTTCAGACTGATTTTCAACAATTAAATAATTACATATGCAATATCTTTTTGTGTCAATGAAAAAAGGTGATCAAAATGTAGATTGTTTATGTACAGCTGTCATTTGGACAAGAGAAAATCATTCCCCCAAGGTTTTCAGTTCTGATAGCCAGCTCTTGCTATATGACTTCAGGCTAGTTTGACTGACCTCTTAATAATCTCCTGTATAGAGTCAATTGTTTTCTAGTTCAATGGCCTTTAGGGTGACCTCCAATTACTTGAACCATACAGCAACACATGTTCTATGCAGCCAGTAAAATCAACCAACATATGTACAGTATACCTTCAGATTTGTACACCTGTGAAATCTACCTAGCCCATTTCACCAACATACCGAAATAAATCATCTGATGGAGGGATATCCATTTCCCTTTTAGCACACTATCAGAGATGAAGGGATATCAATATCCCTTACTTAACTCATTACCAAACAACAAAATCTTTGACTGGCCAAAACTGAAAGCATCTGCTGATGACAAAATAAATCAAAAGTGACTGAAAATTTAAAATCTTTTCAGTGAATGGTAGAAAACATTGTGTGAAAAGGAGAAAATGCTGGTTACCAGCATTTTCTCCTTTTACCACAATGTTTTCTAAAGGCTTCTATCTCTGGGTTGTCAAAAGTAGGGATTGTGTGGTAATGGGTTAATCTTTTACCACACAATCAGAAGTTTTATCAACTAAGAACTACTTAGGCTTTTGGAACTAATGTTGGAAAGCTAGAAAATAATGGTGACCGGCATTTCTCTTTCCAAAATGTTTTTCATCCTATCAAACACAGAAATCGTCATTTGAGCCTCCCTTCAATTTGGTCCAAAATTTAATTGTTTACATGGGACCTCAATGATACGTTGTTATTTTGTCATTATGAATTAAACTAACAGCCCTTCACCTCTATTGACATTATTTGGGTCAAATTTCACACAAAAGACAAATCTGTTGAACTTTAAAAAGTAATAATAACGTAGTAATGAAAAAATAGGGATATTTTGCTTATTCGTCGGACCGGTACTATATTATTTTATTCTTGATAAACCTTGAGTGCATTGTTCTTGATCAATACATTCCATGTGATAAGCATGTATATCTCATGACTCAGATTGTATTCTGCTAATTCTTTTCCTTAAGGTTTAAATAACTTCAATCACTTCAGGGAATGATTCACTATTTCAGTGCACAACAGATGTCCAACTGCATTTGAGGCGGCTTTTTTCACTTTGCCTCTTGCAGACGCTAGAACATTTGCATCTATGACCCACTCTTTTGCGCCCTTGCTTTAGAACATTCTTGTACATCCTTGGACATTCCCACTTTTACATATTTTGCCAAATGACAATAAAAAAGAAGACAGAAAACACTTTAACTCTTTACCAAATAATCCCAACTTTTAATGATCCTCAGAAAGAAGCCTTTGAAAGCATCGTGGGGAAAGGAGAAAATGCTGTTAAACAGCATTTTCTCCTTTTCCCACTATGTTTTCTACCCTTCCCAAGCTGGCAAGCCCAATTTCAATTTTTCAGTCACATTTATCTTTTTGCCTGCAAATGCTTTCAATTTGGACCAGTCTAAAATTTCCTTGTGTGGTAAAGAGCTTAACCATACTTCTTTACATACCCCCCCCCCCACGTTTTTCGTCAGTATAAAAATGAGCTGTCCAATTGACCTTCAAGAAACATTAAATTTTCCCGAAGTTAATGTCTTTTCATGATACAAAGTATTACTAGATCTACAGGTCTGGGAAACGCCAAAACTGTTGTCAAAGATGGGTCCAAAGAATCCAGATTTCTTTTTTTTTTTAATTAAAAATGCTGGTGAGCAGAAACGCTGTTAAATTTGAAAAAAATTAGATTGGTACAGAAATCTGTCCTTTGTGTAAACAAGAATAAATTAAAAACATATACATATATATGTTGGAACTGATATATAAAGAAACACTGTAAGCATCTCATTTCAGATTACTATTCATGCGTCAAGAACTTGACTGCCCCATATTTTCAGTGGAAAATTAAACATTTGTACACTTATTTTCTCATGAAATTAATCAAACCTGTTGCTTGCATATTCAATCATCTTTTCTTTCAAGAACATATATTGTTATACAGGTTTTAATCTGACAGTTCCTTTTGGGAGTCCTTGGAACTTTACTTCTATGATTATGTGGGTCCTGGCTTAAAAAATTGGGAGTCTCTTGGTTGTACAAATTTGAATACCAATACCGTATATTTTTTTCCATATTTTTAATTTCCAAATTAGTTAAAAAAAAAAAACACAGAAATATTTCAAGCATCTGCAGACAAACATTCACGTCTGCTATAGATCTATATTTTAATTTCATAAAACATTTTTTTACTCATGAATGGAAATATAGCTTCCAATGATTGCTTTATATAGAGATATGTGTAAATTCACTGTTTAGATTAATTATTCCAGATGAGAAGATTGTTTTAAGTCCCCCTGATCGGACGATGCCACGTAGTCCCAATAATGAGACGCTCTGGTGATCTTTTTCATATTTGGACATTTACTGTGCACCGTACTGTCTCAAGTCTATCTTAAATGTTTCGGTAGCAAATATAGAGCGCTATACTGACTTCCTATTTCGTCAGTTTTATCCGTATTGTAGCGAAATGCAATTAACTTTTAGTAATAAACATGACCAAAAACAAATTGTTAAACCATTCATTACATAAAGAGCTTGTAGAAGTCGTTTATAAAATGTTTATCTTCGAAAAATCACTGACAAAATTTGTAGTTCGTGGTAGACATTCTGTATGTTTTTGGGAACGTAAACAACTTGAGTAACTGATGAAATACACATTTTTTTCAGCGTTTAAATCGAAAGCATTTGTATTTCAAAAGAAGGAATATTGAAAACACAAGCAACAGGTATGTTTAAATCCTAGTTTTGTGCTCTGTATGTGAAATTATAAGAGTTCAAACTTGCACACAAAATTTGTGCGGAACTTTCAAATTATTTTGTCCGGATTGTCTCTGTACCCAGAGGCAACCAGTCAAAAAGTAACATCGCCTTTGGGGACAGTTATCTGTACTAATTGACATTTAGGCAGATTTAGGTAGATATTTTTCATTGTCAAAGACAGGTAATTTCAATTTTCCAAGTGTCAAAACCCGGGCTCATGGATCAGAAGCGTGCTGAGGTGTCAAGTTTTGTCAAGACATCCATGGACAAATATTTCTTTATTATTTTTATGACCAATTTTCATGTTTGTTATACACTATGTTTGATCGAAGATTGTGATTAATCATAGTCACAAAACCAAGAATCCAAATGAGTTCAAGAACTGACTACAATCGATTCCAGGATTTCTCAATCGATTGCCGGAATTGGAAGCTAAAACCAACAGACTTTCGACTATAGTCAATCATCTGCCCAAAAAATTACTGCAAAGAACCTTTTTTGTTGAACTGTATTACCTATTTTCTATCAGCTTGTCGAGAATGCCATTTTTTACTTCGTATCACACTTACGGACTGAAAAGCTGCGGTACGTTTTGGGTGCTATTGTTAACACTTGACAAATTTTACCTCTTGATATAAGTTACTTCTTAGGGTTCTCAATCGTCGAATCTTTACCCAATGACAACAAAATCAGAATTGCATACAACCAGGGATGCAGTAGCATAAGTTTTAGGAGTCCTGCTTACCTATTTCTGCATGCCAGATGCAGAAAATGTGCATGTGCTAAAACCCTGGTTATATTTTCAATTCCTTTGTTCCAAAAACAAACATCTTTTATTCAACCACTAAAAATAAAAAATAAGTTTAAATAATTCTTTTTTCACAAGAGATGTTTACTCTCTGAAAATAGATACCTTCCCCTTTCTGTACCAGATAATAGCATGGAGAGTGTAATGCTGGTGTCTAACATGAAGTGGTAACCACATAAAGGGTTCTTTTATATGTGAAAAGGGTTGTTAATAAAAAGGATACATTGTCTTCTACCAGACACACATAAAATGTTAAAAGAAAAACAGTAATAAAATTATCATGTTTTTATCTACTCAGAATAAAGTTGCTCCCCTGAATAATGCAGTCTTTCTTTTCTTCGGTAAACTTTGGCAAAGTGTCCTGGAGCAAAATGTTTCACCCTATCAAAAGGCTTGGTAAAAGCACATTTGTCCGTCTAGAATTCCAATTTACATCTATAAAACATACACAATATTGTACAATAAAGAATCATTGTAAAGTATACTACAGAATTACATACGTATCAAGATAAACTATTTCAAACAACGTGATGAAAAACTTACTGATAGTTCGAGACTGCTTGTGTCTCGGCTAGATAAGGCCCTTACAACTCCGGACCGCCATTCCCATTCAGAAATTTTCTGAATTTTTAACTTCACTGGGCTCCTAACGGATATAAACCGTTTTCCAACCAACTCTTCACGATACCTACACGCCATATTTCACACTTTTAATCCATTTTGTGTAAAATATATCCAAATTCGAGAAAATTATTAGGGCAAAATCCTATGGAATGTCTACTCACAGATTACGAGCGCACTAATACAACATAAAGGTCATTAGGTCGTGTGAGAAGTTGTCTACATACGTTCGTTAAAAGTAGTCCCTACGTGTGATAAGATTCCAATACACAATGTATGATGTGTACGGTAACTTTAGTGTGTATTGGACTTACGCGCAACTTGAAATTATGTACAATAAATATTCGGAGAGTAGAAGGATTGTAACGGATCAGTTTAAATATTTGTATTATAATGTTGCCCTAATTTAAGACCAAAGTTGCAAGGAACGATTTCTTCGCGTAAACAATCGTTAATTTATTTGAGGTAACAATATTTGTGGATTTTAGACATCAACTGACACTACCTGATAGAAAAAAAATCTTTTAGATGACTTCTTTTTGTAAAGAAAAACTTGTTCCTGAAAATCAATTTTTCCTTTTGACTCAATATTTCAGCACAAAAATACGCCTGTAGATATCTACCTGGTTTCAAAATCCTCTTCCGGAGCTTGGTCGAACACATTAAACCTAAGGGTGCCAAGCGCGACTCACTGACCTTTTGCGAACAATGTAGATTAAGATCAGACTGCACCGAGGGTGCATTCTGATCTTTTACCAACACTGTGCTTTAAGGAGATATTTATTCACTCCAAGCCAAAAAAAAAAAATTCTAAAATGGCAAAATTTCGGTTTTTACTAGTCTACCGGCTTGAAAGTTTCATAAAGGCCTAATTCATTTATCTAGATAATAGTTACGACAGTGGACCTCATAGCTCCAGATATGAAGGGAGTGGTGCTGTTGTAAAATCATAATTTCTCTTCGAAACCCTATGTTGTGGCTACTCAATAGAATCGTCTTGGTTTTGTGGAGGATTATTAATATTTTCAATTTTGAAATCAAAATCACTCCCTCACTCTGGTGCTCTGAGTGGTTATGAGGTGAATACACATGATTGATTAAGCACGCTATTAGTCAAGAGTTCAACCCTTATCCTGCTAGATCTAAATAAATCATAGTAACCCTTTTCCAAACGACAAATTTTGGACCCTCCCAAACCGAAAGAGTTTGCAGACGACAATTTTTGATTTGGAGAAAATGGCAGAAAGTTCTCAAAAACGGTATAAAACACTATGAGAAAAGGAGAAATTGCTCGTTGCGAGCAATTTCTCCTTTTCGCACAGTGTTTTCAAAAGACTTTTACTGCAGACACGTAAAAACTAGGGCTTGTTTGGGAAAGGGTTAAACTTTCAAGCCCACAGTAAAAACACCCGAATAAGGATCGGTCACAAACTCATTTGTTTAAAATAATATCTCCTTATCGGACTTTGTAGATCTAAGATCAGACTGCACGTCCTCTGAAACCTTTGAAGAATCAAATTTCAGGTGCTTACATACTTTTATAATTGAATATAAGTCAACTCTCATGCTACATCAGACATCTTTATTCATATGTTACTCGAATGCTGTAAATTGTTTTATTATGATAGAAAATGTTTTTTAACTCATTCACCAAACGACAATTTCTTACACTGGTCCAAATTGAAAGCGTTTGCAGACGATACATGCGTCTGAAAAATTGAAATTTGTTTTTAGGAAGGATAGAAAACATTGTGGGAAAAGGAAAAAATGCATGTAACCACCATTTTCTCCTTTCCCTAAGAATTAATTCAAACGGCCTGTTTTTCAAGGTTGATAAAAGTATAATTTGTGTAGGAAACAGTTACAAGAACGGAGATAAGGGTTTCAGACAATTCTGGTACGTATGTACGGACCGTGTGTGAAATTAAATTCACAGGTCAGTTCTATCCTTTTCCCATTATGTTTTCTAAATCGATGTATAGCAGAATGAAATATTTCATCAAAATCGGGGTTGAAATTGTTGACGTTGGCTTAGCAAATTAGGACAAGAATAATTATGAAGTAGAGTCCTGAATTCATCCTCTCACAAATAGATCTTCAAGAAATCATACGGACAGTGCTCTATGAAAAAGGGGGCTTACTGCATCTGCAAAAAGTATCGACTCATGTCAGCCTGCGCTGTCCGCGCTGGCTGACATGAGTCGATACTTTTTGTTATTTGTCAATTTTCTGCATGTTCAAAGACCAGCATACCCTATGATTCAGTCGGTGTTAGATAAAATGGATTAAATGCATCCATAGTTATATGTAACAAATTCCTTATTATAATGCATCACGGGAATGCAGTATGCCCGCTTCCCCCTCTCCCCCCCTCCCCCTTTCCCCCTCCCCCCCCCCCCCCCCCTTGGCCCATATGCTTGAGGTATTGATTGACAGACAGAGCATAAAAGTAACGTCTAGCACCAAATTTGAGCTACAGGGATCAAATCTGAGAGGCAGACAGACTAGGAAAATTGGTGATGAGTTTGGATATATGTACTTCAACAGAACAGTGGACACATTGCCAACAAAACTATTTGATTCGAAATTCTCCATGGACAACATTACTGGCTGTCGCAGATAGTGTAGATGTAGAATGGAGTGGAGAAAATACAAAGGTTGATCTTCGATGAATGTAGATCTATATGTTTCACAAAATTTTGACAAACATTCCGGGGACAAACTAGCGTGAAGTTGCGATTTCTGACACAACCTTCCCGGCCCCATCGTAATATTAAATCTTTTCTCGATGTTTTGCTTTTCACGGAAATTATAAAAATTTAAATCCGTAAACAGTGCACTGTCATAATGCACGCACGACATCTGTTTGACTGACGGTTGACGTAACAACTTGTAAGTAGGTGTCAACGCTTGCTCTGAAATAAAACTTAATATTATACTTTCAGGTCTGCTTCTAGGGAAAGGAAATGTTTCATAAATTTCTACTAACAACAATACCACTGGAAGTAAAGTTTCTGCAAACCGATCACAGACATTTCAGTTTTGCAACCTTTTCCGTACAAAATTTGCCGTCAATACTGTACAATAATGGAGACAATTAAACTGTAAACAATGTAAGTGATGTGAGGTAAGGCGTAAGACCGCAAGCTTGTTCATGGCAAATTTCAACCCTTAACCAGCTAAGGGCGACTCAAAGACCTTTTTTGGACCATGTAGATCAAGATCAGACTGCACAGAACGTGCAGTCTGATCTTGGATGTACATTTTTTCGATTACAGGATGTCTTTCCCAAACAAATAACTTCGACATACCGAAATATAGCGTTTTACTATCGGCTTACAGGTTTCTTTTCACTTATTTAGCAGGACCAGGGTTAATTATGTCTGGGTCAATCCACTTTGCCATAAACTTGTCTTACCGTGGTTAAATATTGTTTTTTTCAGTATGTTCAATTATACACTATACACTTAGTGAGGGGAAAGCATACTTAACAATGAACTGAGAGCACTTATAACACTCTGGTCTTTGACTCTCATTACGTTATATTCCAGACAGAAGCTCTAGTTTACAACTGGCGTGCTAAGGACAACGCTCTTTTTTTTTTCGCGGAGAGTAGGTCAAGGTTAGACAAAACAGAAAGTGCAGTTACATTCTGGGGCCTCTATAATTTACCTGCATAAATACAAGTTGCAATCTTCTGTACCATCACTTAGGCTGCTATCCGCGACTTACTGACTTTTTTTCGGACAGCGTACATCAAGATCAGATAGCACAGAACATGCAGTCTGATGCTGAATCTACACTGTTCCGATAAGGATATATCTTTCCTCAAAAATACCTTTAAAAGAGCAATATTTAGAGTTTTCACTTTCGGCTTGAAAGTTTGATATGTTTTTTATTGTGTTATTTGTGGAAGAAAATACCACTATGAGTTCAATATTGAATTTTTAACACCATGTATCGTTATTTTGTGCAAAGCCGAAGGAAATAATATAATTAAACTTTTTTTTTCTCAGGCAAATAATTTTTTGGGTAGCACTTTGATATGTAATTGGAAATGGCATGTAATAATACATTTGGTATTAAGCCCTTGATCGTGGAAATACTTTTTTTTTTATTGAAAATAGCTTCACGCGCTCATAGCCTTCTATTGGCGCGATAATACAAAATTTGTCAACCGATCGCTTGGTCTTTGGCTTTTTCGTTCCAAAACTAGTTCGTCCCGTGGCTTGCTCATACTATGATTGCGCGCTACTCCATTTGATTGCGTATATTTATAGATCCGAATAATTGATTGTAATGTCGGGAATTAAATATTTCGAAATCAGAGTTTTAAGGTACAAGTTTTATCTTGTTCGATATATTCACAGGGGTTTTATCTATATCCATCATGCATCCAACTGTCAAGGGGATTTACTCCTGATCTCTTCTAATGATCAAAGGGAGACCACTAATAAACATCAACTAAAAATGTATTCGTTTGCTTAGTAGGTTGACTTTTAAGCCAATCTTTGAACAATATGTCGCTTTTTCTTTCAAACTATTCATTCCACAGATTGGGCTCCTTGACAAATACCACTTCAGCATTCTCAACGCTTTGGTTTGTGGAAGGATAGGCATTTTGAGAACAGCTGACTGTCTGATTGGCTAAACCTCTTGGTTCATCATTGCTTTCCTGTGTTAGAATGGTGTTTCTTTCAGTGTCACAAAATTGTTGAGAATTTGACCAATAACTCACGCATGATTGGTGGAATGAATCTGGATGTACATTTATGGTCACAGTGTGAAGCGTTTCTCCGAAAACAATAGTCATGGTGTAGTACTTAAATTGTAAATAACAAGAATAAATGTTTGATTTCTGAAGGAATACAATGTTGTGCTCAAGCTCGAGTAACGGACCAAGCCATTGACGGTGGAACCTTTTTACCCTAATAGCTCGTTGAAAATGAATGCAATCCAGACGGATTTGTTCATCTGTTGTGTTTGGTTAGAAACGCTATTTAATAACAGAAGATAATGCATCTGCAAAAAAGTATCGACTTAGGCCGGTCTGCACAGTTGGCGCAGGTTGACCTGCGTGGAAAGTTTTTAATTTTGGTAAATGATCGCCATGTATTAGGACCAGTGTGGCTAATGAAGCAGCCGACTGTTAAAGAGAATAGATTTTACAGAACCATAATTACTAGTACGACAATGACTTGCATAGTATCGTGCATCACAGGAATGCATATCTTTCCCCCCCCACCCCCATTCACTTTGGCAAAGCTCAATTATTCACCATTTGAACCGCACTCTGGCAAAACGTGGCTTAATGCATCTCTGTTATAAACTGTACAATCCCAATTTATCACACAATTATGGGTCCATCGGAGCCACTCCTTTAACCCATTATCACACAATCCCTACGTTTGACGACTCTAAGAAAGAAGCCTTTAGAAAACATTGTGGGAAAAGGAGAAAATGCTGGTAACCAGCATTCTCCCCTTTTCCCACAACGTTTACTACCCTTCACAAAACAAATTTCAAATGTTCGGATTTATTCATGTTGTCGTCTGCAAATGCTTTCGATTTGGACAAGCCTAAAATATTGTCGTTTGAAAACGACTTAAATACGTGTAACAGATTAGTCATAATGTAGAATGGTCCTTTGACAACCAGAAAATTGACCTATAGCGAAAGGTTTCGGCCCAGGTCAGCCTGCGGGGACTGCGCAGCCTGATCTGGGTCGATACTTTGCGCAGATGCATTAACCCACTTTTTCATAGACCATGGCTCATTTGTTTTTGCTGTTTGTTTCAAAAGTATTTTTACGAACACATGTGTTCCTATTTGTCTTACTCCGAGAAAATTATCCCGACATTAAATCCAATTATAACAGTAGCTCGACCCATTTCCGAGAAAGATCCGCAGAATTAGAGACAATTACTGTTGGGGTATTATTGATCTAAACTTCATGATATAAAGAATAGAAAATATTTCTTTCGAAAAATTATGATTGCACTTCAGCTTAATTGACGTTTCTTATCGCTCCGAGAAGTTCAAATATAAAACTTAGATAGACCTACAACTATTACATAATCAACATCTGAATAGCTTTTACGACTAATTGTCGTTAATAATCAACATCTAACTAGCTTTTACGACTAACAGTCCCTAAAAAATGCAAAACTCCTCATTAAAATGGACCAAACACCGCAAAAATCGTATTCTCCACCTAGAGCAGTGATTGCGGGTATGAAGCAGACAGTCGGCGTGCGCTTTTACAGCACAACCACTTGCTTTAACGACCCTGGAGATAGTGCTGTCCACCCACAAGTAAGCTGATAAGTTTGGCATTGTTATAAAAATCATGAAGACATTGATGCAAGCTAAAACAGAGAGGGAGACAAGCCTTCGTAAATACATAGTTCTGTTCAGAATAATACAAGAACAACCACGAAGAACGTGGATCACTTACATCAGGCAAATTTGCTGCGCTTTATTGCTATATTTGGGGAAAAAATTCTTCCAGAGAATCATAACTTTATCTAAAAATGCGCAGAATTTCTATAACAATCATTGACACCAAATGAAAAAAAAAAACACCAGAATGGCCACGGGAGACATCATTATGTCAAACAACATTCTAGGTGTGGTCCTCGAGACGGATTACGAGATGTCCTGTACCATCGCAATATCACGTTCATCAGTGTCACAATGCAGATGGACATATTGGGTTTCTAAACCGGATCGGAGGCCCTACTGTGTTCAACTGATCGGAGGTTTACTGTATATTTTGTGCTGATTTGAAAGAAAATGCTTCGGTATTGCCTTAAACCCCCCCCCCCACGCCGACAATCTTTAACCCTTTACCAAACAACACAATTTTAGCCATGTCCAAATTGAAAGCATTTGCAGATAGCAATTTCATTGTGGCTCAAATAGTGTAACCTTTCTTTTAGAGAGTACAAAACATTTTGGGAAAAGGAGAAAATGCTGGTTACCAGCATTTTCTCCTTTTCCCACAATGTTTTCAAGTCTTCTTTTTCAGAGTCGTTAAAAGTCGGGATTGTGTGGTAAAGAGTTAATATCTCTGCGATTAGTTAAGATATTTAAGATAAACTCGAACCAGTTAATAACTACTAAAAGAGGGATTGTTATCAATATTCCAGTATCAAGGTATTTTGGACACAGTTATGCATGTGAAGTCGGGCGTTGGTAACCGCATGCGGTGCTCTTGTTACGAATTGTGGTTACGAGAATCATTAAAAGCTTCGATACTGAAAAGTAGGTTAAAATTGTAGAGATCAAAAGTTGACACATATGAAATAATGAGAAAAGCATTAACGGCGGAAATCGATGTGGTATTAATTAATACGCAGACCTACGTTATCCACAAATCTAAACGCGTGGGTCATTAGAAATGCTATTGGGGAAGCGGCAGGAAAATAAATGAGATGGTGGGGTCAATGCACTTCATATTCCCGACCAATGACCTATATCTATGGACAAGAGCGAGGCACACTGTCATATAGATCGGAAATCGCCGTGAGTATTGATGTGATTTGGTTCCGATGGATTGCTATTGACATGCGGATATAGAAAACATGGATGGCAGAGATTATTCACCTCTACTTTGTCTTTCTTCGTGGTGAATGTATGTACTCTAGGGACTTCGGGGTCTATTGGCATGAATGGTCTGGGTATGATCTTCATAACGTTGTTACACTGAACTAAACGACTACATTTTAGACCAGTCAAACTTTAAAGTATTCGCAGACGACAAATTAATGTGGGTGAAAAACTTGTTTTTTGTTGGAAGGATAGAAAACTTTGTGGGGAAAAGGAGAAAATGCTGGTTATCAGCATTTTCTCCTTTTCCCACAATGTTTTGAAAATGCTTCTCTCTCAAGGTCGTTAAAAGTCGGTATTGTGTGGTAATGGGTTATTAGTAGGTCATTCAAGTAACAATAAAGGCGAAATGTAAACAAAGCAGGTGTTCAAAGACATTTGAATTTACATCATGTTATTTAAAAGTATGAAAATTATTGTGAAAATGACAATCATAGACTGTCATTGTACAGTCGGTACAAGTGTTTGTCGCTGACAGAGAATTTCATTTCAATACTAGGTTAAAAACTGGCAGGTAGCTTTGTCTTTTGTTTTCTTTCTGCCTGGTTTTGAACTTCTTTTTTTTCTACCAGCGACTTACATATCACACGTTAAAAGAATATCATGCCCACATTATTTTCCATACTTTTAAATGGTATGATTTAGATTTAAATGTATTATGACGCCTGATTTGATAATTGTTGATCTTTATTGGGCATTTGATTTTGTGTCCCTACTTCGGGTAGATCTATATAGAAACAACTGTAATGATAGCTTTCAAAGTTTCAATATTTGTGAAAAAAAAAGTTTATCAGACTGATGTATGTAATAAACCTGGATGAAGGTTAGCGGAACTGCCAGTTTAAGAAATTTCTTTGTCACATTGTTTTCACCAGGATCCTGCCTTGCAGGCGTCTAAAAGGCTCTTGCATGGGAAAGAATACTTACGAAGAATGTTGAAAGACGCCATCTTGGTCGAAGGTAAATTGCCAAGCCGATCAAGTGCTTCGGTCATGACATAGATCATCCGAATGCAACTCGAACATTCCGCGGTGATGCTGCCGTGCAAATTGAACCCTTTGCCACACAATCCCGAAGTTTGCCGACCTCGTGAAAGAAGCCTTTTTGAAAACAATGTGGAAAATGTAGAAAATGCTGGTAACAAGCATTTTCTGCCTTTTCCCCACTATGTTTTCCTATCCTTTTTACTGTAAAAATCTCTTCTAAGTTGTCGTTTGCTGTTGCTTTCAGTTGGTCAGTCTAAGATTTTGTCTTTCGGTACAGGTATAAGGGCGCATCGCGGTGTTCCAGAGGTAGCTATTTAACGTGCACCGGCCTCGCCACCCAGCCAGTCACTTACCACAACGCCGTTGCTTAGCTTGCACGGAGACGCATACCCCCCAACCGCATCGCTGTACGAGATAGTTCTTCAGCAAAGCAGATTTAACCCGTTACCAGACAGCTAAATTTTAGACCTTTCCAAATTGAAAGCATTTGCAGACGACAATTTCAAATGGTGCAATTTTGCCTTGATAGGGTGGACTGTATTAACTGTTCTCTAATCAGTTGGCTAGACTTCGAGTATTGATTCGGGTCGTAAGGAAGGGCAGATGATGATTTTCTAACCGTCACGCGATTATAGCAAAAGCCCTCCCAGAGGACGTTTAAAACAACATAAAAACAAGTGCAAAGCAAATAACCCGACACCCTTATAATAAACATGAATACACCTTTGAACAATCACAAATTTCTGTATATTAATTGTTATCAGTCCCAAAAGTAGTTCAAAAGTCGGCATATTCAACCCGGTGCAATCAACTGTTCTTGTTTTGTCCACAACGTTTTCACCTCTAACCCTTTCCCAAACAACAAAATTGTAGACTGGTCCAAATTGAAAGCACTTGCAGACAACAAAACAAACGTAAGTCAAAAATTAAAATTTGCTTCCAGTCAGGTAGAAAACATTGTGGGAAAAGGAGAAAATGCTGGCTACCAGCATTTTCTCCTTTTCCCACATTGTTTTCAAAAGGCTTCATTTTCATGCCCGTAAAAACCAGGGATTGTTTGGTAAAGGGTTAAGATTCCTCCTCCTTCTTTAGACACTTTATTTCGTAGTCATCGGTTGGTGTTGGGCATGGCCGACACAACGAAATGTTAAAACTTCGTCTTGTTCCAGTTTGTCTTTTATACTACAGTCATTTTTGAGCAGTGAGTCTATTGTCACCGAGAGACGAGTCCACTCCCACAGTGATCAAGATCCGCATCTGAAAAGAAAAAAAAAAATATATATATATACAGACACATTCGTCAATAACTGACAAACAGAAAATTATCCTTTCTATTCCAAATAGTAATTCTTTTGGTTATAGATATGACAATACTGACATAAACTGCTGAATGTGTATATCTTCAGTTTAAGAGATGTCTACTCACAAGGTCATAAAGTGAACATGTCATCCATAAGGTACGAGATGTTTGCTTATATATGCGATCATTTCACTCGTCTATGAAGATCAGGCATTTTACCTGTTCCAACGTTTCTACCATCATTTCTTTTCACTGGTATTCATTATGGCGTCTACCTGCAAGTTCATGCAGTCGAAAAGAATCTGAAATGCACAAAGAACTAATATAAACATAAAGTCTGTAAGTATTCAAACGTCTAGTGGATTGATATGCTTTCTGATAAGTAAATGACTGTGGGCTTAATTTGTAGATCGAAATGGACCGGATCAATCGACAGGTTGGAATGGGCAGACTCGGACGGACTGGGGTTGATAAGCGGAATGGACCCGGTCAAATAGGCTATGAATTTATAACAGGATTGAGCCGTTCTTCTTGATTGTATGGATCAACCAAGTTAACTCTACCAACTCCGCTTAACCCACATTTACCTGTCTTTCAGTATCTTCAGTACTTTGACTTTGTATCTCCATTAACATGTCCATAATCTCTGACTGACGCGTATCTTTATTGCTTAAATTAAGTTTCCATGATACCTATCTCTCCTCCCCCTACCAGCAGCCTTAACCCTCGAAACTCGTCCATTCCTTGCTACAAATGAACTATAATATAAAATTGTCGTAGGAAAAAACAACTTCCAACTTGTCCTTACATTGAAAAAAAGACCTGAAATACAGTACAATGCTACCTCAAAAACAGAAACGTTTAGGTCATAGATTTAAGACAAAGTGGAGGGCGGTGTACATTGAAGATCAGATTATATACTGAGCGAGCTTGAGCTTGAACCCCTCCCCCCCCCCCACCCCACTCCAAGCATTCAGTAACGGCCAGCTGTCGGGCAAAACGCGATTCACCAACGTTTAACGGACAGTGAAGATCAAGATCAGACTGCACAGATCTTGGATTCTCACTGTCCGATATGAAGTTTACTAACGGTCTGAAAGCTTCATTTTACTTATCTAGCAGGATAAGGGTTAATCCATATAATTTAACTCTTTACCAAACGACACAATTTAGAACTAGTCCAAACTGAAAGTATTTGCAGACGACAAAATTAATGTGACTGCAAAGTTGAAATTTTGTTGTTTTTTTCCCAAACAGGCAGAAAACATTATGGAAAAGGAAAAAATGTTGGTGACCAGCATTTTCTCTTTTTTTTTCCACAATATTTTCAAACGGCATATTTTTCAAGGTCGGTCAAAGTCGGGATTGCGTGGTAAACGGTTAAAGTTGGTGCATCATTGTTTAAACTCTTTACCAAACGACAAATTATTAGATTTGTCCGCATTTGCAGACGAATGCATAAACGTGACCCAAAAGTTGAAAACTGACTTTGGAAGAGTAGAAAACATTGCGGGAAAAGGAGAAAATGCTGGTTACCAGCATTTTCTCCTTTTTCCACTATGTTTTCAGAAGTTTTCTTCCTCCGGGTCGTAAAAACCAGGGATTATTTGGTAAAGGATTAACCCATTACCACACAATCCCTACTTTTGACGCCCCTAAGAAAAAAGCCTTTTGAAAACACTATGGGAAAAGGAGAAAATGCTGGTAACCAGCATTTTCTCCTTTTCCCACAGTGTTTTCTACCCTTCCCAGCACAAATTTCTATTTTTTATTCACCTTTATTTTGTCGTCTGTAAATGCTTTCAATTTGGACCAGTGTAAAATTTTCTCGTGCGGTAATGGATTAAAGAGTGGTATGCCGAAGTTCCAGTCACATACAGTAAAAGGGATTGTAAAACTAGCACCGAAGCTGTCGACTTCAATTTTAGGTTAGATTCTTTTTCTACCGGTACCGGTGACTGAATATTTGAAGCTAGGGCAACTATAGCAATACAAAGGGATTTCACAAAACAGCAGGATCTAGCTGTCGTAGAAATAAAGTAGGTTGCTCTATCATTACCACGCAATCCCTACTTTTGACAACCATGAAAAAGAAGCCTTTAGAAAAGATTGTTGGAATAAGAGAAAATGCTGGTAACCACCATTTTCTCTTTTTCCCACAATGTTTTTATACTCTTCACAATCCAAATTTAAAAATTTCGGTCACCTTTACATTGTCGTCTGGAAATACTTTCGATTTGGACAAGCCTAAGATATTGTCGTTTGGGAATTAGTTAGATATTCATTTTCTTCCAGCGACTGAAATGTTCAGACTATTTTAGCTATAGCAGCATTAAGGGTTTTCACAAAAACCCAGGATTAAAGCTCTCGTAGAAATAAAGTAGGTTGCTGTATCGATCTTATTTAAATGCTTCTCTCGTCATTTTTTCTTTCTTCCCCCTGCAGTCCCATGTGCTTTATTGATGGGTTTTACTTTCCATACCGCATTTGTGATGTCATTTTTATTGAACATTTTCCTTGTCCCAGTTCTGTCTCCTATTTTTTTTTTCCCGGAGTCTCGAGAAAATTATACAGCCTGAGTCATTCTCCCCGAGAAACGTCTTTCCAAGAAAAAGCACGTAATCAATAATTCAACTGAGCCAGAAAACCCTGAACCAAAGGATCTCCCCATTTTCGCAAAGTCGAGAATGAAGCTTATGAAAACATCGTGTTTTAGGAGAGGATGCTGGTAAACACCGGTATTTTCCCCCCATTTTTTTGCTTTGTGAATGTCTGTGTGTGTTTTTTTATTTTGGAAAGACAAGTCTCGCCATGTGATCCATTTTTATTTGCCGTCTGCAAAAATGTTAATTGTTGACAAGTTTAAGAATTTAAACGGAAAAGTGAATTCTTTACCAAAAGGACGAAGTTTTAGGCTTGTCCAATTTGAAAGCATTTGCAGGTGATGAAATAAACGTGACTCAAAAATTGAAACTTGGCGTTAGTAGTGTAGAAAACATTGTGGGAAAAGGAGAAAATGCTGGTTACCAGCATTTTCTCCTTTTCCCACAATGTTTTCAGAAGGCTTCTTCCTGTGGGTCGTAAAAACCAGGGATTGTTTGGTAAAGGGTTAATTCATACAAGTACCTTTTATTCTGTAGATTATTTATAATACATGCTGTTTCTGCAATACTTTTTCCTTTAAACCTGTAAACATATTAATAACAGGAGAAAATAGCAAAAATATTGCAAATGACAAAATTTAAGACTTGTAAAAATTTAGAGCTATTGCAGGAAACGAAATAATCGTGACTCAAAAATTGAAGTTTGTTTCAGGAAGAATAAAAAAAAAACATTGAAGAAAAAAGGAGAAAATCCCGGTTGCCAGCATGTTCTCTTTTTTCCAAAAGTTTCTTTCTCAAGGTCGTTTATTGTAGGCTTTGTGTGATATAAGGGTAATATCGCACTGTTTCATTTTTCGGATTTGTTCTTGTCAATTCTCTAGACTAACTTAGGCCTATCGTACACATATTCTCTTGTCTCTAAATTATCACCTTGGGTGCAGCTGAGGAAAGTTCTATCTGTTTGTTTGTTTGTTTGTTTGTTTTGCGGACACTATAGATCAACGTCAGACGACACAGAAGGTGTAGAATGGCGAGGATTTTTGATGCCTGACTACTTTTTGACAATCTAAATGATAGCAATGCACCCCAGAATCACATGTAGGCCTACAACTGATGTTGAACTAAATGTGTGGACTACATTGCTTTCATTCATCTTAAAATAATCGACAACGGATTCAGCTTACATGTAAATTTTTCCACCAAAGAATAAGTCAAAATTAAGTCCTGTATATTAAAGTACAAGTAATGGCATTACTTTTCTTTAAAATAAAATTAGACTTTGTCGTGCGATTTTTTTTCTTGATGAAGGGAGGCAACTCCAATTTAAAGTTGTATTTAATCTTACACAGTTATCGGTCAAATTAAGTATATCTAGGAAGCGTAAAAACCATACGTGCTCGATATAGCATAACTCAATGTCGACAGTAGGTGTTTAGAAATAAAAAATAAAAACTTAAAGATTCAACAACCAATTGTAATGAAAATAGCATCTTTTTTTTTTCAGAGAGCGAAACCGTGAACAACAACAGAAACAACAACAACAACAACAACAACAACAGAAACAACAACAACAGCTATAAACTACAACAACAACTCTTAATGGCGGCGCCCTTGGGTAGGTTAATAATTTGATAAAATGTCTTTCATGTAGAACGGGCAGCTTTTACTGATACGCAAAATTGTATTGCTGTCGTTCTGTAAAACAACACTATTAATTGATGTACTTTAGATAATCGCACTGTTCTTGCTTCAAATTGTACAAATACAATGAATATTGTGAAAATGCAAATTGCAAGAAATTAGAAGGGAGATAACCCTGCACTGATTACCTGCTGTAGTGTTGTGTACATGAAACAAAGAATTAGCAGTCGCTGAATTAATGACAAGACTGACCCTCCCCAATAGCTCAGGTGATTGAGCATGAGATTTGTGAAAGTCAAATATGTTGCCTCTCGGGTGTCTGTTTAAACCCTGTGGCTGGCCACAGAAAATTACAAATTAGCTAGTCTAACAGATGAGACGTTAACCTTTTAACAAAGGACAAAATTTTAGACTGGTCCAAATTGGAAGCGTTCGCAGATGACAAATATTACTAAAGAATTAAAATTTGTGTGAGAAAAGGAGAAAATGCTGGTTACCAGGTTTATACCAGCAAAGGAGAAAATGCTGGTTACCAGGTTACCAGTATTTTCTCCTTTTCCCACAATGTCTCCAGATAGCTTTGTTTACAGGAGTGTTAAAATTCAGGGTTGTGGGGTAAAGGGTTAAACCAAGGACCTGTGATACGGTGCTATGCACAGATTACATTAAAGAGCTTGGCATAACTTTCATTGGATTCCATCCAATATCCTGCACTGTCCCTTTTAATATGTTTTTCTTTGGGTGGTTATTTTTCAAGAATAAAACAGGCTGATTGGTAACCAATGGCTGTCGTCAGCTTTTGAAATACGGTACCGCCATGAGTTCAGTTGGGGGAGAGCAGAAGAGGAGGGTGATTCCCCATTGTAAGGTGGTTAGAGGGACCTTCAAGAGGACATGTTTGAGTATACATGTCTCAAGAAGTGATTCTGATAATTTTTTTTAAACTTTTTTTGAATTTTTAAATTTTGAATTGTGCAGCCATAGCTTGCCTGCAGGTGATGGTCTTGTTGCATCACATGGACAAGTCTAAGTTGAAAAAGATGTATGGATTGATTGTATGGTGTTTAATGCTTTTTTTTTTTCTACATTATTTCAGTTAATTGCAGTGTCCAGGGCAGCTATATTGCTTTCCTAAAATCTCCTTTACCAGTGCTCTGCAGAGTAGTTTTTTCAAGCCACTGGCAGCTTTCCCACAAAACAGTCCTCAAAACAATGGTCAGTGGTGAACGAGAATTGAATCATATTGCATTGACTATTACTTATCCTCTTAACCCTTTACTCCATAGATACTCATTTCTACTCATTGCTTGTAGGAGCCTTTGGAAAACATTGTGGCAAAAGGTGAAATTGCTCATCACAAGCAATTTCACCATTTGTCACAATGTTTTCTGTTATCAAAAGGTGTCATTTGCACATAACAAACGGCTTCATCCTTGCCGTTACTTAGGGTCAATTAGAGATGCCACAGAAATGTTATGGGGTAAAGGGTTACAGAAATTTGCCAAGCTGGGGATTGAACCAGTAACTTATTCTCAAGTCCTGTACACTAAGGACAGAGCTACCAGGGCTCAGCAAAATAATAAAAAATCACAAAGGCTCTGTCAGGTTCAAAACAGAATCCATTACAGACTTGACAAATAATATTTTTATGAATGTTTTTATTTAATTTCAGGCTATAGATTTGCAAAAAGACCTCTAGACAAATGGTCTATGAGAGAAAAGTTAGCACTTGCATCGTCTGTGAAGAGAAGTGGAGATCAGAATTGGTTTGTTTGAGGATTATATCATTATACTGATATAATTATTTATGATGTTACATTGGATGCAAGATTGTCACAGTTGTTTACAATAATTTAAAATATTGCAGTGAAAAATTTACTTCGACTAGAGAATTACATAGACTAATTATACCTTAAATATTGTTACAGAAGATAGTGTCACAGCCAATACTATTATTAACTCGTCACCAAACGGCAAAATTTTAAACTGGTACAAATTGAAGGAGTTTGTAGACAGCAAATTATGCTGGTTTCCAGCATTTTTTCCTTTTCTGACAATGTTTTCAGAAGCTCCCCTCAGGGTTGTTGAAAGTCAGGATTGAGTGGTACAGAGTTAAATCAGAATGAAAGACACAGTGACTGATTAGGAGCAGTTACTCCACTTTTAAATCTTTATCAGATGACAAAACTGTCAGTCCACATTCAAAGCTTTAAAGACTACAAAATAAAAGTGAACAAAAAACTAAATTTCATGTTTGAGAGGGTAGGAAATGTTTTTGGAAAATGAGAAAATGCAGGTTATCAACATTTTCTTCATTCCCACGGTTTCAAAGCTTCCTGTCCTAGGGTTGTAGATAGTTGGGATTGTGTGGTACTAAAGAGTCAAGTAGAAAATGATGGTTTACTTTCAGTTTACTGTACATTAATACTTTGTACTGATTATACTGATTAGTAACAGCTTGTGACATGCAGCATTTCAACTCTTCACAGTACAGTCATAATTATGTTTTAACCCTTTACTACACAATCTTGACTTTTAACAACCCTGGGAATTAAACCTTTTGAAAACATTGTGGGAAAAGGAAAAAATGCTGGTAACCAGCATTTTCTCCTTTTCTCACAATGTTTTCTATCCTTGACTTATCAAATTTCAATTTTTGATTCACATTGATGTTGTTGTCTGCAAATGCTTTCAGTTTGGACTTGTCCCAAATTTTAACATATGGCAAAGAGTTAAGGTCAAAGAAAGAGGGGGTTTCTGTAAACATTCTGAGAAAAGTAGAAAATGCAGGTAACTAGCATTTTGTGCTTTTCACACAATGTTTTCTGCCCTATCAGAGACAGAAATCCCCATTTAAGGTACATTTGTCATCTGCTTTCCATTTGGTTGGGTCCAAAATCCCGTCATTTGGTAATGGGTAACAGAAAATGGTTAGACCTCAGCTTTAAAAACATACATTCACATGACCTAGCATTCTTTTCTGTTGAACTCATTTGTATCTTTTTAGCCATGGAAAAAGGGACGTTACAGTAAAGATAAATAAGGAAAATACATGTAAATACTAGAATTCCCTTTTTCAACTATTCTTAAGTATCTCACATGATATTAAGAATATAAATGTGGGAAATATTTCAAATTGTTATTTATGCTATGTGACTTTATGTTGTCAGAAATCACAAAATATGAATTGATTTTTTTCAGGGTTTCAGTAAGTCGAGCTATAAAACCATTTGGTGAGGGTAGTAGACCGCCTGATTGGTTTTCCCAAAAGGTAAGTCCCTGTATAACAAGCCCAAAATGCTCAAGTGGTAGAGAATAGGATTATTAACCGTTTCCCAAATGATAAACTTTTGGACTAGACCAAATTGAAAGCATTTGCAGACGACAATTCAGCTCTTGCAGAAAAGATTATTTCTGTCTATGATAGGGTAGAAAACATTTTGGGAAAAGGAGAAAATGCTGGTTACCAGCATTTTCTCCTTTTCCCACAATGTTTTCAAAAGGCTACTATTCCAGACCTGTAAAAACCAGGGATTGTTTGGCAAAGGGTTAAACTTAAAGTCTTCGGTCACTTAACTCTTTAACAAACAACAAAATTTTGGACTTGTCCAAATTGAAAACATTTGCAGAGGACAAAATAAATGTGAATCAGAAAATAAAAATTGATTAGGAAAGGGTAGAAAACAATGTGGGAAAAGGAGAAAATGCTGGTTACCAGTTTTACAATGTTTTCAAAGGCTTACTTTCTCAGGGTCGTCAAAAGTAGGGATTGTGTGGTACAGAGTTAAGGACATGGGTTCAAGCTTAACTACCAGCCATCTAAAATCACCAATAGACTTTTGGATGAGACGTTAAATCAAGGTCCCATTTGATGATAAATTTCAAGAACCAGATCCTTGTAATAAAATCCACAGCCTTCAGAGGGTGTCACCCATATTGGTAACGGGTGGTGACGATAAAGAAACACAACTTCCTGTTTTGTTTTTAACTTGCCACTCTCGTTTTTGGTTTTTTGGCTGTTCAGTACTTTTTTTCCATCATATTTATCTGACAAGTTGACAGCCCAGCTAGATCTAAATTCATCTTGCATCAGTTAGGGTTTGTGTATCTACCAAGTACTTTAACTCTTTACCACACAATCCGACTTTAACGGCCCTGAGGAAGAATCCTGTAAAAAACATTGTGGGAAAAGGAGAAAATGCTGGTAACCTATCAAAGTTAAGAATCATCATTGTTCCAACATCTAATTTGTTAACTGCTGATGATTTGAGTTTGATCCAGTCCAAAAGTTTCTTGTTTGGTAGAGTTAAGCAAATAAACCCATGTTAAGGACTTAACATTGAAAACAGTATGGGATGGGTATAAATATTAATAAAAGAGTGTACTCCTTTTCCAACTATGTCGTCATAAGGTGTCAGTTGCAGGGATGTAAAAACTAGAATTCCCTCTGTTATGGTTTGTATCCATAACAAATGCTAGTATTTTAGATTTTACTTTTTGAAAGCATTTTGCAGATTACCTATTCAATGCTTCTTCTATAGTTATATTTTTACAGAGAATATTTTGGCAAAAGGAGAAGATGCTGGCTAACAGCAATTTCCCTTTTCTCACAATGTTTTCTAAGGCCTTTCTTAGCAGGCTTGTTAAAATAATTTTTAGAATAATGAGTGGATAACTAAGGAATATTATTCACTCAAAATACAAGTAGAAGGAATTGGTCTTATAAATGCTGTTTTGTTTTTCTAGAACTGTGCCTTACAATATGCAGATCTACTGGAAAAAGCTGAAACCCCAAAGTAAGTGATTTTTTGACCATTGATCATGAATTTCAACACCGGCCTTGTTGTCTAAACCTCTAGTACATTAACACAAAAGAAATTTTCACTGAAATATAACCAATAAAAATAAAACCAAACCAAATAAAAGCAATATGTAAAACCAAATGCCCATAATGCAATTTCAAGTTTTTATGGTAACCAGGATGATTAACCAAATCAGATATTGGTTTTGTGCAGTGAAAGCTTTCAATTTATTTGATAGTTGTAAAATTTGATTGTCTGGTAAGGAGTCAACCATTGCTTCTCACAAAACCCTTTCCAAGTCACTGGCTGATTTCCATGTATATGTCCTTAAAGTTGAAATTGTTTAACATTTTGAGACTGATAAAGTTGCAATGATTTTACTGTAAGCCGTGGAACATACTCAAACCTTGTGGACTACTAGCTGATACTGCTTCTACTCATCCCAAGTACTGAAATAATGTTGAAAACGGCATTAAAATACCATAGAGTCAGTCAATCATACCAGGTGTTTTGATCCTTTAAAATGTGAAAAATCCAGGAACATAAATTTTAAAGGGGAAAATGATTAACCCAGGTCAGTGTGCACAGATGGCACAAATCCTTTTATTTTTTGCCTTTGGTGAAGTTGTATGAATGTCCAAGGGCCATACTACTTCCACCCTCAGTCACTTCTGTTTTAACTCTTGACTGAACGACAAAATTTTAGACTGGTCCAAATTGAAAGCGTTTGCAGACGACACAATGAAAATGACTGAAAATTTGATATTTGTATTGGGAAGGATAGAAAACATTGTGGACTTTTCCCACTATTTTTTCTAGAGGTTTCTTTATCAAGGTTGTTAAAAGTCAGGATTGTGTGGTAAAGGGTTAAGACGGTGAATTTTATTTATCTATAATTAATTATGTGATGTCTTGCACGATATCACTGAGATGCATGCAGTGCTTTCATGAAGCAGGCACAGACATAATACACAGACATAATATATGTCCTGAACTCCAAGAAATGTCCGAAAAAATTGGACTGGGCGTTAGTAATACATCCAGAATTCAACAAATACATCTACAAATTCATCCTCAGACTTGTCTGTAATGAAAGCTTTTGTTGAAGGCAAATTATATATGACTCATAGGACGAGATTTGTCTTTGAAAGATTGGAAAATATTGTTGGAAAAGGAAGAAATTCTAATAAAGGTTAAAACCTTTGCCACAATGCTGATTTTCCATGCCCCTTAGGAATAAGGTGTTTGTATGAAAGGAGAATATATCGATAAGCAGCATTGTCTACGCTTCCCACAATGTTTTCTACCAAAGACAGAAATCATCGTTTTAGCTACCGGTACACTTATTTTGTTGTCTGCAAATACTTTCCAAGTGGTTTAGTCCAAATTTCAGTTGTTTGTAAAGAGAATCTGTGGATGATAAAGAAAATCTTGGTACAGACAGTAGTTAGTGTCATTATTTTCAGACGTAAACGAGGAGAGAAGGGAGAGAGGGAGGTTGTAGAGACCCCAGTCAATCAGATTGTTAGAAAACTGACCATAGAGAGAATAGAGGAACTGAAACAGCTTATTCAGGATGAAGAACAAAAATACAGGTACTGTGGTTATTATTTGCAGTGAAAGGCGAGGGGATGTAGTTTTTGCTTTGTCACTTTGTTTGTATGTAAGTCTGTACAGATATCTTCTAAAATTCTGGGCAAAAATTCATAGAATTTATGCTCTGTATGATAGTCCGCTAATATATACATGTACTTGTATATATATCATTTTATCCATGGAAAAAAGGGACTTAATGTATATTTCCTTTAGAGACTAATATATCTTTACTGGACATAACTTAATGAAACATGAAAATGTACTAGTACATGTATATCAGAAAGCCACAGACATTAACTACTGTATTTATTTTTGTTGTTTGTTATTATTATTTTGTTTTTATGAAGGAAATTCCATGTCATGGAAAAAGGGGGCTTAATGTATAACTTCATTATGGACCATGGCCAAAAAGGCCACATTCACTTGCCAAATACAAAACCTCTGATATGTTTCTATGAAAAAAGGGGATTATTATATGAAAAAAGGGGGTTATTATTTTGTTGTTTTTTAGCCAAAATGGCAAGCATTATACAAGAAAAATAAAATGACCACATAACAAAATTTTAGCCTTGTCCAAATTGGAATCATTTGCAGGTGACAAAGTAAATGCTTTTCAGAACATTAAATCAGTCTTCCTCATTTTGCTTGAAACATTCTAATTAAAAGCCTTGTTTCTCAGGGTTATAAAAATTTTGGAATTTGTGATAGAGGGTTAATGCTACCTGCATGAGTACAAAGTGTTAGCTTTATATCACACGCTTCAGACTTTAACCCTTCACCACACAATCCTGACTTTTAACACCCCTGTGAAAGAGCCTTTTGAAAATATTGAGGGAAAAGGAGAAAATGCTGGTAACCAGCCAGCATTTTCTCCTTTTTCCACAATGTTTTCTACCCTTCTTAAAACAAATTTCAGACTGAGTCACTTTTATTTTATAGTCTGCATATGCTTTTGATTTGGACAAACTGAAAATGTTGTTGTTTGGTAATGAGTTAAATGACCCTGATAGTATTGTAGGAAAAGAAAATGCTGGTAGCCAGAATGTTTTTCACCGGTTCCCAGGACAAATTTTAATTTTTGGTAATATCGATTTTGTCATCTACAAAGACTTTCAATTTGGAGAAGACTAAGATGTTTTCTTTTGGACTGCACAGGCTGATCTGGGTCATTACTTTTTGCAGATGCTTTAACCTTTTAACTACACAATCCCGACTTTTAACACCCCTGTGAAAGAAGCTCTTTGAAAACATTGAGGGGAAATGAGAAAATGCTGGTAACCAGCATTTTCTACTTTTCCCACAATGTTTTCTTCCCTTCTTAAAACAAATTTCAATGCTTTAGTCACATTTATTTTGTCGTCTGCAAATGCTTTTATTTGGACCAGTGTAAATTTTGTCATTTGGTCAAGATTTAAACCTTTTTTTCACAGAGCTCATAATTATATTTTGTTTTTTTAGAAAGTTGAAGAAGGAGGTGGAAGCCATCAAGGCTGGTAGACATGATGGCCATTTGGATGAAATGTGGAACCAGATCCAAAAGTAAGTTTAACCCATTGGCACACAGTCCCTACTTGTGATGACCCTGAGAAAAAAAGCCTTCAGAAAACATTGTGGGAAAAGGAGAAAATGCTGAAAATCAGCATTTTCTCCTTTTCCTACAATTTTTTCCTACCTTATCAAAGACGAATTCCTATCATTGCAGCCATGTTTGCATTGTCATTTGCAAATCCTTTCAGTTTGGTCAAGTTTAAAATTTTCTTGTGCTGTAATGGGTTTATTAGTGATAGTCATGACAAGGATAGCTTTAATTGTATTAGTAAACGAACTGCGCATTAAATGGTATGTTTTGTGCGAAATTTAACCTGTTTATTTAAAGTTAAAAGCATTTGTGAACAACAAATTAAATTGAGTTCACATGAGATTTGTATCCAAAAGTGAAGAAAACATTGTTGGAAACAGAAAATGTTGGTTACCAGCATGTTCTCATATGCACGAAGGGTCATAATATTATGTTATGGCCCTGGCCTGGTTGTCTGTTTGCCCTCCTGTCTGTCAGTCTGTCTGTCAGCAATTTATTAGGGAACAACTCCTACAGTTTTTATTGAAATAAGTTCAAACTTACTACCATGAATCTCTATGATGTGTAGTTGTGCACGTGACTTTTGAAATTTGGATATCTGCAGATGTTCTAGATTTAAGCCATTTCATTGGCAAGCTCCTTTGGGCATCTATGCACCGCAAAACAATTATTTTAAAAGCCCTCTTCCTTAGGTACATAAAAATTTGGGATTTTGTGGTAAAGGGTTATTAAGAAGTTTAAACAATATAGCATTATTTACAGAGAAAAACAGATAGCTGAAGAAAAGAAGAAAGAAGAAGCCAAGAAGTTGGAAGAAGAGGCTGCAGAGAGAGCCAAAGCCCTAGGTAGTGCTGTTTATGAAATCTTTTCTACACAACAGGATTTTAGAGTTGGTTCTCTATTGAAAGCATGTGAAGACATCTAGTTAACTCATTACCAAACAACAATATTTTAGACTTGTCCAAGTCGAAAGCATTTGCAGACAACAAAATAAGAGTGACTAAAAATTTGAAAATGGTTGTGTGAAGGGTAGAAAACATTGTGGGAAAAGGAGAAAATGCTGGTTACCAGCATTTTCTCCTTTTCCCACAATGTTTTCTAAAGGCTTTTTCTCAGGGTCATTAAAAGTAAGGGTTGTGTGGTAATGGGTTAAATGTGGTTCACCAATTAGATATTTATTTGAAATAGTCGAAAACATGGTGAAAAGGAGAAAATGCTGGATACTTGCATTTTCCCTTTTTCCTGCAATATTCTCAAAAGCCTTTTCCATCGGGTATGTTATCCCAAGCTTTTTCTGATGTTTTTCAGCTGCAAGGAAGTTACTAAGTGCACAACGTACAAGTGGATCAGTGAGCAGTGTGTCAGAGGTAGATGAAAGTACACAAGATTCAATCATAGATGCAGTCAATGTGGAGGTATGTAGAGTGGTTCATGTTATTCATAGGGTTACATTGTGGTGTGTGTAGTCGTGAGGTAGAGAATTGGCCTGCCAACCCTAAGGTCCAGAGTTCAATACGTGGAAGTGGATGTCAATTCTTAGACATGTTCATTGGTCCACCAATGTGCTGGTAACCAACATTTTTTTTTTTCCTGCCGTATTTTCAGCTCTTTCAAAAAACTAAACAAGCATGTGTTTTATGATCAAGAGGGATGCATTTTTGAATATTGCTGGTAACCAATGTTTTCTACTGTGCTTAACTCCTTACCACACAATCTGGACTTTTAACGGCCCTGAGAAAGAAGCATTTTGAAAACATTGTAGGAAAAGGAGAAAATGCTGGTAACCAGCATTTTCTCCTTTTCCCACAATGTTTTCTACCTTTCTCAAAACAATTTTCATTCTTTGAGCCATATTTACTTTATCGTTTGCAAATGCTTTCAATTTGGACTGGCCTACTGGCCTTGTAAAGAGTTCAGACAAACCCTTATTTGTGCAATGAAATCTCTGCAAATGCTATGAGTTTGGATGATTCTAAAATTTTGTTGTTCAGTAAAGAGTTTTAAGAAGTTCTGTTTCTTGTTATCCCTCCCCCAAGGCAGAGAGATATACATGTAGTTTTAGCTTTGTCTGTTTGTTGATCTGTTGGTCCATTTGTCTGGACAGCTATTTTCTAAAATCCTGGACAAAAGTTGATGATACATAATACATTAGTATTAGTTGATGAAACTTCATACAAATGTTCCTTATGATAGTCTGTTGATATCATTTGTTTTCTTTAGATTCAGCGCCATGTCATGGAAAAAGAGGGCTAGATGTATATTTCCAGTCTGAAGCAAAATGGCTCCTCTTATATCTTTCCATCAAAAGTATCTTTTTGGGGCTATTATTACCAGAAAACAACTTGTTAAATGTTTGTTTCAGACAACTGATGATGAGATGCCGACCTCCATAACAATCAGTGTAGACATACCAACATCACAGTCCCAGGAAGCACCTAAACATGTTCCACCCACCTCACCTCTCCTGTCCTATATGTTACAAAGTAAACAGACGTCAGTGGGCAGTCTACATAAAATCAAAGCTGTAAGAGAGAACACTTTTTATTTCACATTGCTTGGTAATTTATCAGCAAATAATGGCAGATTATGAGATTTGGTAACTCATGGTTACCATCATTGAAGTGAACCATAAATATTTCCATAACACTTCAAGTGACTGTAGGCATCTGAGGTACCTTTCTTTTTACTCTTTACCGAACGACAAAATTTTAGACTGGTTCAAATTGAAAGCATTTTGCAGATATGAAAAAATAAATTGAAATTTCTTTTAGGATGGGAAGAAAACATTGTGAGAAAAGGAGAAAATGCTGGTTACCAGCATTTTCTCCTTTTCTCACTATGTTTTCAAAAGGCTTCTACCTTAGGGTCGTAAAAAGTTGGGATTGTGTGGTAAAGGGTTAAAGTGGTTAGTCAAGAAATTTGCTTATGCAGTAAGTAAGTAAGTATTATGTCTAAAAAGAAAAAACAAGTTTTACTAAATTGCATAACTATACAATTTGAGTAAATAATAGCATACCTTCACATCAGCATATACCGGTATATACCTTTGGGTAAAGCAGGGATCATAATTATTTGTATATATACAACCCCTAGAAATTAAAGTTGAATTATGCAGTTTAGTAAAAGACAGTGCTGAAACTAAAGAAAAAATGAAATTAATGTTTTAGAAAATGGATAAATTGAATGATCAGTGAAGCAAGTGAACTAAAGAAGAATTTGCTCGGTATGAGAGTATTCTCCATAATCATTATTCAGCATCTTTTTCTCTGTTACAAAGAAATGTTATTGATTTGATTTTTTTTTATGTATATGTGTTTACCAAGATATTGCCTTTAATACATAGAGGAGGCCAATAGTAGGTTCAAAGTCCTTTTTCATTGTGTTTATTTTTAAACTGGTGAAGCCCAAGATCAAAATCAAATTTCAGATTATTTTTATTTTTTTTTGAAATAAAACAATCAAGCAGTGATATAATATCCAGTCATTGACTTAATCTACATACCTGGTAGATTTTGGTGAAAGGTCAAATGATAAATGTTTTTTTTTTGAAGATTTTATCAACCAAGTTTTACGAGATTGTGTTTTTAGAGGGTAGAAAAAATTATGGGAAAAAGAAAAAATGCTGGTTATCAGCATTTTCTCCTTTTCCAACAATGTTTTCAAAAGCATGTTTTCTTCATTGTAAGTGTAATAAAAGACTATCTGATCTTGTAGGAAGTTGAAGCTGAGCATGCTCTGAAGCAGAATCAAGCAGCCAATCAGAAACAAGATGTGAAACAGGAAATCCCCCAAGTGAAAAAGGAGACACAGAATATAGCTGGTAAATATTTATTCTTCTGAAATAGAAACCTACCAATAGTATTATGCCTCCATGCAAGCCTGAGTAGTGCCCACCTGGTTATTAGCTCTTTACAGAAACTTGCCAAACTGTAAGGATTTGAAAACATTTTTGGAAATTCTGTGATCTGTTGCCTGTGTTAGGACCAAAATATAATGCTGACAGTAATGTATAACACTTTTTAGTCAATAAATCAAGTCTTTAAACTTCATTATACACATAGGATCTGAGAAAGTTAGCATTTCAGATAGAATTTAGATAAAATCTAGATAAGGGTTATTAAGTGAACCTCTGGCGAGCTTAATAACATATTTTTAGACAAGTTGTATAAATTATTACCTAAAAGCCAACAAGTCAGATTATTTTTATCAGGTAACAATCTTTCACAAATTATTTGTCAGAATATTCAAATATGTCATACATTGCTGATATAAGACATGTAAAGGATAAAAATGTTGTGAGAGAGATCATCTTCGCAAGCCAAGGCTGACGATTCACTATGCTACTCTACCCTTGGCAGATCGAGCTTGATTTTTACATTCCCCCGATACACTTTTTCATTGGATGCAGCCAGCTCTAACTGCAACGAATGAAATCGCTCAAAGCATTTCATCTTTGATAAAAATAGAATAAGGTTGCTACCTTTCGAATAGAAGGTAAACATGGAAACTCACGTGGATGTCTGCTTATCGCTTCATGTGCATTCTTAAGCGGTTTGTAAAACAATATTTCATTGGCTTTTAGAAATATGATGTAAAGGGGGGTTATAACAAGCATCCAATAGAGGGCACATCGCAGGAATCTCAAAATCGGGCTCAATCAACCAAGGTAAGATCCACATGGTGATCATAACCTTGGCTCGCGAAGATGGAGAGAGGTATACTTTCCATATCTGTATTTCCAATTGTCTGTTTTTGGTTTTAGTAAATGATTCCAATTTTGAAGGACCAAAATCATTTAGGGCAAAGCATTTAAAAAACTTGGTCAGAAAAGAAGAAAATGCTGGTAACCAGCATTTTCTCATTTTCTCACAAAGTTTTCAACCTTTTTGTAGGCTTATCCCATCAGTTTTAGCCACATTAATTTGTCATTATCAAATGCTTTAAGTTTTGATCTGTGAAAAATTTTATAATTTGGTCAAGCAATAAACTATTTGCCAGAAAAAAAATATACATGTGTTTTAGACTAGTCCATATTAGAAACTTTCTTCAGATAAAAATAAGATTATCTCAAAAAATTAGTTTTATTTTTGAAAGGCATAAAAGTTGATAGTGGTAAGAGCTTCTTTCCCAGCAGTTGAAAACCCCCAGAATCTTTTAGTAAGTGGTCCTCGGGTTTTAAAAAAATGTCAAGGTATTGATTGTTGTAGCCTATTGTTGACATTTTTGTTATCACACAAAAATCTTGTAATTTTATAATGTCTCTGTTAAGACATTTACTGTAAACTTTGGGTAGATGCTTAACTCGTTGCCAAACGACAAAATATTAGGTTTGTCCAAATCGAAAGCATTTGCAGACGACAAACTAAAAGTGACTGAAAATTCGAAATTTGTTTTGTGAAGGGCCGAAAACATTGTGGGAAAGCATGGTCACCAGCATTTTCTCCTTTTCCCATCATGTTTTCTAAAGGCTTCTTTCTCTGGTTCATCAAATGTAGGGATTATGTGGTAATGGGTGAATATGAAAAGTGAAATCAATACAACAGGGGTGGGTTACTGTCAAAATCTTTCTCACAGAGTTATGCCCCATCTTCAACTTAAAATTTTCACTGAAAATCAGCTAGGCATTGGCACCCACATACAGTGCCCTTGTTTTATTACAGCAACAGTACCTGTAGTTTCTGCTCCTGACACCAGTGAACCGAAAGCTGATGTCGCAGACTCACTTGAAGTTCCTGAAGTGAAAACAGAGATAGATGTGGTATCAGAGGAACAAGGTTTGTGTTTAATAGCAGTTCTCTAATTATCAGATGACAAGATTTTAGAGTAGTTCAGATTGACAGTTTTTGCAAATGATAAATAAGTGTGACTCAAAAAGTGACGTTTATAATTGAAATTTTCGAAAACATTGATGGAAAAAGAGGAGATGCTGGTTATCAGTCTTGGAAGTTAGAATAACATTTGAATTAAATATGAACTGGGCCCAAGGCTTTTAGATTCTCAATGTATCCTTTACAAAATAACATTTTAGCCTGGTCCAAAATGGAAAGCATTTGCCAACTACAAACCTTATTTTAGGGCGGGCACATTGCAGGAAAAGGAAAAATGCTGCTTAAGAAAGGGGTTGCCGAATTTTCCCTGACTCCCTCTTTCTTTGAATTTTCTTTATGTCCCCCAAAGTTTAGATGTTTGCCTTCTATTCATTTGAAGGGTTGAAGGGGGGATGTGTGTCAAATCACCTCTATATTAGAAAGTCCGGGGAAAATTTTGGGGTTGTCGGGAAAGAATAAAGTAGATCTAATCTTCCAGATTTTTTAAGCTTTGAAGATTTTGAGTGTTCCAATTTTATTCAGTGATGGAGATTGACCCAGGCATAGACAAGGATGAGATTATTGTGGTTGGTGAGATACCAGTCGAGGAGGAAGTCGAAGTGTCCACACATGAAAGTCCTGTCAAACTTAAACCTGCGGTGAAGACAGAACCTGTAATTACTTTTCTTGTATTGCTTTGTATATTGCCAAGGTGGCATATAAACCATCGCAGACTGTTGTATTCTCAAGAAGCCTTTACCAAACAATCCCAGGTTATCACGACCCGTGGAAAAACGGCTTTTGAAAACATTGTGGTAAAAGGAGAAAATGCTGGTAACCAATATTTTCTCCTTTTCCCACATTGTTTACTCTTCTATCAGATAGATTTAGCTCATTCTTACCAATTTTGAATTCAGAAGTTGCAGAAATTTGAAATAGGAAGTACATAAAATTCTTCATTCGCTTAAAGTATTAACCCTTTGAAATGGTAAGACAGGAAGGAAAATATTGTGGAAAAAGGAGAAAGTGCTTGTCGCCAGTACTTTATCATTTCTTATCATGTTATTGAAAGTCTTTCTGTCAGACATGTTAAAACTCAGAATTGTGCAGTAAAGGGTTAAATACATGGTGAAATCGCAGTTTAGGAGCAGGTAGAGGTGTCAACATGTGCAAGTCCCATCAAAACCTGAATCTGTTGTGAAAACAGAGCCTGAAAGTTTTTCTGTCATGGTGTTTTATGTAAAACTAATATGTAGGCCAGTGTCCCTGGTAACCAGCATTTTCTCCTTTTCCTGCAATGTTTTGTACTCCTCCCATGACAAAATGCCATTTTTCAGTTATATTTATTTTGTCGTCTGTAAGTGCTTTCAATTTGTTCAGCCTGAAATTTTGTCATTCGGTAAAGAGTTAAACCCCCAAAAAATGTTCACTGAAATTTTTCCAACCGAAACCAAACCAAATAAAAGCAATATGTTAAACCAAAATGCTGATGATGCAATTTCAAGTTTTTATGGTACCCAGGATGACTAACCAAAGCATATAAAAGGCATTATGCAGTCTGATCTTGATCTACACTCACTGCCAAAGCAATTGTAGTTGTGAAAAGCACTTTATCACACAATTCTGAGTTTTGAAGACCCTGATAAGAGCTTTTGAAAACACTTTGGGAAAGGAGAAAATTTAGTCTGTAAAAGCTTTTAATTGCTTTGACAGTTGTAAAACTTTATTGTCTTGTAAAGAGTCAACCATTGCTACCCATTAACCCTTTTCCAAGTCAGTGGCTAATTCCCATGTATATGTACCTTAACTCCATACAATCCTGACTTTTAATGACCCTGAGAAAGGCAGCCTTTGAAAACATTGAGGGAAAAGGAGAAAATGCAGCTAATCAGCATTTTCTGCTTTTCACAAAATATTTTCTACCGTTTCTAAAATAATTTTCAATTCATATTTTTTTTTGTTGTCTGCAAATGCTTTCAATTTGGACAAGTCCAAAATTTTGTTGTGTGGTAAAAAGTTAAGTTGAAATTCTGTTTAGCAGTTTGAGACTGATAAAGTTGCAATGATTTTACTGTAAACCATGGAACATACCCAAACCTTGTGGACTTACAGCTCATGGGCCATTTCCATTTAGGGCAAAGAGATCTTTAAAGATTTCCATCTTTATCTCTTATGTGTAATGGCCAGAGCTTTCATATTTGGCATGTAGCATTGTCTAGCGGCCCTCTACCAAAATACTTCAAATTATGGTCGTAGTGTTGAAAATGGCCCTATGTTTTGGGTCTTGGATTTCACATAGCGATAACGTAGGAAATCCTAGAAAATCTTCTTGTTCCAAACTGTAAGGGCTAGAGCTTTCATATTTGGCATGTAGCATCATCTAGTGGCCCTCTACCAAATACTTAAATTATAGGGCTGGTGTGAAAATTAGCCCTATGTTGTTGGTCTCAGATTTTACATAGAGATAAAGAGGGAAATCTTTGAAAAACTTCCTTGTTAGCACTCTAGAGACCACATTTCTTGCTAAGCTGAATTGAAAATTGGTTAGAATGTTTGTCTCAATAAAATCTCACATGAGTCTGCATTTTGTGCTGGTCCGGAATATAGCTTAAGTCAGAACGGCTTCAACATTGGTATGCATTGTGTGTTGCAATATTGCCGAGTACTGTGTGCAAGAATAATAACCCTACCTAGCATGGATTTTGAGTAATTCCACTTTGATCTTCATTTTTACAGTATTTTTTGCTTGTCCAGAGTGGAATTTTGAAGCCTCAAGTCAAATTGACTCTAGACTTGGTGAACATATTTCTTGCATTGCCTGCCTTTTGCAACTATTATACCTCTTCGACAACTGGCGGTGGGATGGGCATATCTTGTGACAATTTGCCTCTCTTGTTTCATTATCGTTTGCCCTTGAACCTCAATATTTGGTAATTATCTTCATTGTAGACCTTTACTGCTTATTACTCAGGTGAGCGATATAGAACCATCATGGTCCTCTTGTTGAACAATAGTCAGGAATAGATTGCAAATAATGTCACCTTGTGTCTCTTTATTCCTTGATTGTATTCTGCGTTAATAGGTTACTGTTGTAACGGAGGAACCAGATGTTGTAGAAGTGCCTGTACCTGCAGCCCCTGTTGTAACAGTTGTCGAGGAGAAACCCATTATAAAGGAAGAGCCCCCATCCCCTGCCAGCAGTGTTTCATCAAGGATTAGTGAATCAGGCAGTAAAACAAGTGGGAGAAAGTCTAAAGGTTTGTAGGATGGGTTATTGTTCTATTCATTTGCCCAGCTGCTTTCGAAGAAAACATCAAGATGTTGTTACAGTCTTTGCTGTTGTTATCATTAGGTAACCATCAACTATTTTTGAGACAGGTTTTTTTTTTTTAGAGTAGAATTTTCAATAAAATCAACTGCAGCTGAGTGTTGGGATCAGTATGCAGTGCTCTCATTTAATTCAAGTGGATTGAACACAAAAAATGTTAGTTATATTGTCTTGGTGTCTTTCATTGTCAGGAGTCAGCTCATATTCACCAAGCCTCCTCAAGTGCATACTTAGAGTCTCTTTGTAAATTTAGAGAGTAAAATAATTTTTCATGGTTAGCTATTCATTACAATAATGTGTGTTACTTTGAAAAAAAGTTTTGGCCCAGGGCTGAAGGCTCTGCAGGCTGCAGGTCAGTTCTTTTTTACAGATGCACTATGCCTCCTTTTCACATAGCTTGACTCATTTTTATTTTCAGGGGGAAGGGGCTCCTCTGGGGTGCGTAGGAGTGGAACAAGAGTTACCAGAAGATCTGTGGCTGGGGTATGTATACTTACATACGTATGTAGTAACTTGGCTGCTATACCATTGTTTAACAGCCATTTCACATAGGTGGGTTTACGAGCAAGTTACATGCAAATGATTTATCAATCATGATGATAATACTCAGTTGATGCTTGAGAGTGCAATAGATGAAACAGGTTTAATAGTCCAGGAAAGCCCAACATGTTGCATTTCAAAGAATTTTAGAAGGATTTTCTCAATCCATATTAGACTATGTTGATCCAAGATCAGGTAGCATACTTTTTGCAGTCTGATTTTTACCTACACAAGCAACCCAAATTGGTAATTTTAACCCTTAATTTCTTAACCCCTTAACTGCTGAATTCTCTTATTCTCTTAACCTCTTAATTCTTAACATCTTATCCTCTTAATTCTCTTACATCTTAACTTTGTAATTCTTAACCTTTAAATTCTGGTCCCTTTAGCACACGGCAATTATTTTACTCATCCATTGCCAAAGCATTTGTATAGGAGATATTAAACATAGCTTTGATAATGAGATTTGTTTTTGAAAGTTTAACTTTTTCCAGAATGAAATAGGAAGATTCCAATGAGCCATTGGCAAAAGGGGGCTTAATGCATCTCTGGGAATCATAATACCAAGCTAGTCATCACACTATTATACACCCGGAAAATATGTTTTATATGTCAATCTAATGAGTTATGAGGTACTCCGGTCTTTCAACATACAGAAAATTGACCAACAGAGAAAAGTTTCAGCCAAGGACTGCACAGGCTGACCCGGGTTGATACTTTCCGAAGATGCATCAGCCCCCTCTGTCATAATGTATGGCCCAAATTATCTGCAAAAAATCTTTTGTATTTTTAAGATTATCACGTTAGAAAACTGTTTATATTTTGTAGGATGATCAAAGTTCCCGTGCCAGTGACAAGGCAAGTGACGGGGAGACTAGTGATGATGATGCTAGTGTTGTAGTTCCTGCCCTTGGAACATCCACACTGCCGGAGTCGATACCAAACAGTCCTCTCTCTCATGGGTCAGTTTTGTTATCTGTTATCATTTTTTGCATGAATCTAACTTCTTTTTCAGGAGGTTGCTGCTTTTGGAGGATTGACAAGATTTATTCCTCTCTCAACCTTGAATCATTGTTTCAACAATTGTTATGTGGGAAAGCAGCTTGTGGCTTGGAAAGAATATTGTGCAAAGTACAGGTAAAAGTTGTTTGTAGTAGTAGTGGTATCATCCTGATTCAAGAACATTGTATTTTGCAGGTCAGACACTGAAGATGATAAAGCTTACAAGACATGGAAAAAGTCTATCATGTTGGTATGGAGGGCAGCAGCTAATCACAAGTAAGTTTTTCTGCACTAGTTAGAGCTCCAGATAGAGGGAGTGATTTTGAATTCAAAATGAAAAATATTAATATTATTCTCCACTTAACCTTATGTTGTGGGTACTCATTAGAATCGTCTCGATGAGACGATTCTAATGAGTACCCACGACATCGGGTTTCAAAGAGAAATAATGGATTTAGAATATCATCACTCCCTCTTATCTGGAGCTCTGACTAGTGAATCCTTGGTCATCTGTATGCACACAAAAGTCTTGAAAAGGGATGGTAAGCATACTACAAAGTCATCACTATAAAGACATGCAATAGGTGCTTTAACAGACATTTTCTGCATTTCAGCTTCTGAATTCTGTACTTTTTTTCACTAGTCTGCCTTTAATGCTGAACCGAAAAAACAGAATTTCAAAATCCTTCCTCTTCAGGTTATTAACTCTGTACCAAACAGCAAAATTTAGGGCTCAAGCAAGTTGAAAGCATTTGCAGATGACAAAATAAATGTAGCTCAAATAATGATTTTTAGCTCACCTTAGCACAAAGTGCTCAAGGTGAGCTTTTCTGATTGCCCAATGTCAGACATCCGTCGTGGGTTGTGTGTCGTTAGTCGTCCTCCACTTCTTTAAACATCTTCTCCTAAACCACTGGGTCAGTCATGACGATACCCGGCAGGGGTGTTTCTTAGATGAAGCTCTACCAAAGTTGTTCAAGAGATTATTTTCCACTCATAAGGTGCAGAACTTAGATATTTGGTATATAGCATCTCCTGGTTGACCTCTACTTAGTTTGTTCATATGATGCCTCTGGGGTTTATACTGGCCCTGTCCCGGGTGTCACATATTTGAAACATAGGAACAAAGAAGGAAAAATTAAAAAAAAAATTCCTTGAAACTGGAAGTAGATTAATAGAGCTTTGATATTTAGTATGTAGCATCTCCTGGTAGATCTCTACCAAGTTTGTTCATACAATGCCCTGGGGTTCAAACTGGCCCCACCCTGGTGGTCACAAGTTTGAGCAAGGGAGCAAAGAAAGAAGACTTTGAAATTCTTCTGCTCTGAAGCAAGATGGAAACTTTGGACATGTGTGCCTATTTGTGTATAGTCTACCAATAACAATATTTTACCCTTTCTCATTAAATGTCATGTCATGGAAAAAGGGGGCTTGGTGTATATTTTAAACCAATATCTCTTTCACTACAGGACAAAATGTAATTAAACTCAATCTTGTTAAGCCACAGACAATAGTTTTTATTATATTTTATTTCATGAAATGACATGTTATCAAAAAAGGGGACTAAATGTATAATTTCATTATGGACCAATTACAGTCAGTTTGCCCATCCATCCAACTTGATGGATATCTTCTAAAGTCCTTGGCATTTATGAAACTTCAAACATGTTTTCCTTAGGATAGTCTTTTGATACAATTTTCTTCTGTTAGATGTGTCATGGAAAAAGGGGTTACCTTTCATATTTTGGAATTTTGGAGCCCTGATAGATCAGTAATGTTGTGAGCTGTTAGTCTAGGATCCCCAGTTTGCACTGGCTTGATTACTGTCTCCGCCAACAGCCTTTGACATTCAGTAAAAAGTTACTGAAACAAATCTCATTTGTGTCTTACCAATGAGCGAATGATGTTTTTGAACCTGTCATTTGACCACCATTTTGACCAGGAAATTAATGCCTGGCCTCCTTAGTTAATTCAATCCCTTACCATACAATCCTGACTGTCAATGACCCTGAAGAAGAAGGGTTGTGAAAGCATTTTGGGAAAAGAAGAAAATGCTTTTTGCACAGTTTACATACCCAGTCAGAATTATTTGGCCTTGAACTTTGATATTTGGTTTTTATCTTCATTGTAGACCTTTATTCAGGTAAGCAATATAGGACCATCATACGGTCTTCTTCTTGTCTTTGACAGAGTAGTAAACATTTTGGGAAAAGGAGAAAATGCTGGTTACCACAATGCTTTCAAAAGGCCCCTTCCAAAGGGTCATTGATGATTGTCATAACAAGCTTAATTTCTTTCTCACAGCTAATCATTTTTTTGATGATGGTTGTGAGGAAAAGCAGGCAACTGCTCTGGAAGAATATTGTGCTAAGTACTGCTTAAGTCTTTACCAAAGGATAAAATTTTGGACTTGTCTAAATTGAAAGCATTGTAGATGACGTACTTGAATAAAAAATAAAAAATTGATTTGGAAAGGGTAGAAAACATCATCGGAAAAGGAGAAAATGCTGGTTACCAGCATTTTCTCCTTTTCCCACAATGTTTTCAAAGGCTTTCGTTTTCAGGATCATCAGAAGCAGGGGTTTAAAATGTATTATAACTGATACAATGTTGGATATGGCATGAAATGCCAAACAAACTCATCTGATTGGTCCAATTTTGTTTCAGATATGCTAATGTATTCCTACACCCAGTAACAGATGACATAGCACCTGGATACTCTTCAGTAGTGAGAAGGTAGTATTTACAACTTTTTACCAAACAACGAAATCTTAGACCAAAACTGTGAGATAGACCAGTCCAAATTAAATGTGTTTTAACTCTTTACCAAACAATCTCAACTTTAAAGGACCTTGAGAAATAAGCCTTTTGAAAATATTGTGAGAAAAGGAGAAAACGTTTTCTGTACTTCCCAAAACAAATTTCAGTATTTGAGTCACATTTATTGTGTCGTCTGCAAATGCTTTCAATTTGGACCAGTCTGTACTTTTGTTGATTGGTAAAGAGTTAAAGCAACTTAAAATCTGGCCTTAGTAATGGAATAGAAAATGTTGTAGATAATGGATAAGATATTTTGTACCAGTATTTTGCATGTAGCTTTATGTAATGGACCCCATTCTAAATATGTCTGAATTATTGCCCAGGGGTCACTATTGACCCTGCCCCAGGGGTTTACATATTTATGCTTATATAGAAAAAGAGGTCTTTTCCTATCCATTAGGCACAGGGCTACTAAATTTGGCATTCAGCTTTATTTAGTTGACCTCTACCAAGATTGTCCTGATTAATTCCCTAAGGATAAATTAGTACCGCCCTGGCCAGAGGTCACAACTTTTACATAGTCTTGTATAATGAAGACAAAAGGAATATTCTTGTTCCAAACTGTTAAGTCTATGTCTAAAATTGTTTGCATCTAGTGGATCAGAAGCAAGATTGTTAACCTTGTCCAAACGACAAAATGTTAGACTGGTCCAAATTGAAAACACTTGCAGACAACGAAATAAACGGAATTCAAAAATTGAAATTTGTTTCCAGCAGGGTAGAAAAAATAGTTGTAAAAGGAGAAAATGCTGGTTACATTTTGTCCTTTTCCCACAATGTTTTCAAAAGGCTTCTGTCTAAGGATCGTCAAAACCAGGGATTGTTTGGTAAAGGATTAATTAAAGTTTTGTCATATTTCATTAAAGACCAAAAGATCTGACAGTTATCAAGAGGCATATTGAGAATGGAACTATCCGAACAACAAGCGAGTTTCAACGAGACATGATGTTAATGTTCACAAACGCTGTCATGTATAACAACTCCGACCATGATGTGTACAAGATGGCAGAGGAAATGTATAATGACGTCATGGAACATATAGAGGTAAGAACATGACTTAAGTCTTGTTACATTTATCCAGCTTTTCCTTCTGCAATGAGTTTGATAGTGGTCTGCATCAACAGGCAAAACAATGATGTATTGTGCTTATTTACCCTTGTTTGCAAGAATATTTTCACAGTTGTTTAAGTTTAATGTATTAAAATAACACTGCTGGTCGTTTTGATGTAACTGTAGTTATGAGGGAGAGCAGCCAATAGCTACGGAAGAATGTTTCGAAAAGCACTGGTAGAAGAAACTCCTCAAAGTGTGGATGGGTGAATAAGATGCAACCGAAGTAATGTTGGAAATAGCGTTAAACACCATACAATGAACAATGAATAATTGATTTAATGCTTAACCCTGTACTAGATGACACAACAACGTAAAACTGAGTCAAAAGAATTTGCATATGACAAGTTCGGTAAGATTCAGATGACAGAAATTAATAATGAAAGAGTAGAAAACATTGTGGATTTTTCTACAATTTTTTAAATAGCCTTTTTAACCTGGGTTATTAAAACACAGGTTTGTCTTGTAAACAGTAACAGCAAAATTAAAAGAATGGATGATACATAATAGTGTTGGCTTTTATAACTTATACAGGCTCTTGTAAAACCATTCATTAAATAGAAATGATCTTTTTTACAGCAATATGTGAACACACAGATAATGGTAAATAATGGGGACGCCAAGTTACTCAGAGCTTCCAGACGAAACGAGAGCAGTGACAAGGTAATATCTTTAGTCTGATTACTGAACCCTAATGCTGAAAATTATTATAAAAGTTTTAGCTTAGATGTTTTCGGAGAAAATGCTGAGGTATTTTCATAGCCCATGGGACGTCTTTGTGTGGATTGCGTTGTGTGAAAACCATGAAATTTCAAGTTTCCTCCGTCTTCAGTGTGTCAATTATTACTTGTTATCAATCATTCTATTTAAATTCATTTCTTAGAGCTACATATGCTTTTTGTCATGCAAGTGTCATATTTGGCAGAAAAAAGCTCAGGTGAGCAACTTAGAGCCATCTGTAATCATAGCCCTCTTGTTTCTGTTTTGAAGATGTTTTCTAAAACTGTGAAGTGTCAGAATGGCTAATACAATGGATAATTTTTCTTAAGTGAGGTGCATGTGACAAAGTTCTAGACTCTTTCAATTCGTAAACATTTGCAGGTGACAAATTTTAACTTGGCTCAAAGATAATTTCTGTCTTTCAAATAGTAGAAAAAGTTGTGGAAATGGGAGAAAATGTTGGTTACTAGCATGTTCTCTTTTCCCAGTAATCTTTTCAAGAGCCTCATTCCAAAGGGTCATTAAAACTTAGGATTGCTTGGTTTAGAATGAACTCTTTTAAGTATTTACCAAACAACAAAATTGTAGGATTGTCCAAATCAAAAGCATTTGCATACAACAAAATAAAAGAAACTGAAGATTTGAAATTTGTTCTGTGAAAGGTAGAAAATATTGTGGGAAAAGGAGAAAATGCTTTTTACCATCATTTTCTTCTTTTTCCACAATGTTTTCTAAAGGCTTCTTTTCCAGGAGCTTCAAAAGTTGGCATTGTGTGGTAAAGGGTTAACTTTGACAAAGTCTACATTTCCAAATTGAAAATATATCTGCTGACAAAAATTTTTGAAAGTAATACTGAAAAACTGAGATCCAGTCCATGCATTGATTAGAAAACATTGTGTGAAAAGGAGAAAAATGCTGGGTACCAGCATTTTCTCCTTTTCCCTACAATGTTTTCAAAACACTTCTTAGTAAGATTTGCTCAAACACAAGGTTGTATGATAAGGGATGATGGATGAAGGGTTGTGTCAAAGTGGTCTTTCAAGTTACCTGTCTCCCAGGTGTGTCAAATATTTCTTGTTATCAATCTTGCTTGTGTTATTGATAGTGTAGTGGAGGGGAGTATACTAGAATGGCCATGGCTGTCTGTCTGTCTGTCTGTCCGTCCGTCTGTCCATCTGTCCATTGATACAAATTCGTTTGGAGCAATACTCAAACAGTTTTTCACTTACTGAACTCAAATTTACACACATGGTTCCTATATATGTGAAGTTGTACATGTGCAATTTTCATGACCCTGCTGTGATTTGTTGTGGAATTATCTCCCCTTGAACTTTTTTCAACTCTAAGTTTTGTACTAAAGCATTCTGCATTCTGTGACAAAGACCTGTTTTTGTGACAAGGAGCTGGTGGGGTGTATAACCCATTACCACTCAATCCCTACTTTTGATGCCCCTGAGAAAGAAGTCTTTAGAAAACATTGTGGGAAAAGGAGAAAATGCTGGTAACCAGCATTTTCTTCTTTTCCTCAATCTTTCTACCCTTCACAAAACAAATTTTAAATTTTCAGTCACTTTTATTTTGTCGTCTTTGATTCAGACAAACCTAAATTTTGTCGTTTGATAATGAGTTAATCACATTTAGTGATAGCTTTAGTTCTCATTGAGGTGTCCTTGGGTAAGTTACTTGAGAGTTCTAGCCTATAACTTTTGAAACCATGGGCATGCTAAATTTAGCTGGTGTAGTGGTATGGATTAAATGATGTTAAAAGCAGCAGTAAGCCGCACAGAGCACCATTTCATAAAAAACAACTTGGAAAAATCTATCTCACAGTTTTGGACAGCATGGATCAAAAATCAGGTTTCTTGTTTTGTGTAGCCTGATCTTGATGCACTCTGTATTTAACCCTTTACCAGACTATATGAAGTTTTGATGACTGTACGGGAAGAATGCTTTTAGAAACATTATGGGAAAAGAAGAAAATGCTGGTAATCAGCATTTTCTCCTTTTCCCACAATGTTTTCAAACCTTTCATAGACAAATTCCATGCTTTTGGCTACATGCAAGTTGTCGTCTGTAAATGCTTTCAATTTGGACTCGTCCAAAATTTTGTTGTTTAGGAAAGAGTTAAAAGGGCATTGTTATTTACCAGGCAACATGATTCTAGACTTGTCTGTATTGAAAGCGCATCTCGCAGATGACAAATTGCATGTAGCTCTGATTTAAGATATTTGCAGAGAAAGGAGAGGACATATTATTGAAGACAAATAGCTTCATTTTATATTCATTATAACTTCCCACCTACAAAGAAGAGAGATGTATATTGGTTCGACCATGTCTGTCCGCCAGTCCATCTGTCTTTGTTTTATTTGTTTCCAAGCTCAAACTTTTGATGTAGGACTCTGAAACTTTATAAGTCTTCTATAAGTGTTTTCCCTGACCAAAGAAGGTGCCATATTGTTTTTTTGAAGACATGGGTCAAAGATCAAGATCACTAGTGAACTTTGTTTTAAAATTGCTCACATGCTCTAGCTGAAAAGCCATTTAACCCTTGACCCTTAAAGCTTACAGAAGTGTTGCTCATGACCCAAGAAGGTGCCCTATTGTTTTTGGGTCACATGGGTCACAGGTGAAGGTCAAAGGTAAATTTTGTTTAAAAAATGTTTCCATTTTCAAAGCCAAAAGGTGTTTGACTGAGGACCCTTAAACGTTGCACAAGTGTTGCTC